>CM051519.1:64159978-65409978 GCA_028015205.1 Mytilisepta virgata | reverse complement strand
CAGAAATATACATACAGAGTTAACCACGAGGTCTTCAACATGTTGAACCCACACCCAGAAAGGAAGTCTGAATGACCCCAAAAGAATATTAATCAATCCATGTATGGTCACATCACAATGGCAATTCATCATATAGTTAATTGAAAATTCTAAAGAAACAAAGACACATCAATGAGCTTTGAACTTCCACAAGGATTTTTCAGACCGTGATAAAGTGAGACCTTTAGAGATAAACCTTATGTACTATCAATCAAGGGTGAAAGTCTAGTGTGGATTCAGTCTGGGGGAAAGTCTAGTATCGATTCGGTCTAGGGGAAAGTCTTTTATGGATTCGGTCTAGGGGGAAAGTCTAGTATGGATTCTGTCTAGGGGAAAATTCTAGTATGGATTCGGTCTAGGGTTACACTCCACAAATTAATAGTACCATTTTCTATGTGAAGTGAGCTAACAAATGTCATGGTCTTGTGCCATCTTCAGAGTAAATAATACCCATATACATATATATATATATATATATATTCTGAAAGGCCATTATGTTAGCATTGTTTCAATCATGATAAAATAAATAAAAAATATCCATGGAAACCTAGTTGGCATATCAACATTTCAAAATTTGTCATAAAAAAGCTTTAAAAATGTTAAATTTCACTCCACTTCGGCTTAAAATTGAGGTCTGATGCAGCGTTTCAATCCAATTGAGACTTAATTTTTCAGATTCTGCATAAAATTCAATTACATATGTTGGAAAAAAAAGGATTACTTTTCCGGCTCTTTTTTTCCCAATTTAACTTACCAGTGCAGGTGCCGATTATCACTGTCAAAGTTTTACACAGCACATGTCAATTCACAAGTCCCATTTTATGACCTCCCATTACTTGTCAGGAGCAAAATCAGTTAATGTTTTCGTATTTTTTAAAACTAAAATCTATCCTCTTTCAGTCAATATTAAAATTTTGAGGTTAAGACATTTATTATTTATCTATCATGTAGTCAAACTTTACCAAGTGAACTCTAATCATTAATAAAATTCTGGGGGGTGCATTTCTCTGAAACTAAGATAATTAGTGGAGTCTAACCTAGGGGGGAAATATATACTCATTTTTCCTACCTTAATTTCAGGGGTAAAAAATTAGTATATACTAAATTTTCCGGGGGGAAACTCAGTATATACCCATTTTTCCCATACATGTCCAAGACATACCCAGAAGTCGATATCGTCGATATCGACAATTTCGACACGATATCGAATCGATATCGATCTTGGCTTTAGACATCCATGACATACCAGATGTCGATATCATCGAAACAACAACATAAGAGGTGTTGATTTTAAATTCTGTAATTAGATGGTGGGATACCAAATCTGGATACAGTGTTATAAAAATACAAAAGCTAAGTCAAACTTAACTATTGTGTGTGTTTTCTGTTCACTAACTTTCATGTAATTAATAAATAAATTGATAAATTTTAAATAAAGATCTTGACTCAGTCCGTTGCTAAAGGAACATAATGCATGTTACTTTCAAACCGATTCCTACTGACATAAGAACACCTTACCTTGGGAAGACTAAAACCCGAGACAAACACGCGAGAACTAGCTCAGCCGAACTAGAACTAAAACAGGAGAACTTAAGCAAATTAATGAACGATACATGTAAAACATTTCATAAAACATATATAATATTGTAACTAAAGGGTACGTGCTGTTCAAACAATTTCCATTTTCTAAACAAATGGCATAAAATGTTTGATAGCCATAAACATGGAAAAAAACAAATACAAATGTACAAATTCTTAACTTATTGACACTTTAAATAGCACAGACTTTGAATTCAGTTATGATTGTTAAAATTAAAAAACAAGTACTTTAACTTGTTTGTTTAGCCCCCCCCCTTTCCCTTTCTCTCGTTACCTTGTTATGGCGTATATTCTCTCTGGATTTAAGTTTTTAGGATGATCACCCCACAATTTTCAACTTATTATGAATGAAACATATAAAATTTCCCAAACTAAAATCTAAAAAATTGTATTTCAATTTTCCATTACTATCCTGTAATTTGTATTTTAACAGAGAATCGATTCCACTGCTTTAGATGGTCTTGAAAATTAAAAAAACTTAATTTAATTCTTTATTTATTTATAGAGGATTACATACAGTCGAAGACTACTAGTAGCTCTGCTACAAAACTTGTTACTTGATCTAATCTCAAAAAAAATGCGACCAAAATCACGTTATAGTATAGTTGACTACATGTAGTTGTGTACATGTATCTTGTAGACGGCATTATGGAATACTAAAGAAGAGGTTTTGTAACTTATCATACAGCTCCATGTAGGACTCATTCATTACATTGAACTTGACATACGGACATTAAATCTTGTTTAAAAATAAACAAAAAATAAAGGAAAAATAAGTTGTCTCTCTTTACATTCATTGCCAACTCTAATTATTTTTTGCAACTGCACACAGCCCCCAATTCAGGATCTTGTACACATAATTGCCCGTTGTACCAATTGAATATGAAAATGTTGAGCTTTATTCGTTCAAAACAAAATCTACGGAGTGGATAACTTGTATAACCGGATTTAACACGTGATTTAAAAGACACGTTTCCAACAATTTACTTATGTAAAAACCCATTCATCCGTAACCGTTTTGCGGAAGCGAAGATGTGATTGTCTCGAGATATTCATGTTATATTGTTCAGTTTCAGCTCATCTTAAACACAGAAGAAATGATGAAGTTGTTGGTGTTTTATATTGCACTGTGTTGCTCTGGGTCTCTTTGTGATAATCTTGTCGAATTGGCAGAAAAGCTTGGTGCTAACACATTAGTACAATTTGTCAAAGATGCCGGTCTTGCAGAAACACTTGCACACGGAGGTAAAGTTTTCATTATATTTATATACCTTGTTAAAATTATACAGTCTTAATCAGTGTTAATTTACGTCGATGATTTTGGATGTGTATGAAATATCTGAACAGCTGAATGCAAGTGCATTCGTACCGAAGTCAAAAGATCAATTTATGTTTTCGTTACTAAAATATTTTTCCTGTAATCAAATTTAAATCAAATTTAAATAGTATGGCACAAATCGAAACTAGTACATATTTATATCAAACGCACCCGTCAAAACCATTCCGTGACCATTTTAATAATTTAAAAGGTCAGTACGCTTATCATCATGATTAACTAAATTCAAATGCTTTTTAAAGAAAGGTTTAAAGATGTCCATTCAAAACAATAACATTTTAAAACATATCATTAAACTATACTAGTCTTGTAAAGTGTTTGTATAGAGATTTTTTAAAATTTCCCTCGTGCATTTAGCTTTGCATGTACATGTATCGGTTGTTTGCGAAACAGTATATGTTTAAATACATGTACACCTTATTTAATAGTAATTTCTTATGTCGCAAATTGTTCCTATTTCAAATAAGGTAAGAAAGCTTTGTTTGCTTGAACAAGTTTAATGTTTTTTTTTTATCTTAATTTGCTGTTGATATTGTGTATTCTAGGCCCCTTTACAGTGTTCGGACCTTCGGATGAAGCTTTTGATAACCTGCCAGCTTCTGTTGTGGAGGCACTGAAAAAGGACAAAACATTACTGCAACAAGTTTTAACATTTCATGTCATTAATGGAAACGTTCTTTCAACAACACTGACAGATGAAAGGGTTGTTCCTACTCTTAACAAAGAAGCTAATATTAGGTTTAACATATATCCTTTCAAGAATAAGGTAGGTATTAACCTTTGATTTTGAATTATAAATGAATATAGAACTGGTGCCAGTCCTACATGTAGGATTTAACATGTAAATCTTTCATGCTGTTACACAATTCAAAAACGATGCCTAGCGGACAGGAGATCCCTTTGAAAATGTTCACTCCTTGTCTACCCATTAAAATTGAGTACATTTTAGTCACACAAAACACATTATTTATTAGAAAAAAACAACAACATGAAAAATATTAAATACTGTCAGGATTTGCCCGATAATTGCTCAATGAAATTCCAGAAAAGGATAAAGGAATAAAAAGACATATGCTTGATAGAGTGGCAATACAAAACAAAGGAATAAAAACATAACTTGGGGTGGGCTAGGAGAGATACTTGATATTAGTTTCATATGTTGTATATCCTATCTATAACATGATACTTTGCAAAAGTCAAAGTAAAAATTGTAGCTTTTGATAATTTATAGGAAAAATGGGTGGGGGGTTCTTTCAGGAATTTCACCTTATGCAATGATAAATATGATAAATCAGAACAAATAGTTACATTTTTTGACATAATGATATAAATATTTTATTAGCTGCTTACAGCCACCGGAAGTCCAGTTGTATTGAGAGATCAGAGAGCATCTAATGGTATCATCCATGTGATAAGTCGTGTTATGTACCCACTACCATTGAAAAATATTGTAGACACGGCAGTGGCAGTACCAGATCTGAAGACTTTAGTCAAGGCTGTCATGGCTGCAAAACTCGTGGACACCTTATCCAGTAAGTTGATAAATAAAAGTAATCTGTTTGATTCTGCCCAGAACACTTTTTTGGACGAAATTTCATCAATGAAAATTTATGAAATGAAAAAGTATCATTTATATATCAATCTCCGAAACAGAGGCTATTGTATCTTTTTCGTCAATCATTGATTGACGAAGGAGATACAAGAGCCTCTGTTTGATTGACGTAGGAGATACAAGAGCCTCTGTTTCGGAGATTGTTATATATAACAGATAATGATTCGTTAAAATTTAATGAAACAAAAAGAATAAAAGAATACCCTGTATTCATTACAAAATAAATCTTTCTGTAAATTGTCACATTGTAAATAATTGTAATAAAACTTTTTCATTGTATTTCACTATGCTAAACTGTCCGATCTTTTTCTGAGCGAAACAAAACCCAATTTGTTTTGTATACAATAGTCTTTCATTTATGCGTGCCTACTGCCTCAGGAATCATATCAGATCGTCAGAAAATATAAAACTACTCGCAGACATATTTTTTTTAAATGTTTTAACACACTGTTTAGTTGTTTAGTAATACAAGTTGTGATCTGTTATGAAATGCATGGCTGAGATTTTTTTTACAGATAAAGGACCATTCACTGTTTTCGCTCCCACTAACGAGGCGTTTACCAAACTACCCCCTGGAACGTTGAATTATCTGTTGAAAAATGTTACTGCTTTAACCGAAGTTCTGACCTATCATGTGATACCACTGACATACTACAGTGCTGGTCTGATTGATAATCTTACACCAACCACAGTAGAAGGCAAAAATGTAACAATCAGAGTAAACTCAGGTAAGATCCTGTATAGTGATCATCTTATAATTACACCAACTACAGTAGAAGGCAAAAATGTAACAGTCAGAGTAAACACAGATAAGATCCTTTATAGTGATAATCTTACAAAAACGTAACAATCAGAGTAAATTAATGTAAGATCCTGTATACTGATAATCTTACAAACATGTAACAATCAGAGTAAACTAATGTAAGATCCTGTATATTGATAATCTTACAAAAATGTAACAATCAGAGTAAACGCGGGTAAGATCCTGTATAGTTATAATCTTACAAAAATGTAACAGAGTAAACTAAGATAAGATCTGTATAACGATAATCTTACACAAACCACAGCAGAAGGCAAAAATTTAACAATCAGAGTAATGTGACTTAGGATTCTGTATAACCATAATCTTACACCAACCACAGTAGAAACAATTAAGGATGCTCGCTGGTCATGTTTTGGTCTTTTTGTCAGATTTTCGGAATCCTCGGGTTTTATCCATTTCTTAAACATTAAATCTTTTGCCCATGAACCCCCACTTTTTTTTATAATTCAATCATATATACCTTAAAATGGTATTTGACAAAATTTTCTGAAATCCTTTTTTTTCATACATTTTTGAGAGACTGAAGTTGTCAATGCAAAGACAATGAAAAATCCAGAGAAAACCTATTTCCTGCAAATTTTCAAGGCTTTATGGCTCTAAAATGAGCACATGAACCCACATTTTTTTCTTGCTTGTTTGTTTACTATTCATGTGTTCTCTCAAACTAAAACACCTATTTCAAATCCTATTTATTTCCTATTAGACCAGCGATCATCCTTAACAATCAGTGTGAATTCACGTAAGATCCTGTACAGTGATAATTTTAACCCAATTTTAGTAGAAGACAAAAATGTAACTCACGTAAGATCCTGTATAGTGATAATTTTTAACCCCCCTCCGTGTTTAGTTCCATAGTAAATGTAAACCCAGGTAAGATCTTGTATAGTGTAAATCTTACGCCAACCATAGTTAAATGGGAAAAAATTAACAGAAATGAGTAACAATTGATAAACTCACATTGTAAATAGAATTATGTATTCTTTCAGGAGGTGTAATGGTTAACCAAGCCAAAGTGATATTGCCTGATGTTTCTGTTACTAATGGAGTGGTACATGTAATAGATTCTGTATTGAGTCCTCCGAAGTACTTCAAGAGATAATTTATTTACAGTCTCCTCGTCGTGTACATAAGCAGTATTCTATTAGACTTTTAATGTTTTCATTCACCTAAGAAAACACTATACTTATGATTCAATGTACATGTCCTGTAACGTTCAGTACTCGAAAGAAAACAATTGTACATTTTGTACATTCAGCTCAGCGAAATTGACACATGTATTAATTGATCAACATACATATTCCGAAAATGGAAATACTTATAAATTCTAGTGTCATGATATAATCTAATGTTGTTTTCATAAGTGATAGAAATATCCAACATGCATAGAACTACGTTTTGAATGATTATACCTTTTTACCAGTATGTTTTTTGTTATTTATATTGAATATTTTCTACATTATTTATATATTTGTTTGTGCAAATAATTTTTTTCTAATAAATTGTTCAATATCGACTTGTTTTTTATTTGTATATACTTTTTAATTTACAAATAAATATTTTGTGAAATATTCTGTAATATTTTGTTTAGAGATTAAAGAGTTAAAGATTGTATGTCCTGCCTGTGGTGGTTGCATATGCAAGTTGTTTCTACATATATAAGCATTCTCTGAAAATAATGTTGATGCATATTTCAACAATGTATATTAACAGTGGTAAGGTGTAGAAATACGAAACAACAAAACGAAGCGTATATAAATGTATTGAACGAAAAGTCTCTTTCGACCGCGGACTTATTCTTCTGTCAATATCGGTCTGATATTGGCCGAGTGAAAAGTAAAATGTACATGAATCAAGTCGCTTTTGATTAAATATAAAAACACATCATCATGTAATAACTGTAACAGTGAACTGTTACGAAGTCTCCCAAACGAAGTTACTGATATCTCGAATGCCTTTCATTGCATTCAATAAATTTTGCTTTTCAGAGACTGAAATGAGGAAATTGTTCTTATAAATTTTATGCATATTTAAATCAGAAGTTACTTGAAAATCGTGATATGGGTATATTTTGTGACCCGAGTTTTACAGTCATACAATGTCACACTTGATCAACTTTTGCTTATCGGCATACTGCATTGACAGATATATCCCAATATTTCTGAACCTTTACGAGAACAGATTTTATTGTATGGTGTAATAAAATGCATTCGGTTTCATTAAATAAAAATAATAAAAAAACTTACCTGTCGTGATAAGTCCTCCCAAAATCAAGTCAGTGTAATTTGAATCATATTTATATAAAACGATACATTGCAACACATGAATTTTTTTTAATTTATGACCAAGCAAAAGATATATCTATTATTACATATTATGTCTGATACATTGATGTCTTCCTTGTATCAATATTTAAATGGTTTATGAGATTTGAACATTGCGTATTAAAACGTGTTAAAGGGATAAACATTTTTACGGATTTTGAATTAATAAAAAATTATTGATTTGAGGGGGAGGATGACCCCCTTTTTGGTGGGGGTGTAAGATTTTTATCAATCTGTTTGTCTTATCATGGGGAAAAAATATAAGATTTAGGGGCAGGGATTTCAATGCCTTGCGAGATAATTAAAGACTAATAATTCGAGGGTTGGGGATTCTTTTTTATATAGTATATCAAGATAATTGGTTTAAGGGGGCGAGAATGACACCCATTGAGTAATGAGGCATGTATCATTTAAAGTAACCCGAATAATCCAATCTCATTTCGAATACCCCATTAACAGGAGAGAATCGGATACCGAAACGGCTTGAATTATTCGAGTTACATTTAAAGGGGAATCACGGTACTGTTTATACGCATCGCTTTCAGCGCCAGTATTATGCAGTTTCTTTATTATGACGTCGCGCTTGACCGTCGAAAATTAATGAGATAATAATATTAATAATAATAATAATATCTTTATTTAGAGAGTAACCCATTAGGATTACCCCAATTTTCAATAAGGCTCTCTTAATACAATAATAATTACGTTGAGTAATGAGGTATGTATTTATGAACATTATTGATTTGATGAGAGTAGAGATAACCCCCTGGGGAAGCGAGGTCTGTGTCACTTGGTACGTCTTACCGTGGGGAATAAGAAAATATATAATTTAGGCGTGGGGATTTTAACGGTTTATGAGATAATTGAACATTATTGATTTGATGGGAGTGGTGATAACCCCTGGGGAAGCGAGGTATGTGTCATCTGGTGCGTCTTACCATGGGGAATAAGAAAATATATGGTTTAGGGGTGGGGATTTTAATTGTTTATGAGATAATTTGATATTATTGATTTATGGGGGTGAGGATCACCCTAGTGAAAGAATAAGGTACATTTCATTTAATGCGTCTTGGTACGGAGAATAATAAAATATATCATTTACAGCTATGGATTTTAATTGCATATGAAATATTTCATTATTATCGACTTTGGGGGGTGGGGATGACCCCCTACAGGAACGAGGTATATTTCATTTAATAGGTGTTGGCATGGTGTATAATAAAATATATGATATGAGATGGCTATTGGTCACTCTCGTAGAGTTTTTCGATAAAAAAAATTCCCCATAGGGTCCTATAGTAAACCCCTATCCTCTTTGAACTCCTCATTATACATGTACGTCTCAGTGACCCCCATGAAAAAATAAATAGGATTAGGCAAATCTAGAAACATTGATCTTTCATCGTGGAAATTCTCAGATCCATATCTCTGACAGTTATTGAGAACTCGAACGAACAAGTTCGATAAAAATCGCAGATCAAAATCTATGTCTCCCGCTTCGTTTTGGAGACTTAAATATAACCATATTATCATCTTCAAATTAAGAAACACAATATCTTTAATATGCTTGGCCAATATAATATTAACTGAACATTTTGTAATTACAGCTCAAAACAAATCATCACGAAAACTGAATTACTTTTGGGATAAGACCTTAATTTTAATAGTATAGATATAATTATGCGTTTTAAAAGCCCGAGTATTTATGACAGTCAATTTTAATTATGCTTGAATTAAATTGTACAATTTACATAAAGTAAGTAACCATAATAAAAAAATCACGAAGATTTAATAACAAATAAACTGAATATGAAATTTGAAATTCTTCCAATTTCCTAACACAAATGAACCATTGAAACTCATTGAAACCTGACATCAATGAATGGGTATTTTCCCCAGTCCAGTTCACATTTCAAATGACGTATGAACAGTGAGGTTGAACCACAATACTGAATGTTCTAGTATATTGGGTTTGCTTTTATATTTTGAGATGGAGTACTACACGAAGACTCTAAATTTCTTGTTGTGGAATTTATTATACAGCGGTAAGATATAACCATACGATCTGAATTTTTTCCTTTTAATGTTTGTAAAATCTTTAGTGAAGTTTGTATTTTGTTTAGTAAATACTTAACATAATTTGAAGCCAAAAACTTTTTAATATTGGTCAAAGACGCTTGAGACCTGGATACAGCCCCTATGTTTTTATTAGTTCTCTACGTGTAACACCGAAGGAGACTATATGTTTGTAACCCGTCTGTCCGTCAGTCACACTAAAGTTTGCCGGACATTTTTTCAAACCCTTATAACAATCTTATATTTGGAATTTGAGCTTTTAATGATGAGCTATGGATCAAGCTTGAGTTTCACGCTGATCGGATAATTATTGTGAGAGTATTTTCCTTCGGAAATATGAATTTTTTAAAAAGATATTAGTTTTCCGGATTTTTTTTTCTCTCGCAAAAACTTTTACCAACGCATCTTATTTTTGGTATGTGAGCTTATATTGACGAGCTACAGATCAAGTTTGAGTTTCAGGATGATCGGATAATTATTGTGAGAGTTATTGCCCTTTGAAATATAAATTATTGTATTTTCTCATAGCTCTAGTCGGTAGAGGACATTGTATTGCTCAGAAATACTCTCAGAATTCGTTTTTGTTCAGTATATTTATTGTACTACTTTTGGTTATTCTATTCACTTTCATCTTATTTACCTTTAACTTTTTTTGTTTGGATTCGTTCGCCATATCTTACATGCATAATAGTATAGGGGCAGTACATGTTGACAGAAGACTGAACAAATATTAGCAATTAAGAAAACATTAAGGAAAATAATATGAGCAGTCGAACCTCAATAAGTCGAAGTTGAAGGGACTACAAAAAAGTGTTCGAGTTAACCGAGGTTCGAGTCATCCGAGGTTGAGAGTAACCTTGTGCAGGTTAAATTGTCACGCTAACCGTTATACAAACAAATATCATTTGTGTAATAAAAAGTGAGTTAAAAAATGTCAATATATTTTCTTATTAATCATATGCATCTTCCAAGAATTTAACACGTCGAGGTTATTATGTTACAGAAAGGTATTAAGTCCGACTTTGGATTTCTCTGGGAAAAAAAAAACGATTTGAAGTTCGACACATCGAGGTAAACTTACATTGTATTTTTTTTCTGGGGACCTTATCCAAGATTTCGAATTATCAGAGTTCGTGTCATCAGAGGTTAAAATACATAGGACAAATTGAAAATTTGTAGTGACCATGAAATTACTTCGACACATTCGAAATTTTGAGTCAACCGAGTTCGACACATGTAAAATAAATAATAATAAAGCATAATTTAATAAAATGCATGTCTGTATCCATTTACCTGTGAAATTGGAGTTTTGACAAAGCCAGAGTTTTATGGATTTTTCTGGCAAAGTGTTCCTGCAGTAAAACCCTTTCACTCCGTTAAGGTCCACTTTTCTTGAATTTCTGTTTTCCGTATAAATTCAACTTCCCTTTTCTCTTTTCTGATTATGCTCTTTAAAGAGGTGTTAAAAACGAATATTTTCTATATACATATTATACATTTGTACCATCCGTTGCTCTTCAGTTGTGGCTGAGACGAATAAAGGTGTAGAAAACAACCCTAGCTCAATTCATCTATCCCAGTGAAATTGAAATTAAAGAGATCACAGATGCAGTCACTAGACTATTTTACATATATGAATAAAGGACGTCTGAAATCAGACATTTTTGACAGACGTAACTTGTCAATTGTGAATTTTCTCTTTCTTAGTAGTAACATATTAGCCTCTCCACTATGGTGTGTTTATTTCACAGTTAATTCGTTACTTTCGTGCAAAAGATGTGTGACTTTCGTGCAAAAGATGTGTGCGAAAACTTTCTCAAAAGATCGGAATTACGCGAATTAATCGTCAAAGACATAATTATGTTCAGCCTTGTTCATATCATTGCTTCAAAAATTTGAAAGTTGTTATGACGAATTGTTAGGACGATACGAAGTTTCTATTTCACAAATGAAACTTAAATATCTTCAGCATGCTGGGATATACACCTCAGAGACCTTGACAACTGATAGTGTTACTCACTTTCAGTGGTGACAAGTTTCGTTAACAGACCAGGATGTACATGGTTACCCTTCGGAGCACCTCATGTCCTGGATTTTGTTGGAGTCCATATTGCTAGTACTTTCCATTTTGTGCTATGTAGTTCCTGTTCAGATTAGTCTGCTGGGTTTTTTATTGACTATTGGTGACATCTTAGTATTAGTATTTTGCTTTTGTTACTATTCTAACGAATATGGCATAACAGTAGTTCGATTTTGGAACAGCCCCCCCCCCCCCTATCTGTTTAATCATTTTGGTATTTTTTTCAGCTAATTTTTATTCAACATGGGTAGAAATAAATGCCAAAACTATCAATATGTGTGCAAACACCAAATACGAATTAAGCTGATATAAAAATGAATCGATGTATTCATATTCTAATGGTCAGGCCCTCAGTTTATTGAAAGATTCGATTAAAAGACGCGGCTTTCCTTTCTGTATTTGTAAATATAATTGTACACATTTTTCAAAATATATGTAGAAATCCTTTTTATTCGAGATTTCATGTACATACGTATTGATTTAAAAATTCTATGGTACAGACATATCCCCATGTGTACATAAACTCTTAGTTAAAAGTTAATATTTACATCATTAATTTTATATATATTCTGTTTAATCATATAATATTTATTTTCATAAATTAAATTTGAGTAGGTAGGTGATGAACAAATCCTATTCACGGTGACTTTTGATTACTTTTGTTGAACGTTTGAGACCATTATTTCCAGGGTTATTTAGTATTTGTCTTGTAAGCGCTGTTGGTACTTGTTGATGACACTTACTGTCAGGAAAACTCGGTGGAATGGATTTTTGGATGGATGGATGAATTATTGTTTAACGTCCAGTGGCAACCAGGAGCATATCAGGACGAGAACATGTTGATATGATAATGAATATGATCCCTGCTTTGTACTAGACCGACACGCTAAGTCGGATTTTTAATGTGCTAGCTCACGAGGTAACTGTCTGCAGGAAGACATATCACCTCACTCGGACGCATTATACTGACTCCGAGCCGACCAGTCTTTGCTCTTACTCCTAGATGCCGCGTGCTTGGCGGAGAAGCAGCAAATACCAATTTTAATGTCTTTGGTTTAACCCGGCCGGGGACCTTCCGCACTCGGGACGAGCACGCTACCACGAGACCACCGAGGCGGTTACTGGATTTTTGGCATTTTGGAAGTCTAAATGTCAGATCAATAAGACTAATTTTTGTTGGTAAATAAACTTCCCCAATCGTCCAAGAAAATTAAAAAAAAATCATTGTTTGTAAAAGTTTTTGTGCATCAAATGTAAGCCTGAATTAGGATTTTTCAATATAGAAATAACACCAGAAACTTTAAATAACTTACTGAGACTCAGATATTTTTCATTCACTTTGTGTATATTTGGTTCAATACATCTTTGGAATACCTAATTTAAGAAAATATCAAATCTAATTTTTAAATTGAAAACATCAGTTACATTGCTTTAGTTATCACAGAACTTAATACACCAGTAAGCCAAATGATTAGAAAATTAAAAATATTTAAGGAAAATCCGTTCCACGGACTAAGCTTTTACAGAGAGAGTTTGTATCAATGGCAAAAACCTCATATGCTTTCATTTTCTTAGGCAAGAGTAACAAAAAGACCAAAATGATTGTTCAAGACAAAATTATGAGTTAGTATTGTATGAAAGTATTCCTCTCTGATACCATCTTGAACAGTTTTAATTGTTAATTTTAAATGAGGAGCAGCAAAAAGCCCTGCTTCTCCATATAATTTACTATCAAATTAATTTAACATATTTATAACCATACAAAAAACAAGTATACTGTTATGCAGTATAATTTTTATAACTTTTCTATCATCCTAAAGTAAATTATTTCCATTACTTTTGAGAAGAGTGTGTTATTAAGTAAGAACTGGTGGTAATTGGATATCTATCGTTATAGATATATAAAGTAGATTTATATGAACATAAACATTATTGTGTATAAATACAATATCATATAGTTTAAGTATTTATTGACATGTAGACCTTTTTAGTCTGACAGTAGACACTATATGTAGACATTAATTTACAAATATTGAATAAAATTCCATTGCCTAGGAAGTATATTATAATGTAAAATGTAATTTTACAGTGTTTCCAGTGTCAGCTAGGTACTGTTACAGTTACTACTATCGTTACTACTACTCTTGTGGATCAACCTACTGGTAAGTAATGTCATCTGTCTACAGGCTATAAATGTCAACACATTCATCTGCTTACTGGTAAGAAATGTCATCTGTCTACAGGTTATAAATGTCAACACATTTATCTACTTACTGGTAAGTAATGACATCTGTCTACAGGCTATAAATGTCAACACATTTATCTACTTACTGGTAAGTAATGACATCTGTCTAGATTATAAATGTCAACACATTCATCTACTTACTGGTAAGTAATGTCATCTGTCTACAGGTTAGGGATGTTACCATAGTCATCTACCTGCTGACAAGTAATCGTCTACAGGTAGGGAATGTCAACATAACCATCTACCTACTTGGAAGTAATGTCAAAATATTCATCTATCTAATGGTAGGTAATGTCATCTGTCTACAGGTAAGGAATGCCAACATAGCCATCTACTTACTGGTAAGTAATTTCATCTGTCTACATGTTAGAAATGTCAACATAGTCATCTACCTACTGGTAAGTAATGTCGACACATCAATCAGGCTACAGGTTAGGGATTTAAACAGTCGTTACGAGTGTCAACAGTCGTGTACCTACCTAATTAATATCGACAGATTCATCTGTATACAGGTTAGGAATGTCAACATAGTCATCATGCCTATACTGGTAAATAATGGCAATACATTCATCTGCCTACAGGTTATGAATGTCAATATATTCATCTACCTACTGGTTAGTCATGTCAACCATTTATCGGTCTTGTGGTTAGGCCACATCAAATTAATTTTTCGTTCTTTGGATTTTTGGATGGCAAAAATAGGTGCAAGCGAACGAAATTTTAATTTTAATTTTTTTTTTTTTTTGGAAAATTGTTTTTTTCTAGCGGAGATCAGATTTACGTGCGGCAAAACAAAATTTTTAAAATAAAATCCCAATTTCTACATTTTTTTTTTATTTTGCCGAGAATGTTCAGGATTTTTGCAAAACGAGGCGGCAGAATTTTTTTTCCTTAAAATTTACAGTCCAAAAATTGGAGAGGCAAAATCAAAAGATATAAAAAAAAAAAATTATTTTGGTGTGGCCTTAGTACTGCCGATGCATTTAATTTCTCACAATTGAAACTAAATATCTTTATTTGAATTTCACATCTTACTGGAATCGACATCTTATTGGACTTGGCACTTCTATGGATGTTACCTTTTGCAATTTGACGTCTTTTTCTTCCTCTTTTGATTATGTCTTTGTGGTATTTGTTTACCGTGTTTCTGTTTTCTGTTGTCTTTTGGTTTTATGAACTTTCCCTGTTGTCTTATGGCTTCAGTACTTCTTTCTATTTGATATTTATTTGTCTATTAGTCAGAAATGTTATTTAATGGTCACATTCACAGATCTAAGGAACAAATCAGAAAACGTAATCCATTGGACAGACAAACCCCGGAAGACAACCACAGGCACAACAAATAAACACTGAAAACTAAAAACAATGAACAACACGAACTCATATAAAAACCAGGAGTGAACTCAGGAGCTCTGGAAGGGTAAGCAGTTTCTGTTCCCTATACGGCAACCGTCGTTAGGTTCAACAAAGTCAATCCGGTTGAAGTCACAAATTGGTGGAGGCACATGAAATGTTACGACAGTGGGAACAGGTCCAACATCATCTTAGATATTGGAACACTGTACCGGTTTAAAAATGCCAACACCGTCAAATATCTACTGGGTAGTAATGTCAACACATTGTTCCATCTTCATGATTGTAATAGTGTAAAGTATCAGTCTAATGCTAGTTCGTCATGACAACACATGCATATTTCTACTAGATATAAATACCAACAAACCCAGCAACAGCTAGTAAGGTCGTTACACACTGAGAACGTACTGATAGGTAGTAATGTCGATTGCTGTAATTGTTAAAATGTTCGCATATATTAGCATAATAATTTCAGCACACTTATACCTATTCACTCGGTGGATTTAAAATCATAACAATCTGTATATTGTTTGTCTATTGGTTACTAATGCCAAAACGTTCATCTATCTATTGGTGATTAGTGTAAACAAACTTGTATCCGTCGTCTGAGATAGTGATGGCATCATATAATGCGACAGAGTTGGTATCATGTTTATTTTACAACTGTTGCAATGCTTCTGATGAAAGGACAAGGGTTTCAAGAGCCTAGTTGATATCTGTAGTCTGTAGGTACTAGCATCCATATGATACATAGAATATGTCTGTTATAAAATAACAATCCAAAGATCTTAGATATAATAGTAAATTTATACTATGCTGTATACGACGCATTTCAAGGAGTTACCTCTCATCAGCAGCATTAAAACCGAAACATTTGGAAGACCAAAAACCAAACTTATTTTAAACAAGAAGTACTCATAACCAAAAATACCGAAATAGGAAGCCAAATTTCAGCTAAGGAGATCTACCATGTGCAATACAAGGAATGAACCCTTAGTATTTCTATTATTTTATAATTTTGCTAAATACTGGTAATTTCTGTAACAAATCAATGAATAATCATGTCAGACAAGTCTGACGACTGGGATGGTGAATACCCTCGAGGACCTAGGGTCCACCATGCAGAGGCATCGTCCCAGGAGTTTCAAAATAACAATCCAAAGATACTAATATTAGATTCTCCTTCATGCATAGCTTAATTATTTAAATGGTTTTTGGGTTCTACTATTTTTGGTCACTTTTGTATACAAAACAGTGTTTTAATTAATTTTTGAATTACTATATTTTCAGTTCTAAGAGTTGTTGATGAAACATAAAATTTTGAAGTGTTATCATACAGTACGTAACAATTGGCATCATAGAATGGTCATTCATGTCTGATTGGTACTAACATAACCGTTATGCTATCTAGATGTTGTCGGTCTGTTTATATCTTTTTTTTTATCCAAAGAAGAGTTGCTTTATTGGCTCATTCTCTTTCATTTTCATAACATACCCACTGATAATAACAAATGAAGAATGTCAATACATTTTTTCGTAATACTGGTAAGATATATCATCGGCTTTCACTCATATAAAAGTTGCTAAGTAATGTCATAACGTCCATGTATATTTTGGTTAGTAATATCATAAAACACGTCTGTCATTGGGTCCGTAATTGTATAATATCTATCGATGAGTATTTTCGTAGCATTCACCCAAATCAATTCATCTTCTTGGTGTTATGGTAATGTTTGAACGTTCGGTTTCCCTATGTAAAAATAATAAATTTCGCCAAATCCCCTTTTGGGGGAAATCAAAAACCCACACTATGAAATTATTTTTTTTCTAGCAAAGAACAGTTGTAAACAAAGATAAATCCAAAAACGTCATCAAAATACATATATTAAAATTTCATGATGTAAAATGTACTTGATCGGATCTGAAAATATTAGATTATGTAAAATGAACATGATCGGATCAAAATATAAGATTATCATAATGAATATAGCTGCTTTTTCTGATTTCTTTTGAAGTAGGGTCCTTTGTTTGAGACTTGTGTAGCATAACGAAAGCTTTAGATAAGCGGTCATAGACAAGATCTAAGGCAGATCTACATGCACTGCATGACAGATTGTATGAAAGGTTGGAAACAGTTGCTCCTGTCTACAATTTATATAAAAAAACACAATAAATCGTTCGAAAAAAAGTTGAAAGACATAATTTATCAGGTATCTGAATGTGGCATGTTATAATTTTAGGTCTGTTGGTGCAATAGCTGGTGCGGTGATAGGGGGTCTGATAGGACTTGCCATAGTGATAGTTATAATTGCAGTGATATGTGGGGCATGCAAAACACAGGGAAATCGTGGTACAGTTGTCCAGCCCGTACAAACACATACAGTGCATACCATCCAAACTGGTCAACGTAGGTATTCAGTAAATTACCTTTGTACTTGTTAAGGGTTTGTTGAGAGAGTACGGGAATCGTAAACTCTTGACTTGGAGAGATTAAAAAAGCTTTTTTGAGAGTTTGGTTTTTTTTTTATATATATTTTACTTTATTTTGACTATTCTAAACTTATCTGACTTGTTCTCGTTTGGTTTTATTGTATTTTATAGTATTTTATAATATATCCCGTTTCCTTGTGTATTAACTCTGGTTGCAACTTGTGTTTATTCTTAACTGAATAAAACAATAATTTACATGAAATTGATGCTTAAAATTTATTTCAATGTTAAATTTTGTGAAAACTAAGGAGCATCGACCTCATTCACAGCTCTGTTGTTAGATGTTTTTTTCTGGGTTATTATTTACTGCTTCAAAATGTTCGACCACGGGCCCAACTGATGGATCGTGTTTCGACGAAAATTGCAGCAAAATTGGTGTCATAGAATATTTATTTTTCTACCAAAACTTTTTATGTCGCCTAGTTGTTGTTGTTTTTTTAAAACTTTTTCAATTTTATTTTGTTTAATGTATTTTCAGCTCCACCACCGATGTACAACCAATACCCACCACCAGGAGGATCAATGTATCCACCACCGCAGAACATGGCTTACCCACCACATGGACAAGTTCAACCTGCTTTTGCGTACAATCAAGCTCCACCTCCACCTCCACCTTACACAGGCAACATGCCACAAAAGTCATAAACATGCTTTTTAATATCAAACCATTTATCATGAACACCATGTGTTTTCCATATGATTTTGTCATTCGTTGATTTATTATGAAACATGTCTGTTAATAATTTGTCTGGACTTTCTACTGTCTGTTTCACAATTCTTACATGCTGAAAAGGTAAATATTAATAGGAATCTAAATATTTTTTGAAATGTTATTTTCAATCATAAACTTTCAAAAACTACTTTCGCCATCAAAATAAATATTGCTACATTCATGTAGTATTCTATGTAATTTTGTGTTCAACACTTGTCAAGTCTTCTAGTATGGAATGTCCCACTTACAATATAGAGGTCTGTGGTTTGAAGCGTGTGCAATCATTGTGTGTAAGGGAAATAACTTCTAGTAAAGTTCTGGGAAAACCTCAAAACAAACATGGCTTCGCCACAGTGCTATCTTTTTATTATTTTTATTTTTTCAAACAAAAGATTTGCTCGGATGAAAATAAACATAGACAATTAACGATTACAGAGTTCGCTTTGTCCTCTATTGCATGCCTGACTATATAGAAATAATGTACGAACAATGAAGAGTGTCAGTGAAGCGTGAAATCTAGGTCTACATGTAAAGGCGAATTAAAAAGGCATGATGCCAAAGTATGTTCATTTTTTAAAATGGTTTTTATGAAGATCTCATATTATATTTGATAGGATTAATATGCTAAGATAAATCTACTCAAACGGATATCTCGTATGTTAGAATTTAGAACATAGAGTAAGAGTTAAATAATCAACAAATCCCAAACCCGTACCCTTTTTAAAAGTGAAAATATCATACAAATGAATTTAATATTTAAACGGAGATTATGTTGTGTTGCAATAGAAAAGAGATACGCATACATAATTTTTCTGACAACCAGAGTGACTGGTCTGTTTGCGCCCATGCCCCAACCCCCTTTCTTAGGGACGGGCCGACATAGATCCAAATTCAACAACTGGCTTTACAACGAGTTCAGTTTTAAATAAAAAATTAATTAGCTGTGATGCACTGGAATCATTGAAATCTCGCTTTGTACTTACCACAAAAAATAAACAAATAGTCAGATCGTGTTTTTGTAGGCGAAGCATTCGGATTTCATTTTAAAATCGAAATAAATTAAGTTCGTGTTCCAGCTTGGATTTAAGGGCAGAAGGACATTTAATGAAGATAAGCAAGAGTGCAACATTTCATCGAGTTACGACTCATCAGTTTTGGCCAAGGTCTAAATACAAATAAAATTCTTTGATACCAATTTTGATGCACAACATGTGCACATCTCGTCGATTTACGACTCATGAATAAAATGTTCAAAACCAAAACAACAATCCAAAAGTTGAAGAGAAAATTCAAAACACCAAAATGACCAAAAGTATTAAATGTTGGAAGCTTATAAGTTACCCAAGATGTTGAAGTGCAAATTCCCAAATGCCAAAATGACCAAAACATTATTATTGATATGTGAGGTAAGCCAGTCGATATTCCAGCAACATGTGCAAACGAAATGATAGATACAGATTCTGTTTTCAAACGGTTAAACGACTAAATTTTACCTTCCTGGCATGCTTGATCGTTATTTAAAAACACAGCTTTGTAATAAAAATCTTTGGACACACAATGTAATCGATGGTTTGTTTGAATATTTAATTAGGGTACTATCGCGTTTCACATAATGAAATATCATTAAAAAATCCTGCAGTTGCAGAAATATTTGGGACACATGAAGGTACCTTTATTAAATATTCAAACAATTCATCAATTATGTCCTAAGATCTATTATACATTCCTAGTTATCCCCGCACTTTCGAAGAAAGTTCGGCGATATAGCGATTGTCTGCCTGTCCGTCCGTCCGTCACACTTTCTTGTGACATCAACTCCTCCTTCACTTTTGGGTTTATGAATTTAAATTTCTACAGGTATATAGAATGGTTGCATACCACCTGTAGATGCGCAATAAGGTTTTAGAATTTTGATTTTCTAATCAAGGGGCCCACATGGGTTGACCTTCGAAAATTTGGAATTCAAGTTTGTGACCTAAACTCGTCTTTCATTTTTCAATTTATGCATTTTATTTCTATACAGTATTGTCATGCACCATATGCAGATGCGCAATAAGGTTTTAAAATTTTCATTTTCTAAAATTGGGCCCACAGGGATCGAATTTCGAAAAACTATCAATTTATACTTGTGACCTAAATTTCTCTTTCATTTTACAATTTATGCATTTTATTTCTATACAGTATTGTCATGCACCGTGTGCAGATGCGCAAAAAGGTTTTGGAATTTAGATTTTCTAAACTAGGGTCCCACAGGGGTCGAATTTCGAAAAACTTGTGACAAAAACTCGTCTTTCGTTTTTCAGTTGATGCATTTTATTTCTATACAGTATTGTCAAACACCATATGCAGATGTGTAATAAGGTTTTAGAATTTGAATTTTATAAAATTCTGGTCCAGATGGGTCGAAATTTGAATTTTTTAATTTAAGTTTGTGACTTTAACTTCTCTTTCATTTTGCTAACATATATAGTATTGTCCTACACTTTATTGACTAACAATAGAATATCAGCCTAAATATGATAAAACCTGTTAATACAATACAAAATGTCAAAGTACGGCAATACGACACATACCCGTCCAATATGCCGTATTGACTAGTCAATTTGACATATTGGACTGGTTAGTCATTAAAGGATCAAATTGGACTAATCAATACTACATATTGAACATGTTAGTCAATAAAGGTATAATTGCGCAAGGTTTTCCATATTGGCTTAGGTATTGGTCTAAAAACTAAGCCAATGTGGAAAACCTTACGCAATAATACTATAATATTTAGTTGCACAATAAAGATTTAGAATATCGATTTTTAAACCGGGGGGCTTACTCAGGTCAAATTTCACAATTGTCGGTTTAAGATTGTGAACTAATTTTTTTTTTTCATTTTTCATTAGGTTTATTGATTCAATTTCTTAGAATGACTGCATACTATTTTTGGATGGGTTTTCTATTTTTGACCTTAGGTAAGTGGCCCAACTACTTATAGGGATCAATGTCGATTCCAACAGCACAGATTTCTAGTATATGTTTTAAATTATCCCCAAGAATCACAATGGTATAGCATCATATAGGAGGAATTATTACTACTTTCACCTCAGTTAGTAGTAAACCGCCAGCATTCTGGGATCGGCACTTTTTATTATATGTATGCGAACTATTTGAAAGTAGTACTAATGAAACAGAATAATTATTTCCATAATTTTTCTGCGTTTGCTGAACCATTGATCCGATGTTTACATCGCGGGTTTTATTTTTAACTAGTTTCTGCAAATTTTGTGTATGTGTGTTCCCAAAAGCGTTTTCAGTGGTGACATCTTGAGGTTTAATGTCGTGATGAAATATGACTACTAGGGGAACAACCATTTAACTTCAAAAGTGGGGGAGGGGTATGGTTTTTTGTGAAAAAAAATTCTGATTCCAAAGGGAAGGAAAAAAATAATCTGTTGCAGCAAGGGCCAAAAAAAAAAATAATCTGTTTTACAAAACTATGGAAAAAATTTCTGGTTTAGGTATATTTTTTCAAAAAATACTAATTGAATCCGAGAGTTGATTTAAAAAATCACAATCATTACAAGAAAAGTTTTAGTCCATTATTTAATACAAACCTGGCTTGATTTATTTTGAACATAATAAAATATTTTTCCTAGTTTTTCAGTTATACTTGACTTTTCAGTGAATAACCATCAAAATGAAGAGCAACAATCATGACAATCAAAGCATTGTTCCTATTTTAAATATGCATACATGTACATATACCCAATGTGTGTCTACTCAGTACTGTGTGGAATTATGATTATTATAATAAAATTCAAAGTACAGAGAAAATGATGTTATACTCATTTATTAAAGAATTAATATACAAAAACAAAATAAAACTTACAAATGAAAAGTATATGCAAATGTTTTATTATAAAAATAAATTCATAGTATATACCAGTTTTATTCACTGCTAGTGATTTTACTTTCTGGGCATTGCCAAAAAAAATCTGATTCGACTTTGTAAGAAAAAAAATAATTTGGTTTGATTGTAGTCGGGAAAAAATAAAATTGTGTCCATTTCAAAATTTTTCAAACCAATATAAAAAAAAAAAAACATACCCCCTCCCCTTTGAAGTTAAATGGTTGTTCCCAACCTAGTAAATTAATGCATGGTAATTTTTGATGACTTGTTTGTTCCAATTTTACCATTTTGTGCGTACCTTGTGTTACATACTTATATGTGGACTGTGACTCATGGAAGCTAGAAGAAAAACCCTTAATATATATTTAATTTAATATTATCTCTTGGAATGTTGCTATTTATTTCTATATACACACTAATATATATATATAATGTGTTGTTTTCTCATATACTTTCATTTTCATAAATGTCTCGATCTTATTTTATCCCATACAACAGACATAACAGAAGACTGACCTTTTGCCATTTGTTTTTTTTTTTTTTTAGTTAGGCGAGTTTTTGCAACATTTGTATTTTGTTTTAAACTTTCATTTTCATCAACATTATAAAGTGTTATCTGTCCAAAGCTAGTACAAACCAAATATGGAAACTGTCGTCGGTCAATTTCGCTGTACTGAATAGAAATGAAAAGACATGCGGGTAAATGGCAGTGAGACAACAGTCCTGATACAAAACTAAAAACACAAAAAGACAAGTTTGAGGAATATGGAGTAAAGTAATTCATTTTTAAGTTTTAATGTTTTTATTTACTAAACTAAAAGGCTAGATTTCTTCTTTTCCACTAAGTGAAACAAAAACGAGATCGAATTTGTTTCCGTAACCGTTCAAGTCTGAAAAGAAGAAAAGCTTAAAACGTTCACACAAAGTAAAAAAAGTTACAATTCCATTCAAATTAAATTTTAGATATATGAAGAATTTTAAAAAGTAGACAAATTTCATTGCCTGAATACGACTGTCTTGGTTGATTGAAGAAATACATGTTGCAGTTCATTAATTAAACGTGACAAAATAAAATGATATACACATGTACCATTAACATTGAATGGGGACTTTTTAAATTCAAGTTGCCATGACAGTAATTGTTTATTCTGTTAAGCCATTAATTAAATTTGGGTAACACAGTTAAATTAACGTAATTTTGTTTTTATAATGTATATAAAGGCCAATATATAGGGCTTAAAAATTAAAAATAATTATGTTCCTTCAATTTAAAAATCAATACGGCTATCAATTTCTGTTGAAATTCTGAACTAAATGTTAAAATAGATATTTCACACAGTGATTTAAATAGAAATGGTTGAAGATATATGTATGAAAATTAATCTAACATTTGTTTGGAATTTGCTATTTTATGGTAAGTTTATTGATTTTTATTTTTCAACATATCGTTCCCTTTTCGCCTTATAGTTTTAAAGTTGTTTAAGCCTGAATTGCGGAAAGTATATGCATATGATTTTTAAGAAATAATCTATAAAGAATTAATGCACATGAGACCCTATTTCTATTCAATTCTAGAAATTGACGAAGTTGATGAAGTTACCTGTGTTTGTTTATAGATAAAATTTGATAACTGCCACCTATGGTATCTTGGTTTTTCGCATTCTGTGAAATAAACATGTTGATTGTATGTTCCGAAAAATGATAAAATTTTATTAACTAAATCATGTGTAAATTACACAATAATATTGAATATCAGATTAGGTTAACGATACGTTGGTGAAATTTTATAAAAAGATTAAATGAAAAGTATGCCCTCTGCGTATTTAGAAATGGTAGATATATAACCGTCTATCTTTAAAATAAACTTTCTTTTATAGAGCTTATTTGAATAAGTGACACACAATGTTTAAAGATTTTTTGTTGTGGACATGTCGCTATGGAAAGGTTTAATTTCAAGCTAAAAAATTAAATATTTTAAATTTAAATCTCAGTTTAAAAGGCAGTATGACATTGTATTTCATTAAAAATTTATTTTTATCATTCCTGAATGGCGGAATAAGTAAAGATATGCACTAAGGGGTTCAAATGGAATTCTTACCACGTACACACGTACATATCATAGAGCGGTTATTAAGAAGAAGATTACCTTTAAAAACTAGATTAAAAATACCATATAAGAAAAGAACAAATTAATACGCCATTTCTGTATTTTTTGCTTCGCATCACGGTGCGGAGCTATTAGTTTCAGTAGACATACACGCCATCTTGAAATAATTACTGATCGCTGATTGGTTACTTTATGATGCAGCTGAGATACAGCAACAGCCATTGGTTTAAATGAGATAAAGAATTAGAGACTTTACTCCTTCAGGATAAGACATCAAAAGCCCGAAAATTAACTATGTGTATATCAGTTCCGATCAACTGTCATTACATGTTTTTGTAATATTCATATATTCTGAAATTCATTATTGAAATCAATTATTAATACGTGTATATTTGCTTTGTTAATCTGCAATACACACGGTTTGTTTTGCTTAATCGTATACACTATAATCCTATGTTTACAACAAAACATGCATGATCTCTACTTTATAACTTCTGCCAATCTAGGCACACATCCAGAGTGGTGTCTATTTGTTGTATTTCATATCAGTCAATATCTAAGAATACCACAATTCCAATACTAAATCAACAACCATATGCTCACATATTACCATAAATTAAGATACAGCGAAGCAGTCCACAGCTTTTTAGAAAGCTAAAACTTGTGTAATAGTATATTTATCAACAACATTGAATGAGATAGTGACTTGTTTTATTAATCCTACAGGCTATTGGAAGATCGAGTTACCTATAGTACTAATTACCTCTATTTCCTTTACAGTCACACCAGTATCAGCAGACTGTTATTATGATTATACGTCCAACTATTACGATTGTTATACAGACGTGTAAGTACTATATTTAAAAGACAAAATTCACTTTTCCACACAGTTGTTTTATTGGTACCATGGTTACATTAGTTTAATTTCATAAGTGGGAAATTCTTCTCTTGATTAATATTGACAAATTGAAAAGTATCAGTCTGTCAAGCGATCTCGTGGAATTTACTTTTGCACTTTATCGAGTTATCTCCTCTTGGAATATAAACTATATACGTTATCTGAAAAATTCGAAAAGTTGACTAGAAAGACCTAATAAAAAACGTTAAAGGATATTTGCAAGAAAAAGCTAACAGTCAAAACCAATGAATACTCGATACAAAATTGGAACAAATATATATATATCAATATCCATTCATATCCCTGAAATATCTCTTTTAATATATGAAAGTGGTGTCTGTACACAAAATGTTCTCTAGAACATTTTGAGCTTCGTTCAAAATTCCTACATATACATGTACACATGTACTGCACGTGTTCTGCACCTTTAGAATCAAAGGTCTTCTATACAGAGAAAAATCCTACACCTTCCTGCAAGTTTAAGACGACACTAAGCACCGATCTATTGAACAAGTTTTGTGTATAATCCCCTAGATGTGAGCATCATTTTATTCATATTTAATAGAATGTAAATACGGTAAACAGCCCTTAACCTGCAATAACAGTTGCTACATGTAAATTTGTACCAATGTTTCTGTCGTTTTTAAACGGAAAACAAATACTGCATTAATATTAGAATAGAGAATGGAAACGGGGAATGTGTCAAAGAGACAACAACGCAGCGAGAAAATCCCGAACCTTGAGGCGGGCTTCAATAATGTGTTGTATTAATTGCTTCATAATTATTTTTTTATGAATTGTATTTTTTTAAAATTTTTAGTGGTGTTATTATTGGTGCAGTAATTGGTGCTTTTTTCGGGTTGGCTGTATTAGTTGTTATTGTAATAATTTGCTGTAGTCTAATAAAAACCAGTGGTAACCGAGGTCACGTAGTACAACCAAGTAACATAGGTACAACAAACACAGTACAACAACACCAAATTCAACAACGTAAGTTTTTATATACGGAATAGAATGGATGGGGGGGGGGGGGGGGGTGGGAAGGGGGGGGGGGATAACAAGGCAACATATCATGCATCAATTTATTTCGGTATTTTGTGATACAGTTTATTTTATAAATGGGAGACAATTCACGTGTACCAAAAAATGCTGTTTATCCAATTAGTAAACAGGTGTTCACACGTGATTACGTAGTCACTATGTATCGATATTCAGCAATATATATAAACAATATTCCACAAATTTGAACTGAAATGAACAAAGGATTATTTTAACCAACATATATAATTAACATAGGTATCCGTCCTTTCCCGGTCTTAAAGTGTCTTTTCAATTTGAAAATTACAAAAGATTATTATTTGCCTAATGTATAAGCTGTTAATAAGTCGAATGGTGTGTATTGTAATTCAAAATTACATAAGGGAGCAACCTTTTGATTATTATGAGGGGAGGGGCTAGGATGAAATTTGAAATAAGAAGGCAGGACCAGGATTTTGGCAAAATAAAAAGCCAGAATCACTTTAGTAGCGAAAAAAATGCAGGACCTATGTCAATAAGAATTTTTTTTGGTTTAAATGAAAATAAAAAATTTAGGTTGGTTTATTCAATGAATATCACAGAATGTTTGTATTCAACACATGTTACTTCACTCGACAAGATTTATTTATTTATTCGTTTATTTCATTTATTTATCTTCCACATGTAGTATTTATTTATTTCTAAGTATAATTTATTTATATTTATTTACATTGCACAATTTTTTTTTCGCTTTACCGTTTTTGTTATTTTGGCATTTTATGTTGATTTTAGGGCGGCACGTGTCGGGTGCGGGCCGCTACCGAGTCGAATCAGGAATCCGTGACAACATGTTATATTCCTATACTTACATGTGCATAGAGTTCTGCAATTTTTCTTTTATGCCATTACAGAACGTCCCATGCAGGGTTACAACCAATACCCACCACCAGGAGGAGCCGTGTATCCACCAGTCCAGAACAATGCATATACTCCGACGACGAACAATTATGGACCACCTCCAGCTTACAGTTACTGATATCGTATGGCAGCATAGTGAATTTGAAGAAAACTACCAAAGTTATATTCATCAGACATCCGCAACATGACGCAGAAGTCCATATTCATTGCATTTTTTCATTTCAATTATCGTTGTTTAAAGATATATTTATATTTGCTGCTGGCAGCACGTTACTATTATATACATATTTTTTTCATGTTTTTTTTATAACCATATATATATATATATATTTATCTGCAAAATAATGAATAAAGACGGCTCCTTAAGCTGGAAAAGCGTTCTACCTTAGTTCAGATTTCAAAATTATTGAATTATTATACAACACGCCCAATTATCTCACTAATTCATAATAATTAGTTAGGGTTACAATTGCTGAGTAATGCTGCTGATGAGAGGTAACTCCTTGAAATGCGTCGTATACAGCATAGTATAAATTTACTGTATCTAATATTAGTATCTTTGGATTGTTATTTTGAAACTCCTGGGACGATGCCTCTGCTGGTGGACCCTAGGTCCCCGAGGGTATTCGCCAACCCAGTCGTCAGACTTGTCTGACATGATTATTCATTGATTTGTTACAGAAATTACCAGTATTTAGCAAAATTCAAAAATAATAGAAATACTAAGGGTTCATTCCTTGTATTGCACATGGTAGATCTCCTTAGCTGAAATTTGGCTTCCTATTTCGGTATTTTTGGTTGAGTACTTCTTGTTTAATATAAGTTTGGTTTTTGGTCTTCCAAATGTTTAGGTTTTAATGCTGCTGATGAGAGGTAACTCCTTGAAATGCGTCGTATACAGCATAGTATAAATTTACTGTATCTAATATTAGTATCTTTGGATTGTTATTTATTTTCAAACAAATTGGGAATTTGATTCGATAAAATAGTTCCAATGTGAAGTCTGTGTATTTCCACATTTAAGATACACACCATTATGGTTGAAAAATCTGTTTCGAATAATAAGTAATACTGGCTATGATAGAGATTGAAAGTTAATTCAGAGCTGATTTTGCAGCTATACTGGTAAAACTATGTAATTAACAAGAATTGAACAGACACTAAGGAAATAATGTTACATCGTATTACATGGATTTTAAATAAAGAAGACTAGTGTGAAAATATAACATTATCAATGCATATGAATGAGAGAGATACGCAGGCGTGTTTAATTTAAATGATATAATACACGTGTCATGCAGTGAGATAAATTATCTCCAAAATTTTAGTGTAACGCTGCTTCATTGAGTCTTGAATAACCAAAAAGGGGACTACTGTTGAGCCAAAAATTGGATACAAAAGTGTGACAAGAATTGCTTATGATATATATATCATATCTATAAATTATCCACTACTTTTTTATTAAGTGCAAACACACAATTGCCACAATGCTTCTAGAATAAACGAGGCATGTCTACCTGGTTTTAGGTGGATGAAATTAAACAAGGGACAACAAATTTAATGACTTCAATTTTTCAATCGTTAATTTCACTTTCTTAACTGGCAATACACCAGCCTCGCCTGTGCATGGCGTCAACATTCCCAGCTTATTCGATATTGTAACAGTAGAGCACGACTTGACTCCCAAATTACCTTCTGCACCAACCTGAGATCGAATCCAGAACCTTTTGTACAGTAGTCCACTAATCTGCCATGTGAGCTAAAAGAGCAGTACAATAGCGCAGCTGATGAGGTTGGTTGTCAACCTGTTACGGTTCTTTAACTCACGTTAATCAAGAAAATCCTATTACAGTATTCGATGGCGTGTTGCCATGTCTTCAAAGAGAGAGGATTATTGGTGCAGCCATAGTTTTGTCAGTGATAGATTACTGTCATTTACAGACATTTTATGGTCGTCATCATCACTATCACAGATGAAAATGGTCTTATATATGTTACCGTAGGGCATAATGTTCCTTTATTTGTACGACCGAAAGACCAGTATTTTTGTCCATTTTGAAAAGTAAAAAAAAACTTATACTTTAATACACATGAAATACCTTGAACCGATTGTGATAAAATGGTGATATTTCTTATCTATAGTATATCGTTTAGTTGGAACAATTTTTATCAACAGACTATACACGTGCGAATTTCTTCATGTACTATAGGGAAAAGGATGTGGGCCACTTTTGGTCGATCTCTTCTTATTTTCGTATATAGCCAAGTTTTTGCAAGGTATAATTTTGGAGAAAAAGAATAAACCTATCCAATCCTTTAATTTCATTTCCTGCTATATACATATGATATACTATTACTCAGTAAACATAAAAAAGACTACCAATACAACTACTTCTGCTTCCAACCTAAACTTTAACATGTTCTTAAATAATAGATGAAAAAGATTGATTGAAATCAAAACTCAGTTATCATATGTCTTACTGAAATGACATCTTTTCTTGATTTGAAAATTTAGTAAATCTTACTAGATCTTACTACAAAAACTTCAAATTTATAACATTTCTAATGATACACGTGAATGGTTTAAATCACATTTGTGCAATAGCCCAGGTTACAGAAAGTTAAGTTTGCAAATTGTCAAATTTGAGAAACATAACTAGAGGCTCGCCTCAGCCTGTATCGCTCACCTGGCTTCTATTAGCCATATGGAAATGTCAGCTCTGTTGTATCCACAAGCTGTTAAAAAAATGCAAAATGTCAAAGTGACCCTACATTTGATCTTTGAAATTAAACAAAAGTGTAACATTTGCATCCGTCCTTCCATATAATATTCCTGCCAACATAGGTTAGAATCTGCAAAAACGTCATTTCCAATATGGTTAACATGGAAACTTAGGGCAACCGCAGCCGTCAGATGAGCTGATGAATCTCAACCAAAAGTGGATCGATTGTAGAGGGTATTGCTGAATTAGTCCTGCAACGTTTCAAAAAATTTCATAATGTATTTTCAGAGGAGAATATTTTTAAAAGTATTCCAGTAAAAAACCAAAGATGGCCTCTGGCGGCCATGTTGTAATCCAACCGGAACCAAAGGTAGATAGTTCGTAAACATTCTTCCGTACATCATTTCCCAAAACTTTATTTACAAACTGCCCATAAGTTCCTGAGTAAATGAGAAAAGGTTCATTTCCCATATGGTTTCCAGGGAAACTTTGAACAAGCGCAGCATCCTTGGATGAATTTCAATTAAAAAAGGGTAGTTTGTTAAGGGTAATGCCGTCATCAGTCCTGCAAATATTCAAAACATTTCATAATGAAGTTTTACAAGAGAAATGTTTTTGAAAATTGGCCAAGAAAAATCAAAGATCGGCTCTGGCTGCCATGTAAACAGAAATGTTTTGATTTCTTTTTACGTCAATAGAATTAATTATTATTTAATTGTGTATGCTAATATTCGTTTGTATACATGTTCATATTTGTATATTTCACATTCCGAGGACCTCAAGGAAGATTAGTTTAGGCTAATGAAAAAACAATTTTAAAATAAAGATTATTCATTTATTTACTCACTTTTTAAAGGAATTCGTGTTGTCACGTTTGTGCAGAAACGTTTTATAATTTATATTTGCAAAAACTGAGGCCAACGTGGGTTGGAATTCAAAAACCCTGACCTAAACTCTTCTTTTATTATTCACGTTATGTATTCTTATTATCTGATACTGCAGTACATTTTAAGTGACATCTCACTTTCTAAAATCAAATATTGATAATATGATAAATACATGTATGTTTCTGTATAAGGGTAAAGTACTTCTGGGGGTACAAGGACAACTGTCATTTTGATAATCAGTTTAATTTCAAAGAAAAGTCCCACTATTCATATAAACTGAAATTTTCGGAAAATTTGGGACACGAATGTCAATAATAAAGGAGTCAAATTCGGGGCCGATTGTGAAACATGATATCAAATCGAAAATCTAGAACATTTATTTTTAAATATATATTACAAGCACTACAGTCTCCAATTGACCGTATCCTCTGCAATATCTTTTTTGTTTGTTTTTTGTTTTGTTTTTTTTTAGTTTACTCATAAAGCCAAAAATATGTACTGTCTTTACCGTTGATGATTATACACTTGTCCGAAGACAAAACTACATCAGGTTTTGTATTTGTTTTGTGTCTATATAAGTACCTTGACATAAATAGTACCAATGTCTACGTCAAAGTTGTTTAAATATAATTATTCTAAGGCTTTGAAAAGATTGTGTCATATAGTAGACGTACGTAATTTGAGAAACAAAAAATGGATATAAATTGTATAATTTTTTATACTTTGCTCTTCATTTTCTGTCAGAATGGTAAGTATTTATTGAAACAATTACATATATGGTTAATTCTGTTTTCAGTAAGTTTTGATAAATAGATGTTCTTTTGATTTTCGTCAAATATATAGAGTTTCTTCAACAATATTGAAGAATGGGTCAAAAAGTGGTAGCAACCAATTTTATGGCTGTCCACGTTCATTTAACGGATTCGCCTTTCGACACAGATACTCGGGATAAATTCTATATGGACAGCCAAAATACTAAACCAAAAAGAGCAGAAATCAAAAGTCAAAACAGAGTTGAAAAAACATTCTATCACAGGCGTGTGATAGAAGTCCGCAGATCTTGCATAATTTATGCTAGCATTTCGAAACCGGAGTGAAATCGGTATTTATTGATGAGTACTTCTTGTTTAATATAAGTTTGGTTTTTGGTCTTCCAAATGTTTCGGTTTTAATGCTGCTGGTGAGAGGTAACTCTTTGAAATGCGTCGTATACAGCGTAGTATAAATTTACTATATCTAATATTAGTATCTTTGGATTGTTATTTTGAAACTCCTGGGATGATGCCTCTGCTGGTGGACCCTAGGTCCCCGAGGGTATTCGCCAACCCAGTCGTCAGACTTGTCTGACATGATTATTCATTGATTTGTTACAGAAGTTACCACTATTTAGCAAAATTCAAAAATAATAGAAATACTAAGGGTTCATTCCTTATATTGCACATGGTAGATCTCCTTAGCTGTAATTTGGCTTCCTATTTCGGTATTTTTGGTTGAGTACGTCTTGTTTAATATAAGTTTGGTTTTTGGTCTTCCAAATGTTTCGGTTTTAATGCTGCTGATGAGAGGTAACTCCTTGAAATGCGTCGTATACAGCATAGTATAAATTTACTGTATCTAATATTAGTATCTTTGGATTGTTATATTGATATTCATGTATAAGATTCTTTACTGTTATGAAACATTAGGTTTTTTTATATTAAGGACCTCTTTAGTTTTTGGGTTAACCATTTAGTCATTTAAGATATAAATCTGGGGCCTGGTTAAGACGGTGTCTTAGGACTAGGATATATCTTAGTACTTAGTCTGGTTATTGAAGATGTCTCAATTTAGGATATATCGCAAATTTTATCCTAACTTTAGGACAACAAAATAGGTGTCTTAAGACCATCCTATCTTTTGTTTTTGACTTCAAATCGTTATATACTTATTGTAATTCGCTATGTAATAATCAGTTCATATCATTTAATATATATTGTCGTAATATCAGATCTCAGTTTTTTGTTTTGAGTACTTTTCATCTAATATTTTATGCACGTGTTTATAATGCGAGTTTTGATCATCTTATTTCAGCTAAATAGAAACAAATTATTGAGTAGTTGTTAAACCTCTCCATGATAATATAGGTAAAACACAATGTTCCAAAACATACTTCTTATAAACTTTCAAATAAATATTTCATATATTTTATCAAATTCAACTTTTTAAAACTATAATGTACCCGTTTAGGACATCGCAAGATAAAATAATCCTAGGATGGCTTTAATTTACAGTCTTAGTTATGTTTTATGATAGTCCTAAGACAACCCTTAAATTTGTCATAAGACATATCTTAGGGCCGTTTTTAGGACTTATTTGATTTTAGAAATACTTTTTTATTTGATTTTTATTTCATCATGTTCATAGTACCGGTTTTAAATGTCTTTTATAATCATGTTGTCAATATATGTAACGTTTTATGACAGAGTTTAAATTTTTAGTAAATTCAAGGACAGTGTCATAATATTTTATGACAAGACTGGTGTAAGTTTTCGTGTTTGTATTGCCAGAGTACTGCATGGGTAATTTTTATGAGTACTTATATTTTCTTTCTTATTCAACAGATTTTTTTTTCTTTTAATAGTCTTTAGGTTTTTCCCGCAAAATTGGCCAAAGACTGCTCATTTTACATTTTTTATTTTCGAATGCTGTTAAATTCAGGCACCGTAGCTATAAGATATTACACAAACTACCTACCGAAAAATTCTCTACTTGCACAAACTGAATTTAGGGTTCTGTAACGAACTATTAGCAAAGTTGTAAAAATCCTCAGCTGATTGAATAGTAGCGGTTGCTCTTCGTATAGCCAGATCTGCTTGATGTTTATGCATCCCCTCCCCCCACCCACTGCGTCCTGTGGACTTTTGCCACGCGCCGATTTTCGTGTGTCGTCTCTACGCCATCATACTCTAGAACTGCATGTCTATAAATAACACTTACAGGTATTGAATTTGGAAATAACTAGACTGAATTTCTTGCTTGTCAAAACAGATGAAATTTTCTGAAAAATCATGAATGCAATGACAGTGGTTCAATGGTAGATTTTCTTGTAGATATTTTAATTGTGAAGCTTGCCATCTAGTTCTGAATTGATGTGCTGCAAATGATGATAATATTTCAAGAAAATAGCTGTTCATTTCGCTTGGTGAAGTTTCCTTTTTGACTAAAGACAATTTCCTAAACGTTTTACCTTTCTTAAAGTTCAAGTTAATATATTCATATCTTGACCATGTTACACCAGGGGCAGTGTCTGCCAAGTCCAATTCCTCAGGTAGAAATTTCAAATTTCCAACTCCACATTCTAAACAATTTCTGTTCAAACATTTCATACTATATGGTTCACCCGGACATAGGGTACATTCAACAATGTCATTCAAGTGTTCACCTATGAGAAATTTTCTAACGATGACCAGTTATCATCTGTAATTTTGTCCCGGAAATTCATGCAAGAGTTAAAACAATTTTTTTGCTTCAACGTGATATCGACATTCACAAGTTTGTCTGTCTTTCGGCCTCACTGGTTGTACAAAATATGGTTTTCACCTTTCAAATGTTCTTTGGCACATTTTAATGCCAGGATGGATTTTAGTGAATTCAAAATAGATGTCCGTCTGACTCTTCTCTAGAATATGAACCATATGAGAACTGTATAATTTTGGACCAATTCGCATTCTCTTTATATCAGATTTATTTCCAGTGGGTCTTGAATTTTCCTGGAGAAGACAAAATTCATATACGGTCTTTTTATCAGTCTCATTTACAGTATCTGATCGCGTTTTTCTAGCAGTATGCGTCCAGCAAGATTTCTCAGAAGGTAAAACTTGGGCTCTTACTCGTGTTCCCTTTGAAACTCTTTGGGCAACTTTACCTTTGATTTTGTTTTTTACTACGGAATCTCCACTTACTGCCGATGCTATAACGTTCATTGCAGCCCTAGCATCATCGGATCGAAGAAGTTTCGTCTCTTTGATAGCAGTTTGTAAGGATTCTACAATTGGAATGGCAACATCAAGACCTTGAGTTTCAACGGGAGAAACATTATTGCTCTTTACGTTCTTAACCGTTGGTGATCTATGCCCCAAATAGGCTTCTAATACAGATACCGTTTTTCTGGAGTTTTTGGTAAACTTTGTCTTAATCTTTTTATATCCCGGCATTTTTCCATTCTATTTTTGAAATCAGACTTTAAATGCTGATCCTTGTTTTGTAGGTCCTTCTGTTTTTGCCTGTATTTTCGCACTCGTTGTAGCGTCTTTTTCACTTATATCATTTATACGTTCCTTCTTTCTTTCTCTCTGTTTTCTTTTCCAGAGTGCATGTTTAGTTGGTTCTTTGTTGTTTGCTTGTTTTATTATCACTTTTATCATTGCACTTCTGTTCTTTTCGTTTGTGATATGACTTCCGTCGCGTGTATATTCAACTCACTGAAAGACACAATGATTTTTACCGTATATAATATATTATATATTTAGTTGATATATTTTTGAATTCGTTAAAAAAAAATTCATTATATTGTTTCGTTTATTTTAATAAAGTTTAAATGTATAATTACTATTTAATTATTATCTATTATTTATATAATTATAAAAATTATAATTATAATATTCATGTTATCAAAATTATTTTCATTGGTTAAATTCAATGCATTTTTCTATATTTTCTATTTTTTTCTTTTACGTCCTAACTTAGGACAATAGTTAGAACATCCTAGCTAAGACAGTCCTAAGCATGCTGAAACAAGTCCTAGGACCGATCTTAGGACAGCTTCGATAAACCGGCCCAAGGGGCCGTATGCATAAAACTACTTAAGTTAAGATTTTGCTAAGAAATGACTTAAGTTAAGTAAAGTCAAGAAATACCAAAGGGATATTCGAAGGAGGGAAAAATCGAAACAACTGACAAACTCCGGAGAACAACGATGACAAGACCAAAATAATACAAATTAGTCATATGAATTTTGTAATATTTTGAAAAAAAGGACAAATATACCTAAGGAGCAATAAAAAAACGTAATCCATTGGACAGACAAACCCGGGAAGACAAATGAACAACCACAATCACAACAAATAAACACAGAAAACTAAAAAACAATGAACAACACGAACTCCTATAAAAACCAGGAGTGAACCCAGGTGCTCCGGAAGGGTAAGCAGTTCCTGCTCCGTATACGGCACCCGTCGTGAAGTTCAACAAAGTCAATCCGGTGGAAGTCACAAATCGGTGGAGGCACATGAAAGATTATAACAGTGGGAACAGGTCCAACATCATCTTAGATATTGGAACACTGTAATGGTCAATCAATTCATGATGACGACCGTAAAATTTCTTAAGTGATGACATCAACTTATCCCTGATAAAACCCTGGTTAAGAAGCTTCTGTCACAGCAGTAATCCTCTTTGTCGAAAGTCAGGGTAACTCACGCATGCCCTTGAAAATCGGATAGGCTGAGAAACGTAGACGCCATATGCAGGCGATGCTGGTATATTGCTACTCAAGAAGGGAAAATTAACTATAGGAAAGTTGAAGTCATCACGTTTGTCATGAAGTTTTGTCTTCAAACGTCCCTCATAGTCTATTTCAAGAAACAAATCCAAATATGAAGCGGACTTTGGTGTATCTGTAGTATCCTTAATTTCAAGTTCACTGGGGTAGAAAAGATGTAGAAAGTCTTGGAATTTGTCGTTATTTAACGACAACACATCATCTATATATCCTATATATATAAAAATATCCTTTTAACCCTTTTTTTCTTGTGGCATATATTTTTTTTAAATTCTTATTTGGCTTATTCATATACTATATACATGTACATGTTTTTAAATTTTGTTAAAATCTACTCGCTAATTTTTTTTTATATATATATTTAAACAATTGCTGTCTGATTAAACAGTGCTTACTATTATAACACGCACGAAATTTATGCATTTAATAAATGATAATTGTTGCTCATCAGTTACTTCCTTTAAAAAGCAGTAATACTGAACATCGCGCGATACCGTATGTGATTGAAGAAAGAAAGGGACCGATTTTTAGAGATTGCACAAATCCCTTAGATATCTGTCACGATTCTGAGGTATGAGACTAACAAAAAGTTACAACATAGAGAAAAGTGCTGAAAAAAATCGTGTCCACACAAAATTTAAAAATTATAACTCAAAATGAAGTAGTTATATAATATGAAACTTAGGAATATAAGAATGCAAACATTGTTACAGTTGTGTAGAAACTATTAAAAAGTCCTTTTCCGATACCCTTCTATGACTCATTTTTACTGTTTGTATTTGGATTAGAATTAAAATTTCACCATTTGATCAAGACGATTTCTTCGTGAAACGTCTTGTACATTTTGCAGTATAATATGAACCTTTATTTAGCAAACTTTGGCAATAAAGCGACACCTTTTTACAGAATAAAAATAAATTATCAGAAAATTACTCCATCTTGGATCCCCCGTTTGTCACTTAATCGGTTAAAAATATAAACACAATAAACACATTGTTTAAAATAAGCATCTGCAATGGTAATACACACGAATTAAATTTATCAATGAATAATAGGTAAGTATAAGGGACACGTGTAAGCAATCCAAACAGATGTTTGACAAAAAACTTTCGAAAATCCCTAGTGATATTCATTTATACTTCTTAGAGGTTCATATTCTGCCAAAAATGACAATTATTTCATTGCTTATACACTGTTATATTAGAGAAATCTTTTATACTACGCTTCCTAAACGTTTTACTCAAAATTCAAACTTTAAAATAAATATTTGTAGATTTAAAATAAACATCTATGAATTTTTCACCAGATATATCAATATCAGACATTGCAAAAAATTATTTGCGCGAAAACCGTTTCAATCAGCTCTTAATAAGTTTTGTTTGTCGAAAGTAATTGTAAGGCTCTAAAATATTGACCAATTTTTAACGGAATAATGCTGTTCAAACACACCCTGACTCCTTTTTAACCAATAAACAAAAAGTTATTTGCATGAGAGTTATTTAAGAAACAACGGCTAAATGGTGTGGATTGATATGATAAAAAGTGAGGGTTTCCGATGTAATATTACTTAACTTTTTTCTTAGTTAAGTAGAAACTTATGTCGCTTTATGCATATGACTTAAGTAAGTTGCTTAGCTAAGTCAATTCGTAGCAAAATCTTGGTTTAAGAAATACTTATGTTAAGATGTTTTATGCATACGGGCCCAGGTCTACGAATTTTTGGGCCTTTTTTCAGCCTTTTACATGTTTGGTCTTGAATATGAATAATTAGACATGATTTATTATGTATAGTGGTGTAATAACATATTTATTCAATTTATAATGCAAAACACTAGTAATTAAAGTAAATCTCGCATTCGAAATGCATGTACAATATGTAGTTAATGAATGCCTATCAGACTTGCATGAGAATAAGACGAACGATCTCTCTCCTTTTTGACAGCCTCGGTGGTCTCGTGGTAGCGTGCTCGCCTCGAATGCGGAAGGTCGCAGGTTCGATCCGCGGCCGGGTCAAACCAACGACATTAAAATTGGTATTTGCTGCTTCTCCGCCAAGCACGCGGCATCTAGGAGTAAGAGCAAAAATCTACTGTTCGGCTCGAAGTCAGTATAATGTGTCCGAGTTGGGTGATATGTCTTCCTGTGGAGAGTTACCTCGTGAGCTAGCACATTAAAAATCCGGCTCAGCGTGTCGGTCTACTACAAAGCAGGGATAATATTCATTATCATATCAACATGTTCTCGTCCTGAAATGGACGTTAAACAACAATTCATCCATCTCTCCTTTTTGCGGTTGGTCTGTTGATTTAAAAGAAAGACAATAATTGGACAAGTATCCTACCAGAGTTTCTGTATGCAAATAAATCGGCAATTTGTTGCTTCAGCGATTGTCTTTTTGTAGAAGCTGATAATCACTGAAATGAAATAAGCTGGAAAGCTAGAACAAAGCAATAAGCATGGTATGCCAAGATAAATACAAAATTTCAGCTTAAAAATATAAAATGTCAAAACGTATATTATTCATTTCAGTTCTTTGTGAAATGAATAAGAATATTTCTATCGTATAATAAATAGTTTTTTTAAAAACATAATCTTATGGGCTTACATATAATGAGTGGAAATTGTTGGACTTTAATATTTTAAATACCCACATAGTTTATGTGTTAAACTGTTGCTGATATCTTTTAAACAAAATAACTCATTAAAACGACTTTTAAGTGGGTTTTTCATATACACAATTTAAGTAGTTTAATCACGTATTTAAAAAGTGGTGTCAATCAGAAACGAGTTTATCAAATGAATGGTGGCATAATGATCGGTATAAAATTTTAAGTGTTGTAAACAAAATCATAAATGGATTTTTGGGCTCTAGAATGACTCTCAGAAATATACATGTGACCTGGACACATTATTCAGGACAATCCGTACTTCAAGTTTCAAACTCAACTGTTACCCTTTTGGAAGGACTTCCTGTACCTCCATCTAGGACACTAACTGTACTGGTGAATTGAAATTTGGTACATAGTGTATAAAATGAATATGCAAGCTACTGAATAAAGTCCAGCTCCGTGCGCGTGAAAAGAATCAAAGCGTGCAAACGCTTTTACATGCCATTATTGTATCGTGTTCACAAGGCATTATCTGATCGTTTGGAAAAGACAGTTGCGTGTTCTTCTCACGATCGAATGACGGACAAACAGAGTGCAAACTTATAGTCCCTTTCGGCGAAATCGGTAGGGGACTAATAAGCTGGTTTATTAAACTGATACTCTTTCTAAATATTCAAGATTCAAATACTTTATTGCATTCTGTCGAACACTATTTAGTGTACAGTTACAAATGTAAAAGAGGAAATTTTCGCAAAATGCACATTAGTTTCACTCAAAATACAAGGGCCATTCATTCACTATAGAATAATAGTTTTCAGTACATATTGGTGTTTTCTTTCTCTGCTCGACAGCAAAATTTTGAATGCGGAAATGTGGCCGCTACAGATAAGGCATCAGTTCGAAACAAAAAATTTCAAAATCGCAACGATAAACAAATATGTCTTGAATGTGAACTCGCATAATCAATTAACATCCCTATAAATGTACCATATAGTCAATGATATAATTATATAGGTCGCAAAAGGTTTTCCATGGAACTGGATAAGTGATATCGATCAAATCGAAAATCTTTCGGCTCATTTTTTTCCCAGATTTTCTTACTAAAATCTTCATTAAAGGAGAAAAAAAAGTTGAGGAGAACGAGAACAATTACAGGTATTTCGTAATAAAGGGTCCGTCCTGAAGTGGGAAATATAAATATTAGCACGTATGGAGGACATGGGGACGCTGTTCAGTTTATTACATGACAACAAGCATTCTGAGAGTATTGCTGTGCAGTACAATGTCCCCTACCAGCTAGAGCTGTGAGTAAACACATCAAATACTCCTTGACTATGTGAATCGGACGCAGATGTAAGGACAGGGTGATTCCTAAAAATCCTGAATCTATGTTTGCAAGGGCTACAATTATTCAAAATAGATCTTTGGCTCATCATCATAAGCTCACATACCAAAAATAAGATCATTCTGTAAAACAGATTGCACAAACGTACAGAAAACATTTTGGCAAATATTTTGGCAATAATTTCTACTTCCAAGGGCAATAACCCTCACAAAAATTATTCGATCAGCCTAAAATTCAAACTTGATTAGAAGCTGACATAACAAAAGTAAAATAATTTAAAAAGGGTTTTCAAAATAAGTGGAAAACAATTAATTTAACAATAATTCCTATTTTCAAGGGCAATAACTCTCAAAATATTGATACGATCAGCGTGAAACTCAAACTTAATCTGTAGCTCATCATTATTATTAAGCTCACATACGTTGTAAATTCATTGCTTAGGTATTTATTTCAGTGTCCCTTAATTTATTTCATGCATTTGCTTTGTTATAGGTCTTCTTTGTATATTTATAAGCTTCCGTTTTATATGACCACCATGGAATAAATCAATAAACGTTTTCCGGGCAGGTTAAGAATATTTACACAACATTTTTTTTCAATTAAATATTAGACTTGGAAGGTAAAATTTTATATGTGGAACAATATGCGAATTGCTTGATTTGTGACTGTAATTATTTCCCTTCATTTACTTTGGAATATTTATTAAATAAAGATGAACTATTATTTACATATATTACTTAATTACTTATTAGAATAAAATATTTATTGACCTTTCAATAATAAGGTTAATTAAGAGGCAAATCATTACATATTCGATTTTGTATTATATTTCACCGTAAGTAGCTTTATGTAGAGACAATAGCATAAGTTTTTAGTATGCTCTTCCACATTTAATCTTGCCTTTTTATATACTTATGAATAGTTTATCATAATTTCTACTTTCAGTGATTAGCTTTGTTATTCAAAATCTGTTGCTGAACATTCTACTCCAGTTTCCTAGTGATGTCGTTGAAAATTTATGTAAAATTTGGGCTAGTACAGGACATGTTATAAGAAAATGAGCAATGTCTTCCTATTCAGTTTTACAGAGCTCACATATTTATTGTAATGATTGAATTTGTGTTTTTCTTTTTTTGTAATTAAAAGGTTTCTTTTATTTTTTTGGCCTAAATATCGATTTTCTGACATCTGAAATTTTCTAGATTCAACTGTCCGTGCTGGATCAATTCATCATAATTATCTTAAGATGATTTATTTCTAAAGAAGACTTATTTTGTGCTTCTTGTTTAAGTTTGTTTTCTCGAAAAGAATTGATAGCTTCTTTAGACATATCTTTCCAGTGTACTCTTGAAGAAGTAGATTCTCGGAGTTCATTAATTGGGGGTAATTTGTATTTGGTCAAAATCATACAAATGTTGTTAAAGAAACTTTTCTTATTTTCATAATATACTGTCAGTTGTCTTTTTTATAAATTCAAGTTCACATGTTGTTAAGGAGTATAAACAAAAACGTACATCAAACTGTTTAGTAAGAGTTTAACATTTTAATGAAATCAGCATTGCATATCATAGTGCTTTGTAAAAGTTGAATGTGAAGTCGTCATACTTTTTTTTCAGTTGACAGAGTTTTGGGGGAATATTGCTATTATTCCTATTCCAGTGGATACTATTGTTATTATGAGACAAGTAGGTAGGTATCTAGTTATTGTAAACGATTCAGAGTCGTAATATGCATATAAAGATAAATGTTGGTATAACAAATGTAATTATCATATACTTATAGAAAATAAAGGTAAAATTTTACCCTATTTTAAAATTGGAAGTTGTTCATTTTTTTGCCCAAATCTTATAAGAATTTGCTGAGGGTGCTGATATGACTTTGTTATCACTTGTTTCCGGTTTATATCAACTGCTTCCGTTTTATATCACACCCATAATCCGTAAATCAGTCCTTTCCATAATCGATTCTAAACTTACTAGCATATAGAAACACTGCAGACGATAGTGGGACGAAACTGTGGATTATATTAATTCTCCCAAAAATGTTAATACAAATAGAAAAAGATTAAGTGACAAAATATTTTGACTAATTGGATGAGGGACAATGAATATTTGCAGCGCCTCCGGGATATTCAGTAATACGGCAATGAAACTGAAATCATTGAGATAAGAATTTTCATAGAGACCTCTAATACACCAATGTTGAAGTATATGATAAAAATATCATAACATGGCATTTTTCATATCACACCCATTTCAACCCATGGTCAAAATCATCCCTCGAGTCTGGCGGCTCTCGGGCTGATATCTTGACCTAGGGCTGATAATAGGTGTGATATGAAAAATGCCATGTTATAATCTATATATTATACATGCTTAAATATTAGATTTATGACAAGGCAACGTTCCTTTCTGGTGTTAAACCAATGGTAGTCACTATCATCCAAAATGACGTGACAGGTTGAAAACGGTAAAATAAAATTTTTGTTTATATTTCTTTTTGTCTAATGTTCTGTGGAAGATCAAAGAGGAAAAAAACAAAAACAAAAACCACAAACTTGGTCAAAGTCCGTTTATTTCATATTTGAACATGAAATTCAATCGTGTCAGCGGAAACAAAATTGGATATAAGCATGTCGATAGAAACCATCTTGGTATTATCGGTTTATATCAGTAAGCTACACTTTTTTCTCATATAATTCAGACGCGGATCCAGGATCTGATTAGCTAGGGCGTGGTGGGGAGGGGCTGAAATGTTGGTAATAATTGATATAGCGCCCAGTGGAGGGAGGCGAAAACATGTTTCGGTCAATTTTATGCTAAAAATTCATATGAATTGTCAGAAACGTGGCTTTTTAGGGGGAGGTGCGCCCCCGTCTCAAAACGCGACTCTAATTTGGGGGTTTAACAAATTTTGGCAAACATACTGATTCTTCCAAAAAGTAGGCTGAGATGGATGCTGTTAACATGTTTGAATTTCTCATCGACAAAATCTTTGTTGAGTGTTGAGGACAGGTTTTTTCAACAGACAATCGGTATTTCTATGGGAGCAAATTGTTCTTGTTTTCATACGGGGCTACATTTTTACAGGGGCTACCACAGACAAAAAAAAAGAAACTAGCCCAGTCCTTTAATTTCAGTTTCAAATTGAGTTTACTGACGACGCGTCAGCGGAGCCAATAAACGGAAAATTGCAAGGATCAAATCAAAATTGATCTCGGCAAATATTTAAATTACAATGCTGTTATCTCTATTCTAATGCAGGTGTAAAGATTTCAAATTAAAAAGGATTTTTTGATATCAGGAAGTGACGTTTTGCACATCACTTGCAGAAATGATGCCTTGAAATTTTCAACGTCATCCTATCATAATTAACGTTACAACTAATTTTTTTTTAAATTCTTTTAGTTATACATGTATTCTCGTGACAATTGTTTGTTATATTCTATTCTCATGAACTTTTCTCGTCTTTGCTAACGATTATACGGACATTTCCCATTGTTTTGTCGCTTAGTATTCCTTTGTCGATATTTAGATTAAAATGAGCAAATTTCCATAGATCTTTGCCTGACCGATGAAATATATACAGTGCGTCAAAATTGGTATATTCAATATTTTATTTGATACTGTTGCCAATGATTACGATAAAATCTTCAAATTAACACTTTTGGGTATTTTTCTAACCACAAAAAATACACATTGATGATTAACTTTGTAGACTTTCTTAAGTAATCAGAATCAAAGTCCTGTCGTACTGTAAACTAGGTGCCTTTAATATTGAATTAATATAGCGACTTTTAGGATATTTAGGTTTTCAGTACTACCCAGGGGTGTTAAATTTTATAACAAGATTGGAATAGCCGAGGTTCTGTTTTTATATAATTTTGACCAAAAGTCAATCTATTTATAGTTACTGTGATCTTAAATTTTGACCTTTTATGAATTGAAAACAAACTCAACATTTCTATTTATATTCGTTGTATTCTGTTGTCGTATGAGCTGTTTCGCATTTCGCAACACACTTACTTTAACTGAAAAAATACGAGCTCAAACACTTTTCTATAAACGGTGTTTGTCAATAGACAGGGTCAGTGACTTTAAATATTCATACGCTGAGCGTTTTCTTACCCCCCCCCCCCCCCCACACATACACCCTCTCCCCCTCGTACGGACGTCGCAAAACATAGTGCAGCCGATAACGCTATTCTGGAATAATAACACTTCTCTTAATATGCTATCTTTTCCTTGTTTTCAAATTTAAAGATGAAACACAATCACAGCACAAGATAACCTTCACAGATATGCAGAGTAATGATTGTTATAACGAATAATTGGTCTTGGTTTTACATACCGCGGTATACAGTTATCATAAGTATTTTATTTACCGATAGAAAACAAAACCAAAGCGTCATATATATAGGTGATACATTGAAATCTAATATTCACAAATGAATTGTAAGCATAGTACGATGAAAACGTATTTAAATTTTCCACAACTAGATCATCATGATCGTAATATGGAATGCACAGAATCCCCCGTAAGGGCCATCAAGGGACTTGAAATCTATTTTATGGAACTTTTCTTACATGCCCAAATTTCAGATAATTTCAAATAACGAAGTAAATCATCTGACCATCTTCTCAATGCATGCAAATGCATAGCTCATTGTAGCTTTCAATTATAGATCTAACGCACGGTTGACACAATCTCGAACTCATAAAACTACTAATAACCTCCGTTTCGACAGAATGACTGTTAATATTCCTACGCTCAGCGTAGGAACTTGGGGTTGGCCGTCTGTTTAAGAAGGAAATGGTTTTCCTTAAAATACATTTATGTTCATTTTAAAGAATCGGGATATCGTTTGATTTTCCGATTCAAAATGATGAAATTTACTATCTATATCGTGTAAGAATATTATCAAGTTAGTCAAAATACCAAATCATTTTCTGTCGATAGCTATTCTCGGTGACCCAAAAAGAGCACCCGAGTAAAAATGAATTTAGACAGAGTATCGTGACTCTCTGTTATGTATATGTTTGTGTTATCTGCTCTTTATGTTCTTTCTGGTTTGGAGTTTTGTCGATCGAATGGCGTTAATTAATTGGTGTGTCATTGTGTGTCATTGTTGACCTTTCCTGTCATCCGTTTTATTGTCCCAAGGATAAAGAAATTCATTGTTATATATTTATTAAACCCAATTTTTTTTTGTACTTACTATACACTTCGATCGTTTGATCAGATTTCTATGACACACTATATTACAACAATTTCCAATGCTTTCAGTGGTGGTACAGTAGCCGGCGCAGTGGTCGGTGCCATTATTTTTGTAGTAATAATTGTAGCGATAGTATTAATCATATGCCAGAAGAAGAAACATGCTAGCAGGGTGACAACGATCAGTACAGTACAGACAGGACATACTGGAACAACTGTCATGGAACAACAACAACACGGTAGACATTATACTTATAACTCGAATACCTTTTATCTAGTCTAAAACAACAAATATAAGTAATAGATAAAATGGTTTGAATATTATTCCGGTTGCTTTCTGTTATCCTATAAAATACACTTCTGTCCTACCGACAGATTGTAGCATATTAATCGTAACAGAAATGGAACAGCCAAGCCAATATCGAACATATAGGACACCTCAAATGAGGAAAATCGGCGTATTTCTCATTTTAGAATAGAAATAACTCAAGGGGGTTACAGAGTTGAGGTCATTTAAACATGGTCTGGGCCTTTATATTCTTATTTTATGCCTGGGAGACACCTGGGAACTCATCGATTAGATACACACAATAACAGAAAACTTTGTTGTTTATGTTTTTAAACACCGAATGCATTCTAAATAGATTGCCAATAAGATGCAATATGTAAAATAATAACAGGAGATTGCTCTGACGTCAAATGGCCTTTTTAAGAATTGGATGGGGTTGTTAAATGTCAGCACACAGTCAGGTATATAAAACTATTAAATTCGCCGATTCTGTTTAGAATCGGCGCTAATCAGTGCTTTTCGATTTAATGGTTGATTTTCATCCAAGAAATCTGTGTACGTCACTTCTGTAACCATTCGGCTCTTCAAAACAGTTTACAAATATTTTTTTATGAAATGGCTCTTAATCCAAAAACTTTCCAGTTTTATGTATGGAGTGCACTGACATCCTACAGATATAAACCTTTGTTGCATTAATAATTCAAATAAGTATGAAACAATTGATTTTAGTTTAGAATGTCAAATATTTCTTTTATTACAGCCCCTCCGCCACAGATGAATACCTACAATGGATACAACCAGTATCCGGCACCAAGTAGCGCTATGTATCCGCCACCACAAAACATGGCGTATCCTCCACCACCTGAATATGGCACAAAATAAAGAATTCATCACCACTGCGATGAAGATGACGTTCATTGTTGTTCTTTGGAGTCATTCATTACGATTTTCACTAAACATTCAATAATTTGTATATCCACTGTATCTTTATTCTGTGATATTTTAGTACAGTTTTAAAAACTTGAAAAAAAATTCCTATTTCCAAATGACTCGAACTCAACTGTATTCATCCATAATGAATAATTAAAAGCATTTACCATTATATTGTATTTCGATTCATTCTAATGTTTCAAATTAAAGAAAAGCGATAAAAAAAATCCTCCTTTGCTCTCTGTGGTACGGTCCTATATTGTATGGTCAGTGTCTAACACACATCAGCCTTTTTTCACCCAGAGTGTACTTCAGTAGTCTCCCATTTAGCAATAGACACAGAAAGAACAAAATAAGGATTAACTCACTACATCGTCCAATAATATAGAGAGCTCCAGATCAGACGCCTAAACGTATGAAAACACATTGACAACTTATTAAATAAACAAGTACAGTGAGTATTAGAGATGACCATGATATCGACGAACGAACGTAATAGGAGCGGTAGGTAACTGTACGTTTACAAATGTACTTAAAGCTTAAACATGTTAAAGATAATATCATGTTTAAACTGTATTTGGATGCAATTACGAAAAAAAATATATAAATGCATGAAATATACCGATTTTAAAAAGGTTTTCATAATATAAATGGAAGACGTTTAAAAGTTTCCGAAAGTGTTACATATCTTACGATACAATGTGGTTGTTTATTACTGTTGAAAGCATGATGAAATGCACATCACACATAGGCACAGACGACTTTTGCAATTCCCAAACAAATATGAATGCAATATTTTGATGATTGGAAAAAAATTATGAAATTATTGTTGTCGGATCGTATGTATGAACAAGTGTTTGTCATTTAAAAAATGTGTAGTACCCATAAAACTGTTTTTTAGTTTTTCTTTCACATGTATAAATCAAGTTAGTACGGCAGCACTACAATACAAGTGTCTGTTTCTTTTAAACGTTTGCTTGTTTTTAGGGCAAGTGATCCGATGTCACCACTGGGCGTTTGTCGTTTGTTCCTTTGTCCGTCCGTTAACTTTTCTCATTTTAATCAACTCCCCCGAAACAACATAGCCAATCAAAATCAAACTTTGGTGGAATGGTCCTTGGGTTTCCCCATGAATAGTGTACATGTTGGATGACCCTGTCCCTCCAACTTATATGGCTGCTGTTATCAGAAAATAATAATAATAATACCAAAAACCAACTTAAAATTGTCTCCTGAAATTGCAAGCCTAATTATGATTAAATTTTGCTGGAATGGTCTCTTCACCAATGTTCGATAATCCGGACCCCTGTTAGTAAAAGTAGAAATTCAACCAAAATCATTTCAAAAGTTTGAATGGTCCTCGTGGAAGGAAATTCGCTTTATGAATTGTGATGACCCTGGATACCAATGAAGTTGGCCGACGTTACTTAAATAGAACTAATGGAAACAAATTTTTCGACTCAAAATCATGAATGCGGTTAAGGCATGGAGTACATGTGTATGTCATTCGTAAATTGTATGCCCCCTTCCTCCCTGCAAACGAAGTTTGGGAATATATAGGATAGGAATCCCTTTGTCTGTATGTCTGTTCCGACCAACTTCCTGTGTGTGTCCTTTGTCTAAACTTCATGAAACTTTATACACTTTTCTACGATGGTGTGTAAACCTCACTGTAAATAGGATGTTCCGGTTCATTGAGATTTCCCAGAGTTATGTCCCTTTGGACTTGAAAATTTTGACCTATATAATATGCACCTTGCCATCGAAATTAGATCCATCTGGTGCACGTGGGTAGGATGTTCTCGTCCAACTTTCCTAGAGTTGTGACCCTTTGTACTTAGAAAATTGGACCCTATCCAATATGCAACTCCTCTGACATGGACTGTTGGATAACATGAACGTTTATAATGGGTATGTTGTTATTTTTAGTCTGTAAACTCATTGACTTCCGTATAAAGTGGCGATTATAATGTATAAACCAATAAAATGAGCAGAAAAAATGTAATGAGCATCAGAGATGCAAAAGCCGAGTTGCAACTCCAATTTGATTTTCACATATTTCGATTATCAAATGTATCAATATAATAAACTTAAATATATTTAATGGGATCACCCTTATTACCCCCAAAAATCCATAAAACCCCCTTTTGAACCCCATTTTTTAAATTTGGGCATGGGTTCCCTGTACCCAGGCTAATCCGGCTGGTCTCGGGGCATCAGCCAACTAAAATTGCTGAAAAGAAAACAGAATTAATGTTGATCATCAAAAATATCAATATAGTAAACTTCAATAACCATGCTATCACCCTTTTTTACCCCCAAAACTCATTAAAACCCATTTTGGAACCTCCATTTTCAAAGCAGAGGCTTGTAAATTGAGTACACCTTTTGCTATTGTAAAAAACATTTGAGTTATTAATTTGAGGAGTTAGCTACAGGGACAGGAAAAATTGTCTTTCAACTACATGTAGACGATCCGAATTACTTTTCTTCAACAGCTGTAAACAACAGCTCCCGTTTCGTATGATTCGTCAAGTTACGCTTTCGTACGTTTGTTCGTCAATATCCTGGTCATCTCTATTGAAACGTAACGTAGAGTTACGTTAGTTGGAAATCGCTGAAGAAATGTAGCTGGAAGATCGTCTTTTTCTTTTTCATGACACAACTAATCCTGTGCCAGGTATAATTGAGCCTTTGCGTGATCTAAGAGGATGGTATATACACCATGTACATTGTATTAGTTCTTTTGCCTAGGATATTCAATTTTTATCACTAGAGCACCGAGTTTAATACATGCAGGGGTTAATGTACCCTGGGAAAATTTATTTTCAGGGAGTAATTACTCTTGGTACGCCCAAGTGTATCTGCATTTTCTGTATTATTAATTCACTTCCTGTTTTTTTGGTAGTAATACACAATAGTCGGTGTTGATTTGAATTTTAGCCGCAAATTATGAAATTGTACCTGTATGTCACGTACAATCTTCTCTTTATTTTGGTTTTTAGACCCAAATATGTATATTCCCTACTTGCGGAATTCGGGATGCATACGTATTTTATAATTTTTGACAGAGTTATCGTTTCTCACAGCAGGTGTGATTTCGAGGTCATTCGTGGCATTTCGCCAGAATTGAACGAAAAAGATTGAGGAGTTGGAACGAAAAAACGGAATTCCCTACAAACAATATTAACTGTGCAATCGAGAACTTAGGGCTTTTCCATTTTTTCACCGGTAAGACATTGAAAATTTTTATATGAATCCCAACTATAAAAATTTACACCACATCCTATACAATGAGGAATTCCCTTCACCTTTCGGGGTTTTCTGTTTTATCATTCGGATCGAAAGATAAATCGGCGTGTTTTAGTCAGACACCTGCTGTAAATAACGACAACTTTTGGCGGGATAGTCAACCGCAAGTCAGGAATATGAAAAGAAGCATGTACAAAGTTGTATCGATCCGGGGAACTTAACGACTTCTTCCAAAATATATTTTTTTCTTGGATACCCATAGCAACGAAAACAGTATTTTTTTTCTCAAAATATTGTGAAAAATGCATTGTAGTGACCCAATTCGGGGACCAGTTATCACCTTAATGTAGAATTTCAATGGATTGACACATGTCATAAATTAAACATAGCATGGGGCCACACTTAAAAAAAACACACAAAAGATGCTGATTTACAACATACGTCAAGGTTAGATGCAGATGCTGCATAAGTTCATACATACTTATTGAACAATGAAAACAATTAAAATGAGCTTAAATCAGTTGTGAAATATCCTCTCTTTCAGCATATTTTACCCATCAGTTTTAAACATTTGCATAAATGCATTGTAGTGACCCAATTCTGGGACCAGTTATCTCCTTAATGTATAATTTCAATGGATATGACACATGTAATAAATTAAACAAAAATAAAAAAAGAAAACTTTTTAGGCTTGTATTTGCGTAACTTGCGTTTCAAAACTAACACACTTAAAAATCACGCAAAAGATGTTGATATACAACACAAGTCAAGGTCAGATGGAGATGCTGCTGAAGTCCATGCATACACACTGAATAATTAAATCGATTAAAACAATTCAAATGAGCTTAAATCAGTTGTCAAATATCCTCTCTTTCAGCATATTTTACCCATCAGTTTTAAACATTTGTAATATTGACTGTCGTATTTTCCAAAACTATGCTAGAAAAACATCTAATTGTGTACTGGAACCTTAAAAATGTTGGAATGCACGACGGTTCCTGTATACGGAGCAGGGACTGCTTACCCTTCCGAAAGAAATGGCGTCATTCCTGATTTTGTTATTTGAATTTGTATTGCATACGTTTTTATTTCGTAATGTTTCTGTGTCATTTTTGTTTGTTTTACGGGGTTTATCTGTTCCCGTGAGGTCTTTTGAATTACACCTTAGATATTTTTGTCCACTTTTGTAACAGAGTATCAATTATTTCTTCACAATATCAGTGTGGACTATATTATGTGAAGACATTTTTGATAATTACAAAAGTCTAATACTAGTACGTATTTGATACTCAGTTACAAGAAAAGTCAAGAAATACCAAAGGGATATTCGAAGGAGGGAAAAATCGTAACAACTGTCAAACTCTGAGAACAATGAAGACAAGACCAAAACAATACATGCACTACAATTAAAAACTAAAAAAATATGAACAACATGGACCCCACCAAAAACCGGGGGTATACTCAGATACTCCGGAAGAGTAAGCAGTCTCTGCTTCCTGCAGGACACCCGACATGCTATAACCAGCATACATCTGGTGACCTGTAATATAAAGCGTATCAACGTGACTTTTTAATTTTTGTTCCTTGCATAAAAGTATTACTGGTTGTAAAGGGGTATTTCTTTGATTCTTACGTGGGTTATACTTAATTTCCCCGCCCTATTGATTTGTGATGATCGATGGTCCACATAAAATGCCGCGTCTACAAAGCTTTTATAGAAACAAAGCCACGCACTGCATCAATTTTAAATATTTAAAACTTTCGACAAGTCTTTATAATTTGGAAATTTATATCGTATCGCACTGAAAGTACTGATACCTAGTAAATGATCATTATTTTTCTACCTTGATGTGATGTTATGAAATGTCTGGTGAAATACTATATGCTAGTTATTTTGGTATAACATGAAGTGCTCCTCCGAGAAAAATCAAATCGTTGTTTCATTAATTGAATCGTTAGTCTTAGTGTGATATTCAAAGCCATTACTATATCCGTGTGTCGAATTATTGAATTATATATTAATGATTGGAAATTTTTTTTATGTTTGTTTTACAATTATAAAAGTCATTACACACATGAATCTGTTTTTTTTCGCAGAAAATTTATTACTGCGACAACAATATTGCATTAATAGGTGTTTTACCAGGTCTTTGAGGAGAACTGAAATTAAAATCAACCTACAATCTAATTCTTTGTACAATTACATTGTTTTTACATGTAATTTTTCACTGCATATTTACCCATTATTCCCTGTTGTTGTTGTACGACAGTTGTACCCGTATGTGTTGGGGCTATTGTGTGTATTCTTGTTGTTGTAGTGTTCTTCTTTTTACATATGGCTATTATTATTGCAACAATAATGAAACAGAAAATAATCGAACCAATCACTGCGCCAGCAACTGCTCCACTGAAAAAAAATCAAAGGAGTAGTGCCATTGTCCCCTGTATTGTTCTTCATGTATAGGGTCATTTTCTAGAGGTCGCTAAAAGCCGTTCAAAATTTCGGGGTGGGGGTAGGGGGGCATAGCCTGATATGTGGTCTCTAAAGATTTGCTAATAATAACTCACAAATAAGTCCCTAAAAATGTTAATATCGCTTTGGGAGACAGTTTTGACACAGATTTGCCAAATTAACGTCTTCAGACAGTTTGTCAACGTGAAGGGAGTAAAGTCAAGAAATACCAAAGGGATATTCGAAGGAGAGAAAAATCGTAACAACTGACAAACCGGAGAACAACAAAGACAAGACAAAAACAATACATGCACTACAATAAAGAACTAAAAACATATGAAAAACATGGACCTCACCAAAAAACCTGGGGTTGACTCAGGTAATCCGGAAGAGTAAGCAATCTCTGCTTCCTGCAGGACACCCGCCATGCTGCCCATGTCAAATCCGGTATGAGGAAGGGATAATATCAATGGAACAGGTCCATTTTCATTTGGGAAACGGTTTTTTCATACCTGTCAACCAAGTCATAATGACGCCCATAAAACTTTTATAAGGATGACTTCCGCTTAGGAGCAACGTACCCCTGTCTGAGCAACTTTTCTGCCATGAGCCGGGCTATGTCCAGGAAGTCAATGTATATGTCACAAGCTCTGGAATAACGTATGAGTTGTGAAATATATACTCCATACGCCGGCGCTTCTGGAATATTGCCGCTCAAAATTGTGAAGTTGACGACTGGAAAGTCAGTCATCCCGTTTGTCGTAAAGTTTTGTATTCAACCTTCCTCTGGTGTCAATTTCGAGGTGAAGGTCAAGATAAGATGCAGACATGGCAGTGTCTGTGGTATTTTTAATTTCGAGCTCATTGGGATAGATGAGATGTAAGAAATTCCCAAAACGTGAATTGTTGAGTGATAAAACATCATCTATGTAGCGGAAGCTGAAATTAAAGGTACGGGCTAACTTCTTCTGTTTGTCCTTAAGAAGCCCGCCTCATATAAGTAAAGGAACAAGTCGGTCAGTATTGGCGCACAATTAATACCCATAGGAAAAAAGTGTAATAAATATTTGATACTCAATTACAAAAGTGTAATAAGTATGTCAAGGTGTATATCTATAGCTAAATGTAACATAAACTATTAGTTTGTATATTTAAGTATTGAGATAGCAGTTACTGCTACACTGCACATGTGTATGTACTATTGTGATGTTTAATTGTCAGATCAGAGATATGAACGGAAATGTTTTGTATTTTTTCATTTTAAAATATAATAGATTTAATATCTGATGGTTTAATAATATCTTTGATATTGTTTATTCAAATACATGTCAGACACTGAATACTGTACGTACTTTGTTTTGTCTTTAATTAAGAGCATTTTTACTGCGGATTCCTTATTTATAAAACTGTTAAATACAAACAGTCGATCGGAAATTAGGCAAGTTAAGAATTATAAAAGAAGCAAGATAAAAAATGGAAATGATCTGTAGATTTTTGTTTGTCGTGTTCTTCGCTGCCTGTCAATTTGGTAAGTATTTTATACGTAAAGAAATAATATATCACACGGAAATTAAATTTTTTCTGGACATGATATCTTAAGTACTTTCTCTGTGGAAAAATAATTTATTATACATATAGTAGATACGTCGTGAGATCAAGTTTAAGTTTGCTTTGACTTGAGCATTAGAATATGAGACATACATTGACCTTAATAGTGCATGTAACAGAGAAATTATGTTAACAGTAAAAGAAGGAAAGACTTTCCCAGAAAAATATGTTGGTTGTAAGGTTATAAAATCTCTAAATGTTTGTATACTAATTAAAATTATTAATGTATAAGGATCTGGGAGAAGGGTCGAAAATGCTTTTGTTCCATTTTTCGCCGTTCAATTTGTAAAGTTTAATGAGGATGAAGTTCAAACTTTTGAATGCAAAAATTGATCGGTATCAAAAATAAAGGTTTCTGTATTGTCTCAGTCCAAAAATCATCAGCTCGAAACCAATATCAGCCAAAAGCTAGTAGGTATGAAAAATGCAGTTTCCCGATGTGACGAGCTAATTTTGCCAGTGACAAACAAATTTTAACACTTTTTATCTCCAACATGTCTGCCCATAACAATTTCTGAAATGGTATGGGAAATAAACAATGTGACAGTTGATATGGATCCAGTCTTACATCATCACCTCCAGTATCGAAAACTTTATCATTCTTTATGTACTGATATTAGAACAATGTTTACAACGTACGTGACGTAATAAAAACTATGTCAAACGTAAGGTATGAAAGGAAAAGGTTTTCTGGGGGTTTTGTGCCCTCAAAGCAAGTAACAGATACAATAACAGAATTAAGGCAAACAAAAATTAAATTATACCTTATTACTAATTTACAATGTACACAGAACAGCATGATAGTTCAAGACAACATTCATAACTTGGTATTTTAAAAGATCAAGTGAACTGCATTTCTTCACTCATATTGGTAAATGATTCCAGATTTACATGTATGAACCAGAATACAAAAATGTTTGTATCAAAATATTGGGTTTGGTTTTGGAATAGATAATTTGATATTGTCTGAATATCTCAAGCTGCAATTTTGATTCAAAGATAATTGAAAAGTTTTTTGCAAGTTAGCAGGAACCATGCTATTTCAGCAATTTCAGCAATTTGAATACAAGTATGTGCTTATGATAAATACAGAAGGATCATACGAGATTCGAAATACGAAATTCGAGATCAAATTTGAAATAAAAAGGCAGGGCCAGGATTTTGGAAAATAAGCATATTTTCTTGCATACCCATAGCAACGAAAACAGTATTTTTTTTTCAAAATAGTCTAACAAATGCATTGTAGTGACCCAATTCTGGAACCAGTTATCACCTTTATGTAAAATTTCAATGAAGATGACACATGTCCTAAATTAAACATAGCATGGGGGCATTTCAAAAACTAAAAAAAAAAAATACTTTTTTTCTACTCATAAATGCGTAACGTACATTTCAAAACTTCGTGCAAAATTTATACACTTTAAAAACACATAAAGATGCTGATCTGCAGCGTGGGTCAAGGCCAGACGAATATTCTGCTTAAGTCCATGCATACACATTGAAAAATTAAAACAATTAAAATAAGCTTAAATCATATATCCTCTCTTTCAACATATTTTACCCATCAGTGTTAAACATGTGAAATATTGACCGACGTATTTTCCGAAACTATGCTAGAAAAAAATATAATTGTGTAGTGGAACCTTAACTATGTTTAAATGCACGACGTGTCGTGTATACGGAGTAGGGACTGCTTAATTCTTGATTTTGTTATTGGAATTTGTAGTGCATCCGTTTTTATTCCTCAATGTTTCTGTGTTATTTTTGTTTGTTTTCCGGAGTTTGTCTGTTCCCATGAATTATTAGTAGGTCCGTTTTTCGAATTACACTTTAAAAAATGTTTATCCACTTTTGTAATTGAGTATCAAATATTTCTTCACATAATCAATGTAGCCCAAGTGTAATAAAATGCTCCGCTGGGCGCAGCTAGATACGATCGCAGATGTCGAACCCTGAATAGTTGGGGCAATTATGAACACAACATTCAAGCTTGATACAATACTGAATTTGGATTGTGAATAAATATTTGACACAGCATAGGTTTCTGACGCAGAATGAATGCTGTCTAAGAACTTAAAATTTTTTAATTTCCCTATTCAAACCATATCAGTATTATTTGTTTTTGAATTTATATTCAATTTTTTGCTTCTTGTGCAATACAATATGCTGTGGAGAATTGCCCCCCCCCCTCAAAAAAAAATTACCCCTTTTTTAGCTTTAATTTTGGACCCCGATTTGGACCAACTTGAAAACTGGGCCCATAATACAAAAACTAAGTGCATGTTTAGATTCAGCATATCAAAGAACCCCAAGAATTCAATTTTAATTTTGGACCCTTTGGACCTTAATGTAGACCAATTTGAAAACGGGACCAAAAATTAAGAATCTAAATACAAGGTTAGATTCGGCATATCAAAGAACCCCAATAGTTCAATTTTCGATGAAATCAAACAAAGTTTAATTTTAGACCCCGATTTGGACCAACTTGAAAACTGGGCCCATAATAAAAAACTAAGTACATGTTTAGATTCAGCATATCAAAGAACCCCAAGAATTAAATTTTTGTTAAAATCAAACTAAGTTTAATTTTGGACCCTTTGGACCTTAATGTAGACCAATTTGAAAACGGGACCAAAAATTAAGAATCTAAATACAAGGTTAGATTCGGCATATCAAAGAACCCCAATAGTTTAATTTTCGATGAAATCAAAAAAAGTTTAATTTTGGACCCTTTTGGCCCCTAATTCCTAAACTGTTGGGACCAAAACTGCCAAAATCAATCCCAACCTTCCTTTTGTGGTCATAAACCTTGTGTTAAAATTTCATAGATTTCTATTAACTTATACTAGAGTTATTGTGCGAAAACCAAGAAAATTGCTTATTGGGCCCTTTTTTGGCCCCTAATTCTTAAACTGTTGGGACCAAAACTCCCAAAATCCAATCCCAACCTTCCTTTTGTGGTCATAAACCTTGTGTTTAAATTTCATAGACTTCTATTAACTTATAATGAAGTTATAGTGCGAAAACCAAATGTCTTCGAACGACGCCGGACGACGACGACGACGAGGACGACGACGCCAACGTCATACCAATATACGACCGCGAAAATTTTGCGGTCGTATAATAAAAAGGACAAATATATCTAAGGAGCAATCAATAAAACGTAATCCATTAGACAGACAAACCCGAGAAGACAAATGAACAACCACAAGCACAACAAATAAACACATAAAACTAAAAAAACAATGAACAACACGAACTCCTATAAAAACCAGGAGTGAACCCAGGTGCTCCTTGAAAATCGGATTAGCTGAGAAACATAGCCTCCATATGCAGACGATGCTGGTATATTGCTACTCAAGAAGGGAAAATTAACAATAGAAAAGTTGATGTCATCACGTTTGTCATAAACTTTTGTCTTCAAATTTCCCTCATAGTATATTTCAATAAACAAATCCAAATATGAAGCGGAATTTGTAGTATCCTTAATTTCAAGCTCACTGGGATAGATCAGATGTAGAAAGTCTTGAAATTTGTCGTTATTTAACGACAACACATCATCTATATAACGAAAAGTGAAATTAAAGGATTGGGCTACATTCTTTTTGTTTTCACGTAGTAACCCTTGAATGAAGTTCGCTTCATATGAGTACAGAAACAGATCGGCGAGGAGAGGAGCACAGTTGGTTCCCATTGGAATGCCGATTATTTGTTGAAAAATTAGACCGCCAAATTCAACGAATATGTTGTCTATGAGAAAATCTAACATGTTTTTTATTTCATCTTCAGAATACTTTTTGTCAGAATCAGAGTGGTTCTTTACGAAATAAGCCTTTACTCTACCTAGAACAAGAAATTTATACCCGCGTGTCCCATTTTTCTTGAAAAAACATTGATGAACTAGTTGCTTTAAGCGATCTTTTAATTGAGAATGTGGTATGGTAGTGTACAGTGAAGATATTGACGTAAATTTTTGGAGTTTTTAAGAATCCACATCTGATTGACGCCACTGGTGGAATATGATGTTTCACGGTAATTCTGAAGACCCTCTTTAATACATGTCAATATGAATGTTAAAATCTTTGAAAGAGGTTTTGTAGAGCAATTAGCTGACCCAGCAATGTACCTTTGTTTAAACGGATTCTTATGTAGTTTAGGAATCCAATAAAGACCAGGAAGGTCCATTTCCCTTTGTAGAAATGCCAAATGAATGAAGAATGGTCTTGTGGTTATCAAGAACGTCAATTTGTATATCTATAGCTGAATGTAACATTATATAAATAATACATTTCTAAGATAGTACAACGAGAAAACATTGTCAACCGAAGCGAAGCCAAGGTTGACAATGTTTTCAGAGGAGTTGAAATGTCTAGAATTTTATATGTAGATCAGGACACGAGCGGGTGATCGAGTAAAATACCACATTCTTGCAATTTTGTAAACCAATGAAAGTGCATTAAAAGTCATTAATAAAAACTATTAATTTATACATAATTATGTAATGCGAAAGCAGTAACTGCTACACTGCACATGTGTATGTACTGTTGTAATGTTTAATGTTCAGGTCAGAGATATTCATCGTGAACGGAGATGTTTTGTATTTATTCATTTGTAAAATATAATAGAGTTACGGATGGTTAATATCTTTAACATTGTTCAATCAAGTACATGCACGATACTGATTACTTTACGTAATTTGTTTTGTCTTTACTTAAAAAAAAACCGTTAAATACAAACTTTTTGCACAAAATCCATGCTTTTGATGAGAAACAATCTACTATGAAAATCAGACGTGTGGGTCTATTTTTCTGCTTAGTACAGCTATTTAAAATTATGAATACATGAAAAATGCATTACCCTGTATCGTTTCTTTTGTTGACTAGTATATGTATATATGAAAATAATCACAAAGTTGTATCGATCCGGGAAACTTAACGATTTCTTCCAAAATATTTTTTCTTGCATACCCATAGCAACGAAAACAGGATTTTAAAAAAAAATATTGTAACAGACGGATATGCTGCTTAAGTCCATGCATACAAATTGAAAAATTAATACTTTTTTCGGCTCATATTTGCGTAACTTACATTTCAAAACTTCGTGCAAAATTTACACACTTTAAAAACACTGCCAAGATGCTGATCTGCAGCATGGATCAAGGCCAGACGGATATGCTGCTTAAGTCTATGCATACAAATTAAAAAATTAATACTGTTTTCGTCTCATATTTGCGTAACTTACATTTTAAAACTTCGTGCAAAATTTACACACTTTAAAAACACAGACAAGATGTTGATCTGCATCATGGATAAGTGGATAAGTCCATGCATACACATTGAAAAATTAAAACAATTAAAATAAGCTTAAATCAAATATCCTCTCTTTCAACATATTTTATCCATCAATGTTAAACATTTGAAATATTGACCGATGTATTTTTCGAAACTATGCTAGAAAAAAATTTAATTGTGTAGTGGAACCTTAACTATGTTGAAATGCACGATGGGTCGTGTATACGGAGTACGGACTGCTTACCCTTCCGAAGGAGATGGTTTCATTCCTGATTTTGTTATTGGAATTTATAGTGCATGCGTTTTTATTCCTCAATTTTTCTGTGTTATTTTTGTTTGTTTTCCGGGGTTTGTCTGTTCCCGTGAATTACTAATAGCTCCTTTGAATTACACTTTAAATATTTTTGTCCACTTTTGTAATTGAGTATCAAATATTTCTACACATAATCAATGTAGTCAAAGAAAAAATATTGTCAACCGAAGCGAAGCCAAGGTTGACAAAGTTTTCAGAGGGGTTACAATATACTTTGTCACCTCTTAGAAATTTGTTATTGAATATCTTGAATTTTATATGTAGATCAGGACACGAGCGGGTGATCGAGTAAAAAACCACATTCTTGCAATTTTGTTAACAATGAAAATGCATTAAAGGTACACGTATAATAAAAACTATTAATTTATACATAATTATGTAATACGATAGCAGTTATTCTACACTGCACATGTGTATGTACTATTTTAATGTTTAATGTTCAGGTCAGAGATATTCATCGTGAACGGACATGTTTTGTATTTATTCATTTTTAAAATATAATAGAGTTACGGATGGTTAATATTTTTAACATTGTTCAATCAAGTACATGCACGATACTGATTACTTTACGTAATTTGTTTTGTCTTTACTTAGAATAAAACCGTTAAATACAAACAGTCGATCGGGAATTAGGCAAGTTAAGAATTATATAAGAAGCAATATAAAAAATGGAAATGATCTGTAGATTTTTGTTTGTCGTGTTCTTCGCTGCCTGTCAATTTGGTAAGTATTTTATACGTAAGAAATAGTATGAAACGGAAAATATATCTTTTGTGGACCGAATATGGAACCTACTTTCTTTGCGGGAAAACAATGGATTATACATATAGTAGATATCGTGAGATTAAGTTTCAGTTTGATTTTAATTGACGAGAGGATTAGATTACGAGATATACAGTGGCCTTTAAAATAATGTAACAGAAATTATGTTAACAGTAAAAGAAGGAAAGACTATCCCTTATATGTTCCTTGTAAAGCATTAAAATCTATAAATGTTTGTAGTTAAAATTATTAATGTATAAGGGTCTGGAAGGATGGTCGAAAAAAGTTTTGTTCCATTTTTCGCTCGGCCCAAATATCATCCTGTCATCAGCTCGACTTCAATATCAGCCAGGCTGATATAGTACATATGAAAATTACAGTTTCAAAAACTGTTTATCATATATTTCCGATGTGACGAACTAATTTTGACATTGACAAACAAATTTCAGCACGTTTTCTCTCATTATAATAGTCTGTCCAGAACGGTATTGGAACTGGTATGTGAAATAAACAATGTGACAGTTGATATGGATCCAGTCTTACATCATCATCTTCGCTATCGACAACTTTATCATTCTTTATGTAATGTTTGCAAAGTACGCGACGTAATAAAATGACGTGAAAAGTAAGGTATGAAGAAACAAAACCGAGTTTTTTTCACAGGTTGTGCGGGGTGTCCTCAAAGCAAGAAACAGATACAATAACAAAATAAATGCAAAAAAAATTTAAATTATACCTTATTAATAATTTACAATGTGCACAGAACAGGATGATTTTAATTTGATAGTTCAGGACAATATTCATAGCTTGATATTTTAAAAGATTCAAGTGAACTGCATTTCTTCACTTATATTAGTGAATTATTCCAGATTTTCATGTATGAAGCAGAATAATAAAATGTTTGCATCAAAATATTGGGTTTCGTTTTTGGAATAGATAATTTGATATTGTCAGAATATCTCAAGCTGTAATTTGGATTCATAATTGAAAATTGTCTTGCAAGTAAGTAGGAACCATGCTATTAAAGCACTTTAAATACAAGTATGTCCTTTTGATAAAGCATATTTTTTTATCCGTAACAAAGATGACCAGCTTCCAAAATAACTGTTGCTGATCTCTTTAATAATTTATTTAATCTATTAGATGAAATATTACAATTTCCCCTAGAATATTACAACAAAAGTCAAATAATGGCAAAATGTAGGAAATAAAGAAAACGACTTGAACATGCCTTGGCAAATGTTTTCTTATTTTCTGTTATTAAAGTTAACTTGAATTTGCAGCATTAAGTTTTATTTATTTGTTTCGGATCGATCATTTTCGATAAACATAAACACATACACCAAGAAGCGTTTCATTCTTTACATATTCTATGTATTAGTATATAAATGCAATTAAACAACTTTGTGCTTATTAATTTTGTCCTGAACTTATGACCATCGATTTACATTTTTGGGGGTTTAATTTCATATAATTATCTTTATACCAGTTTTCAATACACACATTCCAGACAAACATTCAAAGTATTAACATCATTACTATTTGTATTTTATTTGGAACCATCAACTTAAAAATCTAGTGACGAAATTTCTATACAAAGACTTATATCATTGATATATATATATATATATATATATATATATGATGAACAACAAAGGCTCTAGAATACACCCCTGCAGCACACCAGTTGAAGTCAATTTAGCGGTTGAAAATGTATTTGCAAATTTGATTCAGTATATACAGTATTATCATGCACCATGTGCAGATGCGGAATAAGATTTTATATTTTTACCTAAAATTAGGGCCCACAGGGGGCGAATTTTGAAAGATTGTCAACTTAAGCTTGTGACTTAAATCCTCTTTAATTTTTCAATTAATGCATTTTATTTTTATACGGTAGTGTCATTCACCATATGTAGATGCGCAATAAGGTTTTAAGATTTTTATTTTTTAAAATTGGAGCCCACAGAATTTTCATTTCAAGACGCAAACTCTTTATTTTTTAAATTTATGCATTTTATCTCTATACAGTAGTGTAATGCACCATATCTACATGTGCAATAACGGTTTAGAATTTTAATTTCCTAAAATTCGGGCCGACAAGGGTCGAATTTAAAAAATTGTCAATTTAAGTTTCATTTTCAATATATGCATTTTTTTCTATACAGTATTGTCATGTACATTAAGTAGATGCGCAATAAGGTTTTAGAACTTTAATTTTCTAAAATTGGGGCCCCCAGTGGTCTAATTTTAAATATTGTTAATTAAAGCTTGTTACGTAAACCTCTTTCATTTTTCAATTTATGCATTTTGTTTCTAAACAGTAGTGTCATGCGCAATATGTAGATATGCAATAAAGTTTTAGAATTTTAATTTTCTAAAATTGGGTCCCACGGATTTAAAAAATTGTCAATTTAAGTTTGTGACATAAATTGGTCGTTCGTTTTTCAGTGTATGCATATTTTTTTCTAAACAGTATTGTCATGCACAATATGTAGATTTGCAAAAAGCTTTTTAAACAATTTTGATTTTCAAAACTAGGAGCCAATTTTAAAAAATGAGGAATTTAAGCTTGTGACCTAAGCTTTTTACATTTGTAATTGATTAAGTTTCTTCATTGGATGATTGCATAACCTTTTTTAAATGGGCATAAGGTTGAAGATATTTGCATTTGGGTAAGTGTACAAACTAATTGCAGGGGTGCGGGGATAACTGTGGTTTATGACAGTCAAGCTTTGTAGTTTTATTTGCATTGTTTTTTATTATACTGCAATTGGCCTATAATTTACCAGATTGCTTCCAATTCCTGCGTCAAAAAAACTGGGACAAAATCGAGTATTTTTGAAAATCTGGGGTTATTTCCCACTCCTGATACTAGGATTAAACATATATGTTAGTGATGGTGCTAATTTATCCTGACATATACTTAAGATTTTTCAGACTAACATCTAAACTTGTTGACATCAAGTTTTCTTTTTTATACATTAAGAATGTCCATTTCATCTGTCTAAAATGTCTGTTCGCTCTGTAAGTTAATTTTGAATTACCGATTCATAATTAGGTCTTTTTTCATCGATATCTATAAAGTTATCAGTGATGTTTGTAAAGTTATCATTGAATGATTTTTTTGATATTTCAAATTAATTGTCATAAGTTTGATTTGATAATCCAAAGATTATTCAAATTACAATGTACTTCCAGATACTTTTGCATCTTTACAGTTTAAAACAAAGGTTTTTGGTAGTATTTTTTAGCCTGTTGAATTAGTAACGAAAGTTAATTTCGTACAAAATTGGAATTTACCATATCTTTGTGCTAAGGGAAATGTCCACTATATGCATTCAATCTTTAAGTACGTGTCCATTTTCTCTCGCAGTCTATTTTGTGTTTACGGGAGGAACAAATATTTACACATTAAAATCCGGTAATCTTTCACTCTACTGTGTGATTCTCGTTTTTCTACGCTTTTCTCTTGAAAAAATGTGAATTTCTAATACCTGTGAAAGATACTCCAATCTTCAAAATGAACTTGTGTAAAAAAGAACGGATTTTCTCACACACATGAATGAAATCGAAGATCTTCAATAACGACTCGTGTAAGAACCTATATCATTTCTAATTTATTCCCAAATAATTCCAATACTGTGTGTCTTGTTGATTCTGATTGGTCGACAACGTCACGTCTGGGATCTTTTATTTTCCGATAACTATTATGACGTTCAGCGTATGAATATGTGACCGAGTTAAATAGTGCAATTTGAAATCGCTAATTTTTTTTCTTATTTTGCCGAAAAGTGTAATTTTTGCGGAATTTTAAGTAATAAGAGTTGCTTTTCCGCAATTTATCGGTCTATAATTCGACCAGGTCACTCACAAAGTATTTAACTTAAAATAAAGTCCTTGGGACTTTATTCAGTTGACTTTGTGAGTGAACTGGTCTCCTTTATACACCGATAAATTGCTTCAAACCAACTCTTATTACTAAACTGAAGTCTGAAAACTGAGACTTTGGAACATTTTATCGGTATGGTATAGCAACCTTCTACTCTAAGTCAAACATTTTGAGCTGATATACTCTTTACATTTCTTTCAGTTGTTCAGGTCTTCGGAAGATACTGTTACTATAGATATGCCTACAGTTCTTATTACTGCTATTATACTGACAATTATACAGTTAGCGGGTAAGCGTTTGAAATTTCGAAATGTTTATGGCGATTAAGAAACATTGCCAGTAATCAGTCAGGTCGATAATACGCATGCGTCAGTTATCAGAGGATCTGAAGGTACAATCGATATATGGAAAATGTACATGAAATACATTTCAAAAGGCAATATTACCCTTTTATTGTTAAAAACTCTTTTTGACCTTGTAATTATTGAAATATCCAATTTTTATGATTTCCAGTGATGTATTTGATTTAAATATAAATTTTTGGCATCTTGCTTCCAAATTAATTTTTTACTCACAGGGGTAAATTCAACACATTCTAAGTAAATATCTACAAGTTGTACACATAATACACAAAGCATATAAACAAAGCTTTTGTCGCTGTTCTTTATCTTGAAATATGGACAATAAACTTCGACTAAAAACCGTACGCTCATACATAACAGAAAAACAAAGACGTGTACGGTCCTTAGCGTCCACTAGAGAAGTAATACTTACAATTTACCGACCTACGGGTGTGTATCAATAAATAATAAATTATAGGAAGTCAGAATGGCAAAGTGTTCAAACAGATACTGTCATCTGACCGACAAAGGCCTATAATATAATCAATCAACGCAACGGCACTGTCAATATTGCATGAATAATAATAAAAAAAAAGTTCGGAGGAATTCACAAAAGTCGTAGACTCTTTAATGAATCACCATTCGCCATAAAACCCGAAAATTCAGAGGGAGTAGTTATTTATTAGCAGTAAATGTACGTAAAAACTCGCTAGCTCTTGATGGTTAGATGTTTAGGATTGTGAGTTTAAGATTTACTGTGCAATATTCAAATGTTAAACCTCTTGTAAGATTTACATGTCAAAAAATATACTTTTACTTTCAACAGATTCGAATTTTCGAAAAGGACTAACTGAGACCGAGCTCTCAATCAACATCACTGGAAGATTTTTATATATTTGAACATATACGCATATAAGGGTTCCGTGAAAGCAAAACATGTGGGTTGCTCTTTCTTTTTCTTAGTTACATGTATTTAGTAGCGTTAAAGAAATTTCTAAAGCTAAGATACATCTATTAGTGCATTTTATATAGCTTATAAAAAGGTAATGTGTTTGGAGAATACCTCGATTATCCCCTCATATCCAAATCTCCTCACTTTTCCAGTAGCCATCAACAGTTCTTCCACTCTGCTCTGTGCCCAGTCCAACAGCCATACGCGGATAACCTTGATGTATTGTTGACCTCGTTTCGTCATGAAGATGCTGAACGTTAAGCAAATACTTTGAAACAAACAAACAAAATACTGTAATATTTAACACAATATGCCTATGTTTACTTAAAATAAGTTTATATCTAAAATGTGTTGTATTAAGCAGGCTAAGGCGAGATCATATAAACTGATTACTATATACTGATTTATTTGAAATGTATCGTACAAATACAAATATGACTGAAAATTGCTTACTAGCGCACTGTCTGGACAATTTCACCTAAATTTCATTACGCATTTAGTGTCTAGATAAGACACCCTTCTGCAGTTATAAGTCAAATTTAGGGTAGTTGTATCTTTGACACATTCCCCGTTTCCATTCCCTATTCTAATGTCAAATTACAATAACCGGCACTTTAATATAAACCTCTCGTATTAGTTGGGCGATTGTTGCTGTAACTGTTGGTACAATGCCGAACAATAGCAGGTACATTATGTTTATAATTATTACTGTTTAATATATGTTTTATCTCTACATCAGTGATACATGGTATTTCTCTAAGCACATGTTTTTTGAATTTTTAAATTCGCTGATTGCTGATGGTTTTACACGGAACACAGTAGTGAAATGTGTTTCTCTACTGATTTGTAGACGATACATGTAAATAGTCGACCTTAATTGACGTTATTTTCTACCCAAAACTGTTCCTGCTGTATGTGTAACGTCATCAGGCAGTATCGCCTTTTTCATGGATTGGCGAGTATATGTGATTTGATGATAGAATTTTGGCTAATAAACACTCATGGTCGGAAAATTATTTAAAAAAGTAGTAGGGCCACTTTCTCCTGTATTTGTTTCACTCATAATCAATATTATTTAATCTGAAATTTTTACCTATTTTTTATCGTAAGTGATTGTATGTAATGCATTTGTATTTCAACAAACAGAAATTGTATGCTTAATCATTAACAAGTTCAAGTTTTCTACCTGCAAAGGTCGTGTATAGGGGATTTGGGTTAATTTGTATCGCTTTTTGGAATAATGCCAAGAAGGACATTCTAAGTCAAAACTATTCTCCTATCACACGGAAAGAGATACATAAACCCATTTACAACAAAAAAAATCGTTTGGGTTCTGAGTGTCTTATAAAAGTTTTATGGGCGTCATCATGACTTGGTTGACAGGTATGAAAAAACCGTTTCCCAAATGAAAATGGACCTGTTCCATTGATATTATCCCTTCCTCATACCGGGTTTGATATGGGCAGCATGGCGGGTGTCCTGCAGGAAGCAGAGACTGCTTACTTTTCCGGATCACCTGAGTCTACCCCAGGTTTTTTGGAGGGGTCAATGATGTTCATATGTTTTTAGTTTTTAATTGTAGTGCATGTATTGTTTTGGTCTTGTCTTCGTTGTACTCCGGAGTTTGTCAGTTGTTACGATTTTTCTCTGCTTCGAATATCCCTTTGGTATTTCTTGACTTTACTCCCTTCGCGTTGACAAACTGTCTGAAGACGTTAATTTGGCAAATTTGTGTCAAAACTGTCTCCCAAAGCGATATTAACATTTTTAGGAACTTATTTGTGAGTTATTATTAGCAAATCTTTAGAGACCATATATCAGGCTATGCCCATACCCCCCCCCCCCCCCAACCACCCCCCTCCGAGATTTTGAACGGCTTTTAGCGACCTCTTGAAAATGACCCTATAAATGAAGAACAATACAGGGGACAGTGTCACTATTCCTTTGATTTTTTTTTTCAGTGCAGCAGTTGCTGGAGCAGTGATTGGTTCGATTATTTTCTGTTTCATTATTGTTGCAGTAATAATAGCCATATGTAAAAAGAAAAACACTACAACAACAAGAATACACACAATAGCCCCAACACATACGGGCACAACTGTCGTACAACAACAACAGGGAATGATGGGTAAATATGCAATGAAAAATTACATGTAAAAACAATGTAATTGTACAAAGAATTAGATTGTAGATTTATTTTAATTTCCGTTCTCCTTAAAGACCTGGTAAAACACCTATTAATGCAATATTGTTGTAGCAGTAATAAATTGTCTGCGCAAAAAACAGATTCATGTGTGTAATAACTTTTAGAATTGTAAAACAAACATAAAAAATATTTCCAAACATTAATATATAATTCAATAATTCGACACACGGATATATTAATGGCTTTGAATAAAACACTTAGACTAACGATTCAATTAATGAAACAACGGTTTGATTTTTCTCGGAGGAGCACTTCATGTTATACCAAAATAACTAGTATATAGTATTTCACCAGACATTTCATAACATCACATCAAGGGTAGAAAAATAATGATCATTTACTAGGTATCAGTACTTTCAGTGCGATACGATATAAATTTCCAAATTATAAAGACTTGTCGAAAGTTTTAAATATTTAAAATTGATGCAGTGCGTGGCTTTATTTCTACAAAAGCTTTGTAGAAGATAAAGAAGCAAATATTGGGGGTCTTTCTGCACAATTATGATCACAGCATTTTATGTAGACCAACGATCATCACAAATCAATAGGGCGGTGAAATTAAGTATAACCCGCATAAGAATCAAAGAAATACCCCTTTACAATCAGTAATACTTTTATGCAAGGAACAAAAATTAAAAAGTCACGTTGATACGTTTTATATTACAGGTCAGCAGATGTATGCTGGTTACAATCAGTATCCACCACCAGGCGGCGCCATGTATCAACCACCAGGGGACGCGGTGTATCCACCACCACCACCACCTGGTTATGGTGCGAAATATTAATTTCATAATCTATGTTATATGACGTAAATCTGTATTTCTTGTTTTGTTTTCAATATGTAAAATTTATTGTGAATTATTAATATTTATTTTTTAAAAAACTCAATCTATCCTCGTTTTTGTTCAAAATTTAGGTTTTAATCTCGTTGATTAAACAAAACAAAAAAACCCAACTGCTTTAAATGTAAAGATATGTAGTTTCGTATATGAAATAGAAACACCGTACTGGTCTATGGCGAATCATGATTATGCCTAAAAGTTATTAACACGATCTAGAAACAACAGTGTCTTTTAAGAAAGTTAGTACATACCATTTAAGGTAAATCACGCATTGAAATGTCAGTTGTCTGCTATCAGTATACACGTATCAGCTTTCGGCTTCATGGGGACTATCAGCTGGAATCACTTGCAAAATTCTGCTGTTTGGCTCTAACGCGTTGACTGACTTGAAAAACTTATACCCAAGTCTGTATCACATTTCCTTCTTACTTAAGAAGAATAATGTGTGTTATCCAATAGATAAGCAGTAATAATTTGATTTGGTTAACACCCCTTGTGTTTCCAATGTCAATGAAACTGTACTTGACAAGCTGAAGGTAACAGCAATATATAACAACACTTATATCTAACAAATATTTTGATGAAAAAAATACATGAAACAATTAAAACAAAGTAGTTGATCAAAAGGTAACTTCATCTCAATGATTTAATGATGAAACTGGACGAATAAAAATGTCGATCTATCATGAAAATTCATTTTACAGAATTTGTTGATTTTTAAAATACAGCTGTGTTTCAAAATGGATTGATAATGTCTAAAGTTAAGTTTCTAGATAAAAGATTAACTTTAGTTTTGTAGAAAAGTGATAACATAGCTGTAATAAATAATTTTTGTGCAGTATGTATTGTCATTACCTGTATTGTCATGATAACGATATAAACAAAGTATTAAACCGTATGTGTCTATGCTATTATTGAAACATGTTCCCTGTTGAGCTCTCTTAAATAACATATTTCGTATGTCCTTAATCAACTTAGCTAGAGAGAGTATAGTACGAGTTTGCTCTGACGTCTGACGGCATTTTTTGTGACATGCTGGAACGGTGGGACGTCAGACTTAGGGCGGCAGTTTTTAGACTCTAAATAGTAATATATCAAATTGTAAGTAGGTAAATCATACATTAATCAATTATTCATTTTTCTCTAAAAATATGTACATTTTATTCACCATTAATCTCCCTGTACCACAAATGAAAGCTTTATTCCCTTCAACCAACCATTTTCATCATTATTCGAGTGAGCTCTGGCGTCCCATGGCCTGAGCATGTCACAAAAAACGCCGTCATAGCAATCTCGGACTAGAGAGAGTAATGTTTGCCTGTCTTAATTCATTCTACCGTATGGGATATCAGATACCAAAGAGGACAAATATACATAAGGAGCAAACCAAAAAATGTGATCCATAAGACAGAGAAACCTGGGAAGGTATAGGAACAACCACAAGCACAACAAATAAACACTGAAAACTAAAAACAATGAACAACACGAACTCCTATAAAAACCAGGAGTGAACTCCGGTGCTCCGGAAAGGTAAGCAGTTCCTGCTCTGTATACGGCACCCGCCGTGAAGTTCAGGGACCAGTATACAAAAACGTAATTAGTTTCGAATTTTGTCCTCCCAATATAAAAGAAATAATATTCTATACTGAAGTTTACGTTGCTGTAAATCAAGAATAAATGTTAATATATCAGTGAATTAGGTTCAAAAGATAGGGAATAGTTCATAGAAGAGTTTCATTAATAATTTATTTAACACACACCCACCAATCCGTATTAAAATAATGATTTGCACCAGCATTGTCTCAGAGTGTGTATCCCAATCTGTTGAATATTTTAAGAAAGGAATGTTTACATGTGAACAATGTGAAGTAATTTGCTGCAAAAAAGAAGGTGAAATGGACTTTTTTTCCTATTAATTGAAAGCGGAGATTTGGGACTTTCTGTGAATATATTAAAACCGAAACATTTGGAAGACCAAAACCCAAACTTATATTAAACAAGAAGTACTCAACCAAAAAATACCGAAATAGGAAGCCAAATTTCAGCTAAGGAGATCTACCATGTGCAATACAAGGAATGAACCCTTAGTATTTCTATTATTTTTGAATTTTGCTAAATGCTGGTAATTTCTGTAACAAATCAATGAATAATCATGTCAGACAAGTCTGACGACTAGGCTGGCGAATACCCTCGGAGACCTAGGGTCCACCAGCAGAGGCACCATCCCAGGAGTTTAAAAATAACAGTCCAAAGATACTAATATTAGATATAGTAAATTTATACTTTGTTGTATACGACGCATTTCAAGGAGTTACCTCTCATCAGCAGCATTAAAACCGAAACATTTGGAAGACCAAAACCCAAACTTATATTAAACAAGAAGTACTCAACCAAAAAATACCAACATCATCTTAGATATTGGAACAGTGTAACGGTCAATCAATTTGTGATGACGACCGTAAAATTTCCTAAGTGATGACATCAACTTATCCCTGATAAAACCCCGGTTAAGAAGCTTTTGTGACAGCAGTAATCCTCTTTGTCGAAAGTCATGGTAACTCACGCATGCCTTTGAATATCAAATAAGCTGAGAAACGTAGACGCCATATGCAGGCGGTGATGTTATATTGCTACTCAGGAAGGGAAAATTAACAATTGAAAAGTCGAATTCATCACGTTTGTCATAAAGTTTTGTCTTCAAATGTTCCTCATTGTTTATTTCAAGAAACAAATCCATATATGTGAAGCGGACTACGATGTATCTGTAGTATCCTTAATTTCAAGTTCACTGGAGTAAATGAGATGTAGAAAGTCTTGGAATTAAGATATGTCTACATTTCGCGCGCTCGCACCTATTTTTGCCATCCAAAAATCCAGAGAGCGAAAAATTAATTTGGCGTGGGCTTACTTATAACTGTTTTCTTTGTGTCATGGTTTATGTTTTCATTTGTATATTTATGCTGAGACAGATTTATAAAAGCAGCATTATAGCTTTTTACCTGAAACATCATCTTAGATATTGGAACACTGTAACGGTCAATCAATTTGTGATGACGACCGTAAAATTTCCTAAGTGATGACATCAACTTATCCCTGATAAAACCCCGGTTAAGAAGCTTTTGTGACAGCAGTAATCCTCTTTGTCGAAAGTCATGGTAACTCACGCATGCCTTTGAATATCAAATAAGCTGAGAAACGTAGACGCCATATGCAGGCGGTGATGTTATATTGCTACTCAGGAAGAGAAAATTAACAATTGAAAAGTCGAATTCATCACGTTTGTCATAAAGTTTTGTCTTCAAATGTTCCTCATTGTTTATTTCAAGAAACAAATCCATATATGTGAAGCGGACTTCGATGTATCTGTAGTATCCTTAATTTCAAGTTCACTGGAGTAAATGAGATGTAGAAAGTCTTGGAATTAAGATATGTCTACATTTCGCGCGCTCGCACCTATTTTTGCCATCCAAAAATCCAGAGAGCGAAAAATTAATTTGGCGTGGGCTTACTTATAACTGTTTTCTTTGTGTCATGGTTTATGTTTTCATTTGTATATTTATGCTGAGACAGATTTATAAAAGCAGCATTATAGCTTTTTACCTGAATCCTATTGATACTTATTGTATTATACTTTTGCAACTGATTATTTAATATCAGACATTATTAATAAGTCAAATGTTTATCTTTGGTATGACCATAAATTCTTCGATGTTCCCCACCTTCGAATATCCCTTTGGTATTTTTTGACTTTATTCAATCAAAATGTTCATGAAAAAACTTACCAAGTAAAGATAAATTCACAAAAATCACTAATATTATTTTAGAAATAAAGTTCATTTTCTGTAACTCAATTGTGCAGGAGGAAGCAGGTGCCTTCTCAAAGTTTGGAGGAAACATTCAAATACATAGTTAAAAACAAATAGTAAATAAAAGAAAAAAACAAATCAAAATTAGCCTGATTTAATACAATGCATCTCACGTAAGGAAGCGTGGCTACAGTCACTTGAAAAGAAACAACCACCGTCAAAAGTAAACAAAATTGTCCTCTTGTAAAAGCATAACAATATACCAATTATACCGATGCTCTATCGTATGTATGTTTCGTCCTAAAACCGAACTGATGAGTCGTAATTCAACGAAAACAGCAGAGTCGACATAAAAATTTGTATCAAGGAAAATTTATTTTTACCAGTGAGTGAGTATCATCATTCCAGTACATGTATTTCTGTACAAAAGTCAAATTGATACTTTATAATCAAATTGTAGATCTTCTGGAAACTAAGGAGAATCTACATCATTTATACATGCAGCTCTCTCTCTCTCTTTCGATATTTTTCAATTTTAATTTACCCATTTGGGCATTTGAATCTTCTTTTGAAACATTTAGTCATTGTTTTACAACTGATAAATCCTAATTCGACAGATTATGCATATCTTGTACATCGAAAGTGGTATTATAGAATATGTATTCAGATATTAAACATAAAATAACCCAACATGTTGAAGAGTAACAGGTTCTTACACGAATTCGAATTGAATAACGAGTTTTGAAAAATTCACGCCTTTTCCGAGTGGAGCGCAGCGGAACGAGATGAAAGACAATGAATTTTAAAAACTAGTTCAAAATTTTCCAGTTCTTCATCTATGAATAGTATAAGTACCTATTCCTCTTCTAAAAACTCGATATTTAGGTTTCCTTTACCTAGGTAAATCATTGAGCAAATTCGACGAAGTTAAATAACGTTATGTCTGATTGAACGTCAAAACAGTGGGAGGTCGATGCACGTGCAACGATCTGCCATGGGTCATCTCCCGCTGAAATAACCATTTACGAAAGAAAAAAACATGTCTTGCAGTGGAGGATTTTGTGGCTTGTTGGAAACCACACAACGTCTCCAATATATGGTGCATGTACTTTTCTCTCATTTTCAACCACATGGGATGTTTTCTCTATAACGCTTGCCCCTTACCGTCACATAAACAAGAAGCTATTGGTTTTTTTTTTTTTATAAAAGTTCTATCTAAAATTTAGTTTTTATTTTATAGAAATACTGCCAAAAATACCTAATTTTAACCGCACGATACAACATATGCAATACAAAACCTTGTATTGTACTAATGTGTAATACTTTAGTCGCAAGTACTTATGTGACGTCACCATTTAAGGATCGATTCATTTAATTAAAAAATATTTTTACCGTGAACAAAATAAATTTGTTAGAAAACACATTTTGCAATTGAAGTTTATATATCTATTCATAATTCTAATTACGGTGTGCATTGTTGATTCTGATTGCATGGTCGACAACGTGACATCTGGAATCTTTTGTTTTCCGATAAATGACGTTCAGCGCATGGGACATTTTGATACGCATATATAGTAGTCTTAGGATGACACATAATTGTTAGTTTCAGATATACAATGTAAATCGTGCGTATAAACAATCATATCAAATCGTAATTAGAATAAATACATTTAATTACTTGAATGTACTGTTTCTCTACGTAATCTAATGGGTCATATCATCGTTTGTTTTATATTCAGATCATTGATAAAAAGAATATTATAAATTTTGTTATACGTGTACTGTGCATGTACAAGTCTAACAGCAATTGAGTTACAGAAAATGAACTTTATTTCTAAAATAATATTAATGATTTTGTGAATTTATCTTTACTTGGTAAGTTTGTTCATGAACATTTTGATTGAAAGTAAAGTCAAGAAATACCAAAGGGATATTCGAAGGAGGGGAACATCGAAAATAACTCCGGAGAACAACGAAGACAAAAACAAAACAATACAAACACTACACTTAAAAACTAAAAACATACGAACGACATGGACTTTACCAAAAACCGGGGGTATACTCAGGTGCTTCGGAAGAGTAAGCAGTCTCTGCTTACTGCAGGACACTCGCCATGCTGTTCATGTCAAATTCGATATGAGGAAGGGACAAAATCAATGGAACAGATCCATTTTTATTTGGGAAACGGTTTGTCCATACCTGTCAACCAAGTCATGATGACGTCCATAAAACTTTAATAAGGATGACTGCAACTTTGGATCAACATACTCCTGTTTGAGAAACTTCTATGTCAGGAGCCGGGCTCTGTCCAAGAAGTCAATGTATATGTTACAAACTCTAGAATAACGTATGAGTTGTGAAATTTACACCCCAATTGAAAAGTCAAAGTCGTCCCGTTTTGTAATCACCCTTCCTCTGGTGTCAATTTCGAAGTGAAGGTCAAGATAAGATACAGACTTGGCAGTGTCTGTGGTATCCTTAATTTCGAGCTCTTTGATATAGATGAGATGTAAGAAATTCCTAAAACGTGAATTGTTGAGTGATAAAACATCATCTATATAACGGAAGCTGAAATTAAAGGTACGAGCTAACTTCTGTTTTTCCTTAAGAAGCCCGTCAAAGAAGTCTGCCTCATATGAGTAGAGGAAGAAGTCGGCCAGGAGTGGCACACAGTTAGTGCCAATAGGAATGCCGATAGTCCAAATTGAACAAATATGTTGTCGATCAAAAATTCAATCATCAGGACATCTTCGTCCTCTGTATATGTTTTGTTAGAATTAGAGTGACTTTTTTCTGATATAATAATTTTTAATTAGATGCAAATTTCTTTTTAAAGTATATATAATATTTTGAGAAATGAATGAAATTTACTTAAAGAATTCTGTCTGTTTTTAAAAGCACTAAGTTTTCATAACAGTTTATTAATCAGAGTGTATATGAATTTAAAAATTTTTAAGTAAACTTTTTTCATCACTTTCAATAGGGTAATTCAGGAATATGATACAAGTAAGATATCGACATCGTGGTACAACAACGTATTTTTTTGAATATTCTCCTTTTCAGTAAATTCAGTATATGGTGAATGTTACTACAATAAATTCAGGAAGTCTTACTACTGTGATAACTCGTAAGTTTTATATTATTATTATCCTATATGTATTCAACATTCTCTCTTCTGTTTATATAAAAACGTTAAATCATATTTGTATGGAATTAATTACAACTATCACGTGTGCCAATAACATCCCTCTTCTATTGGTCCCACATAGCTAACACTACATCAAATCAAGCAATCAACCAAAAGCAAAAACAGGGGAGCAACCATTTAATTTTTATTTATTGTTTTTTTTTTTTTTTTTTTTCGGGATGGGGGGTGAGGGGGGGGGGGGGGGGGGCTAGGATCAAATTTGAAATAAAGGAATTGCAGGACCCGGATCTTGGCAAAATAAAAAGACAGGATCACTTTAGGTGTGAAAAAAATGCAGGCCCTGTGTCAATCAGGAAATATTTTGGTGTAAATGAAAATAAAAATTACCAAATATCGACGAAAGAATAGGCATGATCGAATTAACCCCCCCTCCTCCCATAAAAATCAAATGGTTGCTCCCTAATAACATAAACTGTTACTATTTTACAGGAGACATTTTTTTTCAAAATTGAAAGATTTCAAAAGCTTTTAATATTCCGTTTATAGTTCCAAGCTTTAACATTTTTCAACAATATCTTGGGGTTTTACTTTGAATTTTCCAATATCCTAGATTTATTTAACCTAAAAGATTTTTAACATGACTCAATAAGACAGTGTTATACCTTATTTCTAAGTACGCTTACAGTAAATAGCTGGAAATATATAGGCACATTTGATAAGTAGAAAAAGTTTTTTGCGCTTGAAAAGTACACCATCTCTGACACCAACTTTATGTGCATATTTCAAGAATTCACGTTTCGAAAAAAAAGAAACCCAAAACAATGAATCAATACACTTTCCGGCAAATTTAAATGCCAAAAATGATCACAAAATATGGAACCAGAAACAACTATGGACCGAGATATATTCCTTAGCATTAAAAAAAATATTTGAAATTCTATTAATTTTTAGTAACATTTTACTGGACCAATCAGAATGCTAGAAATGCAACTGGTGATATGATGGCGGATTTGGGAATTACATGTATCAAGTCGGTGGTTGGTAAAAATTAACATTTTTTTATGCCAGTTTTTATGCACCGAAAACTACAGTTTGATAAAGTAATAAAATGAACTTATCTAACAATAACCGTAATTAATTCGCCTCAAAACTGTGTTTGGAAAGGCGAAGAATTGTAATCGTACCATGTTTTCCGTCATAAATTTTGTCGCGGTCGTTTGGCAAAACTGCTGCATATTCAAATGTGAATAGATTTTAATGTGGAATGGTGCACCTTGGTATACGTTTTTTTGATGCATGAAGGGGAAATGTGCTTAATTAGCCTGTTAATTTTCTCTATGAAATGCACTACGTGCTATTTATAGATTTTAAATTGAGATCGAGGCTGCTTATCATTTACATAATTGTGTTATAAATAAATACAGTCTATGAATTAATAGATTTCTATGAAATTTCTTATACAGAGGACATTATCATGATATAGTGACTGCCCTCGGGACAGATATTGCCTTCAACATTGATAATGCCCTCGCCTGCGGCTTGGGCATTATCAATGTTTCAGGCAATATCAGTCCCTTGGGCGGTCACTATATCATGATAATGTCCTCTATATAAGCAAATATTGTATAAATAGTTCATTAATTCGCCTCCAAACTTATATTTAGCCCTGAACATGGTTCAAGCAAACAATGTCTTCTATAGAATTTGAATTAATAATTTTAAAGGGATTAATTAGAATTATTTGCAATAATAGGTGCATGTTCAGCAAATGAAAGGTTTTCGACAGTTTCACGGGATTTGTAGAATACTTCCATCTAGTTATTGAATGTGAAATGTTGTAGTTCAAGGAATGGCACACGTTTCTTTCTAATTTCAGAGGGTCGATAGCTGGCGCCGTGGTAGGAGGTGTGATGGGCGCTGTAATACTCGTAATCATAGTTTTAGTTGTTTGTCTTAAAATGCACGCCGGTAAAAATAAAGTTAGCACCTTCCGAACAGCACCAGTGGGTTATACCGGCACCACGGTCATGCAACAACAAGGTATGATGTGGATGAGTAAATGTATAAAGCAACTAATAAGATAATAAAATTGGTTTTTTTTATGTGTAAATTAGACCATTTTTTCTTTACCATGTTATGCAGATAACATGAGGACAACAGTTTACAATTTTTAAACCTGTAGAATTTTATTCATAACTTTAGTTTTAGGCTTAAATTTAAAACATATGTACAAATAATTGTCTGCACATACGAGATACAATTTCACATTTGTTAATTTTCTCGTGGATCTGAACATTATAATAAGAATGAATAAAAAAGAAAAGAAAGAAATTGTATATTAATATAGTGTTATTAACTGGCTGTTTCTGTATTGGCACTGGTATAGATTCAAGGTTTGCTGTATTGGCCTCGAGACCCGTAGGGTCGAGGGCCAATACAGCTGACCGAGAATCTATACCAGTGCCAATACAGAAACAGCCAGTTCATAAGACTTTTATTAAATAATCCAACTTTTTCAATACAGACTTGTTCTGAATGCTGTATTACATACATCAAATGTGAATATAGGGCCAATATTTCCAATAGGACTGGCAATGAATCCTGAATTACATGCACAATATATGTTTACAGGGCCAATGATTTTAATACTGAATTGCTTTTTCAGTATTGGACCGGGCCGAAAAGCAATATAGATTACGTGATTTATATGACCAGGACGACGTCACCAGTATGACACATGCCGTTTTGGTAGTATTAGGGCTGTTTTAATCGTATTATTTAATAACATATTATAGCCAAGATTAAAAAAAAACTAAAAGATACATTAAATTAATATACACTGTTTTCAACGATATACTTGCATTAGAACAACATGCATGCCTATATTTCCTTTTTCAGGCGGCCAGTCAACGATGAATAGTTATAACCAGTATCCACAACAAGGTGGCATTATGTATGGACAAGATATGGCATATCCTCCTCCACCTGGATTAAATGCGAAATATTGAATATTCTCTGTTAATGTGCAACATGTCGGTTGTTTTTCTTCTTTTTTTTTCTTTTTATTCTAAAATAACAAAGTCATCACATTTACATATCCTAAATGTATCTGACTTCTAACGCAGACTTTTAAATTATTATGTACATGTATTAGGTATTATAGTTTACAGAATTAACTTCCAGTATATGTATACACAACGAAAAAAGTTAAACACCCCCTGATATATTAAAACATAATAAGTAACGTTACTAAGTTTAAATTTTAATATTTATATTCATTATAGCAAGAACAATGTTACATTAAAAAGGTGTGACCATTATGTCTAATATCGTCCACGCACGCGAAACATGCATCTCAAGCATTACTCAAAATCCAGTATGTTTCTTCTTCGAATTTAAGTATTTAAACCCGGTGTTTTAGAAAAATTATTCATTCTCAGCAAATATAATTTTGGTTAATTTTTATGTTTCGGAGTTTAGTGTGCCGTCCATTTTGCTGAACTAGTATACATTATTGATTAGGCACCAGCTAAAGCCAGCTTCCGGGTGCGGGATTTTTTCGCTGCGTTGAAGACCCATTTCTGCTCTTTGGTCGGGTTGTTGTCTCTTTGACACATTCCCCGTTTCCATTCTCTATTCTACGAAGGCGAATATCAGAAGCACAAAGATGGTATATAATCGGCATGCATACAGCAAGGGTGTCATTCAGAGCTATTGGACGTTAGATGGGCTACCACTATACAGTAGTCAGCCGACTGGTGCGAAAACACACACAAACCATTAGCCTGAAAGACTTGCCACGATCCGGCAGACCACGGATAACATCTGATCGTGACGATAGGGCATTTCAGCATTTAGTTAGAAGGATGCCATTCGTAACCAGTCCCGTACTCGAACAACAATGGTTGCCCAATAGACAGCTGTCAACAAGAACGGTAAGAAACCGTCTAAAATCAACGGGACTACGGTCAATGAGGGTCATTAAATGTCCACTGTTGGCAGACGACATCGACGATCACGTTTGGCGCGACGTGGTTGGAATTTAAGAATTTAATTGGCGCAAGATCCACTTGTCAGACGAGAGCCTATTTCTGCTTCACGTAACCGACGGCCGAATGGGGGTATGGAGACACAAAACTACAGCTTATACCCCAAGGTAAATACTACCAACTGTCCCTTATGGTGGAGGCTCAGTAATTGTTTGGGGTGCATCTCTCATGACTCCTTTGAACAATTGATATCATCAAGTGACTTATAAGTGATGTTTTGAAAACGAAATGTCCATCTTTTCGTGCTTTTTGCATTCTGAAGGCCAATACTTAAAATGAACATGTTTTACTGCAAAAAACTGGCCTTGTGATATTGTGCATAGATTATCATGAAATTAAATTTTTACTCGACATTTTTTATTGATTCCTACAGCCTCAGTACCGAGTGTACCCACCACGTGCTTGGATGACGGCCTCAACCCTGCGTCTCATCCCTCCAGTGAGACGTCAGATGTCCTGTTGTATTAGCTGCTACCATTCCCGATGCAATGCTGCTTCCAACTAGCGAAGGTTTTACACAGGAGGTTCCAAAGCTTTACACGACGTCCTAACATGTCCCAAATATGCTCTATTGGATTCAAATCCGGGCTCATGGCTAGCCAAGGAACAGAAGTTACGGCTTCGCCTTGAAGGTAGGCGGTTATTGCTCTTGAACGATGAGGTCTGGCGTTGTCATCCATGTACACAGGCCGTTAGCTAGTGGGTGGTTGTCGAAATGGCAATGCGTCTCTGATGAATGATCAGCAGTTAGGTTGCCTTGTATGGTGACTAAATTCAGCAGCAAATATCATGTCCTAACAGGTTGCCATTGCATTCGGAAGATAATCTTGTCAGTAATTGCGATACCTATCGTAACATTTGTCATTTCGAAAAAAACATGGGGGTGCTTAACTTTTTTCTTTGTGTATAGCATTTTTTTATAACTTTGTATCTCTCTTACATATAACTGTATCATTTTATGTTCATTCATTTATTTTAAAACAGGCATTTTTTTATATATAATATTTTATTCAATAAATAATTGGATATATATAGATTCTATTTCAGTTTCGAGTGAATTACAAGATTTCTACACTCGAGAGAGTTAAAATTAAGATTTTAACATGCGAGCCTCGGCGAGCATGTTAAATCTTAATTTTAACTCTCGAGAGTGTAGAAATCTTGTAATTCACGAGAAATTGAAGTAGAATTTGTTTCTCCCAATGGCAATACGCTTGTACCAAAGAATCTAAGTCATCCCTAATTGTACCCCGACATTGCAATCTCACATGGCAACCAATAATATATCCCTACGCAAAGGCTAAAAATGGATGAAACGCTGTATAAATTGTATTATATTTAATATTCAACTAACATTTTGAAAAATTTACGTTTTCAAAGATTATTATATAATTATATCTATATTAATGATCAGTATTTGTGGAACTACTTTTTTTGCTGAAGGTATTGTCCACGTAATTCGACAAAAACAAATGGAGGGAACGAAAGTGTTCAAGTTAAGATTTTCAATTTTCATCGTCACTGTCACTGTCAATAACGTTGACACGTCTCCTTTTAACTGGAGGTACATGATTTATGTTAATATGGAATGTTCCTCCGTATATTGGTCCATAGAAAAGCCCTCATTGGAAATTGTTCTGTAAAATTCCGTTTCCGCCCGAGACTTTTTAATTGCTCTAGAGCATTAAATCATTTTTATTCAATGGGCTGAACGGTATGAAAATACGCACACCCATGGGAGAAATAACTGAATTCACCCGGTATGAACAGTTGATTTATATTAGTACATAGAAACTTTTATATACAAAACATGTTTTACATCAGCAATGTGAATGAAGGTAAGTTAACGTTTATTTAAAACTCTGCTACATGTACTTACGCTAAGAAGCAATATAAAAAAACAGAATCGCAAAAGAAACCAAAAATGAATCCTGCTAGTCCAAAAGATAGAGCAATTTTAAATCGCTAGATTTCCTTCCAAAGTTCATTGTAAGATGAGCTTTATATTCTAGCGCCAGAATCAACCTTTAGTCGATCGGGTTCGAAGAGTTCGATTCGAGTTTCAAATGCACATCGTTGACATGAAAGCTCGGATTTCTAAGGAGTAGGGTCACTTTTCCCTGTATTTGTTTCACTCATAACCATTGATTTTTTAATCTTAAATATTTACCTACTTTTTATCGTAAACGACTGTATCCAATGCATTTTTATGTTAACAAACATAAATCTTATACTTAATTTTTTATAAGTACAAAATTTCTACCCGCAAAAGTCAAGAAAAAAGGCGATTTGGGTCAATTTGTACCACTTTTTGGAATATCAGCAAGAAGGAAATTCAGGACCAACATCATATGAAAGGATACACATAAACTGATTTACAGCAAAAAAAAATTTTTATGGTTCTGAGTTTCCTTCACTTTGAAAAACTGTCTTAAAGACGTTAATTTGGCAAATTTGTGTTAAAACTGTCCCTAAAAGCGATATTCACGTATGTAAAAAATTTTTGGTAACTTGTTCGTTAGTAAATATTAGCAAATCTTTAGAGACAATACACCAGACAATTACCTCAGAAATTATGAAAGGCTTTAGGCGACTTTTTGAAAATTGCCCTAGCAGTGAAATAAATACAGGCAAAAATGGCCCCATTTCTTATCTCAGCGAACGAATTACTCGGGATCGTGATTTGTTTGGAAGTATATGTGGGGTCAATTATGACAAATTTTATTCAGTAGAACAATTTTTAATGATTAGGAAATTGTATTTCTGAAGTTGGAACTTCAACTAAAAATCTGAAAGAAGGTAACTTCTTAGTTGGGAGCAATCCTTTATCTAAGGACAATATTAAGGGGAAACGAAATCTGTTTGATTAAGAAATAAACTATATGATTTGTATACATGTAATCAAGATGTAATTAAACAGTCTGTCAATTTTCAGATAAAAGTACCTGTGGTGTAATTTTTGGATTGATGTGTGTTCTGTACATAAAACATCTTACAAACATAACCAATGGAAAAATTAAAACAACGGAACGTTCTTGAAGCCTAAGCAAACTTACATCGTAACCATAAAGAATTAGTTTGTGAGAAGAGTGAGAGATTGGTATCATTGGATATTGAAGTATCTCCAATCTTTTCTATATTCGTGTACGTCGACAGATTTGGGACTGGTTTTTCTAAGTCTATATGCAACAATACTAAGAATGTACACCTTCGCACATATGTTAACATTCTGTTGTTGTAACGTTGTAGTTTACTTTCACTTACAGGTTCAACCTTTTATCACTAATTCTACTGGGTTTAATTATTAACATTATTTTTTAGTCAATTTATGTATGGTGTAGATGTATGAATTAAGCAATTAATTTGCTATAACCGTTGAGATGTGCAATACCTCGGTTTAATGCCCTTTTTGTAGATTGTTGCGATCACTGGAATTAAGAGCACCCGTACGCCGTGTATTAAGGTGTCAATATTTTCAATGTATATGACTTATAAATAAATTTATCGGTAATTTGGGTCATTTTCCTTTGATCTATACTGACCGATAAAATCAGTAATCGTGGACTGTCTTGATACAAGAAATTAATGGGTCAGTTGGCAATTGACATGCGCGACGTAACGCGTAAGAATCTACTTCCAGTGTTATCCAATCAAAAACGTTGGCGTCACCAAGCGAGTGCGTGCAATTTATGAAAGAACATCACATTTGTCACGTCGCCCCAAGGTGAATTTCGCTCGTCGCTGATTGTAAACAAAGCGTGTTTTTACATTCAAACGAGTTAAATAAGTCATATAAAAATTGTAAACGCGATCGAGACTAATTATCATATTTTTTATAGTCAATAAAACTGTTAGCCCACCTCCCGTAAATCCCCCCTTTTGCAACACGGCAACCCCCGTCGTCTGCTTCCAAAAAAAATTCAAGAAAATGGACCCCTACAGTCATATTTTCAACGATTATATGGATCCATCTTATTTCAATAATGATATGGAAGAACATGAGTTGCCACAATTCAATTTAGAATGTTTAAAATCATCAGCTGACCTGTCAAAATTGAAAAACTGGGTCACCGCCAAAAATGGATTTTGAAAAATGCGGAATGCATCATTTTTATGAAACATTCAGTGATGTACAATGAATTTACTTACTTTTTTCACGACAAATATGATTTCTGTACAAGATACAATGCATGTCAACGCTGAAAAGTTTCAGATCAACGTCCTTTCTCTCCCGCTTCAAATTTTGTAATGAAAACAAAATGGTGACCGAATTACGCACGCTATTATATGCCGATGAAATAGTGCGTATTATTTTTTTTTATTTTCATAATGATATATATTTTTTTTAAATTACCGATAAAAAGAATAATGTACTTTTTGTTTTTGATACTGACTTTATCACGTGGAATATCAAACTCGCCCTAACGGGCTCGTCTGATATTTCACGTGATAAAATCAGTATCAAAAACAAATTATTCTATATTTATTTAACCTTATAGTTTACTTATTAATTTTTCTTGAAACTTAACTCTGCCTTGCTATAAAGTAAAGGGATACAAAATTTATTTAACATGTTCTTGCTCAAGCTAGTTCGAGAATTGGTTTTTTTTACAAATGTCAACAAATTAAGTTACAATGACTTTTTCAATACTATGAAATTATTGCAATATAGGCGTCTGATGATATATTTCAGTTTTTAATTTTCCTGGTCGTCAGACATTCTTTCGTTATGAAAATGTATGAATATATGGAGAAAGCTTCAGTGAGAAAACATAGGATTGTAAATAGAATTATTACATCTAGGTGTCATCATGGTGCCTTAGAAAGAAGCAAGAGTCACTTCCCTAAGACAAGCACTACGTACATATGTAAATGTATGAAGTTCAGGACACAGGGGTCCGACTTCTGGAAATTTATTTCTTTTTTATTTTATTTTTTGTTATCTTATTTCATGAGTACTTTTAATAAATATTCACTGTAACAACGAATATTCTGAGTTTATTATCAATGTGCTATACACTATCCACGTCCTTATACTAAAAAATTCTAAAGGGATATAAGCCGCCATTTTGGATTTCCTACCTCTGCCACGATTAAAATCAATTAAAAATACTTCCATGTCACAATTTATTTTATATCTGCCCTCAATCTCCTCCAAAATGAATCATCTTCAAAATCCAGTCACCATTTTACCAAGATGCGGCATCAAACTCTTTAATTCGTTACTGCACTATTGAAGTCAAAGGGACGCAACTCTAGATTCTCATTGACTTATACATACTGTTGTATAGAGTAACGTTGCTTTCGACCCGAAATACGCGAACTTTTGACTTTGTCAGCATCATGAATTCAGCATGTAATCTCTATCAATTATTTGGACCCACCACCCCTCCCCGCAGTGTGCGTTTTGTAAACTTGTGAAAAAAAGGTTAATTATGGTTGATCCATTAAAAATATTTGTTATATTACGCTATTATACCTTGTTCTGAAGTGTTACCCCTAGGATTTTAGTCTGTTGTCTATTTCAAATTGAAAAGTAAAACGTAATAAAATCACTATAGATAAATATGTAAATTTTTCATTTAGAATTCAGTCAAATAAATCACTTTTAATCTTTGGTTATACATACATAAAATGTTATCTAAAACACAAGGAAGTGTTTGACCTGAAGGATATAAGAATTTTATCTACTACTTTGCCAAAAATCAATATCTTCTAAGTAACAGACATAAACAAACTACGTTTCGACATATTGTGAGTATTTTTGGCAGCAAAGCGGGTGATTTTGGAAGGACATTTTTGGTCGAAAGATGTTTTCCATACAAAGTGCGTTCCTCTTCTTTTGGGTATTACTTGTTAACGGTATGTGAACATGGCTGTTGCCAGAATGTTAAGTATTTTGTTTGTTGTTTTATAATAATTGAAACATGATATAACCGATATTTACCAAGAATATAAGATTTTAATCATACGTCACGACAGGTCAGTTTGTACAAAGAAATACACCTTTTTGTGAAAGTAAAATAAAGGTTAAACAATTTGTTTTAAATGTAGAAATGTTTTAAGAAGTGGTTTTAATGATATTTATTTAATGTTTCTTTCCTATTTGCCAGAGAGAGAGAGACAAAGATAAAATATCAATCTCTGAGAATTGTATCATGTCACATAAGTACCCGTTAAATACAAATGTCAAGAGATTCTTCACTGTTGAGAGAAATCGTAAAAATCCCAAATATACAATTCTTTTAAGGATGATCGCTGGTCTAAAAGGAAATAAATAGGATTTGAAATAGGTGTTTTAGTTTAAGAGAACATATGAATAGTAAACAAATAAGCAAGAAAAAAATAAAAGGTTCATGTGCTCATTTTAGATCTATAAGGCCTTGAAAACTTGCAGGAAATGGGTTTTCTCTGGGTTTTTCATTGTCTTTGCATTGGCAACTTCAGTCTCTGAAAAATGTATGAAAAAATAAAAAGGATTTCATAAGATTTTGTCAAATACCATTTTAAGGTATATATGATTGAATTATAAAAGAAAAAGTGGGGGTTCATGGGCAAAAAATTTAATGTTTAAGAAATGGATAAAACCCAAGGATTCCGAAAATCTGACAAAAAGACCAAAACATGACCAGCAAGCATCCTTAAGTTTTAACAAAAACATAATTTTAATTTCCTTACTAAATTTTGCCACACGCAGAAAATCTCTTGGGTACATAATAAAACAGCCCGAAAATGTAGTATTGAAAACTGTGAGGGATGCAATTCATTACTACCTCGATTTTGCTGTTTATTTTTACTACCAGACTCAAGCTAGCAGCCACTTTCTAGCAGCCATTCGCTAGTAGCCACTTTTTTGAAATGCCTAAAAAAATGATATAAGACTATTAGGTTTTGAAATGCCAGCAGCCATTTAGCTAGCAGCCAATTTTGAGATACATGCAAAAACCTATAAATAACGACAGACTCAAACAACTCTGAACAACAAAATGAACATATTTAGCAATATGAAAACTGTTACTCCAGCCCTGGCCTCAGTGACTATTTTTTTTTAATTCTTTCATCAACATCATGACAAACAGCAGTGGTTTTGTTTGGCACATTTGCAAAAAACTTTTTAAAAGAAAATACCAAAGTTTTCAATTTTTCTCTGCGATCGAAAGTCAGATGTGCAAGTTTTGAGTCTAAATTTGACAAAATTACTTAATGTTTTAATGTAACAGTTTGTTCCATAGTCTTGGAATCAGAAGATTCAGTTATATCTGGTTTGTCATGATCGTTCAAAAAAATTTGATAAGAGCTTTGACAATAGTTGGTGTCTTGATATTCCTTAAGGGAATAGCCTCAGGAAAGCGAGTGGATGTACACCTGATCGTCAATAAGTACGCATTTCCAGTCTTGGTCTTTGGTAAAGGTCCAACGCAATCAATAAGTACTCGGCCAAAGGTTCTTCAAAGGCTGAAATTGGCAGAAGTGGTGCTGGTGGTATTTTCTGGTTAGGCTTGCCAACAACCTGGCATATATTGCAGTATTCTGTGACATCATTTCTAAGTCTGGGCCAGTAGAAATGTTGTAAGATCTTAAGGCAAGTCTTCCTTATACCTAAATGTTCAGCCAAGGGGGTGTCATGGGCAAGACCAATAATTTCTTGCCTATAGACTTTAGGCACCACCACTTGGTATACCACTCTCCATTCCTCCTCTGGGATAGCATCAGGGGGGCCTCCACTTCCTCATCAAAATGCCGTCTTGATGGTAGTAACATTCGGCCACTTTGTCTGCTTCTTCTTGGGGTAGAGCCCTCCTGCGGAGTGAAGAACTTCATAGTCTTTATTTTGTTCTTCCATAAATTTTCTTTTGTCTAATGAATGGCTGTTCACGTCTGGCCATGGCATAATTACATGCTTGTTAGTACCAGGTGGTTTTATTATGGCCTTTTCTGAACTACCGGGACCTTCAATGTCGGCAAGGAAAGTGTCTTTCCATATTTTTCCAAGAGATTGACTTCATCGTTCAATAAATGTAAAGTCTGAAACGTATGGAAAATACCGCGAAATTAATATAAGAAACAATGACGGCTTCATTTTCAAGAAATGACATCGATAAAAAAAAATATTTTTGAAAAGAGCAATAAAACATTTTGAGTCGGCGGCTTTTTAATGGGTCGGTCGCGTTAGTGCAAACATACATGTTTTTTATTTTGGCCCAAGATACAAATTTTTTAGTCCAGCCCTGGCCTCAGTGACAGCAGAAAAAAGTCCAAAGAATTAGTCACTGAGGACAGGGCTGGAGTAACAGTTCTCATATTGCTAAATATGTTCCTTTTGTCGTTCAGGGTTTTTGAATCTGTCGTTATTTATAGGTTTTTGCATGTATTTCAAAAGTGGCTGCTAGCTAAATGGCTGCTGGCATTTCAAAACGTTATATTCTTATATAATATTTTGGTTTTTAGACATTTAAAAAAAATTGGCTGCTAGTGAATGGCTGCTAGAAAGTGGCTGCTAGCTTGAGTCTGGTGTTGTAAACAACTATCGAGTCGTACATTTAATACGATGAAAAATGCGTATCTTGTGCATCAAACGGGTATCAGAGGACATTAATCATCAAACATTTTCATCATCTGAGGTTACCATCCCCTCATACTATGGACAGGGATATAAAAATTATTATAAGAGCAATTGTTATGATTGTAATCTCGTATCTTTGTATCGTTTCAATTATCTCATTTGTTCAATTTTTTAATTTACAGCTATACCGACATCGGCCAGCTGCTATTATTATTATGATTTTACCTATAATAATACATATTACTACTGTTACATGTAAGTACAATGTCTAGTGTTCTGTCATTTGAAACAAAAATCAGTTTGGATGTAATCCGGAGTTGACTATGAGTTCGGATTCTTGCCCTTATAGTCTTTGTCCTGTTATAAACTACAATATACTTAAATTTTTTTCAAGAAAGAAAAATTACCCGGTTCGTAATGGGTATTTCATACCTTAAATGTCTTATTGTGCTAACACTTCTTCGGCGATTTGTGTTTAGAAGCACCTTGGAGTGTTCTACAGTCTTACAGTGCGGCGGGATAGGCTTTGTTTTATTTTGCCGTGTCCACCCTTTTATCTATTCGGAATGGCTCGATTTTTACTCTCTTTTTTTCATTCTAGTAGTGTATACTTTGTGTTCTCAGAATGTGAAAACTGTATATTCCCGTACTGAATGATTTTATTTCACTTGAAGCAAAGTTTTTTTTTCATTCCAGTATGATCGCTTCTTGTCGTAAAAATGTTTATTATAGCTTTTTATTTTCACATTGTGTGATTGTTATTGTTTTGGTTATATCGTTATAGTATAATCTGTTCTTTGTTGTTTCTGTTTTCACGAGTTTGTCTTTCTTTGTGGACCTTCCCTCAGTCTTAATGCTTCGATATTCTTCAGCCAATATTTACATAAAAGCTACATTTATCTTTTATATGCGTTTTTAATTATTTGTGGTTATAACTTCACGGAATTTTTTTCTCTGTGTTGATGCTCTCTATTCCACTAGCAGAGGTTTTCTTCCATGATACAAATTTGGTGCACTATATTTGCCCAATTCAATAAATTAACAGTCTCTAACGTATTGCTCAAGGCAAAAAATGGGAACCCAAAAAGTTTCAGAAAATGCAAAACATATTCATATACATAGCAAAACAGACAAACAATGAACACAAAAAACCTGTTTACTATATTCGAGGTAAATGAGTTCGATTATCATCAATTGATTTCATAGGATAGAGAATGGAAACGGGGAATGTTTCAAAGAGACAACAACCCGACCAAAGAGCAGAATTCTGTATTGTACTTCATAATCAATCTTATATATGCAACTTTATTATTAGGAATATTGGTGCAATCGTTGGTATTGTCATTGGATCTATATTTGGACTCGTTGTATTCATTGTGGTAATTGTCGTCATCTGTAATGCCAGCAAAAGGGGCGGATCACGAGGTACAGTGATTCACCCAACAGCAACAGTTCAAAGTACACAACAATGTAAGTAGTTTGTATACACAATAATTGTAACCTTCTATGTGTAGGCTTGTGTTCCAACCCTAAACTGTTCGCAAAGTATTTAGCTTCAATTTTTAAATTATATACAACAAATATTTTGCAAAAACTTCATATAAGATTATGGAAGGTGTACACGGCATAGCTCTTGTGGTCACTGTACAGATAATGCGCTCGATAACTATCTCAATTAGACAAATGTACTTTCAGTGAACCATAACAACGGGCACAAAGGCACTGTTGGGTTTTGTTTTTTTTCTTCAAAATAATACATATTATGTTCTTAGAAATATTACTGTGTTGAGGGTACACCGACCTAGCTATTTTATTAGGCTTTAGGGACAGATCCGGGCAATGTAAAAGGGTGATGCTACAATTATGAAGTCAAAATCAAGCAGAGCATTTTCACAATGGGGCTTAGATTTTTTTATCTGATTGTAGATAAGTAGAGGCAAAATATCTATTAAGACTTGATATATTTAAATCACAAATAATCTAAGATAAAATGTATGCATCAGTGTAAGGCAAATATCGGTATCTCTAGGAAGTGATCATTTAGAAAACTCGTTAAAAATGTAAACATTTAATATGAAAAATTATGGTATTCAGTGAGATAAATGGCTCCTGAAATTACTTTCAGACTGAAATATATTTAAAATGGTCATAGTACCTAAGATATCAAATTAGTAACATTTGCTAGTGGTTGATAGGTTATCTTAAAAACCTTTTTTTTCGTTTTGAATTCGTGCACAAAATGTACGAAAGAACTTTTTTAATTACATTTATTTCTGACATAATTCGAAAATTGTTGCCTGTCAATATTAGCTTAGTTTTAAGGTTATCAAGATTCTAGAATTTTGTTCAAGAAATCAGGCCACAAAATGCAATGATAATAATCAAGGATCGTAATTTACTTAAATTAAAAAATCTGGGAAATATATTGCAATAAAAGTATGGGAAAAAAACAAAATCTCAAAAATGTTCTTCGAAAGAAATCATGCAGGAAAGAAGATCGCTATGTCACAATACCCCCCCCCCCCCCCCCCCCAAAAAAAAAAAGAAAAAAAAACATGACTGTAAATGAATATTGTCGTAAATTTATTTGGAAGCCGTATTATCTATTCCACTAGATGGTTTCATGAATATAGTTGTGGTTCGAAAAGGTGTGAAGTGTTTCTATACTTCATTATTCTTAATAAACTTCCTCATATCTGAATTCAATTTGAAAAATTGGGTGATTTTAAACATTTTGCACCTGGTATTACCTATATGATGTCATATGTTAAAACGCTGCATGTACTATTAACTCGTCAGTTCCGTCAGTGATTCGTTGGGTGACCCGTTGATAATTATACAATAATATATCCATTCAGAACAGATGCAGTTTTTCTAATATTGTTTGCTTTACATTTTTTTTATTTAAATATTGGTTTACCTCTTATCTTGCTTAAATTAGAAGCTTTATTATTTATGTTCATTCATTGTAGCACAATATCCACAAATGAACAACCAGTACCCACCACCAGGGGGAGCTATGTATCCACCACCAAATAATATGCAGCATCCACCACCAGGACAAAGTTACGCACCGCCACCACCACCATATCAAGGACCACCGTTGACACAATAGAAAAAATATGAAAACCTGTTAATATATGTTTTCCAATATTGTTTATTCGTAGTTTTAACATAGCGCAGCAAAAAAATGTTGCCCGATATTATTCGTTTTTCTTTAAAATCCCAAATATAAGACTGAATATATAATCGAATGTAACGTCAACATGGTCAAAGCTATAAAGATGTGCACTTTGAACAAAATTGTGTTGTCAATAAATTGAATTATATAGTATACCTATATTGTTATGAACGGCTTTGAATCAACAGAAAAAGTTCAGAATTTGCAATTAGCGTGAAGAAAACAATAATTTTAATTTATGACCTAAACAAGGTTACTACATTGTAACTATGAAAAGCAAAGAATTATCAAACTATGAGAACAAAATTCACACAGGTAAGGTGGACTTTACATAAATTAAAATCCCATTTTTAGTCAAATTTCCAAATTCATGGTCTGTACACATCTCGAAACTTAAATTCATATCATTGTGGATATTTTATAAATAACAAGTGATCAGATACCCTTCAGACACAGTGGCATCGAAATAAATGTAATGATGCTCATGATTCTTTTTCTGTGCGTAGGTTCATCATACATGTATATGTTAATTTCCGTTACAGGAAAACCAACATAATTAAAACATTGTGAGCGCTTAGGTCGAGTACATTAAGAATTTAAAAGCTTTCTTTTAATGAAATTTAGAAATTTATGAACCGCAATTTTTGAAAACATTTTTCAATATTATACTTTTACATTTTTACTACTCTATTTATCTATGTTATCTAAGCCGGTCCATATAATGTTTTATTATTCCTCAGTATGTTTTTAATATAAAAATTAATACAATAATTTTACTATTTTGTCCTTATTAAAGTTTTATGGACGTCATCGTGACTTGCGTGACAGGTATAAAAAAACCGTTTCCCGAATGAAAATAGACCTGTTCCATTGATGTTATCCCTTCCTCATACCGGTTTGGCATGGGCAGCATGGCGGGTATCCTGCTGAAAGCAGAGACTGCTTACTCTTCCAGAGCACCTTAGTCTACCCCCTGTTTTATGATGGGATCCACGTTGTTCATATGTTCTTTGTTTTTAATTGTAATGTATGTATTCTTTTGGTCTTGTCTTCGTTGTTCTCCATAGTTTGTCGGTTGTTTCGAATTTTTTCCTCCTTCGAATATCCGTTTGGTATTTCTTGACCTCACTTACGTGAAAAACGAAAGCAATTTCTGACAAATTATTACATGAAAGGCAAAAATACTTTCAATTGAATCAATTGATGTCTTGTCAAAGGTGTACACTTTTACTTACATTATATTTATTCATCAAATTGTGTTTGTGCTCCTGATTTGCCTGTTCTATATGGTTATATTCTTCTGTATGGACTCTGTATATCATGTACGTATTGTTGTTACATATAGTGTTGTTATTTTCGTTATAATTGAAGTGATCGTAACTGTAACATTGTCACAATAATTGGATGTGTGAGAATAAAAAATAAAATTGTAACGCCAGTCATTTCAATGCACAGGCACTGACAAGATAATACCATAGGGGACTAGAGTTGCTAGACGAGTTTTCCTGCACATTTGTATTATTTTGTGCTAAGAAAAAAATCTCTCCTGTTGTGTATAAAAAGTCATAATAGGAAAAATAACTAAATTGTTTTTATTTATTTATTTATTTATTTATTTATTTAGTTGGGATTTTACATCGTTTTCAGCACATTTGGCTATTTCGCGGCGGCCGGTTTTTGTTGGTGGAGGAAGAGTACATATACCCGGAGAGAACCACCGACCTTCGGTAGGAAAATTGGCAATCCTTGTCAATTAAGATCGGGGCCGAACACAGCCCGCCACAGGTGAGATTCTAACTCACAACCTAAGTGTTGACAGGCTAGTGATCATTGGTAGTCATGACGAACTACCTGGACCACTCGGCGACCGAGCCCCCCACCCCCCCCCCCCCCCCCCCCCCCCAAAAAAAAAAAAACATGGATATCACAAAATACTGGTACTGTACCTGTTATTCCTTTTATTCGTGATCAACTATCTTTTCTTATGATTAAAGTGTAGGTTTCAGATTTTCCGAGACATTCGATTTTCGATTTATTTGTGTGATTCATTGGTGTTTTGGGAAAATACTGGCGTCAAAAAAAAAGTTTTTTGAAAAATTGTAAATGCGCATTATGTTGACTTTTACGAAAAATCGTGACCATTGACTCTGCGTTAGTCTGAATTGAGATGAATCATCTTTACAATGTTTTGTTTGGTTTTTAGGATGTTTACATATTCGGCTTGATTACTTCTGTAGAGATATGGAAATGTGCAGATCTGTACGGTGAATCAAAACTGGTTACCAGATAATGTTAGGAATCTATTTCTTTTTAATATGTGGGACACACAATAGCTCATATGTTACCTGTCACCGGTGATTGTGTAAGCCATAATTCTCTAAGGAAGAATTTTTTTAATATGAAATAGTTTCCATGGGATATTATTTACTTAATAAATCGATTCCCCCTTTATGAAATGTTTTTCTTCTTTCAGCAATGATTTTATATCATTCCAAGAAACTTTTAGGATAATAATTTATTGTCTTACTATACGAAATAGTTTCCTGAAGAAATCTCAGTGGTTTTCGGCATTTAATTTTCATTAAAAAAGCGTTAGCCCGGATAAAATGTTATAGTATCTAATTATTGAATAGTTTCAACCTCATTAGAGGTAAATGTTAATGTAGGTGAGCTGTTTTCATTCACTGTTGTAAAAAAAACTGAGTATTAATTGTTCTTTATCAATCTGTCAAAATGGAAGAGGATGAATACAAAAGTATTACCAAAAAAAATCATCCTGGGTAATATTTTATAATTAAATGTTTTCCAGGAAAAGAAAATTTAAAAGTTTTCATGTAATGATTTATCCTGGATAATATTTCATATGAAAGAATTTCCTCTTTACCTTTCTTGCACCTATTTTCTAGCTTTTACCCCTACAAAAAACCAGCCCACCTTTTTAATAGTTCCGTAAAGGTAAACCATTTTCATACACCTTTGTTTAGAAAACTTACACAGCTGAAAGAAAAATAGAGCTATGGATTTTATCATTAAAGTCTTTCCTTGGAAAAAATTTAATAGCAAATATTCCCTGAGGAAATGATTTCACGGAGGAAAGTATTAAATGTTACAACTGTCTTCAAATATTTCACTCCAATGAAAATTATTTTAAATCTTCATCTGATTCTGTTTGAGAGTTACATTTGTTATAATCACGTAACAAAACAAATAAGAGTGATTGATTTATTCATTGTTGCTTAACGTCCAGTGGCAAATATTTCGTGCTTCTTCAGGACGAGAACCCGTTCAATTTATCAAACAATTCAAATAGGGGTGGGACAGGACACAAAGGGAAACCAATTTTGACTGCCACTGTAAAAGGAGGATGGTTGGGTAGGGTCGGATAATTTAGCCTTTTATAGCGGCATCAGCAACTATGGTCCGCGGCCAGGCTTTCTGTATTATGACCTGACAACCCCCCAACGAGAGGGTCTCCCCTATCCCCCCCCCGGGGGGACGCGCTAGGCAGCTCTGTGGGTTGAGCTCCAGTGACCCATCATAGGTGCCTAGAAACAAATAAGTGTACACAGAAACTTCTTCATAATCGTTATTGTATATTAGTGATAATCAAAATAAAACTTGTCACTTCACACAATATCTTCTCGACATTATGTAATACAATATATTAATTTCAAGCTTTCTGGAAAAGTCGTCCTGAGTAGTAAAAATTAATTAACGCTTAGCAAGAAATATCGGTGACTTGATATCATTAACAGTTTAATTGAACAACAATTATCGATTGGTTTTTTCCATTGACATGTTTGAACTGATTTCAACTAATCTTTTAACCCCTTTTCATTTTAAACATAATCTAAAAAGATACTAACAAGTATGGATAGATTATGGACACTAATTATATTGCTACTAGAAGGTATGTAACTTTTAAAACATTGTTTTCAAATTTTTTCTAATTTCAATTTTGATAATTTGAGACAAAGCTTTTTGTGAAAACTTTGGGGGGCGGGGGGGATTTACGACAAGCTTATTTTCAATTACACAATGTATTGATTTATTTGGTCATTTATGTTTGCGTAATGCTTTCTTTGCAAATATTATTAAGGTTTTTCATCAAAATTTTCAGACAAAGTAATAATAGATTGTGTAAATGCATATTCATTAAACGTGTCTCCAGTAATAGGTTGATAATCAGTTTTATGTTCTTCTAATATTCTGCTGAAACTAATGCATCGATTAACATATTTCAAATTGTCTTGTTTCAGTGTATTTATTCTTTATCAATTGCAAGGTCCAACGTGGGGCGAGGGAAAAGTGTTTAAACTATTATTTTTTTCTAACCAATTTCTGTTGTAAAATAATCGTAAGCGATAGTCAAACAGTGAAATTAGCAAGGGATTGCAAAATGTAAGTTTTATTTTGGTGTGGATATATCTGTGTGAGAATATCAATTATCAGTATACATTTGATAACTGCTCATGAGGTAAACAGTCAATTTATTACCCTGAGGTACAAAATATTACCCGAGGCAACCCCGAGGGTAATAGTTTGTACCGAGGGGTAATAAATTTACTGTTCCCCAAATGACCAGTCAACAAATGTTTTATTATACTGAATACACAAAAACCAAACAAAACAGTTTCATTAAAACCCATTCAATAAAACTTATTTTTGTGCATTCAGGGTGACCGGTAAAATAGAACAAACAAGGACTTTTGGATAAAAAAAAAACCGCGAAATATGAATACGGTAACGTTCCCCAGTGAACAGTACATAAACCTGATGACCGATAGCCAATGAGATTAAGAGGGAAAAACCCGCGAAATATGAATACAGTACTGTTTCTCGCGGTGAACAGTATATAAACTGATGACCGGTGAAATAGAACAAACAAGGACTTTTGGGTGAATCAGTTTAAATGTTACACTTGATTTACTATAGGTAAAAAAATATTGAAGTATAATAATCCGATTTATCCAATTTTGTTTCTTTTATTTTTTATTTCAGCACAAGGTTGTGAAGGAAGTTACTACTATTACTACTACTACAATTATTACTATTATTACTATGATACACGGTAAGAATTAAATACCAGTACCAGTTAAGGACTAATGACGTTGTTTATTAATGATGTGGTGACAATTTTTAGCTCTCTGTGATCCCTTATTTTTGGTAACTAATTTGTTATAAATCCACTGGTAAAAAATTAATTATATACCATTTAAAAATACAATGATTGCATCTAGTGCGGAAACTGGTGGTATTGATTCCCGGTATGGTCAGATCAAAGAAATTAAATTTGTATTTGCAGCTCTCACACCTGAAAGCGTTGGCGTTGTCGTGGAATAGCAGTTCGTTATAAAAATATTAGTTCCATTTGCCCAATGGAAGGATTATTCTTGAAAATTATTTTCCTCAAAAGAAATATTTCAGAATTTGTTCTCACAGTAATTATAGCATTGAAGATGGGGAATCTAATAACGGGGGGGGGGGGTGCAAACATTCGTTAAAGATACCTACATATTACAATCAAATTACAATCATAGACTTAATGTTTATAATTAAAGAAGACTCATATGCAGACTCTTACCGACTTCTGTTTTGAGATTTTCGTATCCTTACTCCAGTTCCAACATTCATACTACACTGAGTATACCCTTACTTACTTATTTACTGTCCTTTATGCATCTGGCATATATGGCAGCAGCAAAGGTCAAAGTAGACCATTAGATGTAATCAATTACTTCTTCTGTTCAGTCTTCTTATGGATGTTTACTCATTGGCGCTTACCTGTACTCTGATATTTAAACAGAGTGTATTACAGTATATTATCACACTTAGAAAAAACATCTTCTTGTACGATAATTTGCCTCGTGTTAGGGCAGTATGTTTATATTATTTTAAAACACGCATCGTGAGTAGATAATATGTTTGATAAAGTAACCCATATTCTGCATTACAGCCATAGTGGACTAGTTGCTGGAATAGTAGTCGGAAGTATTGTTGGTGCCGTGGTAACAGCCGTTATAATAACAGTTTGTATAAAACAACACTGCAAACCAAATGGAGTCAGAGGACATATTATACGGCCACAAATACAGACAATTTTGACTGCTTCGTCATGTAAGTGTTAAAAATATTTTAACTCATGCAAAATTCTGCAGAGTTCTCATTCGTTGGGACAGATGTAGTATTTCAGTGTATTCTAAATTTATTTCAACTCCCTTTTGCTATTGCTCGCATTTGAACGGTATAACAGCCTCCAGAATACATTTTGTTGCCGATATACCAACCTCTTGAGGCATTCAGTTTAATATAACACTTGCTGCCTTTAGCTCAGGGTGCTATGGTAGATTACAACAATGACAAAAATATCACCCTCGACTACGTTTCGGGCGATATTTTTTCTTTGTGTGGTGATCTAACATACCACGCTCAACTAAAGACAGTATGTGCTAAATATTAGAATTACTTAATTTTTTTTAATTTCTAGTCACAATTTTTATATTAACATTTTAAAAATTTCACGACATTTTTGAAAACCGTAAATATCATAGTAATTATTAGTTTCTCACTCGAACTTAATAAAATTTTTACAATCAGACCTAAAACAAACGTAAGCACTTTAAAGATGAACATTGTCGCAAATAAGAAAGGTATTGAATACCATGATACGTGTTATACATGTAGTTAATTCATATTCTACTTATATTTACAGATAATCAACCAATGAGGACATTACAGGGACCCCCATCATACCAGCCAGCGTATCCACCACCACCATATCCGGGCACTAATATAATGTACCCACCTACATGTACATCCGTCCATGTTCCCCTGCCTTCATCTGTCCAGGTGCCTACACCTACATCCGGTCTGGTAAACCCACCAACATCCGGCTCGTTACCATCAGCACCAACATTGCACACTATCAACCAGCCTCACTCTATAAATCAAGGATGATTTTGTTTCATCGAGATTCTTGATCATTTCATATGAAACTCTTATTGTTCATCAGACGATTTACAAGATATAAGAGATAATGGACAGTAATGAAGCTCCATTTTGGCCAAGATCTAGATTCTCCTAATTCGAAGTTGTGTTCAAAATGAGGAAATTGCAAGGATATAGCGAGAAAAACTGCGTGAAGTACGTGACCTTATTTAATAATGAATGAAAGATGTGTTAATTTTGACCTGTGACAGATAAATGGAATTAAAATTCAAATCTGACATTAGTTTATCAGTTTTTATATCATGTATCATTTTTTGATGCGTTCAAAACATTGTTACCCCGATCGGCACAAAAATGAAAAGGTAGTCAATGGTTATTTCTTCTAAATGAGTTACATTTAGTTATATTTCATTACAAGACTTCGACGACAAAGTGGGCTCGAAGTCAAACCTTTATGAAATATGCATGTTTGTTTTTACTTTCCAATTGTGAACTGCCCCTTTCTTGCCAACGTTTCTACCTGAGGTGTCTAAATTTCGTTACTGTTATGCATATGATATACTAGTATGTACTTTGTCTTTGTGGACAGAGCAAAATTACTTTCACATAATCATCTAAAACAGGGTTATGTTGATTCTATGTTTTGTCCTCTTGTATGTTGTTTTCGTCTAAAGATTTGTCGATTGATTGGTATCTCGTTGATCATTCATGTTTTCCGTTTTATTGCCATGTGCATCAGTGCAGTGTTATTTGTATTTGCATGTTTAGGTCCAAAGGGTCATGTGAGCTTATGCCATCACGTGGCGTCCATCGTCGTCCGTCGTCCGTTGTCGTAAACTCTTTAAAAAATCTTCTCCTCTGAAACTACTGGGCCAAATACTTTCAAACTTTACCTGAATGTTTCTTAGAATGCAAACAACAGTTTCGTATAAAATTCCAGTGATTTTTCCCTAAATATATGATGTCATAGGTATGGAATTCCCTCTATTTATAAGTTCTAGATATTGATTTCTGATTGTTTTTTGGTTTCATTATTTAAATTAGAGTCTTGACTTTATTTTAAGTTTAAAAAAATGCATGAAATGTAAAAAAGTAATTATTTTCAGAAAAGTTTTATTAATGGGAGACTACTCTGAAAACATCCAAAAATAGTGTAGGTGAAAACACAACATTTTTATACCACTTCATGTAGCAATTTTAAAAGGCGGCGAATGTACCCTGAAACGACATGTGCTGAAACCAGTTGAATGTGTACTTTGGAAAACACATATACTCAGTTCTCTAAATTACGCAGGAATCTTTGCTAGGATGCTCTGAGGTTGGTCTGTTTTTGAAATATTTGAAGGGGGGAGGCCTATTTTTTGTCAGTTATCTTTCTGTAATGGTAAGAATTTGGAAAGGAATTCCTTAAAAATACTTATATACACTGAAATCTTGAAGAAATATGTTTTATTTGATATATGGTTGTCTATGGGTATATGATACAGCCAATTGTCTAGCTATCAATCTTTTGAGTATGTTCCTTCAATTCATGACGTCATGAAAAGTTCTAAGAAAAACTGTTGTGTGCACTCTTAGGTATATAGTTTACAACTTTTATCCGGGGATTTGATCCATCAACAAACATGGCTGTTGTTGCTAAAAATAGAACATAGGTGAAATGCAGTTTTTGGCTTATATATCCAAAACTAGAGCATTTAGAGCAAAACTGACATGTAACAAAAATGTTTATCAGGTCAAGATCTACCTGCCATGAAATTTTCAGACGAATCAGTCAACCCTTTGTTGGGTTATTGCCCATGAATTGTTAATTTTAAGGAAATTTTGGTTATCTGTAATATCATCATAGATAGAAAGTATAAATGGCAAAAATGTTCAGCAAAGTAAGAACTACAAATCAGTCAACATGACTAAAAAGGTCAATTGATCCCTTAAGGCTTATTGCCCTTGAAAGACAAATTTCTCACAAGTTTCTTTTAAAGTCATTTACTTTTAAAAAAAATCTTCTTCTCTAAAACTACAGGACCAATTTCAACTTAACTTTACCTGAATGTTCCTTAGGGTATATAGTTTAAAACCTATATCCCGGGATTTGATCCATCAACAAACATGACCGCCGTTGCATAGCGGTGAAATGCAGTTTGTGGCTCGTATTCCAAAAACTAAAGCAGTTAGAGCAAAACCGACAAGAGATAAAAATCTTAATGAGGTCAAGATCTACCTGCCATGAAATTTTCAGACGAATCGGTCAATCCATTTTCGGGTTATTGCCCCTGAATTGTTAACTTTAAGGAAATTTTGCAGGTTTAGGTTATTAACTTGAATTTTAATATAGATAAAGACAAACTGTGAACAGCCAAAATGTTCAGCAAAGTAAGATCTACAAATGAGTCATGACCAAATCGTCAATTGACCCCCTTGTAGGAGTTTTTGCCTTTGAAAGATTATTTACCTGTAAACAGTAGTTATCAGTCAAAATAATGGTCTGACATATTGTCACAGATGTTTAGAGCATAACTTAAAATAAGTTAAATGGTAGCTGTGCAAGTAAAACGGAGGGTCAAGGGTCAGGGTCATTGAAAAAGTCCCCATAGCAACCGATGAAAAAGTCCTTAGCAACCATACTATAATTTGCCTGTACAAGTCAAAAAGAAAGGTCAAGAGTCAATGTAATTGAAAAGGTCCATAGCAACCAATGAAAAATTCCCTAACAATCAGATATATTCAGATTCAGGACCCTATAATATAGCTGTACAAGTCAATATGGAGGCTCAAGGGTCAAGGTCATTAAAAAAATCTACAGCAACTGATGGAAAAGTCCCTAGCAACTAGATATATTTGGCTTCACGACCCTACAATTTACCTGTTCAAGTCAAAATGGAAGATCAAGAGTCAAGGCCAAGACGGTATACATTAAATAGCAAAAATAATTATTGATGCAAGATCTAAACAAAAAATTACAGGTGGGCGATTCAGGCTCTTGTGGGCCTCGTGTTCCTCACGCGATCTTTAATAGACGACTGGTCCCCATTATAATTATTATTTATTTACATTCAGTCGTACACGTATCAACACTTAAAGGTTTTTAGAGTCTACGGTCGTCATCACTGTTTGGTTGACCTGAACGATGTTTTTGTCATACAAAAGTAACTTCTATACGTATTATCGGAAACGACAACTACCCATATTGACACATTAGCAGATATTTATAACCACGATTTAGTTTCCAATATTCTACAATATTAATGCAGTAACCCTGTAATTCGTGTCAAGTACATGTAGAAGGCTTCATGACCGGAAACCGGATAACACCGTTTTAACATCATTTTAACAATGTGGATTCCACGATGAAAACGAGTCTTTATTATGCTGAGACAACGTAATTTGGTTAACAACACAAAATTTATGAACTTGTGAGGTGCTGATTGGTTAAATTTTATTATCTTTATATAGCCTTCTACTTAAAACAAGAAGCTCAAGAGAATTGAGCCTGTATCGCTCACCTCACAGTCCCACAATCAATCCATTTTATTTCAAGTAAAATTGTAATGGACCTTCAATAGATGTTTCATACCAAGTATCAGTTAATTTGGCTATATGGTTTCAGAGGAGGAGATTTTTTAAATTTTCACCAATCAAAAATAAGAATTCATCATAGCTGCCACATAGCTGTCCGACCATATCGAAATATGCAAACTTTATAAAGGTCCTTCCGCAGATACCTCGTATCAAGTTACAGCTCATTTGGCTTTGCGGTTTAAGAGGAGAAGATTTTTTTAAAATTTCACCAATCAGAAATAAGAATTCATCGTGGCGGCCATATTAGTTGTCCGACCGGAAAGAAATATGCAAACTTTATAAAGGTCGTTCGATAGATGTTTCATACAAAGTTACAGCTAATTAGGCTTTGCAGTTTCAGAAAATTTTATTTTGAAATTTTATTTTGAAATTTTGACCAATCATCATTCATCATGGCGGCCATATTAGTTGTCCGACCGGAACGAAATATGCAAACTTTATAAAGGTCCTTTCATAGATGCTTCATACAAAGTTACAGTTCAGTTAGCTTGGCGGTTTCAGAGGAGAATATTTTTAAAATTTTGACCAATGAGAAATAAGAATTCATCAATGCTGCCATATTAGTTGTCCGACCGGAAAGAAATATACAAACTTTATAAAGGTCCTTCCATTGATGCTTCACACCAAGTTTCAGTTCATTTGGCCTCGGGGTTTCAGAGGAGAAGATCAAAATGTAAAAGTTTACAGACGGACTGACGACGGACGGACGACGTACGACTGATGACGTACGCGGACGGACGACGCACGACCCACGACGGACGGACGACGGACGCAAGTGATGACAAAAGCTCACATGGCCTAAGGGCCAGGTGAGCTAAAACGAAACTTTATTAATATGTATATGAAAACATTTTTCTTATTTTTTCTAGGAGTGTAAATATTCATAATTATTCTACAAAAACTTAAATCATCGTTACTAAAATGGTGAAAAATGCTTACAAAATGTTGCCAAGTTCTTTGTATCTGTTATGAAAGTTTGAAGTTGCTTAAAAGACTGGTACAAGACTCACTAGACTGACATTTCCGTCGGCTTCTCTACTGTTACCGTATGAAAGTCAGATGTTGTTCTGGAGTTAAGTCGCCTGGTCCATAAAAAATCATATATTCACGAAAAATCACAAAATTAGCAATTTTCAGGTAAACTAAAAAACGTGTCGACTTTGATGAGCTCAATATGTCTAAATTTAAAATATACTTTGTTAAGATAAGTATCTTTTAATGGTCAACTGCTAATCAATGCTAAACATATAGCTTCAACTCCTATTTTGTGTTTTAGTTTAATGAAGTTTACCCTTGACTTAATGAAAAACGTCAAGTAAAAAGCCTACTTTATATTGTCTTACATAAATTTTTTATGAATAATCTATCAAATATGAAAAGATATATTTTATTCGACGTTATTTTGTGCTTCTTTTAACCAGTACTATGGCAGAAAAAAAACGGTGTAAAAATTCACAATTCTTTATTTACGCATTTACAAACAACAAACGACGTTGTTTTATGTTGTATCCTCAAATGACTCCATTAAATTTCCGATCGTATTTAACCAGTTTAGGCTTATCTGGGGGAAATTGGAAACGATACACTGTTATTAGTTTACAGTTTGAATCTTCATTATGAAAGAATCAAGTGTTTTGAGGAATTTATTACTGTTGATTTTTTTCGTTATTGGTAAGTGTTCAATTTCATTATTTTTTAAATTTAAACGAAACTGTGACATCAAAAATTGTAAGAGTAATAAAATCCGATGTCAATCCAATAGACATCCATATTGGTATATAATAATGGTCAAATGATATACATTAGACAGTTATCTCCCTTTCCTATAATTAGAGTTATCTCTCTTAGGAAATTTGGTTAAGAGAAATAACTGACTTATCATTTTTTTTTCCATTTTCTGATGACTACCGTAAATGTCCTATAAACGACAACATGTCCATGATAAAATTTTAAGTACCTGTAGTAACCACAGTATGTTTCTCTAAAATACATGTATGTCATTGTTATATTAAAATATGTATCCGAGAATACCAAGGAAAAGAAAGAAACAAAGTAAAAATATTTTGTATCCCCAAATATCGAAAATAGTTTGACGTCATCTCTTTTTGTTTTTAAAAGTCTTTAGTTGTCTAACCCAATAAATCTGCTTTTGGTTATCAACTATATACCGGAAGAGGCAATAACATTGAGGGAAGTCTCGGTGATCAAAACAAAACAGTGCAAATTCTTAAAACAGTAACATAGAAAACAATACATTACAAAGATATAACCAAAGAAAAAACAAATATCATACCAAAGAGAACCAGAACAAAACAGCACACTAGCGATATTGTATCCAACAAAACCGGAAATGACATCAAAGGCTCCAAAATGGTAATCGTGTGGTGCTCTGTTAACTGTATCGACCACATTGGAGTAGGTGAAATATGGTGAAGTGTCAAATCTTATTTGTAATATCGTTGCGTTAAATAACAAGATTATAGCTAGATCTTCCTGATCAGAATAAAAGGCATACGAGTTTTCTTCATACTTTATAATCTGCATTAAACATACGTATTATATAATAATCACACTCAAGCTTAGCTCCATCATGTATAGAAAGCTTAGAATATCACCTAATTATTCCATGATATTTTCAGGTACTGGTCAATCATACAGATTTTATTACAGTTACAGATCGTACTATTACTATCGTTACTATTACTATGATTATTATTATTATGATTATTCTTACTACTACAGTGCATACTTCTCAGTCGGGTAAGATAGCTGTATAATATAACCAATGGCATACAGTGTAGTAATAATAGTAATAATGTAGTGTTACTAAATTGCTGATTCTGTATTGGCCCTAGAGGACTATCTCAGGACCATTGCTGCCAAGTCTGGTCCCAATTAGCCATGTAGTTACATAGAATATTTTTTAAATTCATCCCCCTTTTTCTAGTTTTAGTCACAACAGCCATTTCAGTTGAATGACGGAAAAATATTTGGTAGGGGCCACCCAAGGACCATTCCACCAAAGTTTGAACCCTTAGTATTTAGTATCAGACGATAAAAGCATTTTTAGTGTGTGGCTGCGTGTGATGTCCACGTTTATATTTATCAAAAATGTCCGAGATAAATTTCGTCATTAATGATAAAGATGACCATTTGTTAAACATATTTTTACCTAGGGCTTACAGGGAATTGTATGGTAGAGATATATTTAGACAGGTCACATTACAAATGATGTAAAAATAGATAATGGTTGGTGTTGTCACTTTGTGCAAGGTAAACATCCGAGCAATCCAAAAAACACTAAGTTAGGAATTCCTTTGAACTTTACCTTATTTCTTCATAATTTTCAAAGTTCATAACCTTTACAGTTAGGAGAAATTGCGTTATTGTTGAAAAACAATCCTGAATACATGAAGCGGAAACATCCCACTTGAAGGGGAATGTTTTTAATTTGTTTTATTCTTCTTCCGTAATTTCAAACAGAAATACATTTAAAATAAGTGCATACTTGTTTATTTAAATCAATTTGTTAAAATGATGCATTCGAGAACCTTCTAAGTATGTATTGGGAGAATTCATATCGGAAAGTGCATACAAACTCCATTTGCACATAAACAAACCTGTAGTTTAAATTTATAAATGCAGATTGTCAAATCCGATCATAACCGTTATAATCTGAACCATACATCGTTTATTTTGAACCACGCGTTTTGCCGCCTATTCGGCTAATTCGTAAATTTAGTATTATAGATTCTCGTATGAAAGCAATCAGCCAAATGGAACCAGACTTGGCAGCCATGATTATTAGATTGTCCTCTTTCAAGAGTATGTCCAATATTATAGACGATTGTTTCTTAGGTGCTTTTATGATTGTTGATTGGCAAATTGAATCCAGGTGAGCGATACAGGCTCCTTGGAACATCTAGTTTTAATATATTGGTATGGTTAGGATTGGATTTGATTATATGTGCTTAGTCCGACTCGCTTTTAAATCCCAGGAAGGGGGTTTTAATGTTTTATCGAATAGTATATGAAATATACAAGTTCTATGAAATTATGGCTAGACGCAAAGAGAGACAAGATATTTTGCTATTTGTTTTTTTCTGAATTTGAGATTTTAATTTTTAATAGACTTTTGTTTTTATAAACGAGATAAATGAAAAATGAAATGTTTATAAAACTGTTTTCCTTATTCATTTATTCATTTATTAGAGCGATAGCCGGTATAGCGGTAGGCAGTGTAATTGGTGGGATTATTGTAATATCCTTCATATCAGTATGTTGTATATATTGCTGTAACTCCAAAAGAAGTATGTCACCCGGAAGAGTAATAACTTCCGGTACGGCTGCTACACCCGTTGGTAAGTAATAACAATAATACCTGCTTCCAGTAAATGCAGCAACAACAGTTTGTCGGTTAAATAAAATTATCACTTTCAGCGTGTGCTACAATTGATGACAAGTTATATGAAAAATTTCTAATAAAAAGATTCGATATAACTGCCACATTAGTTTGTATGTCACAGCAATAATAATAACTTTCGTACTCTTGCTGCTGTAGATATTATCAGCTTCCGATACTGGTGCTTCAATAAAAAGTATAACTCAGTGTGGGCAATAATAATACCACGCTGATATACACAAAAGCAACAATAATAAACAACTGATTCATATGAGCAATGATAACAGTCTCCGATACTGATGATACAACAGAAAACTAATCGCGAAAGAATTACTTCCAGAACTTATGCTGTAATTGCTGTCACAGAACACTTAAGCAACTTGATATAACAACATGTTTTTTCTTTCCAAACGAAAATATGTAAATACATAACGTTACCATGGTTACCACTAAGTCCATTCCTCTGCTGAAAAAGAATAGAAACTGTAATTGAAACTAAACTATAAATTTTATGATTATGTAAAGCAACATTCGTCTACGATTTTTTTGGTTGGTCCAAAAGGGGATGTGATTGATTCCAATTGTAATCACAAGGGTTTCCAGTTTTTATTTATTGCAAACTATGGAAAGGTCAATTGTTTTGACTAGATCCTAAAAATAAAACTTCTCCTATTATATAGCCAATTACGCTGGATATTAGTGCGTTAGTTCCAAATAAATTATAGTAACTTTAAGACATTTTATTGTAGATTTATATTATTTGCTTTCTTTTACGTGAATTAAATGTTTTGTATAATTTATATTTAAATTACTAGCATATCCAAACACAAGTTTTGCTACGGCCACCAGCGGAGCTACATACAATCCAGGTGGGAATCTTGCATACGCTGGACCACCACCTCCATATGAAACGTCAGTCGGAAGTAATTTATATCCAAGCCCTGGAAATGTTGATTCTACAAGTAAAACAGACTTGGTTGACAACGAAGTACAACCTCATTAAATGTTATTGAGAAGATATGAAACTTTTTTATAGGTTTTGTTTACCTTTGTGTTTTCTTTATACGTTAATGATTGTCATAGCATGTGATAATTCGTTTGAGTGTTTGTAAAATACAATCCTTTAGCTTGATAATAAACGCCCTTTTCTGAAAAAAAGTCGTATAAATATACTTAACATCAACCTATTAAACTGTATCTAAATGTATATGGTCTTGTGATGGTTTTCCACAATACCTGTAATATAATTCCATGGCCGTAAATTGTCGCTTGTTCTGGGATGGGGGGGGGGGGGGGGGAGTAAATCGGACACGAGTCTGGTTCCTGGACGCCAAAATCTGAGAAAAAAAACCTTTATTCTGACACATCAGACCACGACTAACTTGGTGTCTCCGATATACATGACTTTTTAAAGAAATAATTCTTTATAAGAATTATAATGAAAACTAAACAAAAATTAAAAAAAAAAGAAATAAAAGGTATTTAGTCTTGTATTCCTAAGTAAGAAATACAGAGCATGATTTGGATCGCTAAATTTCCAATGAGCACCATAAATCCATTTAATTAATTATAATGGAAGAGAAATTTCATGTTACAAGTAATGGAGTAAATAAGTTAAAACGAACCTTTGAAGAGACTGAAGTCAAGACGTCCTGACAATGAGACGCATCAGGCTTTTTTCTTTATTTTATATTTTTATTTAATTAATTTTATATATCTTCGAAAGGTAGAGAAGGCAAATGCCTCCTCCGCCTCGGCGGAATTTACGGTCATGAAGACTAATTCCATACATGTAACAATATATTTTATATCATGATGCCATAAAATCTAACATGATATCCTGCATTTATTATAGTTTATCTTGGCACAAGGTGACCTCCCTTCTAAATTGTCAAAACTTACTATTTGCACTTTTCAGATTATCATGAACGCCCTCAGGGGTATATCCAATACTTATAATTAAGTTCCTTTTGTAAATGAACATAGAAATGTGTTTTAAAGTCGTATACTGAGGTCAATTCTGACATTCATAACCAAAAAGTCAACACTGAAGGGAATTAGAGCAATACAATACAAAAACTAAAGAACTTTCAGTGCGTGTGCTTCTTTAAAATCTTTTGAAGATGTACATCGAGTGATATCGGGTGCTTCTGGAGGGCTAGCATGTCCCTTTTCTTAAGTGGAAACCGGAGCAAGGATTTACAAGTGAAGAAAATCCGAAGGAGTTTCATTTCTAATCTGAAGATCTGAAAGCTATAAACATGACCTCTGCTTTATTTCTCAGATGAAGTATGAAAAGTAACACGACATCTCGATTGCTAGTAAGAATTCGTTTTATTAAAAAAAAAATTATTTTAAATTCTATACAGTATCCTAAAATTTATTTTATCTCTTACAATTAAAATATTATATTAAAGCTACAAATCTAAATATTTATCTTTACCTAATAAGCGATCATTATGTGTAAACAACTGACAGTTGTGCTATGGGTGACTGTCCAATTCTGTTATAGTCTGTTGAAATTTTATTGGTAATTTGAATTTTAAAGGAAAGGTAAATTAGCTTGTATGTCATAAAGCTATTTCGAGGTAGATTAGAAAAGATGTCGAAATTTACAACCCAGTAATATGTGAACTATAATTGTCAGGGCCTTGACTCGTGAGGATGAAAAATATGGCGTTTGTCGTTAATGTTTACGATTAATATACATAAGGAGCAAACCAAAAAACGCAGTCATTAGACAGACAAATGAACAACAACAACAACAACAAATAAACACTCAAAACTAAAAAACAATAAACAATAAACAACATGAACTCCTATAAAAACCAGGAGTGAAAGGTAAAACAGTTCCTGCTCCGTATACGGCACCCGTCGTGAAGTTCAAAAAAAAGTCAATCCGGTGGTAGTCACAAATCGGTGGAGGTACATGAAATGTTACGACAATGGGCACATGTCCAACATCATCGATGTCTTAGATATTGGAACACACACTGTAATGGATGACGACCGTAAAATTTCATAAGCGATAACTTCAACTTATCCTTGATAAAACCCTGGTTAAGAAGTTTTTAGGTTAGCAGTAATCTTCTTTGTCGAAAGTCATGGTAACTCACGCATGCCCTTGAATATCGGATAAGCTGAGAAACGTAGACGCCATATGCAAGTGATGTTGGTATATTGCTAGAGAAGGGAAAGTTAGCCATAGGAAAGTTAAAGTCATCACGTTTTTCATAAAGTTTAACTTAATTTTGTTTCATCTTTCACAGTATAATGTTACCATTGCCTATCATATGCAGTATAATGTCTCCACTGCCTAAAGATGATTCGCAAGTCTACAAAGAGACAAGTCCTAGTAAAGCTCTTTCCTCTGACTACATCCGTCAGTCTTTTCAACTTCTATTATATTTCTGCTGTTCTTGCGTTCGAGAGTTCCACTTAACAAGGTATTGCTTTGGGTCTTTCGGACATTTTTTAAAATTGAGCTGGTATAATTGACCTACGTTATAATTATTACAATTTTAAAATTAATCCCATGAGTCAATGATCAGAAAAAATATATGGCCAATGTGGGAACAGCGAAAACTCAGAGTGTGAAAAACTCTAATCTAGTAAGTAAGATCAATGTATGGATGGCGGTTCCTGCTTCAGACAAAGCAACATAACAAAGCTGACTGCAAAGTTGTTGAAACAATGTGGATTCAATGACCAAAAAAGTTTCTACATAACTCGGTAAACAGCATCTAATTCATGAACATGTGAGGTCCTGATTTGTTTACCTCTCTTGACTTGATCTCTATTTTACATATCCTCATAAATTCATCATTCTTTTGAATCCTTTTTCGAATATTAAGAGGATATGTGTGATATTTCTGAAATCAGTATTATTAGAGAAAAAAGCGAAATATAGTGTTCAATCATCTTTTTACGCATTTAAAAACCACAAAAAAAACTTTATCATCTTTATTGCATGTTTATCCTTTTAATGAACTCATCAACGTCCGATCAGATACAAACTATTAGGAGGTCATATCCGGACAAAATTTCAAAACTAATTTAATAAAAAAATTTAGTTTAAAATATAAATCTTTATTATGAAGGGGTCCGATTTATCCAGGATTTTATCGCTGTTGATTTTTTTCATTTGTGGTAAGTGTTTCATTTCAGTATTCCTACAACTAAGCTACAACTGTGAGATAATGACTTGTGACACCAATTAAACTCAATAGGATATATACAAACAACGTCTTTCTTGAATTTGCTATACTTATATTTATATTAATGTCAAATCGACGAAAAACATTCCCATGAACAACTACCTATCCTTGATAAGATTCTTATTAAGTACATCTCATGACAGTGATATTTTTCTCTCAAATATGCCCTTTTAATTGAAATGTGTCTTAAAGAATAGAATGTACCGAAAAGGCAGAACCAAATGTAAGAGATGCTCACCTATTGTTGATCATTTAAGGATGAGAAATTATGAACTGGAAGTTTGAAGTCATCCGCGTTTGTCTTTAAATTTGGCTTGTGGTTATCAACTTAATATCAAGAAGTAACTACAGAAACAATAAGAAAGCGAGGACATTCAACTAGATAAACACTAAGTACATCATTAAGGTATGAATTCGTAAAGAGCAAAGACCGCAAAAGTATAACTAATATAGAAAAATAGACAGAATTCTAACTTGGTAGCGCAAAAACTAAAGTACCTGAACTCCGCCCCCCCCCCCCCAAAAAAAAAAAAAAAAAAAAAAAAAAAAAAAAAAAAAAAAAAAAAACTTATATAGAATTCAGATGCTTTACTGATGTCCTCCGCCACATTGCACTGGATAAAATATAGTTTCCTTTGTGAGACAGTAGATGCCGCCAATGCGTGATGACGATTAGTAATGAACAGATTTATAGTAATAATAACTTAAAGATATTGTCTGTACGCATGTCTAATTTCAATAATATACAAAGAGCCTGGAATATCACATCATTCTATATCATGTTGGAATGACATTTCCACTTTTTTTAGGTACTGGTCAGTCGTACAGATTCTATTACAGTTACAGATCCTACTATTACTACCGTTCATACAGTTATTACTATTACTATTACTATAATTCCTATTACTACTATGGATATTTAACATCCAGGTAAGATGACCTGTAACACGTAAGTCTGGATTAATCTAGCTTTTCCTCATCCCAAAGGTATCATAAGCTAAGTGCACCCATTTGTCTCACTGAGATGATTTTGATGTTTTATTTATATTTGCAAAGAGTATAATTAAGTTATTATCAATATGGTTTATGCATAGTATTACGTCCATACAACATACTTAAAAAGTCATTTCTTACTTTGCGGAAATCTTTTCTGAAATGGGAATGCTTTGCTTTGGAATTTCAATTTTAGGCGAAAAAATGTTTATAATTAATTGATCAATTTCTTATGTTTAGATTATGTTGATGTGTTATTGGATATGTATTAGCCTTTCTACTGAAAAAATGAAACTTTATTAATAAGTACATGAACACATTTTTATTATTGTTTCCAGTGTAAATATTCTAATAAAAACTTAAATCACCGTTACTAAAATAGTGAAAAATAGTTACAAAATAATGCCAAGTTCTTTGTATCTGTGATCAAAGTTTGGAGTTGCTAAAAAGACTCACTCGACTGAAATTTCCTTAGGCTCCTCTATAAAGTTACCTTATTAAAATGAGATGTTGTTATGGGGTTATGTCACCTTGTCCATAAAAAATCAAATGTGCACGAAAAATCACAAAATTAGCAATTTTAGGGTAAATTAAAAGAAGTGTCGACTTCGATGTGCTCAATATATCTTGTTAAAATTTGAAACATACTTTGTTAAGATAAGTATCTTTTAATGGTCAACTGCTAATTAATGCTAGACATATAGCTTCAACTCCTACTTTGTGTTTTAATTTAATGAAGTTTACCCTTGATTTAACGAAAAAGGTCAATTAAAAAGCCTACATGTATGTAATATTTGCCACTGAACGTATATAAAACAGCAATCAATCAATCAGTTCTTAGTCATTTCGGACCTTGGGGGTTAAATTTTAATATATAATATTATAATTATTATTATTAATAATATCAAAATTTGTAGTACGGTTGTGTTTTTTTCATCATAGTGTTATGATATTGTAATTATTATATTTATTTATCTTGGCCTAGTTTGTTTTGTGTGGCCTTGTGACGTGTATAATGTGTTTACATAATACTTATAGTTGTTTACCAAATAATGTTATAACTGCGCAGTTTAGAAATCACTGGAACAATAATGGATACTGGTGGAATGACTAGAACTTTCTATTTGACTTACGTAATAATTATGGTGTGATTCGAACTTCTACCGTATTCCAGAAGTTTCCGTTCTACAGTATATATACGACAAGAAAGTTAGACTTTCAGAACATCATTTATCGGACCAGATAGACATTCTTGTGTTCTCAGCTGTTGGATTTATTTACGTTTCACACATCGTACTTCACAGACTTTTATTTTCGTTACATCATACTAGATTGTGACTGATTGGATATAATATTCCGTTTGGATTCAGGCAACAGTGACCAGAATTCCGGATTAGGAAAAGAAGGATTTTGAACAGTTAAGTTGACATTTTAGTTTTTTTTGTAATATTTTTGTAAACTTGTATATAATAAATCTTGTTAAATTTTATTATTGATTTGTGTCTTTTGTTGGCTACAATTTAAAGGTGATTTCGGCCGTAACAGAAATTGGGGGCTCGTCCGGGATAACGTTCATATCTTATTAAATTTTTTCAGTATTTTTATTAGAATTAGCCAACAAAATTCTACAAAATGGAATTTGATGCTGGTAAATTTTTGAAAACGCCAGACCTGGAAGGGTTTGATAAATTAAAGAAAGAAGAATTAGTGTTGCTTGCTAAACATCTAAAAATAGATTTTAGAACATCTATGAGAAAACAAATTATAAAAAATTTGGTAATAGACAATTTAGTCGATTCAGAAATTTTTGGTGAAGAGGCTCTTGACCTCAAGGTCGAAAATGTTGATGTTTTCAAATTAAAACAGCTTGAATTAGAACATGAACTTAAATTAAAACAACTTGAATTAGAAAAGGAAGATAGATTTAAATTAAAACAATTGGAAAACGAAGTTAAATTAAAACAATTAGAAAAAGAAGATGAATTTAAATTAAAACAATTACAGGCAGAACTTGAAATGAGGGAAAGGTTAGAGATGGAGAAAATAAAAATAGAAATGGCTAAAGTAGAAAGCAACACTAAGTCAAAATCAGAACATTTTGAGGCAGCAAAAAATATACGTTTGGTTCCGAAATTTTGTGAAAAAACAGCTGATAAATTTTTTCCACAATTTGAGAAAATTGCTCAAAATTTGAAATGGCCAAAGCCTTATTGGACTACAATGCTGCAAAGTGTTTTTGTGGGCAAGGCCGCTGAAATTTACTCAGCACTTTCTTCAGAAAAAAGTTCTGATTATGACACTGTTAAACAGGAAGTTTTGAAAGCTTATGAGCTAGTTCCAGAAGCATATAGACAGAAATTTAGGTCTTATAAAAAGTTTGAAACACAAACCTATGTTGAATTTGCTAGGGAAAAAGAAGATTTATTTGATAAATGGCTTACGTCAAAGAAAATAGATAAAAATTTTGATAAATTAAGACAATTAATGTTATTAGAAGAGTTCAAGCAGTGTGTTAATTTAGACTTAAAAACACATTTAGATGACAAAACTGTTGAGACATTGCAAGATGCAGCTGTTGTTTCCGATAATTATACCATTTCACATAAAAGGAGTTTCAAAGGTCAAAATTTTAATACTTCAAGCGGAAATTACAAAAATCAAAGCACTGAGCGTACTGATATTAAGCCTGTTGCACAGAATAAGAGTCCGTCTAGTTATAATATGTCTGGTCCAAAGTTTGATACTTTTGAGAAGAAGTCACTAACTTGTGCTTATTGTAAGAAAAATGGTCACCTGATGGCTGATTGTTTTAGACTCCAGAAGAAGAATGAAAGAGATCATAAGCCCAAGTCCAGTGCTTGTACGACACCCGTTGTTACCAATAATTTGGAATGTCCTGCGAGTCAGGCTTTTAAGTCCAGTTTTTGTGATTACATGGAGGATTATAAGCCCTTTATGTCTGATGGGTTTGTTTCTATTGTTAATAATACTACTCCTCAGCCTATTAAGATTTTACGGGACACTGGAGCTTCTCAGTCTTTGTTGTTAGAAGGTGTGTTGCCTTTGTCCGAAGAGACGTCCGTTGGTGCCTCCGTTTTGTTACGAGGTGTGGAGTTGGGTTGTATAGATGTTCCCCTCCATCGTATTTATTTGAAGTCAGATTTAATTACTGGACCAGTTGTTGTGGGTGTTCGTCCTACTCTCCCTGTTGAGGGTGTTTCATTATTGCTAGGAAATGATCTAGCTAGGAACAAAGTGGTTGCTGAACCAATTGTTACAAGTGAACCGGTTGTGGATGTTAAATCACCTGAAGATGATGCTGAACTGTATCCAGCTTGTGTTGTTACTAGGGCAATGGTAAGAAAACAACAAGATGAGGATTTGCAAGAAGGCCAGTATGATTATATGGACCTTTCTGACACTTTCCTTGCCGACATTGAAGGTCCCGGTAGCTCAAAAAAGGCCATAATCAGACCACCTGGTACTAACGAACGTGTAATTATGCCATGGCCAGACGTGAACAGCCATTCATTAGACAAAAGAACATTTAGGGAAGAACAGAATAAAGACCCTGAGGTTCTTCAGCTCTGCAAGAGGGCTCTACCCCAAGAAGAAGCAGACAAAGTGGCCGAATGTTACTACCATCAAGACGGCATTTTGATGAGGAAGTGGAGGCCCCCTGATGCTATCCCAGAGGAGGAATGGAGAGTGGTATACCAAGTGGTGGTGCCTAAAGTCTATAGGCAAGAAATTATTGGTCTTGCCCATGACACCCCCTTGGCTGGACATTTAGGTATAAGGAAGACTTGTCTTAAGATATTACAACATTTCTACTGGCCCAGACTTAGAAATGATGTCACAGAATACTGCAAATCATGCCATATATGCCAGGTTGTTGGCAAGCCTAACCAGACAATACCACCAGCACCACTTCTGCCAATTCCAGCCTTTGAAGAACCTTTCAGCCGAGTACTTATTGATTGCGTTGGACCTTTACCAAAGACCAAGACTGGAAATGCTTATTTATTAACGATCATGTGTACATCCACTCGCTTTCCTGAGGCTATTCCCTTAAGGAATATCAAGACACCAACTATTGTCAAAGCTCTTATCAAATTTTTCACATTAGTAGGACTTCCTAAGTCTATACAGTCCGACCAGGGTTCAAATTTTATGTCAGGTTTATTTCAGCAGGTCGTTTACCAGTTAGGGATTACTCAGTATAGATCAAGTGCTTATCATCCAGAATCTCAAGGTGCATTAGAACGTTTTCATCAAACATTGAAGAACATGATTAGAACTTTTTGTCTTCAATTTGACAGGGACTGGGATGATGGTGTTCACTTTCTACTTTTTGCGGTCAGAGAGGCTGTTCAAGAATCCCTTGGTTTTAGCCCCTTTGAGTTAGTGTTTGGTCATACTGTAAGGGGACCTTTGAAATTGGTTAAGGAAAAATGGCTTACTGAACACACTGACTTGAATCTTCTAGACTATGTATCTAGATTTAAAGAAAAATTGTATACTGCTTGTCAAATTTCTCAGAAAAACTTAAAAACTGTACAGAATAAGATGAAAATATGGTATGATAAAGATGCCAGGGACAGAGTTTTTGAGCCTGGTGATAAGGTACTTGTATTTTTGCCAATCCCTGGGCATCCTTTACAGGCTAAATACTGTGGTCCTTATACAATTGACAGTAAAATCAATGATTTGAATTATATTGTAAAAACTCCAGGTCGGCGTAAACAAAATAGAGTGTGTCACATTAATATGTTAAAACCATATTTTGAGCGTACTAATGAAGGTGAGAGTAAACCAGTGGCCACTTTAGCCATGGTTAAATCGGAGAACGATCATGACAAACCAGATATAATTGAACCATCTTTTGATTCGAAGACTATGGAACAAACTGTTAGATTGAAAAATTCAGAAATTTTGTCAAATTTAGACTCAAAACTTGCACATCTGACTTTTGATCACAGAGAAAAATTAAAAACTTTTTTTTTAAAAATCTTTTTCCAGATGTGCCAAACAAAACCACTGCTGTTTGTCATGATGTTGATGTAGGTGATGCTTCTCCAATTAAGCAACATCCTTACCGGCTCAATCCACTTAAACTTGATGTTATGAGACAAGAAATTAGATATATGCTTGACAATGATATTATTGAGCCGAGTAACAGTGAATGGAGCTCTCCTTGTCTCCTTGTACCGAAACCAGATAAAACCTTTCGTTTCGTTACTGACTTCAGAAAAGTAAACTCAGTCTCAAAATCTGACTCCTATCCGATTCCAAGGATAGACGATTGCATTGATAACATTGGACAATCAAAATTCGTAAGCAAATTTGATTTATTAAAAGGTTACTGGCAGGTCCCCCTGACACCGAGAGCTCGTGAAATATCAGCTTTTGTCACACCAGACGGCTTATTTCAATATACTGTCATGCCGATTGGTATGAAAAATGCTCCAGCTACATTTCAAAGAATGATCAATAATGTTATAAAAGATTTAGACTGTTGTTATGCTTATATTGATGATCTTATTGTATGTAGTGATAGCTGGGAAGAGCATTTAACACATTTATATGATACTTTTGATAGATTGTCACAATCAAATTTGACTGTTAATCTTGCTAAAAGTGAATTTTGTAAGGCCACTGTTGATTATTTAGGGCACACAGTTGGCCAAGGGCAAGTGAAACCTATTATGGCTAAAGTGGATGCAATTACCAATTTTCCTCCTCCTACAAATAAAAAACAACTTATGAGATATTTAGGCATGATTGGATTTTACAGAAAATTTTGTTCAAATTTTGCTACTGTTGTTCAACCATTGACTCATCTTTTACGGAAAGATTCTAAATTCATCTGGAGTGATAATTGTCAAAACGCTTTTGAAAAAAGCAAATCACTTTTAATTAACAGTCCCGTTCTTATCACTCCAGACTTTAAAAAGCAATTCAAACTTGCCGTTGATGCAAGTGATGTAGGAGTTGGAGCCGTTTTATATCAAGAAACAGATGATAATGTTGAGAAACCTATATCATATTTTTCCAAGAAATTAGATAAACATCAGAAAAATTATTCCACTATTGAAAAAGAATGTTTTGCACTGTTGTCTGCACTTCAACATTTTGATGTATATTTAAATCCCACTATGCATCCTATTCTGGTTTATACTGATCATAATCCTCTCACCTTCATACATAAAATGAGAAACAAGAACCAGAGGTTGACTAGGTGGAGTTTATTGTTACAGGAATATGATATTATTGTAAAACATATTAAAGGTAAAGATAATGTAATAGCAGATGCTTTATCTAGATCTTATTAAAACACTGTATACATACTATATATTTTTGTATATATTGTTCATGAAGTTCTCGTTACACTCAAACTTCTTTTAAGGGGGGAGGTGTTATGATATTGTAATTATTATATTTATTTATCTTGGCCTAGTTTGTTTTGTGTGGCCTTGTGACGTGTATAATGTGTTTACATAATACTTATAGTTGTTTACCAAATAATGTTATAACTGCGCAGTTTAGAAATCACTGGAACAATAATGGATACTGGTGGAATGACTAGAACTTTCTATTTGACTTACGTAATAATTATGGTGTGATTCGAACTTCTACCGTATTCCAGAAGTTTCCGTTCTACAGTATATATACGACAAGAAAGTTAGACTTTCAGAACATCATTTATCGGACCAGATAGACATTCTTGTGTTCTCAGCTGTTGGATTTATTTACGTTTCACACATCGTACTTCACAGACTTTTATTTTCGTTACATCATACTAGATTGTGACTGATTGGATATAATATTCCGTTTGGATTCAGGCAACAGTGACCAGAATTCCGGATTAGGAAAAGAAGGATTTTGAACAGTTAAGTTGACATTTTAGTTTTTTTTGTAATATTTTTGTAAACTTGTATATAATAAATCTTGTTAAATTTTATTATTGATTTGTGTCTTTTGTTGGCTACAATTTAAAGGTGATTTCGGCCGTAACAATAGTATAGAAGCAATTTGCTTTTGCAAACAGATTGTAGGCTTTTTACTTGACGTTTGTCATTTAGTGAAGGGTAAACTTCATTAAATTAAAACACAAAATAGGAGTTGAAGCTATATGTTTAGCATTGATTAGCAGTTGACCATTAAAAGATACTTATCTTAACAAAGTATGTTTCAAATTTTAACAAGATATATTGAGCACATCGAAGTCTACACGATTTTTAATTTACCCAAAAATGGTTAATTTTGTGATTTTTCGTGCACATTTGATTTTTTTACGGACAAGGCGACATAACTCCAGATCAACAACTGACTTTAATACGGTAACAGTATAGACATGATAGAGGAGCCTAAGAAAATTTCAGTCTAGTGAGTCTTTTTAGCAACTTCAAACTTTGATCACAGATACAAAGAACTTGGCAATATTTTGTAAACATTTTTCATCATTTTAGTAAGGATGATTGAAGTTTTTTAGAATAATTATGAATATTTACCCTGGAAACAATAAGAAAAATGTGTTCATGTACTTATTAATAAAGTTTCATTTTTTTAAGTAGAAAGGCTACAGATTGTATACAATTTCAGTTCAAATAAATTGAGCAAAGAGAAATATAATAATGTATATAAGATATAGAAAATTAATACTGGGGATTATGATATAAATGAATACTGAAATTTATCTTATTTATTTGGTAGTGAGAAAGGTATAGTTGCAGGTGGAGTAATAGGCGGACTTGCTATAATATTTCTAATCACGGCATGCGGTGTGTATTGCTTTTACTACAGAGGACGTAGATCATCAGGAACAGTAATAGCAACTTCCGGTACTACTGCTACAGCTGTTGGTAAGTTAAACAAATAGTAATAATTCAACTGGTTCTGCTGCAACATTTGGCAGGTACATTGTATCAGCCCTAGAAACCCTAGCTGACAAGTTAGAACAATTACGACGCGGGTGAATCTGAAGTTTATGTAGAGTTAAAATAACACTTTCCGGTACTTCTGTTGTAAGAGAATGTAAATTATTCCAATGATTACAACTAATGATAATTTTGCTGCAATAGAAGATAGGTAAGAGCACTGTACTTCTTCTTAACAGGAAGGTAAGATAAATTAATAACAAAACTTTAGATACTGCTGCTGCAACATATTGTACAAATCAGACAGGAAAGACAAACAATTACAGCCTCCATTATTGCTTTCATACTTATAATTAGTTAGTCGAAACAATAATAACAACTTTTATTACATTGATGATGGTGATTTATCGTAATTTCCAGTGAAAATAAATTCGATATTTTCACTCAGTGAAAGGTCGGTTTTTATTTAACGTCGTCAAGGGCGTTACTAACAAATGACGTTTTTGACGCCGAAAGATTCAGGAAGGGATCTAAGGAAAATATGACACTTTTGAAGCATTTTTGTCTATTTTATCAATGTAATTTGAATATCGAAAATATTAAACTCGTGACCGGAAAACATTAATAATTCCCTCATGCGCTGCGCGCATTCGTGAATAAAGGTGTTTTTCGGTCACTCGTTGAATATTTTGCGATATTCATATTCTTAAATGGTTATACTATAATCGTTGATAATGATGCATTGTGAAACACATCTGGTATTGTCCCCATATACAAAGGTACCGTCATTACCATATATGCATTTGGTCGGTTATATCGACATATGCTTAGACGTTCTCATTCATGTTCGGTTTTCGTAAAAAAAGTTTAATTTAGTGAAAACTAAGGAGTATCCTCGTGCATAGCTACATCTCCGACATTTTGGGACACTGTTTCAGTTTTTAATACAGTGACTTCTGAACTTAATTGTTTATTGCATATTAGTTAGTCACATTTATATGTTGCATACCCCACATCTTTTCATCTATAACTAATGAACAAGAAAGTAGCATAATATCCAGTTGGTCAATGTTAATTTAATAAGTTTCTAAAAGGTGCTGGCAAATTCACACGTTTGAATGTTTTAGCATAAAATTAGCATATGGCATTTCAGAAACTAGTTCGCATCCTGTGGGCACATGTTTTATAAGATAGTTATTAATGACATCAATATGTTTAATACATGAATTATATTTATTACTAGCATATCCAACCACTGGGGTTGCTATGGCGACCGTCGGACCTACAAACAACAAACCAGATGGGAGTCTTGAATACGCTGAACCACCACCTTCGTATGAAATGTCAGCTGGAAACAATTCATATCCAAATGCGTTAAATGTAGATTCTTCAAGTAAAGCAGACTTAGTTCATAACGAAGTACAACCCCAATAAATGAGATAGAATATACTATTTTTCTTACAAATTGTAACCTTGTATCTCTTGTGATTTTAGTTTGCAATGGACACCTTTTTATTCATTTTTGCACTTATTAGTGTAGATATGTCATTAACTGTTAAAGTCTATTAACAATGCTTTTTGCTATCAATGTAAATACATAATTTAAAAATATAAACATCATGACCTGTTCCTGAATTTAACCCCATATTTTACTTTATATGTTCATCTAATGGCTTTCCACAATGCATATAATTGTAAACATTATTCCATACTTTGAAACAAGGTTGAACAATATTTAATTCATTTTTTCCTGCACATTTATATGTATAAAATCTATGATACCAAGTTTGTTGCACAGGTCGTTCTCATTTCATCGATTTACGACTTATGAGTTATGCTCGAGACCTAAAATGTTGAAAAACAAAACAAAAAAATAACAAAAATGTGAAAAGCAAATTCATTAAGTGCCAAAAATGACCAAAAGGGTAGAAGCCAAGACCATCTAAGGACAAAGGTTTCCAAAGTTATTCTTAGGTTTATGCCTCAGAGGTCCAGGATCAAACTAAATGCATTTGGTTATAAATATCAAATTTGAATGAACTCTAATTTGAGTGAGACTCGGCGAGTCAGTTTCCTCTGTATTACCTCAGTATCATGGCAAAATCTCGAATGCGTAAAAGTTTAAAGATCGGAACGAAGAATCGGTAGAATTGGACAGTGACAAGGGTCCGGAAGACCAATAAAATATTTGGTAATTGAAGTCTTTGGGTTTCTTATAAAAGGAGCGAAGGAAACCAATGCTAACGTTTTTATTGCTGTATTGCCGTATTGCCGGATTGCCTGTTCATGTGATGATACAATAATGTTTTATATCAAGCTAGTAAGTCACCTCTGGAATTGACATCTCATCGGACTTGGCACTTACCTTCAAGAGCACCTGGTGTCACTCCGGGATTTTAATTGGAGTTCAAATTGCTAGTGTTATAGCTTCTGCGCTGTCGTGTTCAATTTTTATTTCTTTTTTGTTTTTTTTTTTTTTGTTTTTTGTTTTTTGTTTTTTTTTTGTTTAGTTTTTGATATGTATTTTTATTGCTTTAGTTATACATGTATCACTGTGGCGTTTGTTTGTTGTGTTCCATTCTCATGACTTTGTCTTTTCCTTGGATTTCAAATTTACGGACTTTTTGCACTGTTTTGTCGCTTTGGTATTCTTTTGCCGACATTTTATAAACATATAATTCTGGAGGCATTATCTATTTTAATTATGTTTACTTGTTCCACTAGCTATTCACATTTATTGATATCCCAATGAAACAGATATATAAAAAAAAAACAATTAGCAATTATGGACCGTTTCTGGTAAAAGTACCTTTTTTACCTGATAAAGAAGGAGCCACGTGACAAAGGCTCCAATATCTATAGATTAATATATGTTTGTCTTTTTTTTTGTTTTTTTTTTTTTGTTTGTTTTTTTTATACTGCCCTTGTTATCACACCGAGACCGTGGTATCGACCCGAGTGACGATATCAGTCGAGGGCTGTTAACACGGCCAATATGAAAAAGGTCATGATTGTATTAATCTAAAGCCGGGGGCAAAAATAACATACATAAAATCTTGCTTTTATTACATATGCAAAATCGGCGTTATTTTAATAAAATATGTGATAAGAACAGATAGAGACTATGCTAATTTATTTTAGAGGTTATATAATAATTATATGCTTATTGACTTTTGATGATTTGAATATCAGGATTTATCAACCACTTAGATTTGATATTCACCAATGGCCGCAATGAATATTATATTTTAAGAGGTTGATACATCCTAGTACAAGTATTAACCGATATCAAATGACTTTAAGTGTTTTATTATATGACTAAAAATAACACTTGTAAATAATCATTTGAGATTGAGTTTTCATGATTTTTATGAATATGCTGTAGACAGATTGTCTTTTCGACATTAATTACTGCATACTACACTTCAAAAGAACAGAATTTCTTATTTTCACGCTTCTGCTAAAACGGATAAAAAAGATCATTCAACACTTGGCGCTTGTTTATCATGTTATTTTTTCGTTTTTGTTTTACAAGTGCTGTTTGATTTATTAGCAGTTTCTACTAATTTTTTGGACTGAATTTTTTCTTGCCGTTATCATTGGCACATAGATGGACGTTTGAGTACTCGCTTGACTAGATAAGTCCAACCTCTGACCTTTGTTGTCTTTCATATTTGTCCATTAGTGTTCCTGATGTTTGGTTTTTCCTTTGTGTTCTTAGTGTATGGTTGTTCCTTGGATTACTTCCAGGAACTTATTTTTATATGTTTTGTAGTTTTATTTTCTTAATAGCGTAACGCCTGTCACGCAGTGTGCTTAAGGTTACTTATTGGACTACATACTAGGGGTTGCTGTCAGATACACGTTTACACAATATCATTTTTATTTGTAATATTAGGTTTAAATGATATCTACAGTAAAATAAAGCTAATGTTGCAGGATTTTACTTGACAGGCGTCACAAATAACAACATAACATTAGGTTAAATTGTCTTTAATATCCTATACTGTCAATGACTAGTATATACGTTGTTTTTAAAAGTACTATTGGATCTGTCTAAATAGGAGGAAATGACACGGTGTTTTAATAACTGGTCATCAATACAATAAATACGAACAAACACTGTTCGGATTTTCCCACTTGATATTTTCCGTTTTTCTCCTGCTGTGACAGCTACAACATCCGTCAGTTTACCTCTTGTCAATGTGAGATTTTGTACATATTGCCGGTAAGCATTTTGAATTTTTTATATAAAATTTTACATCAAATGATTTGCCGAAATCCTTTTTAAAACAAAAAATGTATAACCCCATGCAAAAAATTCATTACGAGTTGTATGCAGTCAGGGAACAACATACATGACATCCTGGGGGGAAACTCTCTGGATTTTTGACGGGGTTTGTGGAAATGGCTTAAGAAAGGGTACCCGAGCAAATACTAGAATACCTGTCAATAATTTACCGGAAAAAATAATTTTAATGAAAATACCTACCCCAAAAAAAAAAGCCATATCGAAAAAGTGCACCCGAACTAATACTGATGTTTATATACAAATAACTTATGAATTGAATAGCACTCAGAGTTTGTGTAAATACAACCCGAATACATATTAGTTTTTCAAAACATACCCCGAATTAATACCAAAAAGCATGAAAAACACACCAAAATTTTCCGCATATCCCCGTATAATTTTATATAGGGATTTACCCCCCTCCCCCTCCCACCTCCCCCGGGCATGACATACACGGGACAAAAAATGCAGTGGAGTATCATGGTGTTAAACATTGTAAAAACATCGTTATTTTTTTGCAATTTGACCACATGGATATTGATAATTCAATTAACAATTTAATCATTTGGTTCTGCATATGTGTGTTCTATTCCAATATTGCATGAGCTAGACTTGAATTTGGATCATGCACATTGAGATCATATCTTTTTATTGCTTTTAATGCCCATTAGGTAAAGTCAAGAAATACCAATGGGATATTCGAATGAGGGGAAAATCGAAACAACTGACAAACTCCGGAGAACAACGAAGACAAGACAAAAACAATACATGCACTACAATTAAAAACATATGAACAACATGGACCCCACCAAAAAACCGGGGGGTATACTCAGGTCCTCCCGAAGAGTAAAGAGTCTCTGCTTCTTGTAGGACACCCGCCATGCTGCTCATGTCAAAACCGGTATGAGGAAGGGATAACATCAATGGAACAGGTCCATTTTCATTTAAAACACTAATAGATATACCAAAAAAACATTAAATTGGTGCAAAAAATGTAAGTGGAAAGTTTTATAGTAAACATGAGAAAAATCATGAAACAAAATTAAGCAATTGCGTTTCACAACATATATCCGTTTTCCTAAGTGGATGTATATACCTTATGTACGGAAACGGATGTATAATAAAACAAGTCATACAATCATCTAAGAAAATTCCAATTACATTAAGTAAAAAAAAATCCTGATTCCGAAGTGCCTGTGATACAAACTAGTTATGAGTTGGCGTATTGTCCAGGATATAAATTTCTTCTCATGCACATATTGCTTAAATCAAACAACCTGTCATTATTCTATAAGTTTCTTTAACGCCAGACAATATTTTGAATGTCATTTATTGTACCCTGCTTCCACACGGAGCGGGTGATATAGAAATGCCGTTCGTCACATTATAAGCAGTCTTACGTCTACTTGTCTCAACAGATTCTAATGAAATGTATGTCAAAGTTTTTAGATCAGCTTTGCCTTGGATAAGTTTAGTTCAATAACTTTACAACTTGTTAATTGGTTTTTTTTTTTTGCTAGTATCGTCTGTGACATTGGTTGCTTTATAGCAATCTTGTTTTATTTTATTTCAATATAGAATTTAAATACACGTAATCTTAAATCTAGTCTAGAACAGAGTAATCCAAACACGGCGATCATCGTTTACATCTATGTACAAAAGCCGCAAGACTGGGTTCCTGGTGTTGACTAATCTTGTAACTTTTCAACATTGGTGCGTTTCCCCTGACCGAAAGTTTCTGTCTAAAGTTACCCAAAATATCATGCATGTGTTGAAACACGGGTAATTAAAGAATTTGGAGTTTTATTTATATCATCTTTACCTATTCCACACGCAGATATTTTACAATAGAAATATACAAGTACCTTCATAAATTCAAATTAGTATAGACTGATATAATCAATAAAAATGTTCAAGTGCAGGGCTTAACTTTTTAATTTGTATTTCCTGTTTACAATCAATGGAGACAGATGATATTTTAAACTTTGGAGGATTTTGTTTGATTGCAGGAACATATAAATACAATAAATTTATAACTATAATTGTCTATACGGACACTCTGGAGCTGTAACTTGGTGTTTGGCTAGATTTATTTATACTGGCTGAGGCTTTATACTTACGTTTAAAGTTTATTTCTTGTATAAATGAAATTTTATGGGTAAGTATTTTGCATTCTTCAATAGATTAAAAACAGGTTTAAAATGCTGTTAAAATATCATCATCAACAGCAAAATAATCACTGGACCTAGTTTTTCACATGGTATATATGCAAAAATATTTCAGGGCCATTTATGACAGCTCATTCTATTTTCATGATGTAGGGCCAACCCGCTACTATGAACTCCTTCATGCTCAGATGGTTTTTGCTTTATCCTTTTTTTAATTTCCCCTTCAACATTTAGGGTTTTATTAGATTCGTTGTTGCTTATTTAACGTCCAGTGGCAAATATTTCATGCTTCTTCAGGACGAGAACCAGTTCAGCAATGTACCAAACAATTAAAATAGAAGTGGGACGGGACGCAAAGAAAAAAAGGTTTTGGCTGCCACTGTAAAAGTAGGATGGTTAGGTAGGGTCGGATAATTTAACCTTCTGTAGCGGCCATCAACCTACTCTTTTTCGAAAACTGCGGAAGGGTCTTTAGTGTGCAGGGAGTGTGGCATTATCCAAACACACTATCCACTATGTTCAGATTCAGGCTTTCCGTATTATGACCTCACAACCCCCTTACGAGAGGGTCTCTCCTATCCGCCACATAGGGACGTGTTAGGCAGCTCTGTGGGTTGAGAGATTTGATTTTCAACACTTTGATATGGCCTTAGGAATAACTAATGAGTCTTGATTCTTGTTCCTCAACATTAGTATCATGAATAAAATGAATCCTTTAACTTAACTTTAGCTTTGTAGAAAAAAGATGAGCGGTTACCTGATACAAGAGATGCTTTTTTATATTTTTTAAAATCAATTCGACATTCGCCCAAGTATCTCTTTTTTCAATGGTCCAGGACGGAATATAGTTGTATATACTGAAGAATCGTAAATTGAAAATAAGGAAACTGAAACCATATTTCGTTTTATAAGGGTCATCCAAAATTGTCATCATTTTCACGAGTTTGCAAAACGCACGCTACGGGGGGGGGGTTGAAATTCAACATTTTAGCGTACGCTCTAAAAATTTGGTATAAACTACTTCCGTCAAGATTTACCTGCTTGTGATATTTATATAATTCTTGATGCTGACAAAGATCTGAACAATATATAAGGTGACAAAAGGCCAACAAATGGCAAATCACATGAACATGTCAACATATGACTCATGCTCTGGATTTGTTACATGTATTTCAAGGGATGTGACGATGTCTGTAGATTCTTTATTCGATGAAGGAGTTGTATATGTTCGTAGCAACAATGTTTAAAAATGTTGATATACACTTTTTTGACGGGTTTTTTTTTGGGGGGGGGGGGGGGTCCAATAAGAGTGCTCTTTTTAAACTCGTGAACAATGTTGACAATTATGTTTGACCCCTAAATCAAATTATTATTTAAATTTAAATGAAAGTTTGGTACTACTTTTCGCTGTCTTTTTTACTGTCAGCTGGTTAGTTTCCGTGTATTATCGATCGGTTATTGGAACATCCAGCACGATATAGAAACTAAAATCGACCTTAAATTGGCAAAATTTTATTAGATACATGTAATATAAAGGTCCTTTTTATAGACATGATAGATTTATTTATAACAGTGGATAATTTTTATTAGTCAACCAGGACGAAACCGGCGAACTATGTATGTTCGTTTTAGGTTACAAGCGTTATTTTTCTGCCAGAAGTAGGTGATTCAATAATATATATGTTATATTTCGAATTTTGTAAATTATAAATTCAAAAATGTATCTATAAAAACAAACTGGGAAATATAATATATATACTAATGATACCATTAAGTACAGTCCGTCAAAGTAATCTTTTAATCTGTATATAGCTGAAACGTATGGTTATACTTATCACTGCTTGTTCGTTTTGCACGAATTTGTTTAAAAAATTTTAACCAGCAAAACCATATTGTTACCAAAACACTTCCATTACATTCATAGGTTCACAAACTGCTTAATGTTTTCCAAAAGGTATAATGGTTTGATAATATCATATCAACATCACTTAGCTAAATACCCTGCTTCAAGAAAAGCACTCATCATAAACGGATTTTCATATCCTAATTTCTATATATTGTGAATAAATGCAAACGTCTTGCCAATAACCAACACAAACTCCGAAGCATATGTACCTTAAGATCCTTTCGCATATACAGCAAGGGCTACGAATATTAAATTCTATTAAATTCTGTAAAAATTGCTCTTTCTCCCAAAGACTTGAAGACTTTGTTTACTGGATTTTGTAGATTCTAAATGTACATTGAACTCCGTGCATTTTTTTTATATTCTTAAATCGGGAAAGAAATACAAAACATTTCATTTACGCATTACTTCATTTGTAGGCGGCAATAAAACGACATATTCATGATATTTGTTAATACCATGAATATGATGAATACGTCATTCTACTTTTCAATAATTATTTGAAATATCTAGATGTTTTTTTTTTTTGTTTGTACCTGGAACTTGTATTTTTTTTTCTTTCTTCCCTGTAGTATAAATGGATAGATATGGGGAACTGTTGTTGTAAAACACAGCTAGATGAAGAAGACGCTTTTCAGAAAGGCAGAACTTTCGTACCCGATAACAGTAAATATGGTTTATAATTGTATAATTAATGTGGCTTTTATATCTTAATCTTTTAACAGGTATTTTTTTCTAAATCAGATTTTCATTTGAATATTAATGATACGTCGTATAGTACTTAGAAAATAAATAACATATTTCAATTTTTTAAACTTTTACAGGTAATTTAAAGATTTGAATGTTTCTTGAATAAGAGATTAATTTCAATTAATGTCAATAAGGCAACGGTCTTAAAAAGGAATTAAAAAAGTCATATCTGAATTGCTTTTTATTTTCATTTCAGAAATATTTACAATAAGGAAGTATGGAAATACAGACGGTGGCAATATACCGAGTGATCCCTACTTTGTAGGGACTCAGGGAAAATTTGAAAGCTTCAAAGATACTAGTCACGATAAAAATTGTAACATTAAGAAGTCGAAGAAACGCAGTACTAAAAAATCAAAACAGGATAAAATGGACACTAATAATGCTAATGAAGAAAGTGATAAAAATAAACCGGTTAAAACTGGTCGAGACTATGTCAGAACTACTTCCATGGTTGAATTTTGTAATGATGTTTCTAATTTAGAACCTGAAGACTAAATTTCTGACGACTTCGCAGACATATCCATCATAAAACATTTTGTCCTATGTTAGATGATGGTCGATTTAAGTCTGAGAATGCATTACCTTGCTGAAAACAGTTTCTAAAATCAATTATATTTATTTGCTTTTGATAATGATTGCCTCATTATTTACCTTCAGTTTGATGGAGGTTAGAATCCATTATTCAATCCGACATCAAATTCAAGCCAACTAAATTCATAATAAAGATGCTCCAACAAAAATCATAACTAAATGTTTGATTGTGGCATCATGCTACCTTGGTCGGTCGAAGGTGTTAACTGATAAAGGACCACCTAACGGTCATTGCTGCTGCGAGAAGACCATCAAGTAAATTTCCCCGGAGGGTTTTCTAAGTAAGAGAATATGTGATGGCCATCTTGGTAGGGCCATAATGATCATAATTTTATATCATTTTCATGAATTAAATCGTTGTATTGTTTTCTTAATTAACAGTAGCTAAAACTTAAAAAGGAAACATAATATAGAAAATCAGAGAGAAAAAAGAAAACTGAAAGTAAAAAGAAATGTTGTTTTAAATATGGCTCAGTGGTTTCAAAGAAGATCTTCAAGAGAATTTTACCTAGTGTTAAACCTAAGATTGGATTTGTTGACCATCTTGTCTAACAATCCAGTTATTGGATATACAGTTGAATCTCGTTATCTCGAAATCACTTGAGTTGGAATTTCGGTTATGTCGAACTTTTTTTCTGGTCCTGACCAGTCAACAGAAATATCTACAATAAGGATATAATTATTGGATACACATTTTGTACTAGTAATTTTGAAAGAACTAACTAATGAACAAGTTTGGTTACAACTTGTTTTGAAATGCAGACATAAAGACTTTTATGAAAATGTATCTGTCGGGCTCTAATATGTTACATTAAGATTGGCTTTGATGGCCATCTTCAGACATCAAAAGATCACCAAACCAAAGTTTGGTCTCCATTGGCACAATCACGCCCATTTATCTCTCTTATTCATAACAATTCATTATGGTTAAATTTTTACAAAATGCTGAGTAATTTCCAATTTTGGGTAATATAATTCGAATAAGTAGTTCTCGTTTGATGCGTATGCATTTACCCATTTAGAGATATACAATTATTGTTGAAAAATTTGTTTAAAACTAATATGGCTAAGAAGGTCAACTATTGAAAATCAGTTCAGAGTGGATTTAATTTTGCATCTTTACGTTTATGTTATTAACCTGAATTAAATAAACAATCTAAGGAAATAATATTACAGCAAATCACATTGTTGGGTTTTTTTTTAAAATAAAACATAATGAGAATATGTAACAGGATCAATTGTTATGCATGAGAGATCAGCAGGCGTGATAGTGGTTTCAGAGAAGATTTTTAAATATCTTTTGGATTTTTCTACTTTTCATAACACCAGCAATTTTGGTTGGATGTCCAGACCCTGAAATAAGACTGGAAAGGGTTACACCCAAGCACTATTCCAGCAAACTTTGGTTTTCAACTGGGCTAGTGTTTTCTGAGGTTAAGATCTTCAAAGGAATGTTTATGTTTGTTTAGTTTGGGTTTTACGCCATTTCCAGCACATTTGGCTATTTCGCGGCGACCAGTTTTTATTAGTGGAGGAAGCTGGAATACCCGGAGAGAACCACGAACAATCAGTAAGAAAATTGGCAATCCTTGTCAATTCAGATAGGAGTGAAGCACACCCTGTCATAGGTGAGATTCGAACTCACAACCTCAGTGTTGACAGGCTAGAGATCATTAGTAGTCGTGACCACTCGGCCACCCCCCGGAATGTTTATGACAAAGATAGATGAGAAGGTTGTACCCCACATGACCCTTTAGGCGAATTGACCATTAAATAACCTGTTAAACCTTTTCACAAAAATCATCATAAAACTGATCATAGGCATAATACTTTCGATTATTTTAATATTGAGATTTTTTTGGGCTGAAAGGATTTTTAGTTGGTATACATTTTTATTGTTGGTGCATGTCTTATACACAACAGATCACAAAAGATAACATTATGAAAATGTAAGGGTGTGGGGTACACGTTGATGAGGCAACATCCCATTGGATTAAATATTGGAAAAAACCTACTTGCAATGTGCCTAACAAAATCATTTACATGCCATTAAAGGTTTGTATAATTTGACTGATATAAAGATCTACTGACTACAGTGGAATTTTCTTGTTTATCAATACATTTGGATACCTAGGGTCAGGAGCAGGGTACTACTATTATCTACTGACAATCAAAAGGTATATTTGGTCCACGAAAAATTCTAGTCTCAGGGCTCACACAATACCAAATAAAATTAAATAATATATTATATTGATTGGATTCTATGCGATGTGGAAAAAAGAAATATTGATAATAAATTTTAAAAATCTTCAGAATTTATTTCAAATAAATAGTGGAACAAATAAGGTATACTAAAAATAAACTTAACAAACTCTGAACTAACAAGTCATATACTTTAATATCACATCTAAGAATCCACAATAATTCAAAAGAAAAGAGGTAGTATTAGGAACCCCTTTTGCCCTTGATAATTGTTATATTACTATTTGGCTTATCAAAATCTTGCTATCATAACCATAAAGTTGTTCCTGAACTATTATGAAGAAAAAAGGAAAACAAATTACTAGTATTGGTCTGTTGTATCATTGTCCCAAATTTTTATTGACCTGGGTCAAAAGTCAATCGGCAAATATCATATTTTCAAATATTGTGTTATGTAAATAACTGTTTTTTTTTTGGTGACCACATTTTGCACAAAAATCTACAAGTTCATTAAAAAAATATTAAAAATTTGATGTAAGATTGAAGTGGGAATGATCATACATCCTTTGGATGAATGAAAACTTTATATTGTATTCTGAATTAACAGTTGTTGATATTTACAACATAAGCATAAATGAAAAAAATAAAGAGAAAAAAAAATAAAAACTGGAAGTTAAAAGAAACATTTTTTAAATTTATGACAGGTTAATTAATTAATGATGAACTTGGAAAATGATTTCGACTCATATTAATATGAATAAAATTATCAATGATGGTTGTTTGGTTTTGATAATGGATTTTCTATTTAAATTTCACAATATGATTACAATCATTTCATATTCAAAAACAAATTTTACATATCAAAATATGAAAAAATAAGTAAATAACAAAAGATAGGTGTATATTAAATTTAAAATATGAATGAAGTGATGATCCGCATGAATCACAATAGTGAAATTATCAAAATTGCATGAGACATATTTATGTTTCACAAATATACAATTAAGAAATATCTAAATATCTAATATGCATTTAATACCATTTTGCATTTTATTTGACAAAGAAAAATAAAACTGACCTAGCAACCCTATATTTTTCTAGATGTATAACCAGAAACAAAAAACTTTGTTTTAAGGACTTACATAACACATTTACACATTAAATCATAACACAAAAATTACAGAAGTATAACAGGTTTATACTGTACCATGGAAACTAAATAACTCATAAGTATAGAAGATAAATGAAGAAAACGTCCTTAATTGGGAATGTCATTATCACTCCATTAAAGAGATTACAGTCAAACCAAAAATAAATAAGCATTCTCAGAGTATTGCTGAGCAATTCAATGACCCCTACTTGCTGGAACTGTGAGAAACCACACCCAAGTGCTCGATCACTATGTGATTCAGATGAAGATGTAATAACAGAGTGATTCCTAAAAATCCTGAAACTATGTTTGCAATGGTTACACAATAATAATAAAAATTGAGCCAGAAACTCAAACTTGATCTGTAGCTCATCATTATAAGCCAACATAAGATCAGTTGGTTGAACGGTTTGCCAAAAAGGTTTCAAAAACTAATATTTTGACAATAATTCCTATCTCCAGTGGAAATAACTCTCACAATAATTATCCTATCAGCATGAAAGTCAAACTTGATCTGTAGCTCATCATTATAAGCTCATATACCAAAAATAAGAACACTTGGTAAAAGGGGTTTGCTAAATAAAAGTCTGAAATCTATTATTTTGGCAATTATTCTTATCTCCGAGGACAAAAAATCTACCAATCAGTAACACATCAGCGTGAAACTCAAACATGACTTCTAACTCATCATTATTAGCTCACATACAAAAAAAAGATCACTTGGTTAAACGGTTTCAGATAAAAGTCCGGAAAACTATTATTTTGGCAATAATTTATATTTCCAAGGGCAATAACTCTAACAATAATTATCTAATAAGCGTTAAACTCTGACGTGGTCTGTAACTCATCATTAAAAGCTCACTTACCAAAAATATGATCAGCTGGTTAAACGGTTTCTGAAAAAGTCTGGAAAACTGACAGACGGAAAGAGTTCAATCCTATAGTCCCCATCGGCAGTAGGCACTCATAAAAAGCAATTAATGTCTATAAATAGCATTGTGAAAATACAAATCAAGATTAAATATTGTAAAAATATCCACTGAATTTAAATTCCTATTCAAAATATTTATATACAGGTTTGACTATAAAGCAACATGTAGTAAAATTACACTCATCCACACATTAACCAAACACCCATTTTTTCTATCTAATACCAGACACCCATTTTTTTTATCTTCGAAAAAGTACACCCGATGTTTATATGCAAATATCTGAGGAATTGAATAGCACTCAATGTTTGTGTAAATAAAACCCGAATAAATATTAGTTCTTCAAAACATACCCCGAATTAATACCAAAAAGCATGAAAAACACACCCAAATTTTCCGCACATAAAATGTAAGTGGAAAGTTTGATAGTAAACATGAGAAAAATCATGAAATAAAATTAAGCAATTGCGTTTCACAACATATATCCGTTTTCCTATTTGCATGTATATACATGTACCTTACGTACGGAAACGGATGTATAATGAAACAAGTCATACAATCATCTAAGAACATTCCAATTACATTAAGTAAAAAAGAAATCCTGATTCCGAAGTGCCTGTGATACAAACCAATTAAGGGTTGGCGTATTGTCGAGGATGTAAATTTCTTCTCATGCACATTATGGGTTAAATCAAACAAGCTGCCATTATGCTATAAGTTTCTTTAACGCCAGACAAGATTTTGAATGTCATTTATTGTACCCTGGTTCAACACAGAGCGGGTGATCCGGGGGGGGGGGGGGGTTACTGACTATCCTTTCGGGTATACCTGTGCCTATAGCACTGGCCAAATCATACCCTGTTCTAACCAGAAAACATTGAAAAATATACCCTGTTCTAAACAGAAATATTGAAAAACATACCCTGTTCTAGACACGCTCAGAAAATGTATACCCTGTATAAAATAGATGCTGTTCTAGACCCGGGTTCTAGACTGTATCTTAAACAGTTAATAAGCGATCCTGTTCTAGACAAATACTTTGTTTAAAAAAAGAACCTGTTCTCACCAGCTGGGCATGAAAAAGCGACCCTGTTCTAACCTGCAGGACATGAAAAAAGGACCCTGTGCTAACCAGCAGGGCATGAAAAAGCGATCCTGTTTTGCAGCACACTCGTACCACTAAAAATATAGGAAGTAACCCCCCGGGGGGGGGTGATATAGAAATGCTGTTCGTCACATTATAAGCAGTCTTACGTCTATATGTCTCAACAGATTCTAATGAAATGTATGTCAAAGTTTTAGATCAGCATTGCATTGGGTAGGTTTAGTTCAATAACTTTACAACTTGTTAATTATGTTTTTTACTGGTATTGTCTGGGACATTGGTTGCTTTATAGCAATCTTGTTTTATTTTATTTCAATATAGAATTTAAATACACGTAATCTTAAATCTAGTCTAGAACAGAGTAATCCAAACACGGCGATCATCGTTTACATCTATGTACAAAAGCCGCAAGACTGGGTTCCTGGTTTTGACTAATCTTGTAACTTTTCAACATTGGTGCGTTTCCCCTGACCGAAAGTTTCTGTCTAAAGTTACCCAAAATATCATGCATGTGTTGAAACACGGATAATTAAAGAATTTGGAGTTTTATTTATATCATCTTTACTTATTCGACACGCAGATATTTTACAATAGAAATATACAAGTACCTTCATAAATTCAAATTAGTATAGATTGATATAATCAATTAAAATGTTCAAGTGCAGGGCTTAACTTTTTAATGTATATTTCCTGATTTATTTAATGGACTGAGACTCTTCAATGGAGACAGATGATATATTAAACTTTGGTGGATTTTGTTTGATTGCAGGAACATATAAATACCATTTATAACTATAATTGTGTATACGGACACTCTGGAGCAGTAACTTGGTGTTTGGATAGATTTATCTACACTGACTGAGGCTTTATACTTACGTTTATAGTTTAATTCTTGTATAAATGAAATTTTGTGGGTAAGTATTTTGCATTCTTCAATAGATTAAAAACAAGTTTAAAAGTGTTGTTAAAATATCAACATCAACAGCAAAATAATCACTGGACCTAGTTTTTCACATGGTGTATACAAAAAGATATTTTAGGGCGATTTATGACAGTTCATTCTTTTTTCATGACCTAGGGCCAACCAGCTATTATGAACTCGTTTGGGCTCAGATGGTTTTGGCTTTACCCTTTTTTAATTTCCCTTTTAACATTTAGGGTTTTATTAGATTCATTTTTGGTTGTTTAACGTCAAGTGGCAAATATTTCATGCTTATTCAGGACGAGAACCAGTTCACCAATGTATCAAACAATTAAAATAGGGGTGGGACGGGACGCAAAGAGAAAAAGGTTTTGACTGCCACTGTAAAAGTAGGATGGTTAGCTAGGGTCGGATAATTTAGCCTTCTGTAGCGGCCATCAACCTACTCTTTTTCGAAAACTGCGGAAGGCGCTTAAGTGTGCAGGGAGTGTGGCATTATCCAAACACACTATCATCTATGGTCGCAGTCAGGCTTTCCGTATTATGACATGACAACCACCTTACGAGAAGGTCTCTCCTATCCGCCACATAGGGACGCGCTAGGAAGCTCTGTGGGTTGAGGGGTTTATTTGACATTCAACATTTTGATATGGCCTTAGGAATAACTAATGAGTCTTGAGTCTTGTTCCTCAACATTAGTATCATAAATAAAATGTATCCTTTAACTAAACTTTAGCTTTGTAGAAAAAAAGATGAGAGGTTACCTGATACAAGAGATGCCTTTTATACTTTTTTAAATCAATTCGACATTCGCCCAAGTATTTCTTTTTTCAATGGTTGAGGACGGAAGATAGATGTATATACTGAAGAATCATCAATTGAAAATAAGAAAACTGAAACCATATTTTGTTTTATAAGGGTCATCCAAAATTGTCATCATTTTCACGAGTTTCAAGACGCACGCCAGGGGGAGAGGGTTTGAAATTCAACATTTTAGCGTACGCTCTAAAAATTTGGTATAAATGTCACTTCCGTTGAGATTTACATGCTTGTGATTACTGTCTCCTCGGAGACGGTATTAAGAGTTGATTGGTGGACAGTCTGCGTAATGAGTGTTATCTTCTACCTGAATGGAAGATAATACCGACTGAAGATGAATCAATTACGTTGATTGGTTTAGAAAATTGAAACCTAGTAAATGTCTTCTAATCCCGCTCGGTATCGGATTTGGACTCTTTATTTTAGTAATTTCTTCATTTCTACAAAACTTGACTCAATTAACACGATTTCATTATTTGGAGACCAATAAAATATGTAGCGTTAAAATGGTAAGAAGAACGTCGCTATATTTGTCTTTTATCTGCCGGAAACAGCCGAGTCCTCGCGATAAATCAGTGATATCTAGAATGAAAACATATAAACTTTCATATATCCTATATCCACATATGCTCTTTACTAACAAATGACATACACATATAAATTGAACAAAGAATTTCATTCATCAAGAGCACCAAACATTTTCCATGAAGATATACAATATTAATATATCCTATATAAATACTTTAAATAATGTAAATACACACTTATCATTTAATTCTGCAAAGAGACGGCTAGCTTTTTGGAAAAGCTAATACTTGTATTTATAGAATTCTTGATGCTGACAAAGATCTGAACAATATATAAGGCAAATCACTTGAGCCTCATGCTCTGGATTTGGTACCTGTATTTTCAATGGATGTGACGATATCTGCAGATTCTTTATCCGAGTAAGAAGTGGTATCTGTTCGTAGCAACAATGTTTAAAAATGTTGATGTACACTTTTTAACGGGTCGCGAGGAGGGGGGGTTGTTCCAAAAAGAGTGCTCTTTTTAAACTTGTGAAAAATGTTGACAATTATGTATGACCCCTAAATCAAATTAGTATTTTAAATTAAGTGAAAATTTGGTACTACTTTTCGCTGTCTTTTTTACTGTCAGCTGGTAGGCCGAGTTTCCGTGTATTATCGATCGGTTATTGGAACATGCAGCACGATATAGAAACTAAAATCGACCTTGAATTGGCAAGATTTTATTAGATACATGTAATATAAAGGACCTTTTTATAGATTTATTTATAACAGTGGATAATTTTTATTAGTCAACCCGGACGAAATTGACGAGCTATGAATATTCTTGTTAGGTTACAAGCGTTATTTTTCTGCCAGAGGTAGGTGATTTAATAATATATATATACTCTTGATGCTATTAAGTAAAGTCCATTAAATTAATCTTTTAATCTGTATATAGCTGTAACGTATGGTGTATACTTATCACTGCTTGTACGTTTTGCACGAATTTGCTTTAAAAAAATTTAACCAGCAAAACCATACTGTTACCAAAACACTTCCATTAAAGTCGTAGGTTCACAAACTGCTTAATGCTTTCCAATAGCTATAATGGTTTGATAATATCATATCAACATCTCTCAGCTGAATACCCTACTTCATAAACGGATTTTCACATCCTAATTTCTATATATTGTGAATAAATGCAAACGTCTTGCCAATAACCAACACCAACTCCGAAGTATCTGTACTTTAAGATCTTTTCACAGTAAGTGCTACAAATATGAAATTTGATGTAATTCTGTAAAAATTGCTGTTTCTCCCAAAGACTTGAAGACTTTAATTTTTTACTGGCTTTTGTAGATGTTGAATACTGCAGATTTACACTGAACACCGTGTATTTTTATTTTATTTTTTTATATTTTTTTTATACTCTTAAATCGGGAAAGAACTCCAAAACATTTTATTTGGGCATTGTAGCATTTGAAGCAGGCGACAATAAAAACAAATTTGTAAATACCATGAATAGGTCATTCTACTTTTCAAAAAAATACTTGAAATACCTAGATGTTTTTGTTTGTACTTGGAACTTCTTTGGTTCTATTGTTTTTTTTTCCTTTCTTCCCTGTAGTATAAATGGATAGATATGGGGAATTGTTGTCGTAAAACACAGCTGGATGAAGAAGACGCTTTTCGGAAAGGCAGACGTTTCGTACCCGATAACAGTAAATATGGTTTATAATTGTATAATTAATGTGGCTTTTATATCTTAGTCTTTTAACAGGTAATTTTTCTAAATCAGATTTTAATTTGAATATTAATGATACGTCGTATAGTACTTAAAAAATAAATAACATATTTCAATTTCTTAAACTTTTACAGGTAATTTAAAGATTTTAATATTTCTTGAATAAACAGATTAGAGATTAATGTCAATAAGGCATTGGTCTTAAAAAGGAATAAAAAAGTCATATCTGAATTGCTTTTTATTTTCATTTCAGAAATATTTACAATAAGGAAGTATGGAAATACAGACGGTGGCAATATACCGAGTGATCCGTACTTTGTAGGGACTCAAGGGAAATTTGAAAGTTTCAAAAATACTAGTCACGATAAAAATTGTAACATTAAGAAGTCGAAGAAACGCAGTACTAAAAAATCAAAACAGGATAAAATGGACACTTATAATGCTAATGAAGAGTGATAAGAATAAAACGGTTAAAACTGGTCGAGACTATGTCGTAACTACTTCCATGGTTAAATTTTGTAATGATGTTTCTAATTTACAACCTGAAGACAATTTCTGACGACTTCGCAGAAATAACCATCATAAAACATTTTGTCCTAAGTTTAACGATGGTAGATTTAAGTCTGAGAATGCATTAACTTGCTTAAAACAGTTTCTAAAATCAATTATATTCATTTGCTTTTGGTAATCATTGCCTCATTATTTACTTTCAGTTGATGGAGGTTAGAATCCATTATTCAATCCGACATCTAATTCAAGCCAACAAAAATCATAACTAAATGTTTGATTGTGGCATCATGCCACCGTGGTCGGTTGAAGGTGTTAACTCATAGAGGACCACCTAACGGTCATTGCGGCTGGGAGAAGACCATCAAGTAACTTCCCAAGAGGGTCTTCTAAGTATGAGAACCTTGGTAGGGCGAAAATGATCATAATTTTATATCATTTTCATGAATAAAATCTTTGTATTGTTTTCTTAATTAACAGTAACTAAAACTTAAAAAAAACATAATATAGAAAATCAGAGAAAAAAAAAGAAAACTGGAAGTAAAAATAAATGTTGTTTTAAATATTTCTCAGTGGTTTCAAAGAAGGAGATCTTCAAGAGAATTTTTACCTAGTGTTAAACCTAAGATTGGCTTTGGTGACCATCTTGTCTAACAATCCAGTTATTGGATATCATATACAGTTGAATCTCGTTTGATGTAATTTAATTCGAATAAGTAGTTCAAATGCATTAACCATTTAAAATAATAACTGACTTACATCGATAAGTGAAGATATTGAATCCAACCTGGGAATATATCTTAAAATCTTTGCTATACTATATGCAAACGACACTGTGCTAATGTCTGAATCCGCAGTCGGACTCCAACAACAATTAGATAGTTTCTATAAGTATTGTTTAGACTGGAAACTTAAAGTTAATATAGGTAAAACAAAAATTATATGTTTCTCTGGCGGAAGACTTCCAAACAATATACACTTTATTCTAGACAATCAAGAAATTGAAATTGTCAAAGAATTCAATTATCTAGGCACAACCCTAAATAGGACTGGCAACTATAACTTAGCACTAAAAGCACAGGCTGATAAAGGAACAAAAGCCATGTATGAAGTTCTTAAGTTGAGGAAATACCATAATTTGTCTATTTCATGCCAATTAGACCTTTCTGATAAAATGGTAAAACCAATTCTACTATATAACTGTGAACTTTGGGGATTTAAAAACTGTTACCGTGTTGAAAAAGTACATATAAAGTTTTGTAAACTTCTTTTAAAGCTGAAATCTTCTACACCTAATTGTTTTGTGTATGGAGAACTTGGTCGATTTCCACTGATCGTAGATATAAGAAGTAGAGTAATTTCATATTGGTCAAAATTAATTACTGGAAAACAAACAAAACTTTGTTCATTATCATACAAGCTAATGTATCAATTGTATATTACTCAAAATATTAACTTTCATTGGCTTGAATTTGTAAAAGGTATCTTTAACGAGTGTGGACTTGCTAATTTCTGGAACTCTCAGACTATTCCAAACACTGAGTGGTTAAAAATCAGAATGAAACAATGTCTTTCTGATCAATTCAGACAAAACTGGCATGATGAAATTCAAAATTGCACCAATGCGACAAACTATCGATTATTTAAAGATTCATTAGAACAAGAGAAATATTTTGATATTCTAAGCTCAAAAGATTCTATGTTTTTGTGTCAATTTAGAACAGGGAGTCATAAGTTGCCTATTGAGACTGGAAGATGGCAAAATATCGAAAGAAACAACAGAAAATGTAATTTATGCAATGATCAAATCGGTGATGAATACCACTATATTTTAGAATGTCCAGTTTTGACAGGTGACAGAAATAGACTTATCAAAAGAAATCTTACAAGAAATCCAAATGTTTTAAAGTTTAAGAATCTTATGACGTCGCAAGATAAACTTATATTATCAAACTTAATCAAAATGCTGCGAGTAATTAAGAAAAGAGCAAGTCCCCCCAATTAATACTATGTCATTGCTGTTCTGTATGTCAGACTTTGTTTTATGTATGTTTGTATTTGTTGTATATAATGTAAATAGTTTGTCTCTGTACCAATGGTTATGAGAATAAAGTTATATAGAGACATACAATTATTATTGAAAAATTTGTTTCAAACTAATATGGCTAAGAAAGAGATTGAAAATTAGTTCAGAGAGGATTTTGCACCTATACTTTTATGTTATTAACCAGAATTAAATAAACAAACTAAAGAAATAATATTACAGCAAATCACATTGTTGGATTTTTTTTTTTTAAATAAAACAAAATAATGAGAATATTTAACATGATCAATTGTTATGCATGACAGATAAGCAGGCATGATAGTGGTTTCAGAGAAGATTTTTAAATATCTTGGATTTTTCTACTTTTCATAACACCAGCAATTTTGGTTGGATGTACAGACCCTGAAATAAGACTGGAAAGGGTTACACCCAAGGATATTCTATCAAAATTTGGTTTTCAAATGGGCTACTGTTTTCTGAGGTGAAGATCTGCAGCGGCCAGTTTTTATTAGAAGAGAACCACTGACCATCAGTAGGAAAATTGGCAATCCTTGTGAATTAAGATAGGAGTCAAGCACACCCTGGCATAGGTGAGATTCGAACTCACAACCTCAGTGTTGACAGGCTAGAGATCATTAGCAGTCATGACGAACTACCTAGACCACACGGCCATCCCCCGGAATGTTTATGACAAGGATAGATGAGATGGCTGTAGCCCACATGACCCTTTAGGCAAAGTGAGCTAAAATTCAGTCATATTTACATACATTGTATATATAAATAGACCATTTAATAACCTGTTAAACCTTTTCACAAAAAAAATAATCAAAATGTATGAGTCTTCCAAGGAAGACATGTGTCACCTAAGGACGTCAATTTTTACAAAAGATATTAAAATTTTCTAACAAGAGACTCACCAGAGCCTGTATCGCTCACCTGGAGTCTGGTTTTCATTGGACAATTAATCAACTATTTGACCAAGTTTGTTGCAATTGGTTCAATTGTTCAGGGAAAATTTGTTGAAGATTTATTTTTCATAAGGTTTAATATTAAAATATGTTCCCTGATGGTGGTAGTCCTGGCAGGAAGTTGATATAATTGACCCGGAATAAGGGTGAACCTTAAATAAATGTAACAGAACTCGACCTCAAATTACACAAACCAATAACTCCTAAATAGAATTTGGGATTCCCTTCAATTTCAGGGTAGGTAGATCTCAACATGGCAAACATTTTTCAATTTACATTTCACTCCTATCTCAAACAGTTTTGGAAATAAATGCAAAAATGTTAAAATTTTGAAAATTTGACAAAAAAGGGCAATAACTCCTAATTGGGTTTTGGGATTTCCTTTAAAATTTCAGGGTATGTAGATCTCAACATGACAAACATTTTTCAAATTTACATTTCATTTTTATCCTTTGCATTAAGGTTAATGCACAGAGAAAGTCTCATCAAATTGCATTGAGTGGTTATGGAGTAGTTGAGGATAGAAGTTTTGACCCCCCCTTTTTTTCAAAAATGTCAATTTCTACAAAAAAAAATTAAATTTTCTAAAAATGAAGTATATATGCACACCTGTGCATTAAGGTTAATGCACAGAGAAAGTTTCATCCAATTCCTTTGAGCGGTTTACGGAAAGTTGAGGATAGAAGAAAAGTGTGATGACGCAAAACGCAAGATGACAGATAGTGATCCCTATATGTCGACCATGCGTTCCGCAGGCGACACAAAAACTACTTGCAATGTGACTAACAAAATAATTCACATGCCATTAAAGGTTTGTATAATTTGACTGATATAAAACTTACTGTGTGTCTACAATGATTGTTCGCAAAGACCTTGCTGTAGTTTGATGAATGTGATGAATAGTTTTAATGGAATACTGCCTCGTTCAACTAGTCATGTATATTAATTGCATAAGGGCCAGCTGAGTTGGGAAAGTATTAAGCTAGCAACTGAATAAATACAGATCTACTGACTACAGTGGAATTTTCTGGTTTATCAATATATTTGGATATCAAGGCTCAGGAGCAGGGTACATTCATTATCTACTGACAATCAAAAGGTATATCCACGAAAAATTCTAGTATCAGGGCTCACACAATACCAAATAAAATTAAATAATATATTATACTGAGTGGATTCTATGCAATGTAGAAGAAAGAAATATTGATAAATAGATATTAAAAATCTTCAGAATTTATTTCAAATAAATAGTGGAACAAATAAAGTATACTAAAAATACAATTAACAAATTCTGAACTAACAAGTCATATACTTTAATATCAAATCTAAGAATCCACAATAATTCAAAAGAAAAGAGGTAGTATTAGGACCCCCATTTGCTCTTAATAATTGTTATACTACTATTTGGCTTATCAACATCTTGCTATGATAACCATGAAGTAGTTCCTGAACTATTATGAAGAAAAAAGGAAAACAACTTATCGGTCTGTTTTATCATTGTCCCAAATTTTTATTGACCTTGGTCAAGAGTGAATCATATATTCAAATATTGTGTTATGTAAATAACTGTTTTTTTAGTGACACATTTTGCACAAAAATCTACAAGTTCGTTAAAAAAAATATTAATAATTTGATGTAAGACTGAAGTGAGAATGGTCATACATCCTTTGGATGAATAAAAACTTTATATTGTATTCTGAATTAACAGATATTTACAATATAAGCATAAAATGAAAAAATAAAGAGAAAAAAAAAATAAAAACTCGAAGTTAAAAGAAATATTTTTTAAAATTATGACAGGTTAATTAAATAATGATGAACTTGGAAAATTATTTCCACTCATATTAATATGAATAAAATTATCAATGATAGTTGTTTGGTATTGATAATGGATTTTCTATTTAAATTTCACAATATGATGACAATCATTTCATATTCAAAACAAATTGTACATATCAAAATATGAAAAAAAGGTAAATAACAAAAGATAGGTGTATATTAAATTTGCTATGGCTTGCTAAAATATGAATGAAGTGATGATCCACATGAATCACAATACTGAAATTATCAAAATTGCATGAGACATATTTATGTTTCACAAATATACAATTAAGAAATATCTAAATATCTAATATGTATTTCAATCCCACACATGTATTTAATACCATATGCCATGCTAATTGACCTACAAACTTCTAATTAAAAAAATAAAAACCAATCTATTCTGACCCTATTAACACTTAATGAAGACATAGATATGTGTAAATTTTGAATGTCATGTAAATGTTTTAAAAAATCCATACTGAGGTGAATTAATAAATTAATTAGTCCATGTCATGGTTATAAGATGACTCACTGATGAAATTTTCTCGTAGAAACTGAGAAAAGTTAATTTCACAGTAATTGGTCATGCCCTATTTTTCAAGGCAAAAATAACTTTTCAGACAGCAAATCTGTCCATAAAATATCACTATCCAACATGAAAAAAAAAACAAAATATATACCATTTTTCAAATAAATTATTGAAAGAAACATATAAGAACAATGACAACAAACTGAAGCTAAGGATAGGGAAAGAAATTTAAAAACCAATTGCAGATTATTACTTAAATATCACACCAGTTCAAAAACAAAAATCATGACGTTTGACAAAGAAAAACAAAATTGACCTAGCAACCCTATATTTTTCTAGATGTATAACCAGAAACAAAAAACTTTGTTTTAAGGACTTACATAACACATTTACACATTAAATTATGACACAAAAATTACAGAAATATAAGAGTTTTATACTGTACCCTGGAAACTAAATAAATAACTCATAGATATAGAAGATAAATGAAGAAAACGTTCTTAATTTGGAATGTCATTATCACTCCATTAAAGAGATTACAGTCAAACTAAAAATAAACAAGCATTCTCAGAGTATTTCTGAGCAATTCAATGACCCCTACTTGTTGGAACTGTGAGAAACCACAACCAAGTGCTCAGTCACTATGTGATTCAGATGAAGACGTATTGACAGAGTGATTCCTAAAAATCCTTAAACTATGTTTGCAATGGTTACGCAATAATTGAGCCAGAAACTCAAACTTGATCTGTAGCTCATCATTATAAGCCAACATAAGATTAGTTGGTTCAACGGTTTGCCAAAAAAGTCTGGAAAAGTAATATTTTGACAATAATTCCTATCTCAAATGGAAATAACTCTCATAATAATTATCCTATCAACATGAAAGTTAAACTTGATCTGTAACTCATCATTATAAGCTCAAAATACCAAAAATAAGATCACTTGGTAAAAGGGGTTTGATAAATAAAAGTCCGAAACTTATTATTTTGGCAATTATTCTTATTTCCAAGGACAAAAACTCTACCAATAAGTAGCACATCAGCGTGAAACTCAAACATGACCTCTAACTCTTTATTATAAGCTCACATACAAACATGACAAAAAAAAGATCACTTGGTTAAACGGTTTCATATAAAAGTCCGAAAAACTATTATTTTGGCAATAATTTATATTTCCAAGGACAATAACTCTAACAATAATTATCCAATAAGCGTTAAACTCTGACATGATCTGTAACTCATCATTAAAAGCTCACTTACCAAAAATATGATCAGCTGGTTAAACGGTTTCTGAAAAAGTCTGGAAAACTGACAGACGGACAGAGTTCAATCCTATAGTCCCCATCGGCAGTAGGCAACTCATAAAAAGCAATCAATGTCTATAAATAGCATTGTGAAAATACAAATCAAGATTAAATCTTGTAAAAATATCCACTGAATATTAAATTTCTATTCAAAATATTTATATACAGGTTTGACTATAAAGCAACATGTAGTAAAATTACACTCATCCACACATTAACCAAACACCCATTTTTTCTATCTTCGAAAAAGTACACCCGATGTTTATATACAAATATCTGAGGAATTGAATAGCACTCAGTGTTTGTGTAAATAAAACCCGACTGAATATTAGTTTTTCAAAACATACCCCGAATTAATACCAAAAGGCATGAAAAACACACCAAAATTTTCCGCACAACCCCGTATAGGTTTATGTAGGGAGTTAACCCCCCCCCCCCCCCCCCCCGGCCATGACATACACGAGATAAAAATGCCGTGGAGTATCATTGTGTTAAAAATGGTAACAACATCGTTATTTTTTTGCAATTTGACCACATGGATATTGATAATTCAATTAACAATTTAATCTTTGGTTCTGCATATGTGTGTTCTATTCCACTATTGCATGAGCTAGACTGGAATTTAGATCATGCACATTGAGATCATATCTTTTTATTGCTTTTAATGCTCATTAAGTAAAGTCAAGAAATACCAAAGGGATATTCGAAGGAGGGGAAAATCGAAACAACTGACAAACTCCGGAGAACAACGAAGACAAGACAAAAACAATACATGCACTACAATTAAAAACTAAAAGCATATGAACAACATGGACCCAACCAAGAGTCTCTGGTTCTTGCAGGACACCCGTCATGCTGTTCATGTCAAAACCGGTATGAGGAAGGGATAACATCAATTGAACAGGTCCATTTTCATTTAAAACACCAATAGATATTACCAAAAAACATAAAATTGGTGCAAACAAATGTAAGTGGGAAGTTTGATAGTAAACATGAGAAAAATCATGAAACAAAATTAAGCAATTGCGTTTCACAACATATATCCGTTTTCCTATGTGCATGTATATACATGTACCTTACGTACGGAAACAAGTCATACAATCATCTAAGAAAACTCCAATTACATTAAGTAAAAAGAGAAATCCTGATTCCGAAGTGCCTGTGATACAAACTAATTATGAGTTGGCGTATTGTCCAGGATGTAGATTTCTTCTCATGCACATTATGGGTTAAATCAAACAACCTGCCATTATGATATAAGTTTCTTTAACGCCAGACAAGATTTTGAATGTCATTTATTGTACCCTGCTTCAACGCGGAGCGGGTGATATAGAAATGCTGTTCGTCACATTATAAGCAGTCTTATGTCTATATGTCTCAACAGATTCTAATGAAATGTATGTCAAACTTTTAGATCAGCATTGCATTGGATAGGTTTAGTTCAATAACTTTACATTTTTTTAACTAGTATCGTCGGGGACATTGGTTGCTTTATAGCAATCTTGTTTTATTTTATTTCAACATAGAATTTAAATACACGTAATCTTAAATCTAGTCTAGAACAGAGTAATCCAAACAAGGCGATCATCGTTTACATCTTTGTACAAAAGCCGCATGACTGGGTTCCTGGTGTTGACTAATCTTGTAACTTTTCAACATTGGTGCGTTTCCCCTGACCGAAAGTTTCTGTCTAAAGTTACCCAAAATATCATGAATGTGTTGAAACACGGATAATTAAAGAATTTGGAGTTTTATTTATATCATCTTTACTTATTCGACACGCAGATATTTTGCAATAGAAATATACAAGTACCTTCATAAATTTAAATTAGTGTAGATTTATATAATCAATAAAAATGTTCAAGTGCAGGGTTTAACTTTTTAATTTCCTGATTTATGTAATGGACTGAGACTTTTCTATGGTGATATAAACTTATCATTGGTGAATTGGTGGATTTTGTTTGATTGCAGGAACATACAAATACCATTTATAACTATAATTGTCTATACGGACACTCTGGAGCTGTAACTTGGTGTTTGGATAGATTTATATTATACTGATTGAGGCTTTATACTTACGTTTATAGTTTATTTCTTGTATAAATGAAATTTTGTGGGTAAGTATTTTGCATTCTTCAATAGATTAAAAACAAGTTTAAAAGTGTTGTTAAAATATCAACATCAACAGCAAAATAATCACTGGACCTAGTTTTTCACATGGTGTTTACGCAAAAAATATTTTAGGGCGATTTATGACAGTTCATTCTATTTTGATGATGTAGGGCAAACCAGCTAATATGAACTCCTTTGGGCTCTGATGGTTTTGGCTTTACACTTTTTTAATTTCCCTTTTAATATTTAGGGTTTTATTAGATTCATTTTTGGTTGTTTAACGTCAAGTGGCAAATATTTCATGCTTCTTCAGGACTAGAACCAGTTCAACAATGTATCAAACAATTAAAATAGGGTGGACGGGACGCAAAGAGAAAAAGGTTTTGACTGCCACTGTAAAAGTAGGATGGTTAGGTAGGGTCGGATAATTTAGCCTTCTGTAGCGTCCATCAACCTACTCTTTTTCGAAAACTGCGGAAGGCTCTTTAGTGTGTAGGATGTGTGGCATTATCCAAACACACTATCCACTATGGTCGCAGTCAGGCTTTCCGTATTATGACCTGACAACCACCTTACGAGAAGGTCTCTCCTATCCGCTACATAGGGACGCGCTAGGCAGCTCTGTGGTTTTAGGGGTTTGTTTGACTTTCAACATTTTGATATGGCCTTAGAAATAACTAATGAGTCTTGATTCTTGTTCCTCAACATTAGTATCATAAATAAAATGTATCCTTTAACTAAACTTTAGCTTTATAGAAAAAAAAAAGACGAGAGGTTACCTGATACAAGAAATGCCTTTTATACTTTTTGAAATCAATTCGACATTCGCCCAAGTATTTCTTTTTTCAATGGTCCAGGACGGAAGATAGTTGTATATACTGAAGAATCGTAAATTGAAAATAAGGAAACTGAAACCATATTTTGTCTCATGAGGGTCATCCAAAATTGTCATCATTTTCACGAGTTTGCAAAACGCACGCTGGGGAGAGGGTTTGAAATTCAACATTTTAGCGTACGCTCTAAAAATTTGGTATAAATGTCACTTCCGTCGAGATTTACATGCTTGTGATTACCATCTCCTCGGAGACGGTATTAAGAGTTGATTGGTGGACAGTCTGCGTAATGAGTGCTATCTTCTACCTGATTGGAAGATAATACCGACTGAAGATGCTATCAAGTACGTTGATTGGTTTAGAAAATTGAAACCTAGTAAATGTCTTCTAATCCCGCTCGGTATCGGATTTGGACTCTTTATTTTAGTAATTTATTCATTTCCACAAAACTTGACTCAATAAACACGATTTCATTATTTCTAGACCAATAAAATACGTAGCGTTAAAATGGTTGGAAGTATATTTGTCTTTTATCTACCGGAAACAGACGAGTCCTCGCGATAAATCAGTGATATCTAGTATGAAAACATATAAACTTTCATATATACTATATCCACATATGCTCATTACTAACAAATGACATACACATATAACATGAACAAAGAATTTCATTCATCAAGAGCACCAAACATTTTCCATGAAGATATACAATATTAATATATGCTATATAAATACTTTAAGTAATGTAAATACACACTTATCATTTAACTCTGCAAAGAGACGGCTAGCTTTTTGGAAAAGCTAATACTTGTATTTATAGAATTCTTGATGCTGACAAAGATCTGAACAATATATAAAGCAAATCACTTGAGCATGTCAACATATGACTCATGCTCTGGATTTGGTACATGTATTTTCAACGGATGTGACGATATCTGCAGATTCTTTATTCGAGTAAGGAGTGGTACCTGTTCGTAGCAACAATGTTTATGTACACTTTTTAAAGGCGGAGGGAGGGGGGGGGGTTCCAAAAACAGTGCTCTTTTTAAACTTGTGAAAAATGTTGACAATTCTGTATGACCCCTAAATCAAATTAGTATTTTAATTTAAATGAAAATTTGGTACTACTTTTCGCTGTCTTTTATACTGTCAGCTGGTAAGCCGAGTTTCCGTGTATTATCGATCGGTTATTGGAACATGCAGCACGATATAGAAACTAAAATCGACCTTGAATTGGCAAGATTTTATTAGATACATGTAATATAAAGGTCCTTTTTATAGATTTATTTATAACAGTGGATAATTTTTATTAGTCAACCCGGACGAAATTGACGAACTATGAATGTTCTTGTTAGGTTACAAGCGTTATTTTTCTGCCAGAGGTAGGTGATTTAATAATATATATGCTCATGATGCTATTAAGTAAAGTCCATTAAATTAATCTTTTAATCTTTATATAGCTGTAACGTATGGTGTATACTTATCACTGCTTGTACGTTTTGCACGAATTTTCTTTAAAAAAAATTTAACCAGCAAAACCATACTGTTACCAAAACACTTCCATTAAAGTCGTAGGTTCACAAACTGCTTAATGCTTTCCAAAAGGTATAATGGTTTGATAATATCATATCAACATCTCTCAGCTGAATACCCTACTTCATAAACGGATTTTCACATCCTAATTTCTATATATTGTGAATAAATGCAAACGTCTTGCCAATAACCAACACCAACTCCGAAGTATTTGTACCTTAAGATCTTTTCACAGTAAGTGCTACAAATATGAAATTTGATGAAATTCTGTAAAAATTGCTCTTTCTCCCAAAGACTTGAAGACTTTAATTTTTTACTGGCTTTTGTAGATGTTGAATACTGCAGATTTACACTGAACACCGTGTATTTTTATTTTATTTTTTTATATTTTTTTTTTACTCTTAAATCGGGAAAGAACTCCAAAACATTTTATTTGGGCATTATAGCATTTGAAGGAGGCGACAATAAAAACATATTAGGTCATTCTACTTTTCAAAAAATTATTTGAAATACCTAGATGTTTTTGTTTGTACTTGGAACTTCTTTGGTTCTATTGTTTTTTTTCCTTTCTTCCCTGTAGTATAAATGGATAGATATGGGGAATTGTTGTTGTAAAACACAGCTGGATGAAGACGCTTTTCGGAAAGGCAGACGTTTCGTACCCGATAACAGTAAATATGGTTTATAATTGTATAATTAATATGGCTTTTATATCTTAGTCTTTTAACAGGTAATTTTTCTAAATCAGATTTTCATTTGAATATTAATGATACGTCGTATAGTACTTAAAAAATAAATAACATATTTCAATTTTTTAAACTTTTACAGGTAATTTAAAGATTTTAATATTTCTTGAATAAACAGATTAGAGATTAATGTCAATAAGGCATTGGTATTAAAAAGGAATAAAAAAGTCATATCTGAATTGCTTTTTATTTTCATTTCAGAAATATTTACAATAAGGAAGTACGGAAATACAGACGGTGGCAATATACCGAGTGATCCGTATTTTGTAGGGACTCAAGGGAAATTTGAAAGTTTCAAAGATACTAGTCGCGATAAAAATTGTAACATTAAGAAGTCGAAGAAACGCAGTACTAAAAAATCAAAACAGGATAAAATGGACACTTATAATGCTAATGAAGAGTGATAAGAATAAAACGGTTAAAACTGATCGAGACTATGTCGTAACTACTTCCATGGTTGAATTTTGTAATGATGTTTCTAATTTACAACCTGAAGACAATTTCTGACGACTTCGCAGAAATAACCATCATAAAACATTTTGTCCTAAGTTAAACGATGGTAGATTTAAGTCTGAGAATACATTACCTTGCTGAAAACAGTTTCTAAAATCAATCATATTTATTTGCTTTTGGTAATCATTGCCTCATTATTTACTTTCAGTTGATGGAGGTTACTATCCATTATTCAATCCGACATCAAATTCAAGCCAACAAAAATCATAACTAAATGTTTGATTGTGGCATCATGCCACCTTGGTCAGTTGAAGGTGTTAACTCATAGAGGACCACCTAACGGCCATTGCTGCTGGGAGAAGACCATCATGTAACTTCCCAAGAGGGTCTTCTAAGTATGAGAACCTTGGTAGGGCGATAATGATCATAATTTTATATCATTTTCATGAATAAAATCTTTGTATTGTTTTCTTAATTAACAGTAGCTAAAACTTAAAAAAAAACATAATATAGAAAATCAGAGAAAAAAAAGAAAACTGGAAGTAAAAATAAATGTTGTTTTAAATATCTCTCAGTGGTTTCAAAGAAGGAGATCTTCAAGAGAATTTTTACCTAGTGTTAAACCTAAGATTGGCTTTGGTGACCATCTTGTCTAACAATCCAGTTATTGGATATCATATACAGTTGAATCTCGTTTGATGTAATGTCATTCGAATAAGTAGTTCACATGCATTAACCATTTAAAATAATAACTGATTTACATCGATAAGTGAAGATATTGAATCCAACCTGGGAATATATCTTAAAATCTTTGCTATACTATATGCAGACGACACTGTGCTAATGTCTGAATCCGCAGTCGGACTCCAACAACAATTAGATAGTTTCTATAAGTATTGTTTAGACTGGAAACTTAAAGTTAATATAGGTAAAACAAAAATTATATGTTTCTCTGGCGGAAGACTTCCAAACAATATACACTTTATTCTAGACAATCAAGAAATTGAAATTGTCAAAGAATTCAATTATCTAGGCACAACCCTAAATAGGACTGGCAACTATAACTTAGCACTAAAAGCACAGGCTGATAAAGGAACAAAAGCCATGTATGAAGTTCTTAAGTTGGGGAAATACCATAATTTGTCTATTTCATGCCAATTAGACCTTTCTGATAAAATGGTAAAACCAATTCTACTATATAACTGTGAACTTTGGGGATTTAAAAACTGTTACCGTGTTGAAAAAGTACATATAAAGTTTTGTAAACTTCTTTTAAAGCTGAAATGTTCTACACCTAATTGTTTTGTGTATGGAGAACTTGGTCGATTTCCACTGATCGTAGATATAAAAAGTAGCGTAATTTCATATTGGTCAAAATTAATTACTGGAAAACAAACAAAACTTTGTTCATTATCATACAAGCTAATGTATCAATTGTATATTACTCAAAATATTAACTTTCATTGGCTTGAATTTGTAAAAGGTATCTTTAACGAGTGTGGACTTGCTAATTTCTGGAACTCGCAGACTATTCCAAACATTGAGTGGTTAAAAATCAGAATGAAACAATGTCTTTCTGATCAATTCAGACAAAACTGGCATGATGAAATTCAAAATTGCACCAAAGCGACAAACTATCGATTATTTAAAGATTCATTAGAACAAGAGAAATATTTTGATATTCTAAGCTCAAAAGATTCTATGTTTTTGTGCCAATTTGGAACAGGGAGTCATAAGTTGCCTATTGAGACTGGAAGATGGCAAAATATCGAAAGAAACAACAGAAAATTTAATTTATGCAATGATCAAATCGGTGATGAATACCACTATATTTTAGAATGTCTGGTTTTGGCAGGTGACAGAAATATACTGATCAAAAGAAATCTTACAAGAAATCCAAATGTTTTAAAGTTTAAGAATCTTATGACGTCGCAAGATAAACTTATATTACCAAACTTAATCAAAATGCTGCGAGTAATTAAGAAAAGAGCCAGTCCTCCCAATTAATACTATGTCATTGCTGTTCTGTATGCCAGACTTTGTTTTATGTATGTTTGTATTTGTTGTATATAATGGAAATAGTTTGTCTCTGTACCAATGGTTATGAGAATAAAGTTATATAGAGACATACAATTATTGTTGAAAAATTTGTTTCAAACTAATATGGCTAAGAAAGAGATTGAAAATTAGTTCAGAGAGGATTATGCACCTATACTTTTATGTTATTAACCAGAATTAAATAAACAATCTAAGGATAATAATATTAATATTACAGCAAATCACATTCTTGGAATTTTTTTTAAATAAAACAAAATAATGAGAATATTTAACATGATCAATTGTTATGCATGAGAGATCAGCAGGCATGATAGTGGTTTCAGAGAAGATTTTTAAATATCTTTTGGATTTTTCTACTTTTCATAACACCAGCAATTTTGGTTGGATGTACAGACCCTGAAATAAGACTGGAAAGGGTTACACCCAAGGATATTCTATCAAACTTTGGTTTTCAAATGGGCTACTGTTTTCTGAGGTGAAGATCTGCAGCGGCCAGTTTTTATTAGTGGAGGAAGCTGGAATACCCGAAGAGAACCACTGACCATCAGTAGGAAAATTGGCAATCCTTGTGAATTAAGATAGGAGTCAAGCACACCCTGGCATAGGTGAGATTCGAACTCACAACCTCAGTGTCGACAGGCTAGAGATCATTAGCAGTCATGACATACATTGTATATATAAATAGACCATTAAATAACCCGTTAAACCTTTTCACAAAAAAAAATAATCAAAATGTATGAGTCTTCCAAGGAAGACATGTGTCACCTGAGGACGTCAATTTTTACAAAAGATATTAACACTTTCAACCCTGAATTAATTTTCAGAAATTGTCTGTTTTCAAGACTTTGCAAACTTTCGTTTGTAATATGCAAATGAGGCAGAATTTGTGAATGAAATTTTACCAGTGCATTATACAAGAGGTAGGGAAGATGGGGGGTGGGATGGTGGGTGGGAGGGGAGGGGTGGAGGGGGAGGTTAGTGGGAAAAAAGCCCTCCCCACCAGAAATATGCCTATTTTTGCTGATTTTGGGAAGTTCCCGTTGCCATGGAAACCAAAGTGAATGCCCCACATATCTAGTAATGCATGATGTGTTGAGAGTGGGATGCCATCTTTCCATTAATTACTATCAAGAGGTAAAACTAAGTAAAATTGTGTTGTAGGATCGATGTATGGAAGTCCTTGGAGGCCAAAAGTGCGATTATGGGCATTTTTGCACTGTTTAGGGTGCTCAAAAGTTCAAAAAAATTTTTAAAAATATTTCACACACACTGAGGTATTAAATGACCCTTGCTGTTCCTGTACAGCTCATTAGTAAAATTTTCCCAAACCACAATATTCCATTTGGGGCCCCAAAGGCAGCCCACCCCTCCCTCTTAATTCACCCTTTGTGACAAATGATGGCACCAAGGCTATTCTGCATGGTACTGTTGATTCATACATGTGGATCTGGGTCCAAAATGTTACTGCTTCTGTAGCTATAATGTTTGTCTTGCAATCAAGACCAAAAAGGTGTATCCAGATATCAGTGGAGAGGATTAGGGGCATACAAATGGCTGGAAGGGCCCGTGATGCATTGAGGCATCATACATCTGGAAAGGGTTAAAATGTTCTAACAAGAGGCTCACCAGAGCCTGTATCGCTCACCTGGAGTCTGGTTTTCATTGGACAATTAATCAACTATTTGACCAAGTTTGTTGCAATTGGTTCAATTGTTCAGGGAAAATTTGTTGAAGATTTATTTTTCATAAGGTTTAATGTTAAAATATGTACCCTGATGGTGGTAGTCCTGGCAGGAAGTTGATATAATTGACCAGGAATAAGGGTGAACCTTATATAAATGTAACAGAACTCGACCTCAAATTACACAAACCAATAACTCCTAAATAGAATTTGGGATTCCCTTCAATTTCAGGGTAGGTAGATCTCAACATGGCAAACATTTTTCAATTTATATTTCACCTCTATCTCAAACAGTTTTGGAGATAAATGCAAAAATGTTAAAATTTTGAAAATTTGACAAAAAAGGGCAATAACTCCTAAATGGGTTTTGGAATTTCTTTTAAAATTTCAGGGTATGTAGATCTCAACATGGCAAACATTTTTCAAATTTACATTTCACTTCTATCTCAAATAGTTTTGGAGATAAATGACAAAAAATGTTAAATTTGATGAAAAAAGGGCAATAACTCCTAAATGGGTTTTGGGATTTCCTTCAAAATATCAGGTTAGGTAGATCTTGTCATGCTGATCAATTTTACCCTGTCAGATTTTTGAAATCTGTAACGGTTTTTAAGTTATAAGCCAAAAACAACACATGCACCCCTATATTCTATTTTTAGCTACGACAGCCATGTTTTATGTCAGATCAAACTAAATTGAGGATTGTTTGTAGAGGACATGTCATAGATCATTCCTATTAAGTTTCAAGAGGAGAAGATTTTTGAATGAAAAATTTTTGAAAATTTGACAAACAAGAATTGCCTCTGGCAGCCATCATCTTCATCCAATGCAAACCAAATGAAGAGTTTTTCTAAAGGACCTCCCATACATCATTTCTGCTAATAATGGTTTAAAAAAGCCATGCGGCTTCAAAGTAGAAGATTAAATTATGATTTCCCATAGGGTTCAATGTAAAATTATGTACCACTATAGCTGCCACATTAGCCATCTGATCGGAACAAAAAGAGGAACCTTTGTACAGGACCTCCCAGTCATCATTCCTGTAAAGTATCATAAACATTTTGCCTTGTAGTTTCAGAGAAGATTTTTGAAAATCAGCCAATCAGAAACAAGAATTGCCTCTGGTGGCCATGTTTCTTGACCAATCAGAACTAAATTAGGAAACTTTGTTGAGGACCTTCCATATACCACTCATGCAAAGTTTGGTTGGAATTGGCCAAATGGTTTCTGAGGAGAAGATGTTTGAATGAAAATCTAACGACGGATGGACGACGGACGGACGACGGACGCCAAGTGGTGGCAAAAGCTCACCTTGGCAATAGCCAGGTGAGCTAAAAATGAAACCTTAATGCACAGGTGTGTATATATATTTCATTTTTAGAAAATTAAAAAAAAATTTTGGTAAAAATTGAGGGGGTTCAAAATTTCTAACCTCAACTAATCCATAACTGCTCAAAGCAATTTGATGAAACTTTCTCTGTGCATTAACCTTAATGCAAAGGTGTGCATATATTTTTCATGTGTCGCCTGGAGACGTCAATCTTTACAAAGATATTAAAATTTTCTAAAAATGAAATATATATGCACACTTGTACATTAAGGTTAATGCACAGAGAAAGTTTCATCAAATTCCTTCGAGCGGTTATGGAGTAGTTGAGGATAGAAGTTTTGACCCCCCCTTTTTTTCAAAAATGCCAATTTTTACAAAAAAAATTAAAAATTTTCTAAAAATGAAATATATATGCACACCTGTGCATTAAAGTTAATGACTTTAAAGTTAATGCACAGAGAAAGTTTCATCAAATTCCTTTGAGCAGTTTAAGAATAGTTGAGGATAGAAGAAAAGTGTGATGAGGCAAGACGCAAGATGACAGATAGTGATCCCTATGTGTCAACCATGCGTTCCGACACAAAAACTATTTGCAATGTGACTAACAAAATAATTCACATGCCATTAAAGGTTTGTATAATTTGACTGATATAAAACTTATTGTGTGTGTACAATGATTGTTCGCAAAGACCTTGCTGTAGTTTGATGAATGTGATGAATAGTTTTAATGGAATACTACCTCGTTAACTAGTCATGTATATTGATTGCATAAGGGCCAGCTGAGTTGGGAAAGTATTAAGCTAGCTACTGAATAAATACAGATCTACTGACTACAGTGGAATTTTCTGGTTTATCAATATATTTGGATACCAAGGGTCAGGAGCAGGGTACATTCATTATCTACTGACAATCAAAAGGTATATTTAGTCCACGAAAAATTCTAGTATCAGGGCTGACACAATAGCAAATAAAATTAAATAATATATTATACTAAGTGAATTCTATGCGATGTAGAAAAAAGGAATATTGATAATAAATATTAAAAATCTTCAGAATTTATTTTAAATAAATAGTGGAACAAATAAAGTATACTAAAAATACACTTAACAAACTCTGAACTAACAAGCCATATACTTTAATATCACATCTAAGAATCCACAATAATTCAAAAGAAAAGAGGTAGTATTAGGACCCCCTTTTGCCCTTGATAATTGTTATATTACTATTTGGCTTATCAACATCTTGCTATCATAACAATAAAGTTGTTCCTGAACTATTATGAAGAAAAAAGGAAAACAAATTATTAGTGTGTTGTATCATTGTCCCAAATTTTTATCGACCTGGGTCAAAAGTCAATCGGCAAAATTCACATATTTCAAATATTGTGTTATGTAAATAACTGTTTTTTTGGTGACCATATTTTGCACAAAAATCTACAAGTTCGTTAAAAAAATATTAATAATTTGATGTAAGATTGAAGTGAGAATGATCATATATCCTTTGGATGAATAAAAACTTTACATTGTATTCTGAATTGAATGAAAATGAAAAAATAAAGAGAAAAATCGAACGGCGTTCCGAAGTCCCCCGCCGCTAGAGCATCAGAAACCCTTGGACAAGTGAAACATAACAAAATTTTCTCAAAGAGAGAGAATAGAAGGACAAACAATTTGTGGTTATTGCTAAAGTTTTTTACAAGTTAATGAGTGGTATGAAGACATTTATACAATATGGGTATAGTGTTGAAATCTTATTTTACCATGTGTATTGAGAATTTATACAAATGTACATTTACTCCTTTTCAATAAACAGAAATGCTTTGATCAAAAGTATTCCGCCTAACAAACTCTTAAAGACAGTATTTTTCAATTTTATAAGTTTCGATAGGAGTTTATGTATAAAACCTCCCTTTAGGTCCAAGTGTATAAATATTATTCCAATGCAAGGAGAATATAAATTTTCTAGAACACTTAGATGAACATTTTGTCAATTTCCAAAGTTATTAAGGGGCATAACTCCTACAAAAATATTTCGACATGACTCATCTTCGAACTCCCTTGAGGTATCATTGAGTTAAAGCTACTGTATAAATATTATCCAAATCGGTCAAGAAATAAATTTGCTAGAGCGCTTACATGAAAATTTTGTCAATTTTCTAAGTTATTAAGGGGCATAACTCCTACAAAAATATTTCGACATGACTCATCTTCGAACTCCCTTGAGGTATCATTGAGTTAAAGCTACTGTATAAATATTATCCAAATCGGTCAAGAAATAAATTTGCTAGAGCGCTTACAAGGTGGACGGACGGACGCCCGGCATTACCATATCCCCCGAATCGCGTTGCGGCGGGGGACAAAAAAAAATAAAAACTGGAAGTTAAAAGAAACATTTTTTAAATTTATGACAGGTTAATTAAATAATGATGAACTTGGAAAATGATTTCCACTCATATTAATATGAATAAAATTATCAATGATGGTTGTTTGGTTTTGATAATGGATTTTCTATTTAAATTTCACAATATGATGACAATCATTTCATATTCAAAACAAATTGTACATATCAAAATATGAAAAAATAAGGAAATAACAAAAGATAGGTGTATATTAAATTTGCTATGACTTGCTAAAATATGAATGAAGTGATGATCCACATGAATCACAATACTGAAATTATCAAAATTGCATGAGACATATTTATGTTTCACAAATATATAATTAAGAAATATCTAAATATCTAATATGTATTTCAATCCCACACATGTATTTAATACCATATGCCATGCTAATTGACCCACAAACTTCTAATAAAAAAATAAAAACCAATCTATTCTGACCCTATTAACACTTAATGAAGACACAGATATGTGTTAATTTTGAATGTCATGTAAATGTTAAAATAAATCCTTACTGAGGTAAATTAATAAATTAATCAGTCCATGTCATGGCTATAAGATGACTCACTGATGAAATTTTCTCATAGAAACCAAGAAAAGTTAATTACACGGTAATTTTTCAAGGCAAAATAAACTTTTTAGACAGCAAATCTGTCCATAAAATATCACTATCCAACATGAAAAAAAACAAAATACATACCATTTTTCAAATAAATTATTGAAAGAAACATACAAGAACAATAACAAAATCATGACGTCTGACAAAGAAAACTGACCTAGCAACCCTATATTTTTCTAGATGTATAACCAGAAACAAAAAATTTTGTTTTAAGGACTTACATAACACATTTACACATAAATCATGAAACAAAAATTACAGAAATTATAAGAGTTTTATACTGTACCCTGGAAACTAAGTAAATAACTCATAAGTATAGAAGATAAATGAAGAAAACGTCCTTAATTGGGAATGTGTGACTATGTGATTCAGATGCAGAAGTATTGACAGAGTGATTCCTAAAAACCCTTAAACTATGTTTACAATGGTTACACAATAATTCCCTGATCAGCCAGAAACTCGAACTTGATCTATAGCTCATCATTGTAAGCCAACATAAGATCAGTTGGTTGAACGGTCCGGAAAAGTATTATTTTGGCAATTATTTCTATTTTCAAGGGCAATAACTCTAACAATAATTATCCAATAAGCGTTAAACTCTAACTTGATCTGAAACTCATCATTAAAAGCTCACTTACCAAAAATATGATCAGCTGGTTAAACGGTTTCTGAAAAAGTCCGAAAAACTGAAGTGTGATGGACAGATGGACAGAGTGCAAACTTATAGTCCCCATCGGCAGTAGGCAACTCATAAAAAGCAATTAATGTCTATAAATAGCATTGTGAAAATATAAATCAAGATTAAATCTTGTAAAAATATTCACTGAATTTAAATTCCTATTCAAAATATTTATATACAGGTTTGACTATAAAGCAACATGTAGTAAAATTACACTCATCCACACATTAACCAAACACCCATTTTTTCTATCTTTATACCAGACACCCATTTTTTCTATCTTCACTGCAAATTTTTATATTTTTTTTTAAAAATAGTCTTAAGCAATATAAAATAATCTATTGTATCAAATTTTTACTGAAAAGGACTGGAATTTCTAGCTTCTATTTTTAAAACTCTCCACAATTTTACATCCAAACATTACATCTGGTATAAAAAAATAAATATTTTCAAATTCCTCAGGACACAATCACCCACAAAATCAAATACAAACTTCACAATAAAACCCAGTAGAAACTATGAGAAATGACAAGGAATTTAAATATGAAAAATAAAGGTTGTTACATTACAATTTAGAATACTGTAGCTCATAAAGACAAGACAAGACAAAATTCTGCTCATTTTGTAATTGTAATTTTCAAAAGGTACCATATTTTTGTGATTTGCAAAATTTGATACAGCAAAATTATTATATTTAAATAATTTTATTTTAAAATAATTTAATATTTAAGTCAATTTATGTTTAGATTCATCAAATGATATATTTTTGCATGATGTCAATATCAAAACCTTTTCTGACAATAAACTCTGCCATTAAATTTCTTGGACACTATACACATTTCTGATTTCAATTTTATCAGGTACATTTTAAAATAAATATTTCTTTACCATTTTAGAATGCACTTAACTTAATATGACTAAAGCAATGTAATTCCCTTTTTAATATGGGGAAAAGAAGGCAAATGATAAATTTGACAAAAATCCTACCACCACATGTTCCATCCAAAATTGGGCTGATGTAACATAAATACATTAACTATTAAGTAGTATTCATTATAATCAAATTTGTCAAATTATAACAATTAATAATAGTAGAAATCTTTTAAAATTATGAAATAATGTTTGAATCACAAAACTTTGAAGTAAAAAATATATTGTAATTATTTTTAGTGTTGCTATATATCAGGATCTCTTCTTTATAGATTCCCGTATATATTTGATAACTTTGTATGGATCCGTATTTGCATTCTGTGACTGAAATTATAATAAATAGTAACTATCATATGTTAATCAAGCTCAGGGTAGCAAGAAAATACAGGTCTATTGTGAAATTGTTGTAAATGTTATGTTCTTTTGGCTATGAGGTTTTAACAATTTAAATAAGGAGATGACAACCCAGTATATGACAGATCAGATGAACTCTGACAGAAACAAAATACAAATTCCCACTGTTATTGATAAATTATGTTACTACATATTCAGGCAAACTGAGCATTCTAATTGCTATAGAAAATAATCAGTAGTATACATATTTTTTTCTAAATCAGTGTTCTCCCCAGGCTTATATACCACAGTGGTACCAATGTGCTATAATTTCTTAACACTGTGTTATGATCAATATATTTATTTTTTTACTTTTGAAGCAGTTATTTGTTCCCATTTTCTAAAGTTTACATTAGAGAAAACTATAATAATTAAAATACAGTTAGATTTTGCACTACCTATATTCTACTATTTCTCAAAAATCATCTTAAATATCCCTTTCTACAGTAATACAATCATTCGTTACAAACCTATGTGAATTTTATACCACAATGCTATGATAAATTTCTGAGGAGAACACTGTCATTTTGTATTAAACTTTGACATTTATTTCTATCCTTGCTATGGACTGGCGGCTAAGATATTATATGGGCCGGCCTTGATTTGATCTGAATTAAAAATAACAATGCAGAATCTGTTTCAAAAACTATAATGTAACAAATAGTCCATGACACTTTGGGTCAAACAGGAATATCTCAACCAGTTGGTTGCCCTCAAAATTTTATAAATGGACCTTGCCAGCATTTTCAGTCCATAACAATTTTTTCAGGCAATCAGCAACTCCATATACTGCCATAACACTATCAGTGTAATGAACTATTTGTTAAAAAATGACCATCACTTACAGTAAATAATTCTAATGAGCTGATATCAGATCTGATTTCTTCTACTGCTCCTCTGGTTATTGCTCTAACATAAGCTGGAATCCTTCCTTTATCTTCTTCTATATCCTGTATAAAATGGTATTTTCATAGATAAGAACCTGGTACATGTAGTTTCATGTATATTGAGGCGTTTTTTTGTTTTGAAAATGTTAATGAAACTTTAGAGCATAATTTCGGTCCCCAAATTACTGTAAATTCAGAAATTATTGTGTGCATTTATTATTGTGATTTTATCATTTTAGACCAAAATGCAATTTTAATTTTTGCGATATTGAGAAAAATCCCACTTCATTCATACAAAAAATTCAAAAATGCGAGTTTAAATTATTGAGATTACAACCCTGTCGCATTTTGCACAATAATAAAAACATAGCAATAATCTCCAAATTTACAGTACCTACTGCACCAAATCAGGGATCAAACATTTTTTACAGTAGTCCACCGCTCCACGAACTTGGCTAAAGGAGTACTCCGCTAATGGAGGTAATTATAAGCCTAATATGGTTCTATAACTCGAGGGAAGCCCCCTGACAAAACAAAAACTGATTAAAATTGTTTAAAACACAACTGACTATTATAGAATAAACTTACCATACTTGGTAAGGCAAATCCTGAACTATAACATATTTTCTGCATGTCATCTAAAAATGCTACAAAATAGAACCAAATATAAATCTGAATGTTTGTTAGCTCTTAATTTAAGGTAGGAGGTACCTAAATCCGCTAAATTATAGATTTTCACGAAATTTTACATGCAGCTAGAACATTCGAAGCTGCATCTGAATATCGAAAAAAAATTATATTTAGCTTTTATATTTCTTTCATAGGGTTGATTTAAATTCATTGAAATAAAGCACATTTACTGTAGATGTCATATAAAAACTGCTGAAAAAAAATAATGATTTCACTTTAAATCATCATTTCTGAAAATCTAATCCCTAGGATTTTCTATAAAAATGATATGTTATTGCTTTCAACTTTTTCGTTTCAATTATGATACTAAATAAACATAGGGTCACCAGGTTCGTTTTTGTCGTAAAAATCATTCAACTATATGTCCTGTCTGTAAAAACACTAAAAATCTACATTTTTATCGCAACACCGTGACGACGTTACACTGATTTTTGTGTTTTTGACATTCATTTTCACTCTTCATACAGTAATCAATCTAATATACTAAAAAAACGAATGTGGTGACCCCCAATAAATTTTACATCAATAAAAAGAGAATTTCAATGGCAATAATACATCTTTTTTTTAAATTCTAGGGACTGGATTTTGAGAAATCATAATTTAAAGTCCAAATATTTGACTTTTTGGAGCAATAACTGCATGCATTCTATGTATTTACTCATCTGTTTGCCAAAACCTTAAACACCATATTTTTGGAAATATCAAAGGGACCTACATTAGTTTTTGCATGCCAAATTTTATAAAAATCTGAAATATAGCCCAATTAGGTACCTCCTACCTTAAAAGAATACAAATCTTCTATTAAATTCAAATTACTTCAGTTACACAGTTATCACTTTATATTTCGTTTGATTAATAATTTTTCCTGGATTTTGTAGGTGAAGGAAAACCATGTGTTTAAGTACATGTATTCAATGAAATGAACTTTTCAAAAAGTATAGCAAGACCATGAATTTTAGTATCCTCAAGTTATTAATTTTCACCAATTCAAGAAAAGTGGCCATGACAAAATAATGAGTCTAGAGTATATACCAGGGATCCGGAAATTTCATCCGCCTCCGTCAAATATTTTTTTGATAGACATGAATTGTTAGTTTACACTCGTTTTTAGTAATCTTAAAATTTGACCTTAATTAAAAAAAAGTGTTGTAAGGGAAGAGATCAAAAGTTCAATGTCGGATAAAAAACTTAATTCAAATAGTTTGGGGGTGTGGGGGGGGGGGGGGGGGGGGGGGGGGGGGGTAAAAATCTCTGCAAGTTTTGTTATCCGACATCGATTTTCGGATTGAAAAATACGGATTCAAGTGATGTCCAAGTCAAAATACAGAACAAACATACATTGTTGAGGAAAAACAGGACCCATGATACAATAAAGTATACTCAAAGCATATGCCCATATTGGTCAATCAATTTTTCCCAAATTAAGTTAAGACGGGGGGTGGGGGGGTCAGTGAAAAAACTATGTGAATTAAGTTTTTTATCCGACATTGAACTTTTGATCTCGTCCCTAAAGTACAATTTATCAATGTTTTGAGCAGGGTTCTCGCTAAGGTGCGTACATGCGTCCTGGACGCGCTTAAATTCGACTGGACGCATGTAGATCTAATCAGCTGCGTCTGAAGACCGTTATTTTCATTAAAAATCTTGAACCGCCATTTTTTTGTTTTCTTCGAGATCAAAGGGGGGAAGGGAAAGAAACGACAAAAAGTAAGCTAAAAATGGCGGCAATCATGATTTTTCATTGGCCACAGTGTTTATTACAACTGGTAACAATATGTAGACCTCATTTAAAAATAAATTTAGCAGAATTTGACTTATCTATGCACAAATGGAAATTTTGTCAATATTGATTATTAAGGTGTTCAAACAATGTCAATTGGAGGATTTTAAGAGTATGTTTGAGAAAAAATATTAGTAAAGATTATAGATAAATAAATATTACAAAATAAAATGGCAATAATAAATAAGTTGTGTCAAAAGGTGCAAAGATATTTGCTCATATCTGTAACAGAAATTTGTTTGTTTCCAAGTTCAGAGCACCACTGCATAAATCCAATTTTTTTTTTTTTTTTTTTGGAAATTTCAAATTATATTCATCAGTATGTTAAGGCAGCACATGATTTTAATTAAACTTTAACATAGTACAATAGGCCTACCATGATCAAAATCATGCAGGAGTGTACGTTAAAAAAGTGGCGATGAGTCCTGGGACTCATCAAAATCAGCTGAGACTCACCATTCTGAAAAATGATGAGTCCCAGGACTCATCATGAAAAATTCTTAGTGAGAACCCTGGTTTTGAGTAAGTTCTGTAATATTATGTGTATCTGCTGCTTTAACTTTTTGTGCGTTGTTGTCTGTGTATTGATAATTTCGATGTTTTAGGTGTCTTCTTCTCTGTCCGTGAATGCTATGTATAAATAGACTGATATGGATATACACCCTATGTGACTACATGACGCAGTAGAAATGAAAAAAATAAAACAAAATAAATTCAAGTAAAAACACTTTGAAATCGGTCAACAAAAGATTTTATTACATTTTTCATAATTAAGAACGATTCACGAATGCTCAATGATCATTTACTAAACTACACGTGCAGAGAATGGAAACATTGTGGAAATCTCATATTTTTGCCAAATTAAACTACATGGGCATTTACTATATTCCCAATTTATGATTGTGAATGTTCATCATATAAATGCCTTGTATGCAATTCTTTCAAAGAAGAAAGAAGTGAAAAATGCCTCAATGTTTGTCACTGATGAATGACCTCAAATGAGCATTGAAATTGTTGACAGATACACAGTAATTATTATGAAGCATACTAAATGCACCGACACCAATGTAAATTACCAAATTGACATAGTAGTTGAACTAAAAACAATCAGCAAAGATCAGTCAACCATTAAGAGGAAATGAGATCACCGTTGATGAATTTCAAAATTTTGGTATCGCAACTTTTCAATTTATCTTTTGTTTTTTAAATTAAACTTTTGGATGACCTTTTGACTCTTTTTATAACCGGATAAATAAAAATTTCCCCGGTCATCACAGAAAATAGGAAGCTTTCCGGGTCCTTGGTATATACGAATCTCTAAAATATATGCACATATTTAGATTTATTAGCCAATATAATTTAAGATAAAAGTACATAAACATAATTTTTAATGATAAAATTTCTTTGTCAAATAATACAGAAGTTTTTATTTTTATTTTTGTTCCAATCTAGAATTGAAGGAAAGACCTAAATAGTTTTCTTTTATAAAAAAGAAACAACAAATAAAATTCACATGAAATATAACAAGGTTTTAAAAGTTTAATAATAATTATATTATAACTAATCTTGAAATGCGAATACCGAAAAAATCTATGAGTTACCGAACAACACATTAATTCACGAGTGTGCATGTTTTTCGGTCACGAGTTGTAGATCTTTGGTATCGGAATTTCAAGATTATTTATTCTGTTTATTACATTGACATATTCTGTGCATTCATAAAATTTAACGAGACAATACAAGGGATTATGTTTTGATGCGACTACTCAACAACGTTTGTAAAGCAATATGGTTGGCGACGGCTATTGTTACTTCCTTTCCTAGAAAGAAATATGACTTTTCTTTTCACTAGGTGAATTATCGGATTTTATTTCACTCAGAAATCCCAGTATTTCACCACACTCAATGTAATAATCTACTATATTGTATATACATACCTCTATATACAAAATACTGTAGTTTAAAAAAATCTTCAGATGGAGTTTTACTAAGTACTATTACTTCATTATCTTTCTTTGGTAACTACATGTAGAAAATGAGAAAATATAGCAGAGTAACTTTTTCTGCTCCCTACAACTTAATCCATGCAAAACAGTTATAAAGCAAATATGTTTACAATATAATTGCAATGGTTCAATGGTTTCACTCAACTTGAAATACATGGCATTTATTCATTCGCATTTTCACAGTGTGTTTCAATTGAATTAATGTCAAAATTAAAAAAAATGTATAATCTCACCAAAAAACTATACAATTCTCTACAAGATTCTACATTTAAGTCCAAATAACTTACACCTCTTCTCCATAAATTTCAATCCCAATAATTTCTATTTTCTATTCATCAGAATTTTGTAATGACTTATGAAACTATTCCCCCTACCAGGTTCAAATTAATGACATTTTTTCTGAAAAAAAAATTCCAATAATAACATACTATACTAGCTATTGCAACTGCATCTCCATATTGTACTGCTAATCCTAATGACATATGTATTGTGACTAAGTCACTAAAATAATTCTGACTAGGAAAATCTTCTTTATATTCATCAGCAGCTACTCTCCAATTCTCTACTGCACCTACAATATATTTTTTTTTGCAATTTAAGAAAGACATGTGAAAATAATGAGATACTATTTTTTTTTCTTTATTTTATAACCTTTTCACAATCTTGTGCTTCTTTTTTTCTGTTGCAACATCATTTTTATTAACAAAAATCAAACAAAAATCTTTTTTATAAATTTCTTTATTTAGAAAAAAATTCAGATGAGTTCTTAATAAAACTTCTTTCTAAATGACAAATGTTATAACAAGATGTGTGTCTAACCCAATCTGTAAAAATTTACATCAGACAAAGTCTTTTGAATTCTCCCTACTTTAAAATATGCTAACACTCTGTTCACTCTAACTCAAATATCTTGAACATGTTGGATATCTTATACTCCATGATAAGTTCTTTCACTCAAATTTCTACTCTTTAGATCATATATTACAAACTCCTATATAACCAAAACTCTTTTGTTGATCTTTTGCATTTCTGACCTACCAAAGTTACTGAAGTTGCAATTTGAACTTCTAATACTTCACAGGTTATCTAGTTCAAAAAAGTATGTGTACTAAATCTCCAACTGATGTCCTTAGTAACCATTTACATGTATACTTTACTGTCAAAAAGTATATCCCAAATACTGAATTTGGTATATATCTGCATCTTAAAAGCCATGAAGATGTGGGTGTTCGTGACTAGCACATCCTAAATACTGATCTACCCATCTTTGAAGCCTTGAACCTTGGTACCTATCTGCATCTGGCCCAAGACCACAATTAGTGCACACTTTTCATTGTCCACAAATATAATCCCTTATATAAATTTACTGTATTTCTTCCATTTTTATTTTCTACCCCTTATTAAAGCATTTTTAAATGGTTTTTGTTCTAAATTTATTGTAGAATGTTCAAAGTTGATGTTTTAAAAAAGTTTGAATGAACTGTCACAATTAAAGGTGGTGATTTGGTCAGATGGAAAATGGTCAATATTTAGGGTGTCGTCTGCTGTCTTCAAGAATTCTGCTACCCTAGGAGATATTTTTGCCAATTTTGAGTTAGCACTGATGAATTTTTTTTAAATTTTGATATTATGACAGGAAGTAAGTGTACTCTCTACAGAAGAAAGATTTTCAAGATTGCGCAGGTGCTATTTTTTTTTCTAAATGACAAATGTTATAACAAGATGTGTGTCTAACCCAATCTGTAAAAATTTACATCAGACAAAGTCTTTTGAATTCTCCCTACTTTAAAATATGCTAACACTCTGTTCACTCTAACTCAAATATCTTGAACATGTTGGATATCTTATACTCCATGATAAGTTCTTTCACTCAAATTTCTACTCTTTAGATCATATATTACAAACTCCTATATAACCAAAACTCTTTTGTTGATCTTTTGCATTTCTGACCTACCAAAGTTACTGAAGTTGCAATTTGAACTTCTAATACTTCACAGGTTATCTAGTTCAAAAAAGTATGTGTACTAAATCTCCAACTGATGTCCTTAGTAACCATTTACATGTATACTTTACTGTCAAAAAGTATATCCCAAATACTGAATTTGGTATATATCTGCATCTTAAAAGCCATGAAGATGTGGGTGTTCGTGACTAGCACATCCTAAATACTGATCTACCCATCTTTGAAGCCTTGAACCTTGGTACCTATCTGCATCTGGCCCAAGACCACAATTAGTGCACACTTTTCATTGTCCACAAATATAATCCCTTATATAAATTTACTGTATTTCTTCCATTTTTATTTTCTACCCCTTATTAAAGCATTTTTAAATGGTTTTTGTTCTAAATTTATTGTAGAATGTTCAAAGTTGATGTTTTAAAAAAGTTTGAATGAGCTGTCACAATTAAAGGTGGTGATTTGGTCAGATGGAAAATGGTCAATATTTAGGGTGTCGTCTGCTGTCTTCAAGAATTCTGCTACCCTAGGAGATATTTTTGCCAATTTTGAGTTAGCACTGATGAATTTTTTTTTAATTTTGATATTATGACAGGAAGTAAGTGTACTCTCTACAGAAGAAAGATTTTCAAGATTGCGCAGGTGCTATTTTTTTTTCTAAATGACAAATGTTATAACAAGATGTGTGTCTAACCCAATCTGTAAAAATTTACATCAGACAAAGTCTTTTGAATTCTCCCTACTTTAAAATATGCTAACACTCTGTTCACTCTAACTCAAATATCTTGAACATGTTGGATATCTTATACTCCATGATAAGTTCTTTCACTCAAATTTCTACTCTTTAGATCATATATTACAAACTCCTATATAACCAAAACTCTTTTGTTGATCTTTTGCATTTCTGACCTACCAAAGTTACTGAAGTTGCAATTTGAACTTCTAATACTTCACAGGTTATCTAGTTCAAAAAAGTATGTGTACTAAATCTCCAACTGATGTCCTTAGTAACCATTTACATGTATACTTTACTGTCAAAAAGTATATCCCAAATACTGAATTTGGTATATATCTGCATCTTAAAAGCCATGAAGATGTGGGTGTTCGTGACTAGCACATCCTAAATACTGATCTACCCATCTTTGAAGCCTTGAACCTTGGTACCTATCTGCATCTGGCCCAAGACCACAATTAGTGCACACTTTTCATTGTCCACAAATATAATCCCTTATATAAATTTACTGTATTTCTTCCATTTTTATTTTCTACCCCTTATTAAAGCATTTTTAAATGGTTTTTGTTCTAAATTTATTGTAGAATGTTCAAAGTTGATGTTTTAAAAAAGTTTGAATGAGCTGTCACAATTAAAGGTGGTGATTTGGTCAGATGGAAAATGGTCAATATTTAGGGTGTCGTCTGCTGTCTTCAAGAATTCTGCTACCCTAGGAGATATTTTTGCCAATTTTAAGTTAGCACTGATGAATTTTTTTTAAATTTTGATATTATGACAGGAAGTAAGTGTACTCTCTACAGAAGAAAGATTTTCAAGATTGTGCAGGTGCTATTTTTTTTTCTAAATGACAAATGTTATAACAAGATGTGTGTCTAACCCAATCTGTAAAAATTTACATCAGACAAAGTCTTTTGAATTCTCCCTACTTTAAAATATGCTAACACTCTGTTCACTCTAACTCAAATATCTTGAACATGTTGGATATCTTATACTCCATGATAAGTTCTTTCACTCAAATTTCTACTCTTTAGATCATATATTACAAACTCCTATATAACCAAAACTCTTTTGTTGATCTCTTGCATTTCTGACCTACCAAAGTTACTGAAGTTGCAATTTGAACTTCTAATACTTCACAGGTTATCTAGTTCAAAAAAGTATGTGTACTAAATCTCCAACTGATGTCCTTAGTAACCATTTACATGTATACTTTACTGTCAAAAAGTATATCCCAAATACTGAATTTGGTATATATCTGCATCTTAAAAGCCATGAAGATGTGGGTGTTCGTGACTAGCACATCCTAAATACTGATCTACCCATCTTTGAAGCCTTGAACCTTGGTACCTATCTGCATCTGACCCAAGACCACAATTAGTGCACACTTTTCATTGTCCACAAATATAATCCCTTATATAAATTTACTGTATTTCTTCCATTTTTATTTTCTACCCCTTATTAAAGCATTTTTAAATGGTTTTTGTTCTAAATTTATTGTAGAATGTTCAAAGTTGATGTTTTAAAAAAGTTTGAATGAGCTGTCACAATTAAAGGTGGTGATTTGGTCAGATGGAAAATGGTCAATATTTAGGGTGTCGTCTGCTGTCTTCAAGAATTCTGCTACCCTAGGAGATATTTTTGCCAATTTTGAGTTAGCACTGATGAATTTTTTTTAAATTTTGATATTATGACAGGAAGTAAGTGTACTCTCTACAGAAGAAAGATTTTCAAGATTGCGCAGGTGCTATTTTTTTAATTCAATTTTATTTAATATGAAAATGCACTATGAATCAATTGTGGTGCCGGACCATCTTGAAAGCCATGAACATGTGGATGTACCTGACTAGCACATCCTGAATACTGACCTTGGTACCAATCTCGATGAACAGATGGGTGTACTTTACTAGTAAATACTAGATACTGACTTTGGTACCTAGTTGCATCTTAAAAGCCATGAATGTGTGGGTATACTTGACTAGCACATCCTAAATACTGACCTTGGTACCAGTCTTAGAACACATGAACAGGTCAGTGTACTTGACTAGTAAATACTAGATACTGACCTTGGTATCTGTCTGCATCTAAGAAACCATGAACATGTGGGTGTACTTGACTAGCACCAGCATGAGGTAGTAAGTCCCATACAAACATTGGATACTTGTAACGACTATTCTGTTTATGTGCTTTATCTAGCCTGTAATTACAATTATACAAATTATATGGGGTCTCTGAATTAAAGTAAAATTTTGTTTAGACATGCAAATATAAAAAGCTTATAATAAAACTATTTTTGTAAAAAAACTGGTCATTTTAACTATAAAATAAAAATAAATCCACAGTATGACCAATTTTCAGTTACTTGGATTTTATGCTGTAACAACTGTCATACTTCTTAAGTTGGGGAGAAAAGGTAAATATCCTCTACTTTGTGTCAGTTCTCTCATCATATGGTCTGAAGGAGAAATCCTTTCTTAATATTAAATTTCTATATTTATAAATAATTAAACAGTCATTCTGAATTAAAAATGACACAAAATGCAATATTAATCTCACATCTCTCTGCTGACTTCAAAACAAAACAAATTTTCTCTACAAATTAGAAATAAGATGAGCACTGATACTGTATTGATTGTTGTTACTGTTTTGCACTACACCGACTTTTGTCTCTAATATATTTAAACAAACCATTTTTGAGCTGTAGACATCATATCTCTGTATTCTGTATAAGTCCAGTTTAATGGGTGGTGTTTCTTGGTTAATATAAGAGTATGCCAGGAATCTAATTTAAATGTGTTAGCTGCAGTAAAGGAATGATCAGACTCTATCCTACCAAAGGTATCCTCTGCTGTATTTCTGAAAAATTATGTAAATTACCAGTATAAATCATGAAGCGACAAAATATAATTTCATTCATAACAATGGATTTTAAAAAAATTCTGGTTGGCGAAATACGTACATGTATAATAATTGGATTATGTTATGAGATTATTCAACAAAGTAAAATAAAATATTAAAAGCAATTTCTCCTATTCTTGACCTGTTTAATCAGTCGGATAAAAAAACATAATATTTTTAACCACTTCCCCACATGGAAATTCCTGCCATTTTTTTTTTTTTACGTTTATTGCAAAGATAAACTAGAGAAGTTCCAAAATGGCATTCATGTAAACAAAATGCATAGCAAGGTATTTTCTTGAGGTTTTTGTTGAAAGTCATAGGAGAATCAGATTCTTCTTCAATATTCTCATGTTATAGAATTTCTTCACCCTCGATAGTTATATTTTAGGTTTTAACATGCTCGCTGTAGCTCGCGTGTTTAAAATAAAAAATTTAACTATCTCAGGTTTTGAGAATTTCCATAACTCACTGAAGGAGAATCTATATATAAATGTAATACCATTTCATTACTTCTTCTTGAAAAATGTATATTCATCGAGAGTTTTAGCAACTGATACAATGTTAACCACACACCCTGCCTTACTTCCTGTGCTCTGTTCATTATTTATGAGAATCTTTTAAATATTTATTGATATCGCTATATGTACATCTATAGCTAAATGAAACCTCTGGATATACTCTGTGAGTATAAATATACAATACATAGTCATTGTCGGAAAATATAAAATCTATTTGGGCGAGCATTAGAAACATGAGAAAAGGCGAGCTTAAGTGAGCCTTTTCCCCATGTTTCGCACCGAGCCCAAATAAATTTATATTTCCGACAATGACTTTGTATTGTCTTTATTCTGCAATCCCATTTAGATGCATAAATGCCTTAAAATTACGTTTGGAGTTGAAATTCAACTGCAGTGAAAATGCGGGAAATGCCACAATGTCGTCTGGTACAAAAGCTACGCTCCTCGCGCTCTTCATGTAAACAAGTACCAGTACACTTTATTAGGTCATTGACCTAATACGACTAAAGTTTATTCTACCCCTTTTATTAGACTGGAAATTGCTTGATTGCAGGATAAACATACATAAATGCTGCATGTGCATTAGCTTAAAGTTTGATTTTTGCTTTTTGTTGAATACTATAACCCCGCTGCAATTTTGCGCCTGTCCTAAGTCAGGAACCTCTAGCCTTTGTTAATCTTGTGTGTTTTTTTAATTTTGGTTCATTTTTATGTGTCTGAGTTTAGTGTGCCGTCCATTTCGCCGAACTAGTATGAATTATTTAGGGGCCAGCTGAAGCCTGCCTCCAGGTGTGGGATTATCTCTGCGTTGAAGACCCCTTTGTAGCCTTGAACTGTTTTCTGCTCTTTGGTTCTGTTGTTGTCTCTTTAACACATTCCCCATTTCCATTTTCTATTCTATTGCTTATCTGACAGAGCAAAATATATATTTTCAATCACTTTTTCAAATTTTATTAAAACAACTGAAAAAATTATAAGGAATTGTGTATAGTTCAATCAATAAATTAATATTACAAACTTTTTACGAAACTTACAATTTGTATTTACAAAAGTCACATAATGGTTCTGTTTTCTGCACCAATTCTTCAACACTGCAAAGTGGATATGGAAAATAAAAACCCATCAAAATAATTCTTATTTTTACATTATTTTAAAATAAATGTTTACAATGCAAAAAACAATTGATTTTCTTAAAAACCATTACAAAGAATTTGTGAATAAACTCAACAAAATATGACATAATCTATTCAAATACTATTCTTAGATTCCTCTGACATCAAATTGGCAGTTTTAGAATTGGTATGAATTTGATGACAATTTTTTATTGTTTCCTTTCATTTTGCCTGATCAACAATTTTTAAAGGGTACTTGTATTAAGATGTTTGCACCCCTCCATGAAGTTGAGATACTCTTAGGAATGTTATGACTACTGGTATTTACTCCCTAGGACCTAGTGCTACTTTGTTACAAGCTAATGCTGTAAGATGCTATTAAATGGATTTTCTTTTTCAAAATCAAATTTAAATATATTTGATTCAACATGTAAGAAATGATTAGAGGCCATGAAATTTCAATTGAAAGTGCTGCTTTGTTACAAGGTAATACTGTAAGATGCTATTAAATGGATTTTCTTTTTCAAAATCAAATTTAAATATATTTGATTCAACATGTAAGAAATGATTAGAGGCCATGAAATTTCAATTGAAAGTGCTGCTTTGTTACAAGGTAATACTGTAAGATGCTATTAAATGGATTTTCTTTTTCAAAATCAAATTTAAATATATTTGATTCAACATGTAAGAAATGATTAGAGGCCATGAAATTTCAATTGAAAGTGCTGCTTTGTTACAAGGTAATACTGTAAGATGCTATTAAATGGATTTTCTTTTTCAAAATCAAATTTAAATATATTTGATTCAACATGTAAGAAATGATTAGAGGCCATGAAATTTCAATTGAAAGTGCTGCTTTGTTACAAGGTAATACTGTAAGATGCTATTAAATGGATTTTCTTTTTCAAAATCAAATTTAAATATATTTGATTCAACATGTAAGAAATGATTAGAGGCCATGAAATTTCAATTGAAAGTGCTGCTTTGTTACAAGGTAATACTGTAAGATGCTATTAAATGGATTTTCTTTTTCAAAATCAAATTTAAATATATTTGATTCAACATGTAAGAAATGATTAGAGGCCATGAAATTTCAATTGAAAGTGCTGCTTTGTTACAAGGTAATACTGTAAGATGCTATTAAATGGATTTTCTTTTTCAAAATCAAATTTAAATATATTTGATTCAACATGTAAGAAATGATTAGAGGCCATGAAATTTCAATTGAAAGTGCTGCTTTGTTACAAGGTAATACTGTAAGATGCTATTAAATGGATTTTCTTTTTCAAAATCAAATTTAAATATATTTGATTCAACATGTAAGAAATGATTAGAGGCCATGAAATTTCAATTGAAAGTCGAGAGATGAAACTTTCAATAACTCATAATTACAATACCTAAAATGATTTTAAATAGTCTACTATGAAGACGTTTCCTTTCAAAAGGTGCACAATATAAAATTACTTACTATTCTCTTTCAGGTCTAGGTGGAATCCCCATTGGTCTCTTTTCTCTTAGTGGATTATATACATTTTGTTCTCTGGTATATTCATTGTATATAAACATTATTGTCTTTAAAAGAGAGAAATTGAAAATCTTTATTCAACGAGGTGTCCATACAAATTTTATGTTAATATCTTATGAAACTGATACTTGTTTAAAGCAATACTGATATATTCTTGGATTCTTTTGTAAATGAATTAATGAATTATCTTTTCTTGTTGTGTGTATTCTTTGCTGAAAATCTGAAAATAAATAATATCAAAGACCAGGATCCTAGAGAAAATGTAGCTTCCAAGCTTTAAACATGTAAAACCTTGTAGCTTGCAAGCTTAAAGCATGTAAAATCTTAAGTTTGATTATCTCCCTTTGCAAGTATCCGGCGATAATTATCTTGCTTCTTGCACGCCTACATATGATGCCCAACCTTCATATAAAGTTTTATCAAAATCTATTAAACTGTTTAGGAGGAGTTGCACTTACAAGCTTAAAACATGTAAAACCCTTAAGTTGGATTATCTCCCTTTGCAAGCATCCGACTATAATTATTTGCTCTATGCACATCTACAAATAATGCCCAACCTTCATATAAAGTTTCATTGAACGGTTTAGGAGGACAGACAGGCGATTCTTATATACCCTCCAAAACTTTGTTTGCGGGGGGTATAAAAATTACTGATATATGTCTGTGATACTACATTAAAAAGTAAAAGTAAAAATTTTGTATACAGCAGACTCCAGTAAATTCGATACACAAAATGTCAGTAAAAATATATGATTGTCAGGTAAACTCAAATAGCCATTTACTTTATTTTTGTCAAAGAAAGGCCAGTCATAATTTATTTATCTGCATTCATATCCTATTTTAACATACCTAATCAATATACTATTATAACTACATACAAACCTGTGACTTGACAGATTTAAACAGTTCCTCTTTGTTACCCAACCATTTCTTCACTTTAACAGCAAATGTGTCAGGTATGACCACTCTGCCTGGGTGTGTTGTTATCGTAAATATTGAGGTAATCATCTTGTAAACTTTCCTGAACATGAGAAAATATGCAATATTAAAATGAAAAGGTTAAAAAATGTGTGAGTCTTCCAAGGAAGACACGTGACACCTGTGGATGTCAATTTTTACAAAAGATATTAAAATTTTATAAAAAGGAAATATATATGCACACCTTTGCATTAAGGCCAATGCACAGAGTAAGTTTCATCAAATTGCTTTGAGCGGTTATGGAGTAATTGAGGATAGAAGTTTTGACCCCCCCCCATTTTTTTCCGAAATGTCGACCTTTACAAAAAAAAATAATCAAAATTTACTAACAATGAAATATTTATGCACACCTGTGTATTAAGGTTAATGCACAGAGAAAGTTTCATGAAGTTCCTTTGAGCGGTTATGGGGCAGTTGAGGATAGAAGTTTTGACCCCCCCCCTTTTTTGGGTTTTTCAAAAATGTCAATTTTTACAGAAAATTTTTTTAAATTTTCTAAAAATGAAATATATAAGCACATCTGTGCATTAAGGTTAATGCATAGAGAAAGTGTCATCAAATTCCTTTGAGCGCTTTACAAGTAGTTAAGGATAGAAGAAAAGTGTGACGACACAATACGCAAGATGACAGATAGTGATCCATATGTGTCGACCATGCGTTCCGCAGGCGAAACAACAAGACAATGCAAGACACAAGACGCAAGACGACAGATAGTGATCCCTATGTGTCGACTGTGCGTTCTGCAGGCGACGCAAGACGCAAGACACAAGATGCAAGACAACACACAGTGATCCCTATGTGTCGACTATGCGCTCCGCAGGCGACACAACAATATGATGGGTTAACAAAATATTTACCATTGCACTAGGCTCAACTTCTCGGATATGTACCCTGTATGTACATGTAAATATACAATTTTCCATCTATATATGTACTGCATTGGTGCTCAACTTCTGTTTGAGTGGGAGTTTTACGCCGTTTTACAGCACATTTGTCTATTTCGTGGCGGCCAGTTTTTATTGGTGGAGGAAGCCTGAGTACCCCGCGAGAACCACTGACCTTAGGTAGAAAAATTGGCAATCCATGTCAATTTAGATCGGAGTCGAACACACCCCGCTACAGGTGAGATTCGAACTCACAACCTCAGAGTTGACAGGCTAGTGATCATGATCATTAGTAGTCATGAAAAACTACCTAGACCACTCGACCGCCGAGGCCACTGCTCAACTTCTGGCTATGTACCAAGTATGTACAAATGAAATATGATCTTCCTGTTCTTCCTGTACATAATCTTCCTCTGACAAAGACCTCTTATATCAATGTATGGTGTCATACTCTTACTTTACACATACTTACATGCACTGTTCAAATAGCTATTTTTTATTTTAATATATCAATAGTTGATAACTGTTTTTCTCCTATTCTTGACGTGTTTAATCGGTGGGATGAAAATACATAATATGTTTAACCACTTCCCCAGTGATTAAATTTCTGCACAGGAATTCCCACTGTTTTTTTTAACGTTTATTGGAAAGATAAACTAGAGAAGTTCCGAAATGGCGTTCATGTAAACAAAATGCGTAGCAATGGCATTTAACTATCTTAGGTGGAGAAATTCCTGAAGGAGAATCTATAATTTTTGTTTGAGTTAGTGAGAGGAATAATAACTATTGAGATGGACTATATGTAGCATTGAACATTACAACTGGCAAAATTGAATAATTGTTACTGCCGTAATTCAAAAGCTAGACTTTTGATTTATTTGTCTTACTAATGTATGCAAATGATTAAATGAGTTTAGTCAAAATGTCGTAAAATCTATTTCATATTTATTTATTATTACAAAATTGATTTAAAGGAAAAATCAGCGCGACTGTACAAAAATTTTTCATCTTTGACCAAACTTAGAAAATAAATATCTATTATACTCCTATTGTTAAGTGTTTTGATACCTATGGTTTGTTTTTTTTCATTCTTTGTAATATACTTTCATAATCAGATGATCAGATTTCAACATATTATTATATTACAAAACAATTTACATTGTGTTTGACATCTTTGCGTTGTTTCGGGCAGTCAGAGCCATTTTTTTTTTAGGATTTAATGTACCCTAATAACATACACATAAATTATATACCCTTTGACACCCCTGTAAAAAGAATAATTTTTTATTTTATACTTTTCACCTTACATTTGGAGATTAATATCAAATAAAAAATATTTTGGTGGCAGGGTAAAAAAACGAAATTAACATTTTTTGTCAACATGTCTTTTTTCATATTTTCTAACCTACAAAGTTTAATATGATCTTGACCTTTAGAAAATATCACATTTCTTGACAATTGTTCAAATGTAACACATATCAAACTGATTTTTTAAAATGTTACCAATAGAATATAGGAATTACTAAGGTACAATGTAGGTAATTTTGTAACTAAAAAGCGATGACGAGTGACTTGATGTCAATGGTTCAGTCATTTTGTTGTACATGCATGTAGTATCATCTCAATTGTTTCTTGCTTTTTATGGAATTTGACAGGGAAAATATCGAGTGGGGTAAAAAATGTAACATCAAAATACCTAATTTCGACCCGCTAGAGCTATAACATGTGTTCGATTACGGTTTACTTGCGGTCTTTCCCCATTTAATGTTTCAGTATAATCAAACTGTTCTCTGCAAGCAGATAACATTACTCTTTGGAATATGTTTACAGGAGTTGTGTATCAATATCATTGTTATCCTGAGACCTGAGTCTGAAACCAAAGCTCCTATGTGTGTTGTAGAGTTGGAAAAAAATGAACAAAGACAACAATAACATCCGTATCTGGAAATCTAATGGTCATTCGACCCTTAATTTGGTTTAGTTCAAACTCTCAATCAGCATATCTTGCATGGAGAACCATACAAGTTTCTGATTCTTCATATGAACAGTAAAGATCTGGACAATCAGTTAGCCCCAGAATCTTTTTTACAACTAGTGGGTTACAAAATAATCAAGCGTTTTAGTTTATCATTTTCCAGAACTGGAAAAGGCAATAGTTTGTTGGGTGAACATCTGAAATCATGTAGACTTGAACTGCCAGGTGCATCGTCTAAGGCTAATAGAATTCTGTTATAAAGCAATCCCGCATTGAATGAATATTAAAATTTGAATCAAATTATCAAATTAACAGCATACAAGCTTTTGGATCAATTTTAAGATATAAAGAAACTAATTATAATGAATTAAATATATCCAAAACATTGAGGCCTGTATTTTCTAATCTGCTGTATTCATGGATTTGATCATAGATACAAACATTAATGGAAACTGTTTTTAATAAATCATATCTTTCCAAATTTACATTGCTTGTATTAAACTCTCCTTCCCTATATTTCTCAATTATTACTGGTTCTATGATATTTCAGATCCTCTAGGTGTCCGCCGGTATTGGTACAAATGTTATTTACTGTAACATCAGGAACCTTATGTTGTAAAATAATACTAAAATACCGAGTTAAAGTTCTATATATATTTATTATTGCATATCAATAAAAGATATACAATTTCATTGGTCTTAAAGCGATCACATGTCATTTTGTATTCTGTGGTTTTGATACAATTAGTACAAATTTCTGGTATTGCCGGGCAATACCAGATAATGGACCGCTCAAGTTTGATGACAGTTACTCCCCTTTAATAAAACGCAAAAGTGATTCTGAATATTGTTGACAGATGACCAAAGGAATGAATGATTCAGTTCTGTTGTCACCTGAAGGTAATGTCGATCGAGTCTTAAATGAAATAAACTCGCAACAAGTTAATGCTAGAAACCAGTCAAAATCTCTCACATATGTTTAACATTTCAAATGTGTCAGGCGGAGTGTTCAATTTTTATGTAAACCAACCAACTACAAACACGTAATGTACTGATTTACACATATTACAAAAGAAAACATGAATTTCTTTATTTACATGTACAGTTTGGAATTTTGATGTAAAATATTTTATATTCCATTGTGTAGATGATTTTTCATGTTTGTTGAAAGTGTTGATTCACAACTGAAAACTTAAATCTGTGAATTAATGTGATATTATTTCTTGATGAGAAACGAAATACTGTTTTCATTCACTTTGTCATTTGTATTTGTTAAAGTTGTTACTTGTTTATTTTGTCAGACCAAATTTTGCAAAAGTAAAATCTGACAAATCGCATTGAATTCAAAATATTTAAAATACATACAATTTTTTCAGTCTTTCTCGCATTGATAAACATTTACAATGTAGGTTCAGGATGCACTGCAATGATTTTAACTACTTTTGTGATCTTTGGTTTTCAATACAATAAACATAATAATTACTGATATATAGGGCAATATCAGGATATACCTTCGGCTTGGGCCATATCAGTTTCCCGGTCCATACCATGACCCTTGGGCAGTCCATATATCCTGATATTGCCCTATACGTCAGTAACTATTATGTACATATAAATTATCTAATCCTTGAAACAGACAATATTTAATGTTTTATGCCGTACATGTTTTGTAAATTAAAGTTAAAATTACATAACATTAGTGACACTGGGAAACAATTGAGAAATACACAAAACAACACAATATGGGTAGTTAATTCCAGAAAACATCTGAATCAAAATGTGTTGACCACCTGTAATTTGTTAATTCTGTAGCTTGAAAATTGGTTTTGGAATTAGAATTGTGTTGATTTCACATAAAAAACACACTTAACTGTTAAGCCTTTGCTAAATTAAAATATTATGTATTGTGAAAGGCTAAATTTGTATTTTTATACTTTTGTAAGTCTGTTGCGTTTATAGAAATCTTTATATTTCAGATAATAGGTGAAATGACAAAGTAACAGATTTTTAAAAATCTCAGTTTGTACACTCTTCATTTATACAGTACCTTGGGAAAACATGAAATTTACAAAAACGTGATCGTACGAATTTCTTACAACCTGTTAAAAATGAAAATATAAATACATGAAGTGGTCTTTCATACAGACACCTTTTTATCCGGTACACTAAACTTCTTAATTAAGCGTCCTCTTCTACATCGACCGCAGTACTATATGTGTATACACATAATTATACAATGTACACGTATAGTATACCTCAATTTGGGATCCATATTTTTCCCACATCCGACATAAATTACGTACATATACTGACCTGCATTCAGCATCACTACTTTTGCCCCACACAGCAAGTATATCTACGAGTCTATCCAGTGAAAGTTCATCCTGGGATTTCAAACATGTTGATTTGAACCATTTCTGAAAAAGAAATATTGTAGCTGTTAGCAACATATTGTTAAAATGATGTATCAGCATTAAATCATTTGACACTTGAGAAATGCAGAAAATTAGAAACTGTTACAAACTAATTTATCATTTTCAAAGATTTCAATGAGTTCCATTAAATCATGAAATTCAACCGAAAAACTGTGTAAAACATTCATATATTCGACTTCTCAAGTATATCTGTTTATTCGCTAAAAGACCTCTTTTGATATGAAATTGTGATAAAGAATTTTTAAATACTTTTTGAGACCAAGCTTAAGTCTAGTTCACATTTCTTTCTTTAAATAAAACTTGTAGCTCTACTAATATCATTATTTGACTTATTATTCTTAAAAGGAATTCTTTTAAATTTCATTTTACTTACCTCACTGTGTTTTGTATCTATAGTAAATAAAGGCCACAGAAGGTATTCCTGATTATGTTCTTTTTCTGTTTCCTGTGGCCATTCATTCGCAGAGGTTTTGCTGGATGAGTCTATGGAAAAGAACATGTACATCAGGAATACAGTAATTACACCAACAGCCACAATCCACTGTTTATTCCAGATCAAGATTGACATACTATCCATAGACATTAAACCAGCGGGTTAAATATCTAAAAATAGATGAGGCAGATTATTATGAAAATTGAAGAGTCCATTGATTGGTGGGATAAAATGAAATCAAATCATGATTCGCATTAAATACCATTGATGCATTAAAACTAAATAAATAAATAATGACCACAAGAACAAGAGGCTCTCAACATGCTCAAGAGCCTGTATCACTCACCTGGATTTAACTTTTCACCTTGAGCAGGACTAAAAATTTAAGTGTTGCAGTCAATTTGGCTGATTTTTCTATAGGGTTCTATGTTAAATTAAGTTCAGCTATGGCAGTCATCTTAGTTGACAGTCCAGGTCAATGGAAACATTTCTCAAAGAGAACCATCTAAGGACCATAACTGCTAAGTTTTGTTCCAACTGGCTCAGTGGTTTCAGACCAGAAGATTTTTAAATGAATTTTCCCATAGGGTCCAATATTTAACTAAGTTCGGCCGTGGCAGCCATCTTGGTTGACAATCCGGGTGATTGGACACAGTTCTGAAAGAGGATCATCTAAGACCCAATGCTGCCAATTTTAGTTCCAATTGGCTCAGTAGTTTCAGACGAGAAGATTTTTGAGTGAATTTCCCATAGGGTCCTATGACAAACTAAGTTCAGCTGTGGCTGCCATCTTGGTTCACAGTCCACGAAATTGGACATATTTCTGAAAGAGGACCTCCTAAGGACCATTACTGCCAAGTTTAGTTCCAATATGTCAAGTGATTTCAGACAAGAAGATTTTTCAATGAATTTTCCCATAGCCCTTATGTTAAACTAAGTTCGGCTGTGGCGGCCACCTTAGTTTTCAGTGCGGGTCATCGGACGATATTCTGAAAGAGGACCATCTAAGGATCATTGCTACCAAGTATAGTTCTAATTGGCTTAGTGGTTTCAGACAAGAAGATTTTTGAGTGAATTTCCCATAGGGTCCTATGTTAAACTAAGTTCGGCTGTGGCGGCCAACTTTGTTCACAGTCACAAAATCAGACAAATTTCTGAGAGCATCTCTTAAGGACAATTGCTGCCAAGTCTGGTTCCAATTGGTCAAGTTGTTTCAGACAAGAAGATTTTTTAATGAATTTTCCCATAGGGCCTTATGTTAAACTAAGTTTGGTTGTGGTGGCCATCTTTGTTAACAGTCTGGGTCATCGGACATACTTTTGAAAGAAAACCCACTAAGGACCATTACTGCCACGTTTGGTTCCAATTGGCCTTGTAGTTTCATAGAAGGTTTTTAAAATTTATCCCCCCTTTTTCCTATTTTTAGTATCAGCAGCCATGTCGGTAGGAAGTTGGGGATGCCAGACATAATTTTGGAAGGGGACCACCCAAGGACTATTCCACCAAAGTTTGATCCCAATTGGCCCAGTGCTTTCGACATAAAAGATCTTCAAAGTTAAGTTTAAGCTGGATGCCGTCTTTAAAGGGCAAAAACTCCTATACATGTAAGGGGTCAATCAATGATTTTGGTCTTAACTTATTTGTATATCTTACTTTGTTGAACATTTTTGCTGGGTACAATTTGTCTTTATCTATGATAATATTCAAGATAATAACCTTAAACTGCAAAATTTCCATAAAATTAACAATTCAGGGGCAATAACCCAACAAAGGGTTGACCGATTCATCAGAAAATTTCATGGCAGGTAGATCTTGAACTGATGAACATTTTTACCCCATCAGTTTTGCTGTAAATGCTTTAGTTTTTGAGATATAAGACAAAAACTGCAGTTTGCCCCTATGTTCTATTTTTAGCCATGTCGGCCATGTTTGATTATGGATCAAAACCTCAGATACAGTTTATAAACTAGATACCCTAAGCAACATTCACTTAAAGTTTTAAAGTATTTGGCCCATTAGTTTCTGAGAAGATCCTTGAAATAGTTTACGACGACAGACGACAACGGACGCCAAGTGATGGCATAAGCTGACAAGGCCCTTTGGGACGGGTGAGCTAAAAATGGAATTAATTATGTAAAGACTTATATTTACACATCAAATGTGCAGAAAAGCTTAATAACTTATTAGCAGTTAACTTCCCTGACTCTTTGATTTTTATGTTTGTGTTTTGCACTCTTTTATACTATTTTTGTCCGGAAGATGTCAATCAGTTTGCGTCAATTGATAGGTATTTCATTTTCATTTTTCACTTCCATTTCATTAGGCCATGGAAAATGATTGTTGGTTTTCAAAAATTAATCAAAACTTAAATGTTTGGTCAGGGTCGATGCACGTAATTTATTTTTTTATGAACATTAGCAGCGCATCATGCAGAGATAAAACTCATGGAACTTGAAGCAATTTCTAACTCAATGGAATGTACTAAAAATATATCATGATACATATCATAAATCTATTGAAATATCGCAATAATTATCGTTTGTAAAAAAAGTGTATCGTTACACCCCAAATTTACATTGTCTGACTGTCGATTAGAAACTTTCAACTTTCATCCGCCATGTTTTCAAATAGCTAATTTTACTGAATTGTGAATGACATATGAAAATATTTTCAAGAATTTTCAGTGAAACAAATCTTTAGTCCAAATTCTAATGAAGCAATTCTATTTTACAGAATTCCTTGCAGACCGAAATTATCACATATGCAAGTTCACGAAAAAAAAACATTCTGGCTTGTCAACTCCTAAAATGTTTACGTTAGAGGAAACCAACAATTAATTTTGCAAGGCCTTAATTGGGCACAAACTTACAAAGTACAACCGTTAAGTATCAATGTAAATAAAAATTGTGAAACGTCACTGATGTATTAAAACTAGTATCTTTGAAGTTTCTATTCGACAATCATTGTTCTTTTTTTTTTTTTTTTTGGTTTCAAGTAGATTCTAAAAATATATCCTCAGGCTCAAGTCATTCAAGAAATATTAGACACACAGATTAAGCTATATATTTCAACTTTTGTCAGGCTTGGTACTGAAGATTGTAAAACGTATGTGTCTTTGTATGACATTTACAATCAATGACTTATACTTCTGCTTCATACATGTTTGGTATTTGCTTTTGTCACCACATCATGCATGCATCATTTGTTATCTTTTATACTGGTACCAAACTTCAATTTATACTAGAAACCAGTGTGTAGATATAAAATACAAAATCTTTACTGGGTGCATCGACTGTTTTTCCGAATAAACAAATCGTTCACTCTGTATTCGAAAATGTTCATAAATATCATAAACAATAAACCAAAAAGCCTTAGAGCATGATCAAATGCCAAAATCCCTAAAAAGGGTAAATTTTTTATATAAAAAAAAAGAAATACGCTGCAGCTACATGCGACATGAAAGATTTCTGCATTATTTGTTTGGTATGAAAAATAAGTCCAGTAAAACATGTAACTATTTTTATCAGGATAAAATATGTCGTTTATTTTTCTATTATTCACTGAATAAAAAAAAACTGCAAGGTTTTTCTTGGTATTACTCTTTTAAATTTAACCAATGAAACCTGGCCGGGACTATTATAACAGTTATTAGTCCCGGTTGAATCAGGGATCATATAATACTATACAGTTCCTGGTTGAATAGATCGTTATATATACATATGAAATATATTTTGTTCAGTGCCCGGAAGAAAATAAACCTTTAGAGGCAAATTTCTTTTCGACTTAAACTTGTTCTGGAAAAAGTTCCATATGGCACCCCCACCTGTGTATATCTGACGGAATAAGCTATCAGCTGTAGTAATGGTGTGCCAAATGGAACTCTTGTCCTTGTGCTAAGTTCAATTTTTAAAAAATAGGTCTTATATGAAAGTTGCCAAATTCATCTAGCTTTCGTGTGTTACAGTAACTGGAGTTTTGTTGGTCACAAATGATATACATGTATCATGATCAGCGTCAATTCAAATTCAATATCACCTAACGAGATACAAGTGGGGCTACTTGGTACTTACCATATTTTAATCCAATGCAACAGTACAAATACTATATAAAGGCTTTTATTAATCAATAATAAGCCTGATAAGGCATAAATCATTACAGTTTCAAACTGTATTAAGTTCTAATTTACACATGTTAGTTCCCAATGTCGTAACAGTTCATGTACCTCCACCAATTTGTGACTACCACCGGATTGACTTCAAATGTTGAACTTCACGACGGGTGCCGTATACGGAGCAGGAACTGCTTACCTTTCCGGGGCACTTGAGTTCACTCCTGGTTTTTATAGGAGTTCGTGTTTTTCATTGTTTTTTTTCAGTTTTCAGTGTTGTTGTGATTGTGGTTGTTCATTTGTCTTCCCGGGTTTGTCTGGATTGCGTTTTGTTGGTTTGCTCCTTAGGTATATATCAGGGTCCCCTATACTACAGACATTCATTCTTTGTACACTCTGGTTTGAATATTATTATTTTATGAGAATACTGACATATTTTTCCTTACGATAATTTATGTCAAAATTATATTCTGCTTTAAATAAAAAAAAATCCCTTTTCAGTTCCCCGAATATATTTTATTTGTCACATTTGGGGAAAATCAACACGAATGAGTCCTTTTTCAGTTCCCCGAATATATTGTATTTGTCAACTATGGGGAAAATCAACACGAATGAGTGCAGTCAAAAGCATCTACATGTAAGGTAGTGCAGACGGTCCATAATTAAAATCGAAATTCAAAAATAAAAGGAATGTATGAGAAGAGTAATATAAGAGTATATAATATGAAAAAATAACAAACAAAAAGTAAAAGCAGCACAAAACTAAATAGCACTAGCAAGGTGAACTCGATCCAGAGAAATTACTGATAGCGATATTAGGCGGTCTGAAAGGGTAAGCGCGTCGTCCTGTTGGATCAGTTTTATTATGTACAGTGAACGCAGAAAATTTTAATGCCGTTTTCATAAAACTTTTCATAGTAAAATTTTCAACAGTCTCAAGAAATTATCAGATTCGCACCGGAAACATCATGGTCGAGTGGATTAAGTTTGCAACATATAAAAGCAGTTTATTAATTTCATCGATATGCATAATAATTTCAACGCATCGTATAAAATATACCTATGAAGAGAATGTGCTTGAAATTAGAACTCGACATACACCTGTATATAATGTTGTTGATGTTGTTATTTATAGCTATATTGTCTTTATGTATGCTATTGTGTGATTATATGTTTATGAACAATTATAAATGTGAAACCATGCATCCCCCCTTGGGGCCCTGATTTGGTACGTACAATAAATTATTCTATTCTGTTCTATTCTATACCAACTTCAGATCTAATTCAATATTATGAAATATGTGATAATTTAATTTTCAATTGTATTGAGCTTTCCTTTGAAATGCTTATCCAATGGTGAAACATTAAGCAATGCAGTGTTTTCACTCCAAAACTTTTGAGATGTCATGATTAGATTGGCCGCTCAATTTTAATCTCATAAATGAGACTGGAAATGATGCCTAATTTATTTTTATTTCTGCAAATGACTTGTTTTACTCCGTTAATATTATCGGAAAGGGATCTAAAATGATTTTTTTTTTAAAAAACCCAGCTCTAAATTTTGGTAATAAGGGGACAGGATCTAATATATATTGAATAGGAAAAATCTAGCATAATACTTTTAAATTAAAATGTGCCAATTTGTAAAAACATCCAAATTAACAATAGATTTTTGAATTGAAAATCGGATTGTTCTTCCTTCCTGGGACTAACTCGATACACCATTAATTCGCAAATTTCAATTATAACTATTGTGTTCAGACCATTTCAAACGTGACAATTTAAATACTCTACAGTGTGAATAAATGGTTTGGTTTGAAAATTTGGCTCGTTTTAAGCATTATATTGGTTTTGTCTGGCATGTATATTGTCTCTAAATAAAGTCAGTTTTTACACACCTTGCTCATGTTGTGTTGCCCGGGTTATTTATTGCCTAAGATGATTCTGTTTTTGCAGTTATTTTTCTAACCAACCGTAGCAATTTCTATAATTTTCAACTGGAGTATACGTACCAGTACCACTTTCACGACTTTTCATTACAATATCGTCGCTGCCGGTGTTTTAACTGTGCTCTCGAAAACTGAAATGATATGATAATCTACACGGAATGTACATGTAGTTTGACTTTCTCTACCAGCTGAGAATACAATCGTACAAAATGTAATCTAAACCAAATCTGTAATGCTAAAAGCTGAAGACGGCTGCGCTGTCCCTAAAAACTAATAAGACCAAAACAGGGTACACGTACGTCACAGCATGCGATTCGGGAACACAACTTGCTTACACGCTACAACTCAACATTATGAAGTTGCAGACAAAATATAAAACCATAGATTCCCTTTTGTAGAAGCCAAGAAAACTTTCACGAAAATTATTCTAGTGTTTTGAGTATCGTTGAATTTTTAATTATCGGCAAACATGAAGTGGCTGTACGACAGATCCAACAATTGCTTACACGCTACAACCAACATTATGAAGCTGCAGGCAAAATATACAATCATTCCCTTCTGTAGAAGCCAAGAAAACTTGGACGAAAATTTCCTACCCAAAGGTCTTCCGAACGGACGGACGGAGTCAAGCGGTTAGTACAATGTAGACCTGCTTTCGCCATTGTTGACGCAGGTAACAAGGGTGGAAACCGAGAAACGTCTCACCTGTGTAATTAATTTAGACTGAAAACTACAGATCTTTTACCCATTATAAATGGCAGAACTAATTGTGAAATCTGATGAATTTACATAATAGTTGAGCAAGAGATATATCCTTAGAATTTAACATGCAAAATGATGTCAAGCAAAATGATGTTAACTTTATATACAATGAATTTACTTGTCAAATATCATTTCACCTGCCATGTACAGTTAATGGAGAACAGATCTAATCCTGAAAACTCAACCGGACTAATGGAGCACAAAAATGAGTTCAAGCCATAATTATAATCTTTTGAATATCCTAGGTATATGATACAGTGATATTTGCCCTTGTTAACGCTGCAAACACCACTGTTACCAGAAAATTAATACCCAAGACTTGCCAAATATGGAACTTTGGTCAAAGGGGAGGCAATATACCAAACTGTACCGAAAAATAAAGAACCTGTTTTTATAAAGCGTAAATTTTGTTCTTCATGATAATTTATCTATGACTTCAATATACTTTTACCCAAGCTTATATTTATGATGCTCTACTCAAATAAATAAAATGCTTACAAAAAATGATTGACCTTTTTGTTATCCATTTTCAATTTATTCAATACTGCTAGTAATATGCCATTCAACCAAACCCTACTCCCAATACACATCCTGGTATATGCAATGCAACAGCCAATATGTCAGCACCAGGACAAATATGTAGTTGTCCCAGCTGACAAAGCCCCCAATAACATCGTTTTTGTCTGCAAGAACTATTATTTCGAGTGTCTTAGAAACGAATTAGGAATAGATAACACTGCCGGTAACCCAACTTATACACCGATCACACTCACTAAGCAGGAAGTCCTTGATAATCACAAGACCGTTTTTCATTGTTTGGCATTTCTACAAAGGATGAAGAAATGAATCTTCCTGCTCTTTATTGGATTCCTAAACTACATAAGAATCCGTTTAAACAAAGGTACATTGCCGGGTCAGCTAATTGCTCTACAAAACCTCTTTCAAAGATTTTAACATCCATATTGACATGTGTTAAAGAGGGCCTTCAGAATTACTGTGAAACATCATATTCCACCAGTGGCGTCAATCAGATGTGGATTCCTAAAAACTCCAAAAATTTACTTCAATATCTAAAATCAAAATCTTTGGCTACATGCAACAGCATAAAAACTTTCGACTTCTCTACACTCTACACTACCATACCACATTCTCAATTAAAAGATCGCTTAAAGCAACTAGTTCATCAATGTTTTTTCAAGAAAAATGGGACACGCAGGTATAAATTCCTTGTTCTAGGTAGAGAAAAGTCTTATTTCGTGAAGAACCACTCTGATTCTGACAAAAAGTATTCTGAAGATGAAATTACAAACATGTTAGATTTTCTCATAGACAACATATTCGTTGAATTTGGCGGTCTAATTTTTCAACAAACAATCGGCATTCCAATGGGAACCAACTGTGCTCCTCTCCTCGCCGATCTGTTTCTGTACTCATATGAAGCGGACTTCATTCAAGGGTTACTACGTGAAAACAAAAAGAAACTAGCCCAATCCTTTAATTTCACTTTTCGTTATATAGATGATGTGTTGTCGTTAAATAACGACAAATTCCAAGACTTTCTACATCTTATCTACCCCAGTGAGCTTGAAATTAAGGATACTACAGATACACCAAAGTCCGCTTCATATTTGGATTTATTTCTTGAAATAGACTATGAGGGACGTTTGAAGACAAAACTTTATGACAAACGTGATGACTTCAACTTTCCTATTGTTAATTTTCCCTTCTTGAGTAGCAATATACCAGCATCGCCTGCATATGGCGTCTACGTTTCTCAGCTTATCCGATTTTCAAGGGCATGCGTGAGTTACCCTGACTTTCGACAAAGAGGATTACTGCTGTCACAAAAGCTTCTTAACCAGGGTTTTATCAGGGATAAGTTGATGTCATCACTTAAAAAATTTTACGGTCGTCATCATGAATTGATTGACCATTACAGTGTTCCAATATCTAAGATGATGTTGGACCTGTTCCCACTGTCGTAACCTTTCATGTGACTCCTACGATTTGTGACTTCCACCGGATTGACCTTGTTGAACTTCACGACGGGTGCCGTATACGGAGCAGGAACTGCTTACCCTTCCGGAGCACCTGGGTTCACTCCTGGTTTTTATAGGAGTTTGTGTTGTTCATTGTTTTTAGTTTTCTGTGTTTATTTGTTGTGCTTGTGGTTGTTCGTTTGTCTTCCCGGGTTTGTCTGTCCATTGGATTACGTTTTTTTTATTGCTCCTTAGGTATATTTGTCCTTTTTATTGTAGTATGTACAATATTTATTGCTATTAAATGGTTTTCTGACTGGTTAAAATTTTTCTTTCAAGGATACCTACTTCTGTGGCTTGTCATTTTCATTTTCTCTAGTTATTTTTCTAGTAATAACACTGCTTGCAATCTAAAGTTCTTAAATGTGCCTTCACTGCACCAATACAAACTATGGAAAAAGGTATTCAATAAATTTTAATGGATCTAAAGTTTTTAAAAATGTAACTGACTGGCCTGTTGTCTCATTCAGACTGCTTACTGTTTAATTCCATTTAATGTCATACAGTAGCCTACTAAATCTGATGATAATAATAGAATTTTTAACTCCTTATACATGTATATGAAATCCACATTAATCTGTTTTGGTACAGTACAAATATTATTAGGTAAATAAGAATATGCTGCAAAAAACATGGTATTTCAAACTTTTAAAATGTTTGAAAAGTAATACAATGACATAGAGAAATGACAAATTCTTAAGCGTCTAATTAAATGCATATATAAGTAAAAACAGAGTTTATCACAGTCATAACAAAAATTTAACTCATTTTTAACACTGGGCTATCATTCACAAGTTTAAGTTGTACCCCGTTATAAGTAATAATCATAAACAAATAGAAAATAGCACATAGAAGTGCCACTCAAATATCTCAAGTCTGCATAATTTGAAACTTCATATATAAATGCAAAAATGTACCATTACCAGTATTTTCTAGGTATTCATTTTCAATGACATGTATTTCATCGCGACGCACAGTTTTAATAGCCATTCTAATAACATTCAAAATCGTTTCATTTCCAACTGAACATTTATTATCTCCCCTAACTACTGATATATCCAGATTTTTTAATGTGCAATAATAAACAAATTTAAATACTCCCTCATATTAGATTATACACAGTTGATACAGGTAAAATGTTACGTTTCCCATTATACAAAAACAGAGGTTTAACTAACGTTAAAAACAGGGGAGGTAATATATGTTTAACTGGAGAGTGGTAATTAATGAAAATAAAAAAAAATACATTGCATCTTTTAAGGTAACTTTTTCATAATTTGAACAGGTTTCAGTTTCATATCTAGGTTATGTCAAACAATTTTTAAAGCCCTAAACAAGATACATTATACAACTTTAATTGTTTTAGTTGACAAGTTATCTTTTTATATTCTCTTCCATAAATTACATTGCAGTGTGTTGCAAAGTAAAAAAAAATATATATTAATTTCAAATTAATATGGTTTTTATCAATTCTTGCTATCAATTTAAATCAATTGTTTTGTCAAAGTAAAATTAGAAATTTTGATTTAGTGAACAAAGGGTGTTTCACTTGAAAATCAATTGCAAAATTGCATATAGATGAAGTGAAGCACTGGATCAGTTGAATTTTTACTAATTTTTAACAAAGGACAATGTTTAAAAAAATCCAGTTAACCTATATTAGCCAAATATAATTTAATTCGAATACATGTATATAAAAAAATTCTGGTGTCATACAAATACAACATTTCTACAAATATAGCTTTTAAATTTACCATTCATATCATTTTTGTTTGAATATAAATGTATTATTATTTTTGACTTAGTATGACAATTTTCGTGTTATAAATTCACTAATATGGCTTACCAAAAATGTAAAAAACTTGAACACGACAAAATAAACATAGCAGTAACAATACTTGTATACTAATGTATGCCTACATTAAGTGCAAGGTTAAACATTATACATAGTACATACTAAAAATAATTAATAGCGGTACATAATGCAACAGCTCACAGTTTTAAAAGCATTGTCTACATGGTTGGCATCCATGTCTCGCCTTCATTCTCATCCTCTGTGTGTTGCATCCCTGGCCTGACAGAGGACCGTGTCAGTCCAAAGAATTTTTGTGGTGTCAAATCTTTCCTTGTTGCAGTAAATTTCCATCCCATATGGTTTGTACATCTACGACAGTAAGCAATAGTCCAGGCATATCTGATAAAGGAAAATACATATTTTTCAGTATTTAATACCATAACAAATATTTATAATTTATCTTTTTTCTTAATTTTTTCAACAGTCATAACTGGAATGGAAACTTTGTTTAAATTGCATTATAACTTTTCCCACTCCTGAAAGAAGGTTCAAATTTGCCTTAATAAGCATATGAATAAATATTTGTATAGAAAATAGGAACTTTCTTATGGCAGCCAGTTCAACCATTATTTATTTTCATACAAAAGGAGATTGAGAGTGTTGTTCTTTCATTACATTTCAACTGTATCTCTGACAACTTATCCTGTTTCTTTTTAAAAGAATGATGATAGGTGAAATACATGTAGTTCTATGAACCATAATTTTAATTGAAATTTACCTCAGATTCTTAGGAGAAAAACCTGATTATATTACCTAAGGAACACCTGCCCACAGACTTGCAAGTATTTCATGAGGCAAAACTTGTACATTTTCCACGGAAAAAAGGTGAAGTAGTGTTGTAAGGCATGTTTACCCTTAAATTGCTGTTTTAGGCCAATTCATAAAAAAGATCACCATTCAACACATTTTAATTGATACACATATCCTCCTATACAATTATTTCTGATTAACAAATCACTAAGTTTCAAACTGGTCACAAGTTTTTTTATGCATAATTCCCTAAATGAGTTGTAAATTGCGTTTCCTGTTCATTATCTACACTTTCTGTAGCATGATTTTTGATTCAAGAAATCTCTTGTTCAATATGTAGAAGCCATTTTTCAGATGTTTTGCTGCAATATTATTGTGATAATAGGTTCCTTTTAGAAATAATTTCCCTCACCTCTCTGTTTTATTTAACTTTACTATCTTGAATACAGAAATGCAAGTATCAAACACAAACAAATATTTTTTTTCGTATACATCACACGCTATTACAGTGAAACCTTTCTAACACAGCTCCTGGCCAACCCCAGTAAAACAGCCCATATTTTTGGTACATGATTTGCTATTTCCCAATAAAATGACCACTGTTTATGGTCCACGATTTGCTGTTTCCCAATATAATGACCACTGTTTATGGTCCATGATTTGCAATTTCTTTGTTAATTGAACCATAGTATTTTGGCAACGCCTCTAAGCTGAACATTTCTTTTGTTTGCTTTACAGAGGTTTCACTGCATATTTATATCAATACACCTACCCTGGAAACCAACTATGCTCCTTTGTTGGTCGTCCCATTAGGTTTATGTTTTGACTTTTATAAATAGTTAATGTTTCATGGACATGGCCATGTGGATTTACATATGCACCGAGGGGACCTTCTAACGAAAGACAAAATACATCCCTGGTATATCCAACATGAGTCTGACACTCTCTACAACATATCACAGAACACTGAAAATAAAAATATAAGAATAAGAAAAATAAAATAGTCTTGTCTGAATGCAATGCAAATATTTTTAATTAAAAAATATCCACGTCATATGCTAAAGAACCTTATTTCATGATGAACTTTTTTTTTATAATTTCAATGATATATATCCTACAGTGCAACTTGTAAAGCAATGAAACTTTTGAAGATTGAAATATAATTCTATAGGATTTTTTTTTTAAATATCTTTGCAAACATCATTGTTATCTCCTAAAACATTTTGCCATCTGGCATTAATGCATAAAATAAAAAATAAAACGTTCCGAAAATCCAATATCTATTCAAAAGTAGAGAATAGAAGAAAATACACGTAATAGGGATTAGAAGAAAATACACGTAATAGGGATTATAAGAAATGTGGCTTAAATAATTGCATTTCACTTTTTGATTTTTTTTATAAAATTTCACTCCTTTGCATCAAGCTGTTCTGAGGTTAAAATACACCTCTTAAAAACCTGTAGTTGCCCCTGATTCCTAAAATTGTATGAAGCTCCCTCTTCCTCATCCTAAAACTACACTGAGACATTCAACACAGAGAAAAATCTAATACCCTATTTCAAGTTCAAGACGATTCTAGCATCGGTCTAATAAGAATGCTTTGGATTGAGTTTTATAAGAATACTTTGGATGGTGTTAATCATGCAAAATTTGCAGTTTTTGCATATCTGGTTTTACATGGAAATCGTACTCTAAAGTGTAATGTCTTACCTTTTCCATCATACTTAAAGCACATCTTATCTTTGTATAACACTATCTAAAATGTCTTACCTTTTCCATTATACTTAAAGCACATCTTAATTTTTGTATAGCACTATCTAAAATGTCTTACCTTTAACATTATACCTAAAGCACATCTTAATCTTTGTATAGCCCTATCTACAATCTCTTACCTTTTCCATTATACTTAAAGCACATCTTAATCTTTGTATATCACTATCTAAAATGTCTTACCTTTTCCATTATACTTAAAGCACATCTTAATCTTTGTATAGCACTATCTAAACTCAACATGTTCAGTCTCTGACTGTCATCCAAAGGCAGATTCTGACACACCCAAAATGATAACTCTACAGGATCATCAGATAATCTGTCTGCATGAATTGTTTCATTCCATTTTTTCAATTTTTGTTTCATTCTAGCAACTACAGTTTCCTGAAATTACAGGTATGAAGGTATAAAATCCTTAATACCATGTAACATCCAAAATAATTTCTTTTTATTATCTATATAACTATTAGGCCATTTATTTTTTATTAGTTGGTTTGCGGATCTGCCGACCCGATTTTGCCAATTTGAAGAAAAAAAATAAGATTGAAAATTTTGGTTTTTTATTACCGCCGACCCTCTGAAATCAGCCATCCCAAAAATAAAAATAAATTTAAAACCTTATTGCATCAAAATTTCATAAAAGATGATGTTCCAATTCGTCCTAAAATAGATTATCCGTTAATAAAATACTTGCAAACATGATCCAAAAAAAAAAATCTATTTATAGCCGTTAGTGATGCCAATTTCCGAAACAAGTTTTATGAAACGAATTTCCTATTACAACCCATGCTGCTTTTTAAGTTCGTTTTGTATGAATATCTTGATTCCGTAAGATATCGAATCCACCCATTTTATCTTATCGTAGTTGACGAGTTGGATCCCTTAAAAAGGGAACGGTCTACTGAACAACAACTTTCAAGATAGATGTTCTGACATTTGGGTTTCAAATCATTTGCAACCTTTGTATATTTGGCAATACAACCAAGATTGTTCAAAAGTGCACAATTTGCCCTTTTTTTTTCTTTTTTTTCCCCACTGACCGACCCTATTTTTTTAAAAAAAAATCCGTAAACCAATTAATTAAAAATAAAAGGCCTTACTTTACCTTTTATATTTTTCTGGTATTTATAATCAATAATTCCATTTTTATCAATGTTGAAAAGTCTAAAATATTCCATTAAAGCTGGATATCTACTTTTTTGTGTCTTATTCACTTTTTTGCACAATACATGTGTATCACATTCTCAATAACAAGTGTGATCTTGTTGGACATCTTTGTATTGTAAAAAAGTTTTGACTTTTAAAAGCGTACCTTATCAAGTTATGAAATGTTCTGAATTGTTGTAAAGCCATGATTTTTTCACTATGAAATCACTAGCATTGTTATGTGAGACACATATAACATACATGTATAGCCATTACCAAAAATTTCATGTGATTAATTGGAATAAGATACAACTGATAAATGACTTACAGGATCATACATTTTATACACCCAAGGTGGCCACCATGTGTAATAGGCTGATGTGAATCTGTTTATCTAGAAATAAATGAAGTCCTTAATAAAATTTCCTCTGATATCTCCAAGCCTTCAAAACTTTCTACAAGATGCATTTGTAAATCTGATTTGTGATCATATCATAATTTCTCTAATTCTTTGAGCATTTATACATGTACATCTCTTGACCCGTTCGATAAATTCTGATATCACCACATGATGGTTAAATACTCGGTATATTTCCCGCAAAAAAAATGTGCTCTCGGAGTTTTACATTGTAAAATATAACATATAAAATCATGGAAATATATTTCCCGCCCAAAAATGTGCTCTCGGAGTTTTACATTGTAAAATATAACATATAAAATAATGCAAATATATTTCCCGCCAAAAAATGTGCTCTCGGAGTTTTACATTGTAAAATATAACATATAAAATCATGCAATAGTAAAATATAACATACAAAATCATATTTTAAAAATCATGTTAAAATCTTAAAACATAAGTTATTTATTCTAAAAATTCAGAAAATAATGCAACCTTTCCATTTATGCAAAAACACCACTGATAAGTATGACAATAAATCAATTTTATATCTATGTTAATACTTTTTTTTTATAGATACCTGTAAATATTTTCAGCTTTATTGCTTGTAACACCTGGCACACAAAGAAATCAACTTTAATTTAAGTAAACAATAAAAATTCATTTATACTTTTAATACCTGTCTATTATTGACCAGCGAAACACTAGCAATGACATTTCCTTTCCTATCGACTGCTGTTTGCATCACAGAATCTTGTTCTTTAGGACTACAACAAAACTTGCAATGAGAAGGTGGTCTGGCTCCCTCCAAAAATTCTGGAAGAATTCTTTCTTTTAGAATCATTACTTTACCCATTAATATCCTGAAAAAATAATATTGATGGATGAATTATTGTTTAACGTGCAGTGGCAACTATTAGAGGGCATATCAGGACAGGAACATGTTGATATGATATGAATAAAGTCCTTGCTTTGTACTAGACCAACACATTGAGCTGGAATTTTAATGTGCTAGCTCACAAGGTAACTGTCCGCCGGAAGACATATCACCCACCCGGATACATTATACGGACTCTGGGCCGACCATTCCTTTGTAAATACCAGTTTTATTCTCTTTGGTTTGACCCAGCCAGGGATCGAACCTGCAACCTTCTGCACTCAAGGCGAGACGCTAAACTGAATGTAATATTATAGTGATTTTTATACTCGCTTACAATGTTATGAAAAACTATTAATCAAATACATCATTTTTCTGAAGCCAGTTCTGTCAATGTTTTCAAAAATGCCAAAATGATGATTTTTCATGTCCTTTCTCTTTATTAGTAATTAATGTAGTTATACATTTCTGCCTTAATTCATTAGAAAACAGAAAATCCTCCATGAAAAAATCAGATTATACTTCTTTTTTTAATAATTTAACAAATATCTCTTGAAACAATTTCTAATATGCATTTATAACTATCAAAATCATTAAAATGATTAAACTGAGTTCAAAACTTTCTATAAAATACATTTGTAAATCTGATTTGGGATCATATCATAATGTCTCTAATTATTTGAGCATTTATACATGTACATTTCTTGACCCGTTTGATAAATTCTGATATCACCACATGATGGTTAAATGCTCGTTATATTTCCCGCAAAAAAATGTGCTCTCGGAGTTTTACATTGTCATTGGAGAAACAGTTTCTAAAACTCTTGACGAGATATTTATGAAATTTATCCAATCTAGATAATTAAATTTTCATTTTTTTTAAACTGCTCGGAAAAGCCTCACAATTCAAAAATGAAAATTTAATTATCTTTAGTTGATAAATTTCATAATCAACTGGTCATCGATGTAGAATCTATATTTATTACATTACAGCTTGACATTAATCTTCTTGTTACTAGATACTAATTAAACTAAAAAGACAAGAGGCTGTCGAATGACAGCAAACCGGATTTTCCTGCATGGAAATGATGTTTGCAAATCTGGATTCCCAAACAAGATGAAGTAAAGAAATATAAATGAATTTTTGTAGGGTTTTGTAGGGTTCAGAAATGGAAAGGCAAAAATCAATCTTGACCTCCTATTTATAGTAAGTGACAAATATTGGAATTTTTGAGAGTATATAAGTACACACACATTTGTTAAGCATGGGTTGGTAGGCAGAAATCATGAAGTCAATAATGAAGAAATACGCCAATTTTTTAGAACCATAACTCCTGAACAGTGAAAGTGAAAATCGTCAATATCGGAACAGTGAAAGTGGAAATCGTCAATATCGAACTTGACCTCCATTTTGTCATCAGTAACAACATATTAAAATTTGAAAAGCTTTGGTTGAACAGTTCATAAGTTATCACATGGACACCACTGGGAAAGCCATTTTTCAATCTTTCAAGAACCATAACTCCTGAACGGTGAAAGTGAAAATCGTCAATATCGAACTTGACCTCCATTTTGTCATCAGTAACAACATATTAAAATTTGAAAAGCTTTGGTTGAACAGTTCATAAGTTATCACATGGACACCACTGGAAAAGTCATTTTTCAATCTTTCAAGAACCATAACTCTTGAACGGTGAAAGTGAAAACCGTCAATATCGAACTTGACCTCCATTTTGTCATCAGTAACAACATATTAAAATTTGAAAAGCTTTGGTTGAACAGTTCATAAGTTATTGCACGGACACCAATGGAAAAGCCATTTTTCAATCTTTCAAGAACCATAACTCTTGAACGGTGAAAGTGAAATTCGTCAATATCAAACTTGACCTCCAATTTGTCATCAGTAACAAAATATTAAAATTTGAAAAGCTTTGGTTGAACAGTTCATAAGTTATCACACGGACACCACTTGGAAAGCCATTTTTCAATCTTTCAAGAACCATAACTCCTGAACGGTGAAAGTGAAAATTGTCAATATCCAACTTGACCTCCATTTTGTCATCAGTAACAACATATTAAAATTTGAAAAGCTTTGGTTGAACAGTTCATAAGTTATCACACGGACACCACTGGAAAAGCCATTTTTCAATCTTTCAAGAACCATAACTCTTGAACGGTGAAAGTGAAAATCGTCAATATCGAACTTGACCTCCATTTTGTCATCAGTAACAACATATTAAAATTTGAAAAGCTTTGGTTGAACAGTTCATAAGTTATTGCACGGACACTATTTGGCAGCCGCCCGTCCACCCGCCCGCCCGCCCGCCGTACATCACCAATTTAATAACCGATATTTTCCTATGAAAATCCGGTTAAATATATCTTGTGTCCTTAGTTTATTTCAGGAAGTTACCAGAAACACAGGATTATTTTTATTCTGACCTTCTCAAATATTAGAATGACTTTAATTTAAAAACATAACATCTGTTGAAGAAAAATAAAATATAATAAACATTATACAGTACCCTGTACTCGATCTCCTTGACTCAATAACCTTGAACCTCTGTCGTCCTTTGGCCATGAGTTTGGCTGATGAGATTCCTGTATGATCATCTGTCTCATCTTTGTATGAGAAGATCTCAGCTGTTGTACCTATACTGGCCGTTGAAGAACCACTTGTTTCACTTTCTGAATATCTGCAGCAAATAAATAATTAATATTATTTTACATAAATTGAAACCAATTTATACATTAATGTTACGAATAGTTCACTCAACTCATACAATAATCAAAATATCTATCAAATCTTTTTTTCCTGATTTAAATCACTAGAGGCTCTCAAGAGCCTGTATCGCTCACCTGGATTTAACTTTTCACCTTGAGCAGACCTAAAAATTTAAGTGTTGCAGTCAATTTGGCTGGTTTTTCTATAGGATTCTGTGTTAAACTAATTTCAGCTGTGGCAGCCATCTTGGTTTAGTCCAGGTCAACGGAAACATTTCTAAAAGAGAACCATCTAAGGACCATTTCTGCTAAGTCTTGTTCCAACTGGCTAAGCGGTTTCAGACAAGAAGATTTTTAACTGAATTTTTCTATAGGGTCCAATATTTAACAAAGTTCGGTGTGGCAGCCATCTTGGTTGACAATCCACGTGATCGGACATATTTCTGAAAGAGGATCTCCTAAGGACCAATGCTGCCAAGTCTGGCTCCAATATGTCAAGTGGTTTCAGACAAGAAGATTTTTCAATTAATTTTTCCATAGGGCCCTATGTTAAACTAAGTTCTGCTGTGGCGGCCATCTTGGTTGACAGTCTGGGTCGTCGCACAAAAATTCTGAAAGAGGACCATCTAAGGACCCATTGCTACCAAGTCTAATTCTAATTGACTTAGTGGTTTCAGACGAGAAGATTTTTGAGTGAATTTCCCATAGGGTCCTATGTTAAACTAAGTTCTGCTGTGGCGGCCATCTTGGTTTACAGTCCACGAAATTTGACACATTTCTGAAAAAGGACCTCCTAAGGACCAATGCCGCCAAGTCCTGCTCCAATATGTCAAGTGGTTTCAGACAACACAATTTTTCAATGAATTTTCCTATAGGGCCTATGTTAAACTAAGTTCAGCTGTGGCGGCCATCTTGGTTCACAGTCCGGGTCATCAGACACACCTCTCTAAGAGGACCATCTAAGGACCATTGCTGACAAGTCTGGTTCCAATTGGTCAAGTGGTTTAAGGCAAGAATATTTTTCAATGAATTTTCCCATAGGGCCCTATGTTAAACTAAGTTCGGCTGTGGCGGCCATCTTGGTTAACAGTCCGGGTCATTGGACATATTTCTGAAAGAGAACTTCCTAAAAACCATTACTGCCAACTTTGGTTCCAACTGGCCTTGTAGTTTCATATAAGAAGGTTTTTGAAATTCACCCCCCCTTTTTTTTCTATTTTTAGTAACAGCAGCCATGGAAGTCGGGGATGCCAGACATAAGTTTGGAAGGGGGCCAGCCAAGAACCATTCCACCAAAGTCTGGTCTCAATTGGCTCAGTGGTTTGAGAGGAAAAGATCTTAAAAGCAAAGTTTACGCTGAATGCCGTCTTTAAAGGGCAAAAACTCCTATAAGGGGTCAATCAACGATTTTGGTCATGTTGACTTATTTGTAGATCTTACTTTGTTGAACATTTTTGCTGTTTACAATTTGTCTTTATCTATAATAATATTCAAGATAATAACCTAAAACTGCAAAATTTCCTTAAAATTAAAAATTCAGGGGCAATAACCCAATAAAGGGTTGACCGATTCGTCTGAAAATTTCATGACAGGTAGATCTTGACCTGATGAACATTTTTACCCCATGTCAGTTTTGCTCTAATTGCTTTAGTTTTTGAGATATAAGACAAAAACTGCAGTTTACCCCTATGTTCTATTTTTAGCCATGTCGGCCATGTTGGTTGACAGGCGGGGTCATCGGACACATTTTTTAAACTAGATACCCTAATGATGCTTGTGGCCAAGTTTGGTTCAATTTGGCCCAGTAGTTTCAGAGGAGAAGATTTTTGTAAAAGTTAACAGACGACGACGACGGACGACGGACGCCAAGTGATGAGAAAAGCTCACTTGACCCTTTGGGTCAGGTGAGCTAAAAATGTGAGAGTGAGTCTTCCAAGGAAGACATGTGTCGCCTGCGGACGTCAATTTTTACAAAAGATATTAAAATTTTCTAAAAATGAAATATATATGCACACCTTTGCATTAAGGTTAATGCATAGAGAAAGTTTCCTCGAATTCCTTAGAGCAGTTATGTAGTAGTTGAGGATAGAAGTTTTGACCCCCCCCCTTTTTTTTTTAAAAATGTCAATTTTTACAAAAAAAATTTTTAATTTTCTAAAAATAAAATATATATATGCACACCTTTGCATTAAGGTCAATGCACAGAGAAAGTTTCATAAAATTCCTTAGAGTGGTTATGGAGTAGTAAATTTTTACCCAAAAATTAAAATTTTCTAAAAATGAAATATATATGCACAACTGTGCATTAAGGTTAATGCACAGAGAAAGTTTCATCAAATTCCTTTGAGCGGTTTACGAGTAGTTGAGGATAGAAGAAAAGTGTGACGACGGCGACACAAAAATTCCTGCAAAGAAGGGTTCAAAATATCACAAAACAATTTTTCCTGATTTAAAAAAAAAATTACTACAAAGAGAGTATATTGTCCAGCCCCTCCAAATGAATTGCCCAATACATAACATTTGCCATTTACCTAAATGCAACAACTCCAAATGTTTTGTCTTTGTCTTTAACAGTTTTCATCATGGCAACCACATGTTCATGAAATAAAGTAAGAGGAATAGTCTCACCGGGAACCAATACCATCCCTGGTAATTTGATCAATGGTAAAGTTACTAATCCATCTTCATCGTAAATAGTTCTACCACTCACATCTTCTAAATCATCACCTAGATACTGAAACAAATAATTACTACATTCCTACCTTTAAAAAAGACATCTGATACATTTTCCAATGTACATTTTCTCATACATTTGTTTGTTTACAAAACTCTACATGGATCAACAATTTGTAATTTACATCTTATATGATAGCAAATTTGTCAGTAATTAAGTTGTAGGAAGAGCTCTATATAAAGCCTTGTGTTTTTAGTAGTTGTATTATTTTAACATGTATACGATAAGCTTTTAGTTACAAACAAATAAACCTTAATTTACACCTACTGAACATATCAACATATTATCCAAAGACATTTTGTCAAACATCAAACATAACATTATTATTGACATGACCTATGTTGTTAAGATAGTCAAGTGTATGTAATTAAGGTTATTCAAAGACAAAAATTGAAACTGTGTCATTACAAAACAAGATAAAGGCCTTAAACACTGCTGATGAGCAAAATGTTGAAATAGCGTACCACAACTGGAATCAATGAACATTTAAAAAAGTGAAAGGATAAGGTATGTATCAATTCAATAACTTCACATTAGATTTAAACATTGATTACCGCATTCCACTTGCCACCGAGGAAAATAAAGGTCAACAGTGCAAAACTATTATAATAATTATCTGAAGTGACAGTCATGTACATGTTGTTTTAAGATTTTTGTTTTATATGTTGGATATAGTTTAATATAACATAACTGGTCATGATAACCAGAGGCTCTCAAGAGCCTGTATCGCTCACCTGATATATATCAAAAATTTTGTAGAAGACTCTTAAATGAGGTTTCCAGCAAATTTTGTTTTTAAATGCTTAAGTGGTTTAGAGAAGGAAGAAAGCAAAATATAACAAAAACGGCAAAAAACCACAAAGTACCAAAATATCGAAAAGATCAGTGTTGTGGAAAGTTGGTGAATAAAGAATCTGAAATGCCTTATTTCAAGATTAAAACATTTAAAGTATCACTGGAGGTAATATTTAAACAGAAATTGTTTCTCCAACAAGGTAGTGCCACTATATACAAATGTATAGGCAATAATTTAACAGAAATTGTTTCTCCAACAACATATAGTGCCACTATGTATATGTAACAGCAAAATGCAGACCTATGAAGTGCAATTTAATTAAAATGATGTACAGACAGATAAAAGAACCAGTCAAAACTTAAAGGAATTATTTATTTATAAAGCAACTTTTGCTGTATCATGGAGCCAAATTCAAGACCTTCCATACATCATTCAAAAAATTTCAGCAATAAGTCCAGGACCTTCAATACATCATTCCCATGAAGTTTGGTTCAATTTGCTAGTTTGGTTCAGTTTGCTTAAATAGCTTCAGAGAAGAAAGCAAATATATGCTTTTCCCATAGGGTCCATAATTAAACTATGTTCTGCCCTGGCCGCCATGTTTTTCGGCAGATCGGCAAAATTTCGGCAATCTAAGTCAAGGACCTTCCATACATCATTCCTGTAAAGTTTGGTTCAATTTGCTTCAATAGCTTCAGAGGAGATAGCAAATATATGCGTTCCCCATAAAGTCCAATGTTAAACTATGTTCTGCGCTGGCTGCCTTGTTTTTTAACAGATCGGAAAAATTTCGGCAATCTAAGTCAAGGACCTTCCATACATCATTCCAGTAAAGTTTGGTTCAATTTGCTTAAATAGCTTCAGAGGAGATAGCAAATATATGCTTTTCCCATAGGGTCCAATGTTAAACTATGTTCTGCGCTGGCGGCCATGTTTTTCGGCAGATCGGCAAAATTTCGGCAATCTAAGTCAAGGACCTTCCATACATCATTCCTGTAAAGTTTGGTTCAATTTGCTTCAATAGCTTCAGAGGAGATAGCAAATATATGCTTTTCCCATAGGGTCCAATGTTAAACTATGTTCTGCGCTGGCGGCCATGTTTTATGGCAGAACAAAAAAATTTCGGCAATCTAAGTCAAGGACCTTCCATACATCATTCCTGTAAAGTTTGGTTCAATTTGCTTAAATAGCTTCAGAGGAGATAGCAAATATATGCTTTTCCCATAGGGTCCAATGTTAAACTATGTTCTGCGCTGGCGGCCATGTTTTTTGGCAGATCGGAAAAATTCCGGCAATCTTAGTAAGGGACCTTCCAGACAAAATTCCTGTAAAGTTTCGTTAAAATTGGTTCAGTGGTTTCAGAGGAGATAGCCAAAATGTAAAAAGTTTACGGACGGACGGACGGACAGACGGACGGACGACGGACGCCAAGTGATGGCAAAAGCTCACATGGCCTTTAGGCCAGGTGAGCTAAAAATTGGAATTTGCCTAATTGATAACATACAGGGGTTGCCTTGCTGGCTTTGGCTTCAGTGATGTGTGACTGCTTACACAAAATTACATGCAATTATAACATTCAACAATGTTATGGACACCAATATTTAACCTACAGAATGTGTCCCTGAATTGTCAAATGTTATGGACTCCAATATTTTACTCACAGAATGTGTCCCTGGCAGTGAAGTGTCAAATGTTATGCACTCCAATCTTTTCCTTGCATTATCTGTTCTGTTGTTACTTTCATTTTTGTCCTTGTTGTTACTTTCATTTTTGTCCTCTTCATCGTCTTTTTCCTCTAAATCATCATTTTCGTCTTCACTGCTGCTACTATCTATTAAGGAAAAAATAAATCTAAAAATAAATGCTTATTTATTACCCAACCTTTTATGATCATTAGTTATTAATGAAAATTTCGAGAAGGGTACATTATATCTTGTCGCATTACTAATGTTTCAAATTTCTGGCCTTTATTAAAAAAAAAACGGGTAAATTAAATAAGAAAAAATTACAAATTTTTCTATTTCTCAATCTTGCTTATATTTCCAATTATATAATATCATACTATATTCTACAAACTTTTCATCAGTGAATAGGAATGTAAGTTCACATGCAACTACATGTATTTAAAAGAATTCCTACCCATTTACCAAAAAGATTTCACGTTATCTTTCTTCAAAACTCTGTGGTTAGTATTTCATATTTTAATAAAGGGATTCACTAAGCGCAGCATGCTACGACCGTAGCATGATGATTTTTTTTTTTTTTACCTTTAACCCACAGTATCTCAAGAATGTAAAAGATACTTAAAATTTGATGACATACCACTGAAAGTACTCATCAAGATGTTTCCTTCAAAATTGTTACCTTTGACCCCTTGTATCTCAAAAACAATACAAGATTGAAACAAATTGTTGGCATTCTAATGTAAGTATTGACCAAGGTTAATAAATAGAAAAAATCCCCATTACAATTGGATGAAAATTTTTTAAATTTTACATATCAAGGCACATTGCTTTTTCGGCCCTTTTAACCCCTTCTATCTCATAAACTGTAAAAGAAATCTGTGGGCATACTACTGGAAACACTCATCAAGATGAATTAAAAGAAAATATCCCCATCAAAATTGGATGAAAAATAAAAATTTTAGGCATCCTGCAAAAGGATCATTTTGGCCCCTTTAATCCCTTTTATCTCTGCAACAACAAAAGTAACTGTTATTGTATTTCATATGGAGAAACATTTAAAAAAAAATCAAAATCAAATAACAAAGTTTCGAAAATTAAGGTGTGTCCCTTTTTTTGCCCCTTATATATCATGTGTATATCTAAAACAGTATGAGATAGTGAAAAATGGATCTTGCAGAAGTTTTACCATTTTATCAAGGAACATAATAAACCAAAAATCATAAAAATCATATGAAACTTTTAAAAGTAGCACTAAATTATCAAAAAACCCTTAATGAGTCCCAGAAAAAAAAAACGGAGGGCCTTATTTCCCAAAATCAATCCCACCCGTATTTCATATTGGGGACTACTGTGGTAAAATGTTATAAAGATATGTTCAATAGAACATAAGTAAATGAGCGGAAACCTAACTGTCTATGACAAAAGGCTAATACCATAATATGACGCAAATGCTAAAATTCCAAATATCTTTTATAGAACAACTTTTTCCTATTTACTTTTCACACAAAATTCCAACTTTAAAATTCATTGATATGCAAAAACATATACATGCATATCAATTTTTCCTAGGATATTTTAATTTCAAACATTTCTAAAAACATTTGATCCATTGTAAGTTTCTCGAGAAGTCCTATAATTACAAAAAATTATTTCATATCACATTTGGACTTTTTAGATTTTGATTTTTATCTAACATTTTTTTTCTTCTTCTCCGATTTTGTTCATTTGAGTTCTCAATAACCGTCAGACATATGGATCTGAGGTTTTCCATGATGAAAGATCAATGTTTCTAGATGTGCCTAAAACTATTCATCTTTTTATGGGTGTCATTTAGATGTAAAAAGAGCAGTTCAAAGAGGCTAGGGGTTTACTATAGGACCCTATGGGGAGATTTTTTTCATCAAAAAACTCCAAGAAAGTGACCAATAACCATTTCATATATATTTAATTATACCCCTTGATAACACCTATTAAATGACATATACCTTGTTACTTTGGGGGGGGGGGGGGGGGGGGGAGGGGGGGGTCATCCATAAATCAATATTGTCAAATTATCTCATAAACTATTAAAATTCCCATCCCTAAACCATGTATTTTCTTATTTCCCATGGTAAGATGCACCAGAGGGTTATCACAACTACGTCAAATCAATAATGCTCAATTATCTCTTAAATTGTTGAAATCCCTACCCATAAACCATGTTTTTTTATATTTCACATGGCAAGCTCAATGGGTGTCATTCTCGCCCACTAATTATCTTGAATTATATAAAAATCTGTAAGAAACCTGACCCCTAAACAGTATATTTTCTTGTTCCCCATGACCAGACCCATGAACTGATATATACCTCATTTACCCAAAGGGTTCAACCCCACCCCCTTGAATCAATAATCTTTAACTCGTAAAGCATTAAAATCCCTGCCCCTAAATTATATATTTTCTTTTCCCCATGACGACAGATTGATAACAAGAGGCTCACCAGAGCCTGTATCGCTCACCTGGAGTCTGGCTTTCATTGGACAATTAATCAACTATTTGACCAAGTTTGTTGCAATTGGTTCAATTGTTCAGGGAAAATTTGTTGAACATTTATTTTTCATAAGGTTTAATATTAAAATATGTTCCCTGATGGTGGTAGTCCTGGCAGGAAGTTGACAAAATTGACCAGGAATAAGGCTGAACCTTAAATAAATGTAACAGAACCCAACCTCAAATTACACAAACCAATAACTCCTAAATAGAATTTGGGATTCCCTTCAAAATTTCAGGGTAGGTAGATCTTAACATGGCAAACATTTTTCAATTTATATTTCACTTCTGTCTCAAATAGTTTTGGAGATAAATGCAAAAATGTTAAATTTTTAAAATTTGACGAAAAAAGGGCTATAACTCCTAAATGGGTCTTGGGATTTCCTTTAAAATTTCAGGGTAGGTAGATCTCAACATGGCAAACATTTTTCAAATTTACATTTCACTTCTATCTCAAATAGTTTTGGAGATAAATGACGAAAAATGTTAAAATTTTGAAAATTTGACGAAAAAAGGGCAATAACTCCTAAATGGGTTTTGGAATTTCCTTCAAAATTTCAGGGAAGGTAGATCTTGTTATGCTGATCAATTTTATGCCATGTCAGATTTTCGATATCTGTAACGGTTTTTGAGTTATTAGCAAAAAACAGCAATTTACCCCTATGTTCTATTTTTAGTAACAGCGGCCATGTTTTTCAACGAATCAAAAATCCCCACATCAGTTCTATGCAGGGTACCCCAAGGTACATTCATACCAAGTTTGGTTCTAATTAGTCAAGTAGTTTCAGAGGAGAAGAGTTTTGTATAATTGTTAACGACGATGACGGACGCCGACGACGGACGCCGACGACGGACGCCAAGTGATGGCAATAGCTCACATGGCCTTTGGCCAGGTGAGCTAAAAATCTAACACCTCCACCAAAAAGGGGGGTTATCGTCACTCTCAAATCAAAATTTTTAATTATTTCATAATCTGTAAAAATGTTAATTCCTTTAACACTTTTTAAGGGTAATGTTCAAATCTCATAAACCAGTTAACTCCATACCCCGAACCACATTTATTTCTAATTGCCTATAAGAAGACGCAATAAATGATTTTACACATTGTCAGGGGAATGGGGGTTTTCCCTCATAAAAAGTCAAGAAATTACATTGAGATCCTTGGCCCTTAATTATAAACATTTTTATTCTTTGTGAAAAGCTCAGATATCCTCAGGATTCATGTCCCACCCCTTTAAACATTGCATGTATCAGTGTTGCTTAATAAATTCAAAACTGCTGGCTGGGATAATCATTATGTGCATTACAAGACTAATGAATGCACAATTGGTATATTGTTCATGGGGATGATGTACTATCCGCAGAAAATAATACATTGTTTGATTATTTAGCAACATAATATTCCCTGCAGAACGTAACCAAAAACTAGCATGCAATATTCAACGATATTGCACAGAGAGCAATATTGTATTGTAAGGATGACATCTTTGATAGTTTTTCAATTTTTCCAGGATCTGGGCAGTGTTGCCATACAATAAAAGGGTTATTGCACGAAATTGGGAAAAATTGTCCCTCGTAGAATATCCCATTGCACTTGCAAGCTCGTGTGATATTACATTCTACTCAGGACAATATTTCCCAATATTCGTGCAATAACCCTTTAATATATCATAAAAAATTCTCCAATAATATTTTATGCTAAACTGGTCTTTTTTTATTTTTTGTCTGATTTTTATGGGGCTTGTTAATATTATGTTCCTTGCTGTAAAAGAACAAAATCACGTTCGATCCGTTTTTGTCGATATCTGTTAATGTTTTTGATATAACATGTATAAGGTGAGATGCTAATTTTTGAAACTTTTTAATTCATCAGATTTTTGATGAATTTAAAAAAAAAATGATTCCTCACAAAAAACCCAAAGGTACTGCAGAAATTTTTGTACCTTTTACAGCTTCCAAAATAAAAGCATGAAAAGGGTCAAAGGGGCCATAATAAGCTCATTGATGCTTATCCCATTTCCTTACATTTTTTTATATGTACATTGAATTTTACCTTGCCCTTACGCAAATGAATGAAAAGGAAAGAGAAAAATCCTGTTGTTATTGACCCCAGTGTGTAAAAGGTTGACAAGGTCACTTACTAAGAGAAGAAATTTTGTTTCAGGATATCTATCAAAAGATGACAGTGATTTCGTTATACAATTGAATGGGTTTGTTCTAGCATAATTTTTAAAACTAAAAACCTGTCAATCCCAAATTTAAATGTAAATATATTTTTGTTAACCCATTAAATGCATTTTTGCCGGGTATTGTTCTTGGCCGGGAATCTTCTTCTTGTGTTAAAAATAAATTGAGTCGTCTTCCTTTATAGATTTAATTTTATTGGATGAGTAAGCAACTCAGATATTTTTTTATTATTAATGTGGTGTTTTAGCTTTTAATTATTTTATTTTATGTTGTTACATATCATATTTTAGATTTAATATAATATTGATACGAGGAAGACATCAATATATCAGGCATAATATGTAAGAATAGATATTATTTCATTTGCTTGGTCATGAATTAAAAAAAAAATTTCTTCTTGTAGTTGTATCATTTTACATAAATATGATTCAAATTACACTGACGATGTTGAGAGGACTTATCACGGCAGGTTAGAAGTCTTTTTTATTACTTTTATTTAATGAAACCGATTGCATTTTTTTAACATTTGAAATAGAAAAACCTACTTCCTCTTAACCAAACGTTCATACGTTTTCTTTAACGATATTCAAGAAGTATTTTGTTTTTTGTCTGTTGTTGCACATCTGCTGTATTGTTCATGTACCGACGAGTTATGGTTCCCCATATGGAGTTGGTCCCTAAAGTAAATGAAGGCCGGTCAAATTAATACGTTTTTTTTTTTTTTTTTTGTCGTTATTATAAAGCCCCTTAAACTAATAAAATGGCTGTGGTCAAGACCCTTTTCAAGAAAGTCTCAATTGAATTCATGCTTGCTGCATGGTGGGTTTGTAGCAATTGGTTGAATGACAACTGCTTAAATTTATTGAAATAATTTTAGAAATCAAGGATTTGTCTCTGCTTTGAATTTAACCTTCACTGTCTTCTCCATTCAAGATGTTTATCCCAAGTAATGGTAACAGATCATCTGCCATCCTTGTTTGTTTTCATTTTCTGATAATACTAGAAGGGTCCCGAATAATGGTAAAATTTCGTCACATGACCTTTTTATCCAATCGCAATTAAAGTCGTGTAAAAGTGTGGAATTATTGAACTTCCGTTTCTTATAATAGATCGCAACAGATCTGTCAAAATAAAGTACACGTCTGAAACAGTTACTTTGACCAGTTAAGACAAGAGAAGGTATGAATTTATTTGTTGTGTTTTATAGAGAAGATAAAGTAGTTTTGGTACATATTTTTAATAATTTAAAACGAAACAGATAAATTCAATAAATCACAGTAGTATAAGTATTAGTAATCCGTAAATTATCCCCTTTGGGATGTACAAGTCACAGGGGCTCGTTCTGGAATGAATTTTTCTACCAGCATTGCACAATTCTGGTTGTTCCAGAATCTAGTGTGCTTATTCTTCACTCTATCCGACACAGTATGTCATCTGTGACTAATCCGGCCCGATCTATAATACCATATGATTATAGATCCATTTGCTTATCTGACAATTTTAAGAAATGAAAAAGCTGTAAAAGTGATACAAAAACATAGATCCAAAATGTAGACGATTATGTTACAATCTCCATTCTGAAAGGTATAGAATGCTGCAATTAAATGATACAAAGAAAAAAAGAAAAAGTAGATAATTTTTTATAAACCCTTAAGTGTTTAATGGTTGTCTACTCTTAAACAGTGATATCTTTAGATAGTTATTTTAGATTTTAAAGTATTTAAAGTCCAAATGCGGTCTAAATTGATATTAAGCCCAGTTTTATCGTCAAGAATGTAAATAATGTACATTGATATTGGTGGAAGATATTTTTATTCATATTGTAAAACATTACTTGGAAGAGGTGTGCCTACATTGGCAGAAGTTATGTAACAGATTACAGATTACATAACAATAAGATCGGGTCCGGATCAGTCACAGATGACATGCTGTGTCAATTGTAATGAGCCCCTGTGGGACGTCTCCGGAGCTATTTTCTGTCTGAAAGAAAAAATCGCAAAAGGGATTAAAATTACAGACACCTGTTTATAATACGTCTATATGGAATCAAGGGCCTGTTAAATATATTTTAATATAAAAATTCAATAACTACAAACATTTCAAACCACTGGCACTCAGGTCCATTTATCTATAGTAAAACCTCACGCACTTGTTTCAAAAAAAGAAGAGGAGGGGCATATATATTTTTGAAACAAGTGTCTGTGAGTAAAACATATTAGCCATGTATTTATATTGCATTAGTGGATTGGGTCTGGACTCATCCCTTTTTTAAATCTGTGAGTCCCACAAATTCTCATGATTCTCAAATTATTTCTACATGTATGTACAGTGTAAAGCGTGACATTTTTGTGCCAATTTTGTTTTCAAAAGTTTGAATCATGATATACCTGATTCTTGTTAAAAAGGAATTATATAAAATCAAAGCCATTTATGATTTTTTCAACTCATATATCTGACTGAAGCTTAAATTTACATGTAGAGTAAAGATGTAGATATTTATTTAATTATTTCACCAATTGATGCAATTGTGAAACACTGAAACGATGTCAATTGTCAATATTAGGCAGCATGAATATTAAAAAAATTGATAATTTGTCAGTGATTTGTCCTTTTCTCATTGTTTGACAATGTTATTGTTATAAAAACATTATCTACATTTTTAATATTAAGACGACTACCTGATTTTCACATGTAGATATTTGGTTGTTGCCATTTACATTGTTTACAAACCATACTAATGGAAACTGTCCGAATATGACTGGAATTTGCCTGCAAACGCATAACAGGGACATATCTAAGTAAAATTGCCGCGTACAGGACCCATTGCAAGTATCCCCGATTGTTGCCTATATACATTGTATGTTCAGTTGAATTATTCTTTTCTTTTCAGTCAACAATATGAAGTGTGAAAGCCTGGTTTTCTTGTCAGCTTTGTGTAGTATATATGTTACAAATTTAGTATTGGGTGGAAAGGACTACTATGAGATTCTTGGAGTTAAAAAGAATGCCACAGACAAACAGATAAAAAAAGCATTCCGGAAATTAGCCATTAAATATCATCCAGATAAAAACAAAGAGAAGAGTGCAGAAGAAAAATTTAGAGAAATTGCAAAAGGTATAATACTATTCATTGCAGACATGCTGTATTTTATAGATATTATGACAAATTGTACACAATATTAATGTTGTCTGCATTAGTCTTTTATATCCATCTGTTACACTTTTGACCCACAGAAACGCAGGAATCATGTTTGGAAGGAACCCTACAAATGATCCACCTTTGGTTTTGGTTGGATGAACAACATGGCCACCAGAGGCCATCTTTTATTTTTATTGGCCAATTTTCAAAAATCTTCTCTGAAACTACAATATGATATGTTTTGAAACTTCGCAGAATTGATGACAGCAATACCCTCTACAAATGGTTCACTTTTGGTTAAGATTCATCGACTCACCTGATGGGGTCAGTCTTGGAAATATTTCAGTTTGCCCAAACCCAACCCATTGCTGCAGGGTATGGGTAGGTAGGTAGGCAAGTTCTTTTTTTTTTTTTTTTTGGAACAGAGATATTGATAGATACTTTAATAACATGTCAAACAAAATCATAGTGTCAGAAAGTAATAGTGCCCATCAAATGAATCTAAAGTATCAGTTTTTTAAGGAAAAGGGCATTTATAGCTGCAAGTTTTATCATTGTGAGTTTTATTCTTTAGGTCTTTAGAGTATAGATATGTGAAAGGGATAGGTTTGTCCACATTAAAAACAGGTTTTAACACACCACACTATGTGCCTGTATTAAGTCAGGTTTTCTGGACCTGGCATGTGTTTGCTGTGTTTTAATATTAATGAGACCACTCCCAATCCGTCCAACTAAATGTGACCAACAAAAGTGTTTTAGGGTACCTATTTAGATCAGAGAATAAGTATTAAGAATAAACATTCTTTATTTTGGTCAAGGCCATACCTTCATCAGCGACTCAAGCCTGTGAAGTTAAAATTGGAATAGGTGTAGTTTGAGTGACTATTTCAATTCTATATTTAATTACTTTAATGAACTGTGATACTGATATTCTAGCAGTTGTACACTCGGTACATCCTTTAAACTCTTGTGTTTTTTGTAGTATATATATGCTATAATTGGTGGTCCAAGAAATAATTTTTTTATTGTCTCATCTTTTTCAATATAATGTCAGTGTTTTCTGAGAATTTTACCAAGTTGTTTGAAGCAAGGGTTATATTTTGTTGCAAAATAACAAAGGAGGTTTCTTATTTTTCCTTTCTCCTTGTATTGAAGTGCTTTGTTTCTATTTAAATTTTTAGCAGTAATTATTAATTGATCTAATTCTGTGTGGTTGCAGCCTCGCTTTAATAAGCTGTAGTGAAATAGTTGAATTTTGGATTCTAAATATTCTTTATTGTCCGTGCAATGAATGAATCGTTTTATTGCCCCAATAATAAATCCTTTAAATACTGATTTTGAGTGTGCTGATGTTCTCGGTAGATATTGATAGTTTTATGTATATTTTCTATATATACGGACATCCAATATATTCTGACCCTGAGTTTGAAATCTCTGTCCTTTAAATACAGTTACATCTAATAGATGTAATCTCTCTTAGTCTCTATGGATATTTTGAATGTAAATTTCAATGTTTGCTAACATTTTCAAATGGCCTGATAAAAGCCAGGTGAGCGATACAGGCTAAGGCAATTCTCTAGTTTAATTTTATTTTACTTTGGGGTGATTTTAATGTTTATTACACCAAATAAATTTATAAAATGAAAAAATTATGATGGAAAGAGATAAAAATCGGTAAATATGATTTTACCTGGTCTACCATGTACAATTCTTCTTTCAAAACATTATCTCTTATATAAATATGTTTCTTCCGCTTTTGACAAAATAATATCTAAAATTAACGTGCTCAAGGATTTAGTTATACAATGTATCTGCACGTCATGCATAATACATTGTACATGAATGTACATTAATATGAGAGATTTATATTTTCAGCTTATGAAATTTTATCAGATCCAGATAAAAGGAGAAGATATGATGAATTTGGAGACACTGGAGATGGTAATGGTGGAGGAAACGGTTTCAATTCTGATTTTGATTTTAATGACTTTTTCAAAGGCTTTGACCATGCATTTAAAGATCATAAACAAGGACATCATGATCACAACACTTTTAGATTTTCATTTGGCGGAGATGGTGGAAATTTTAATTTCGGTGATTTATTTGATGATGATGAAGATGATGGTGGTGACTTCTTTAGTTTTGGTGGTTTTGATGACGATATGTTCGGTGGCTTCCATAGCATGTATGATGAAGAATCAAATGGTAGACATAATTCACATTTCCATTCCCATAATAAGATGCATGATCATGTGCATCATATGCACCAAAATAATGTACATAATATGCATAGACATCACCATCAACCCAGGCAGCATGCCCACACAATGCATACAATGAGATCCTCAGGTACAGTGTATATGACCTAATTTTAGCTTATCATACATGTAGAACAAAGTCAATGTGAAGCACTCATATAACTTGACATCTGTTGTCGTCCACAACATTTTATTTTTAACTTAACTCACTCCAGATGGCATTGGTTGCCAAATTGAAGTCAAATGAGTGATACAGACTCTTTGTATCAAAATAACCTTGTGGTTCCTTGATAAAACTTGTAAAACAGGCATTGTTTTGTTTATCTTTTTGAAAAAAATCAGTGGCAGAAAGAGTGTCTTGTAAACTGTTAATCTATTGTTCATTTTTTAAGTGTTTAATATTGATTTATCAATTGATAAAAGCTTCCCATTGCAAAACTGGAATTTCTGGTGGTACATTGTATCTTATTTGTTAAATTTTTTCATAGTAAAATATGTAAAAAAAAGAAGCATTCACATACATTTTCTATGATACATTCATGCACTTCAAACAGCATTTTCTTTCACTCGTTTTGCTTTTACAGGCAGTGCACATTCTATTTTGCCAAGAAATTTAAAAACTGTACATTGAAAAACAGTGCGGTGTTTAGCATACACATAGCTGTCCAGTGCTTATATTTTTTATAAGAACTTTCTTATTTTGTTTTCGTTCTTGTTTTGCAGGAGGCCGAACTTGTAGAACAGTTACACAAAGAGTAGGAAATATGGTAACAACACATACAGAATGTTCCTAGTATAAAGGGATGGAACTCTTCAATGTCATGGGGAAATAACCCAACCCATCTGTGATATTTTACCAACAACTACAGCACTTTGAAGTCCTTGAAAAGGATATGTTGTTGAAGTTTTACATGAATTTTTCTTCCTGTGTTCAGTTTTGTGTTGTTGAGATATGTTTATTTTATTTTTTTTAATTAAGATTTGATATCAGGGATGATGGCAACATTTGTATATTTCAACTGACAAATAATAATTATTTTTACTTATGTGGTAAAAAAATGTTAGTTTTCCTGTGTAAGTTGAAAGGGGGATTTTTCCAGACAAGTTTTGTTTATTGAAAATAGGTCAATGTAAATAAATCAATTTCATAAAACTTCAATTTAAATAGCTGGAAAAAAGTTCTTGTACATGTAGCATGTGTAAATCAGCTTTCTTTTCAAACTTGTAAATTTCAGTGAAATGCCAAATAGATGGTATGATTTCAGCCAGTATTTGGTCCCAACCGACATGAAAAATTAAGATTTTTCCTTCCCATGATACAACAGCGATTCCATGATTGTTGGCTAAATCAAGGATTTGAAGAAAATTGAGTGTTTTCACTGTAGATTTTGGTCAAAACAACTATGAGCAGCAGTCTTTCCCAAAAAGTTTTTTTAATACATTGTATAATGTTTGTCTTACACGAAGACACATTTCAGTGAAATATCATTTTGGGCAAGGCTGTTGTTCATATCAAAATTTTAATTCAAAGGTCCAAAAATGAGGGCTGTTCCAGCAAAACATACATGGGACAAGGGGAAGGCAAAATATAAAAAGTATCTACTTGGTTGTTAGTGAGTGGAAAGTGCATCTATGGTCCATTGCTGGACATCAAAATATGCTTCTGTGGGTGCTTATATGAAAAATGAAAGTTTTTTTTTAACGTTTTCACCTTTTAGTTTGCCTTATTGATCATGATCATTTAAAACTTATACACAATGCTTTTTATCATTTATAATACAGATTAAGTTCAAATTTGGTTATTGTAAATTTTAGTTTTTTTTCCCGTTCAGAAATTATGTGCAAGTGGGGGCATCTGTTTTCTTTTTCAAATAATGTGATACATGAAAACACAAGGATGTGACAAAGTTACATGACAATTTTGCTTAAATGAAAACTTAAGTTGATATTAACATGATTTTAAAAAGCATTCTTTTGCTATATATTTTTAAAAATCAGCATAATTAATAATCCAGATTTGCAGAATTTTCAAAATCATGCTTTTTTAACTATTTAATTTGATTCTGTTGGTGGTTATAAAGCTTCTGATTTTGCTTCTATAGGTGGGTATAAGTGAAATAAAATCACTTCTATGGATGATTACTCCAATTTTTAAAGTCCCTTCCCCCCGTCCCATGTATGTTTTGCTGGAACAGCCCTGAGTGAAATTTGGTGTTATTCATTGATTTCTTCACAGTTAGCCATCTTTGACAGCATATCACCGGTATTATAGAAATTTCTTGTTGAGAACAAAACGTTCCTTAAAATGCAACATTTTTAAAGAATACTTAATGATAGCTGAGGTTAAGTTTTTGATTTTGTAATTCAAGGGGCCAAATCATACCATGCCTTGTGTTACTTTTCCGGCAAAACTTTCAGAGAATCTGTCCATTTGTGGGATTTTGACCCAATACCAAAGAAAGTTATATAATATAAATGTACTGGTTTTGTAGTGAGTAAAAATATTATTATTATTGGTTTAATTTAATACACACCTTGTACACTGTCTTCCACCAAAAATGCAGTATACTTCCACATCTATGTGTATGTGTAGAAACTTTGAAGACAAATATATGTCTTACTGGTATATTTGATTTTGATGTATTCTTTTATTTTGTTCATTCCTTTCAAACATGTATGTTCAAATAGTTTTAAGATTATAATATATTAGGTGGTCTTCCGATGGTACAGTATTAACAGGCAGTTGGTGCAGTCATTTTGAGTTTATAAGTGTTTGATAACTCGGTGAACAAAAATTCCTGAAAATGTTCTTAATTTAAGGGTCGCATTAATATTAATATTATATATTGTTTACATAATTTTTGTAATGAAATTATTGTGAAGAAGTTAGTGAAGTGTGAAAGAATAAGATCTGATGATTATGACATTTGAATAATGCATCGGTTTTTTAACAACTATATATTCATTTGAATTTAAGTCACATGACATATACCAATGACATATGTTGTAGCATGCCTTCTAAAAAGAATGCTTGCGTAAGGGGACTTGAAATTTATTTTTGGATTCTCATCCCAGGTGGAGTCATCTCTGAAACCCACAGGTGAGAATAATTTATTGTGATCATAGAACTTCTGGATTTTCATAGATACACCTCCTGACTCGGATTGTTATTGTCTGTTTATACACATAGTTTATATATATTTGAAAAATGGAGTGAAGCAAAATTTATAGTAGTTTTGAGCATAAAAGCCATAATTAATGTAACAGATGAATGGATTAGAACCTCTGTTGGTGAAACTTATGCATTATAAATGCATATTATTCTTTTTCTGCATGAGAAATTGATGATGAATTTCCAGTACTGGACTATTTCAAATATGTATTCAATTTTTTAGTTGAAAAAGATTTTTCTTTAGATATGAAAAAATAAATAATAAATTCTGCCAAAGCCGAGACATGGGTGCTGCTTTTCCGGCGACGAAGTAGGTGGTGGCGTCAACAATTGTTAAGTTTTCTGCTTAAGTTAGTTTGATAGGAACTACTTGTGATAGAATAAACATTTTGTATAAGGTTGCATTACTATCAGTACATCTCAGTTTGACGACCGTTTCAAGGCCTGGCTTCTTAGGTCATGGTCCAGTGACTTTCAATTACATGTAATTAGCAATTCTCAATGTTAAGTTTTCTGCTGCAGATAGTTTGATAGGAACTACTTGTGATAGATCAATGATATTTTCTGTAAAGTTGCATTACTATCAGTACATCTCAGGTTGACGACCATTTCAAGACCCTACCCCCTAGCTCATGGTCCAGTGACTTTCAATTATTTAGCAATTTTCATGTTAAATTATCTGCTCAAGTTAGCAATAGTTTGATAGGAACTGCTAGTACTGTAGATAAATGATATTTTCTATAAAGTTGCATTACTATCAGTACATCTCAGTTTGATGACCATTTCGAGTCCCTGCCTAGGTCATGATCCAGGGACTTTCAATTAATTAGCAATGTAACTGTCCATCAGATTCTTTTTTAAATATTTCTGCTGACAGGCGAGACATTCAGTTTATATGGTATATTATCTTTATTGTTAATAGGAAAATTAAACTTATTCTGAGATTTTTTATACCTTGTAGACAATCTGTTTAATAGGTATTCGATACAAAGAATATGTAAGTACAATTTGTATAGCAGATAGTAAATGATCTCAGTTGATACTTGCTCAGTTTTAAATTTTAAAATATCCAGAAGTCTTGTTTTTAAAGTTGAATTTGCATGTGCATGTACCAACAAGGCTTACCCAGTTTTTCTCTTATTTGTTGAAATATTTTCTAACAGGAGTTTGAGCTAAGGAAAATGTTAAAAAATTGCCAGACTGAGTAAAAAAAATTAAATGTGTGGTTATATTCCATCTCAGGAATATGACATGTACAAGAATCAGCTGTGTTTTGAAAATTTACAAAATTTGCAGGTTATATTCATCAAAAAATAACCATGATAGTAGCCGAGTTTGCAGATCGTAATATTTTTAAAAATGTAAATATTAAATTTTATTCAATATGCTTTTTGCCTAATTTTTTGGAACAAAAGTAATAATGTTAATAGACATTAAAACTGTTTAGTTTAAATTGCAAGAAAATTGAATTTAAATTAATTGTAATAGGACTTTTTCTATTAGTTGATATGGCAATATCAGATATCTTGTTCTGAAGAAAATTAACATTATTTAAGTGTGTTAACATGTATGTGCATCCTTTTAATTGCAAAAAGATATTTTATGGAATATTAATTATGTTGTATATGTATAAAATGACATTGCAAGTGCTTGGGTTCTTTGTTAATTCTATGTTGAATTTAATATTGTTGCATAAATGTTTTTGATATTGACAAATTATTCCAATGTCTTTCATATTAAAGGTGTAATAGTATAACCAGTGAACATGAGGTTTGTGATATATATATATATATATTCTTACATTGTTTCCAGAGGATTATCATATTTATCTAATTAAGATAGTGAAATTATCTAATTTCAAGAGCCCATGGCTTGGCGAGGATTTTAAAATATAAAGATTTGATAAATCTGATAATCCTCGAATAACGATGTAAGAATCTGTTTCTCTTATGATTATTAAGTAAATTTTCATATTTATTAAACCAAAATCCCCTTTAGGTACCTGATTGTTATGTCATACACTTGCTCAACATGTTTACTTGTTGCTATGGTGTTATTGGTCGATTCTGAGAAATCCAAATGTAAAAGACTGGTTACGACCTTTTGTTTAACCAGTTTAGTTCTTTGGCAACCACACGTTGATTAAATTTTTGATAAAACAATATTCAGAAAGGGCTAAATTGACAAAGAATTAGAGAAAGAGGTCTTATCTTCTTTTTTACAGCAACCAGAAAACAAGGAAAAATTGGATGTCATATATGAGGATTTTCGGTATGAAAATGTTTATTCCTGTACTATCCATTTCAGAATTTAAGTACCTTAATCATTTTAAAGTATTTGTACAACTTTGCCTACAGATGTGATTTTAGCTATCCTAAGATTTGTATTTGATTTTAACTGGATTTTCTAACCGATTACTTTTGGCAATGTGGTAAGCTGGGCTCCAAACATTGATAAAGGAAAATCTGATGTGTTGTCGATCAGACAGCTCATTCCTTATAGTAAATTTAAAACATTTAAACTAGTAATTTCAATATTCAGAATTTCCAGTATTTCATGTCTAATTATTTTTCATTAGATTTCATCAAAAGAAGACCATGGCAAGTAAACATTCCCAATTCAATATCCTGTTTCTCGATTAATCTTGAAGGTCTTAACATGGTTTATTAGTGAAAAAATGTATTTTGTGGACTTTCAAAAAAAACATTAATAATATATTAAGAAATTATTCAAAGACATAGTAACAGACTTTGTGTTGACTGGTTATGCAGTGATTGTATATATAAGAAAACATAATTGGTTATACCACTTAGAATCAGACATCCATAATTCATCAACATAAAAAAAACATGGTGCTGTTATTTTGTTCAACCATTGCTAAAAAGTAATAAAAATATGATCAACATTTTTTTTTTTTAATTATAGTATATAGATTAAAAAAGCAGAGATTACACCATGGACATTGTCAGTATCTAACCAATACTCGTTGGAACTACCTTATCCTAAAAAAGATCAAAACAAAAAAATCATAACATTGTGGAGCAGATTGATATAACAAATGACTGGAGAGTAGAACTAAACTAGAGCTCTCAAGAGCCTGTGTCGCTCACCTGTATCTAATGTGATTTTGGAAATTATGTAAAATTATATAATGATTGAGACCAAGATTGGTTTAATTTGACACAGTATTTAAAATTAAAAACAGGTCATCTTAGTGTAGTCTTACAATAGCTACTGAAGACATCTTATCATTATTATTTTTGAATATGTGGTCAAGTTGTGACCATTCAGATTTTTTTTTACAATTTTCTGATAGACTTCTAAACATCTTGGATGATGGATCGGCAACAAAGCATTATTTAATGTACAACATCCACACATTTCAACAAGTTACATCTTATCAATAGTTTCTCAAACCCTAAAATTTGGAAATTACAAACAACAAACCAAAGTGTGTAAGAGCAGGGTTCAAATGCGGAAAGGTCTGAAAGGGGAATAACTACAAAACATCTATAAGAGCACGGGAAAATGCACCTTAGTTTCCAAATTAATTCGTTCAAAAAACGAATATATATGCCCACTGGACACTGTCCCGCTTCCAAACAAACACAATTATAATCAGTCAACCGTAAAATTGAGGTCACATCACCCCTTTGCCCTAAAGTTTGAATGGACCCTATCTAAATAGTTTCATAATGATATGGCATCTTCTCTTCAGTCTAATCTTTAACCTTAAGAGGAAAGATCGAAATACCATATGCCCCGCTGGTATCACAGGCGGGGCATAAAAAAATTCGCGAAATACTGAGTTTCAGGTTTTTTTTAATCAGCTTCAAGAATAGTACATTATTGAATATTCATGGTTCTGCGAAGCAAGTGGAATGAATCCACAGCAGAATAGAGAATAGAAACGGAGAATGTGCCAAACAGACAACAACCCGACCAAAGTGCAGAAAACAGCTCAAGTCTACCAATGAGTCTAGTAATCTATCTGGATATATTCCATTATGGCATATTTCATTCATGGATTTCCTCGAAGAAAAGATTAAAGCCAAAACTATTCACATAGTTGTAAAGTTGAAAAACTCCAATGTGAAAATTACCAAAAGTGAATAAAACTATTTGCAAAAATAAAATGCATCGGAAATTACATAAACTACATTTTTGATGATACTGATAGTTTTTCATCAGGAGAGTTTTGATTTGCTCAACAATGTCAGGAAAATGCAACCGTTTTGGAATCCCTGATGCGAATTAAAAATTGTAATCCAGTGGAAAAAAGAACACTGAAATTGAGACAAAAGTCACGTCCACTACTATATAGCCACAATCCCTTCAATAAATATAGTAAACTGAAGAAAAAAGGTTTTCATTTTAAATAATTATGTAAAGAAGTACAGATTCAAATAAATATATGTGAATTAAAAATATCAATAGGAACAAAAGCAATACCTGATTCAGTTTTAAAACAATCACCAATGTTGCTGAAACTCTGTCTATTACCACTTAATTAACATGACAGATAATTTTATGCTAATGAAATAAAATGTGAATAAACATTGTTTTCGTGTACATTATGTTCGTTGCTTAACAGTTAATGATGCATTTATCATTGATAAGCTCAAAGGGATAATAAAATAAAGCAAGATTACTAACTTGTCCTTTTACCTCATCTCGATCGCAACTTCCCCAAAAAAATTGAGCCTGATTTGACTACAAACGCCTTCATTTCATGTTTTTCTGGAGGGGGGGGGGGGGGGGGGGGTGATGGATGATGGATGAATTATTGTTTAACGTCCACTGGCAACCAGGTGCATATCAGGATGAGAACACGTTGAGATGATAATGAATATGATCCCTGCTTTATACTAGACTGACACGCTTAGCCTAATGTTTAATGGTCTAACTCACAAGGTAAGTGTCCGCAGAAAGACATATCACCCCACTCGGACACATTATTCTATCTCCGAGCCGACCAGTCGATCTTTGCTCTTACTCCTACTGGATGCCGTGTGCTTGGTGGAGATGCAGCAAATGCCAATTTCAATGTCTTTAGTTTGACCCGGCAGGGGATCGAACCCACGACCTTCCGCACTGGGGGCGAGCACGCTACCACGAGACCACCGAGGCGGTGTTTTAAAGGGAGGAAACAGTATACATTTCGGTCGCCCCTATAAATCCTTTAAAAAAAATAAATTTATGTCATAAAATAATCTCTGATTGAAACCAGTCATGTGTCAGAATATAATATTGCATGCGTTTCCATCATAGTTACTCGTGGACAGGACGCCGTATAGTACCCCTATGATACCTGACCCCCCCCCCCCCCCTGAATTTTGTTTTTTTTTTCGTTTTTTTAGATAATTTTTTTGGGAATTCACATGGATATTACCATCAAGTTACTCATATCATGTATATGTATATATAAGTAATTTTACCCGCTGTGGATAGAAAATAAGGCTTGATAGTAATATCCATGTGAATTCCAAGAAAAAAATATATAAAAAATCGCAACAACAACAAAAAAATTAATACATGTATACAAGTAATTGGGGTGCCATATGGGATCCTTTCCACGATTACATATGGTTTCCATATTAAATTATGTTACACCAACAATTTCGGAAGAGTAAATTATCTGCAAACCGTGGATAAATCTGGTCATTACACTGACATGATATGAAATCCGTGGATCCAATATGTATCCGCTGAATTCATACCAGTTAATTATCGTTAATGGATATTTCTAACCGTGGAGACAGATTTATCCGCGTATGCAGGGTGTGATGTCTAAGATAATAACATGAATAATAAGAGAATAAACACAAGGATACCGGATACCAATTTAAGCCGCTATCAAAACTGTTAAACATGTAGAACAATGTCGAATATTTTTTCTTTTAATTGTAGAGATTGTTCATTGCATTTATAAGTTACTAATCTGTAAATTATATTGTAGTAACTAAGGAACACCGTGCATTCAGCATATTTAGGTAAATTATTAATAATCTAGCCTTTCTACTTAAATAAATGAAGCTTTATTAATAAGTACACGAACACATTTTTCTTATTGTTTCCAGGGTAAATATTCATAATTATTCTAAAAAACTTAAATCATCCTTACTAAAATGGTGAAAAATGGTTACAAAATATTGCCAAGTTCTTTGTATCTGTGATCAAAGTTTGAAGTTGCTAAAAAGACTCACTAGACTGAAATTTCCTTAGGCTCCTCTATCATGTCTATACTGTTACCAGATTAAAGTCAGATGTTGTTCTGGAGTTATGTCGCCTTGTCCGTAAAAAAATCAAATGTGCACGAAAAATCACAAAATTAACAATTTTTGGGTAAATTAAAAATCGTGTAGACTTCGATGTGCTCAATATATCTTGTTAAAATTTGAAACATACTTTGTTAAGATAAGTATCTTTTAATGGTCAACTGCTAATCAATGCTAAACATATAGCTTCAACTCCTATTTTGTGTTTTAATTTAATGAAGTTTACCCTTCACTAAATGACAAACGTCAAGTAAAAAGCCTAAATAATCGTACTGGTTAGCAACCTATACCTGACGATTACTACTTGGAGTTACCTCGCCTTGATCATTTTGATTGTTGTATTTCGTCACTGAATGAACGATTTCTTTTGTGGTCTTTTTTCACTGGATTGGTACCCATGTATTAACAAGTTTAATCCCATCGTTGTAAAGTATCTGTACTTTGCCAGACTTTCCTGACTCTGTTGTTCTCTATTGCGTTGAACAGAGGCTGATGTTTAGTTTTCTAACCTTAAATTTCCTGTTATCTTTCATGTCTATTTTTTTCATAAACATTTTTTCAAGGATTCGAACCATTCCACATAACATGTACAATGCATTATCTGACCGATTCATCAAACTGGAATATTCATTACTCTGGTCAAAACTCGCTTCAAATGTTTAATTCATAATTCTTCAAAAGTTAACTGCTTAAGGTCAAGTCGAAGTAATTCAAAGTATCTGTAAACGATCATTGTTCTTACAAGATTCTTAGTAAAGTATGGCGAATCGTAATATCGTGATGTAAACAAGATGAGTGTCATGTCATCATGACTACTTGCAGGCTTGGAAGATACGCGTATGTATATAATATCTGACAGTAACTAACTGTCAAAATTTCTATTTTACGTATGTCATGTATGTATAAACTATAAAACATTTTGAAAGGTATAGAAATATATATAGGTTCATATATACTAACACAAAATAAAATATTAGGACTTATTGCCTTAGCACAGGGGCTCGTTACAATTGACACAGTATGTCATCTGTGACTGATCCGGCCCCGATCTATAATACCATAATAGATCGGGGTCGGATCAGTCACAGATGACATACTGTGTCAATTGTAACGAGCCCCTTTTTTGTCTGTGGCTTAGTATAGACGAGAGAGAATTTCTTAATGAAATAAATTTAATAAATAAAGGAAGAAACCATGTATTTTAAATTTCACACACTATATTGAAGATAGATCTCGTATACCCGATATGACAAAATCTGCAGTTAACCACATGCTAATCATTTGGCCTTTTCAAACAGTAATGGCAAGACGTCATTTGTAATACTAATCATAATAAAGTATTACTTTTGTATAAACTATATCCAGTAAAGATTCTAGATCTTATATAACGAGTACACCTCACGAGTTGTTTGAAGATCATATATCATGTATATGTGGTGACCACAAGATATCAATATTTGGTCTGTTTAATTCGGATAGGATGTTGTCTGCATATAGACATTTTACTCCATATTCCTCTTTCGAATAAATTAACGTGCAAAATGAACTGCCTTTCATTAGCCTTTCTACTTAAATAAATGAAGCTTTATTAATAAGTACACGAACACATTTTTCTTATTGTTTCCAGGGTAAATATTCATAATTATTCTAAAAAACTTAAATCATCCTTACTAAAATGGTGAAAAATGGTTACAAAATATTGCCAAGTTCTTTGTATCTGTGATCAAAGTTTGAAGTTGCTAAAAAGACTCACTAGACTGAAATTTCCTTAGGCTCCTCTATCATGTCTATATTGTTACCGTATTAAAGTCAGATGTTGTTCTGGAGTTATGTCGCCTTGTCCGTAAAAAAAACAAATGTGCACGAAAAATCACAAAATTAACAATTTTTGGGTAAATTAAAAATCGTGTAGACTTCGATGTGCTCAATATATCTTGTTAGCAACTCCTAATCAATGCTAAACATATAGCTTCAACTCCTATTTTGTGTTTTAATTTAATGAAGTTTACCCTTCACTAAATGACAAACGTCAAGTAAAAAGCCTACTTTCAAGTAAAAAGCCTACTTTCATTACTTTAGAAGTTGTAAAGGGTATGCTTTTTTATCTCCCTTTTAAAAGATAAATCTGTAATTATCTCCCTTTTAAATACAATTTATAACAAGGTAAACGTTTCATCAAAACTTACCATACATATGATGGATAATACTATTCTTATTTGTGTGAATCATTTAAAACATATTGTTTTACAGTTTTAAATATTATTCTGAAAAATTTAATAGTTAATTTTACCACTGCTTTTCCTATAAAGAATATAGATTCATGCCATTCTCCGTTTGGTTGGAGCAGGGATCATATAATACTATCATACTTCATATAGAGTTCCTGGTTGGAGCTCTACACGTTGTTTTCTTTGCGAATTGTGAAGTGGAAATTGACCTCTTTGAAATATCTGTTCTTTAACATTTAGTAATAAGATTCTATTTAAGAATGAAATACCTCATTACCATTTATCGATACTTTCCCCGACTACCACAGTCATGACAGTATGTATCGGGGGTTCTATGGACATTTTTACCTTGGCAGTGCGAACCAATTGTTAAGTAATTTTCTCAAATTTATAATTTTGTAAACCATTTACGTTTTATATTTTGAATATATTTATTTCAAATTATTGAATCATTTTTGCTTTATGTTAATAAAATGAAAACTTAGTAATTGTATTCGAATTGCCAAAATAAATAGCTTGGAGACCCAGAGAAACGAACTGAATGTTCAAATTGCTATAAATTCAGGAGAGGTTTCTCTCGCAAACCTGATTTATTGCGATACCTTCAAACAAATCTTCCATTTACACATGAAAGGGCAGTCCAAACCTTAGCAGTTGCTAAATCAAAAACTCTGAATAATAACAAGTTTATTAATCCTGGCGAAATAAAAATTATTTGTATTTATGATAAATGTTGTTTCATTTAGGAAATCCATTTAACGTTTGATAACAAATGTCTGTATTTTCATATAAAGTTTTATCACTTCCACAAGTTTGATGATTATATCAGGCATTGAAAAAAAATGCACGAAAGGTTTATAAACATCTTTAAATGTCCGTAGTGTGAAAGGAAGTTTCCGGGCATGGGCAAGCTGAGAAAGCACCTCAAAGTCTTCCACCATAAAACTGTAGAAGAAATAGATACGCTGGAATTAAAACCAGACCTGGAACATAATATGAATTTTCACAAACCAAGAGATAAAATGCCCAGGAAGTATTGTAAAGTCAATGTGGCCGCCAGAGAAGAAGCAAGACGCCAGAGCCAACAGTATGCGGACCCTCCTGTTACAAAGTGAAAAAATGGAACAAAACCAATATCTTTAGAATTGTTTAATTATGCAACATTTGAGTATATCATATAAAGCATTTTAATATAACATTTGTAAATAGATATAAAACAATAAAAAAATAAAACATCATATAAATTGGTCATGCATTACAATTCTTGTCATAGTTTGAGCGTAAATCTTGTTTCTTTAGATCGAATTTACATAGAAACAAATATTAGTTATTGTTAATACGAAAATGTCTTTATTGCTATGTTTATATAAAGGTCTTGGCTAATGCTCAGTTTGTATAAAATTATACTAGAAGCTCACCACTTCTCGGATATTGTTCCTGATCCTATAGCTGTCAATTTCAATATTACGTACTGGTATAAAATACTTCCGAATGAACATATTTCAAAAAATATATTTGAACCTATCGTTTTACTTTGGTTTATAAATACTATGAGTGTCAAAATACTTGCATATGTACCCCCATCCAGACAATAATTATAATCAAGTGTATTGCCCATACACTTGTATCATTTCAGTTGAGCAAAATTTGCTTTAAAGGGCACCTGCTATAGCAAATCACTGTCTATGAAGGACACGTCAATTATGATTACCCCGCAATGGACAAAGCACATAAAATTAGAATGCGTACGTAAAGGGTATTTTTTCTTCTCCCTACATAAAATGATTTAACTATGATTTCATGTATTGCAGATTCTTTACTCTACGTCGGTATTCAACCTTAGCTATCATATACAAGACATTTTCTGTAAAGTATATTAAAACACCCCAACGCACCAAAAAAAAAATAATAATCCTGTAAGCTTAATCCTAATTCTTAAATAGTCTAGAAATAGATTCTGCTAAAAATTTCAATGCATTTTTATTCCAAAAGGCCTAACTCAGTAATTCGGATCCTTAGAAGACCTTATCATTAACAGGTAATCCTTAAACGACTATCTATTTTACTCAAAAACATTGGTCTCTTGATCTGGTAAAAGCTAGTTTTTTGTACTTGTCAGTATCAAAGTGTTTTAAATCATCACTTCACCGTTATCATCCATTTCTACAACATAATTTGGCGGCAAACGATCGATAATCTGTGGACTAGGTTTGGATGGATGATTAACAGATTTTGATTTCTTGAAATCTCTGTTGTTTGGACTGAGAGAGATATTTGATTGTGGTGAACTGAATGACAACACTGGAGATGTCTGGTTGTAATTAGACTGGGTTTTAAAGTAATTTGGATTTTCAAGTAACAATTGATTTAAAAGGGCTTCTTTTTGCGCAGGCGATAAATATAGAACATGAGGAGATTGGCCGCCATAACTAGACGATGGTGACATTGTATTATTGGCAGAAGTTAACTTCTCGAAATCCCTGCTGTTTGGACTGAGTGTGACATTTGATTGAGGAGAACTGCCTGATGACGTAGGCGATGTATAGTTGTAACTGGACTGATTTAGAAAGTAATTTGGATTTTCAAGTAACAGTTGATTTAATAGCGCTTCTTTTTTAGCTGGAGATAAATATAGTATTGAAGGCGATTGACTGCCCAAACCAGAGGAGGGTGACAATATATTCAAACCATTATACCGTCTGGTTTCCTCTGCTGGGGACATTACTGTTGCAGGTATGGTACCATTTTGCTTGTGGCGAGAACCATTGAAATGAACGTTGTTATATGTTGTAGATGGCGAGTGACACATTTTTCCATCTGGAAGCATATGTTCCATTTGAAACTGTTTCTGTTGTTCTAAATGTTGTTGGTAGGTCGGTAAAGAATCCGACACTGGCATTAAATACATGTCATTTGTATATAAATTTGATTCTGGAGATGGCCCCGTTAAGTCGGTATTGACTCCTTTATTAGTAATTTGTGGGGATAGCAAAAGTGGATTGATTCCTGGTAATGTCTGTGGCCGTTTTGAACACAGCATTTGATTATTGACCGGATATGCAGGTGGTGGAATCATATTTCCTGTCTCATTTGGAGTCAAAGCCACAGAGGCTGGTGAATGCAGGTTTAGCTTTTCCTGTTCTGTAGTTTCCATTTCGTTAAGAAAATTGTTATTTTTTGCTACGATGTCTTCATCTTCATCAACTATATCCAAATCATTTGCAGATATATATGTCAAATTAGTTTCTTTCTTGTCGTCATCTGATTCGTTGCTAGCAACATTATCTTGCGGCTGCAATACACGTCTTGTTAGAGATTTAAGGGAATTATTTGAACCATCAGACGATTCAAATGAAAGATATCTATTTCCCGTTGCAGACTTCATTGCGGTCTGGGACATATCAGAATACATAACTCTACTTCCAGCTGACTCCGAACCCGATCCTGCTACTATCCCACTAGAATTGGAAGGTGGAGGGTGTTTTAAAGAATCATTATCACTGTTGAACCCTTTGTTATGATGTGCCACTCGGACATCGTTTAAACTGCTATGTACAGAATATGGTTCATTATACACTCCGTTTAAACTTCTATTACTTCTGTGGTGAACTGGAACTAAAGAAAATATGAAGAAAAAAAAACAAATCAATAAGACGATTCTTAGTAACGGAGTCTGGTTTAGAAATAAGAAGCTATTCATTAAATATTATACATATAAATGTCGAATATCAAGCATCAGTTTGAAAAGTGGCCTTCAGAATTACGACAAGAATACAAACAAAGCCTCGAGAAACAAACGACCAATAATATGATCAGTTTCACGAAAGTGCGGAAGTTCCCGTTTTCCACTTTCGATGTTTTACCTTTCTTTCATTGTCTTTAATTGTGTAATTTCTGGGTTTGCCTTCGCCTCTGATGCTCATTTAACATGTTTAATTGGTTTACTTGTTCATTTTACAACAGGATTTAGGGGATATAATAATCAATCAACAAATGGTAATCAGTCTCTTGATTCTTTGATAATTTAAAGAATTTTGTTCTAGTATTTTCTCAAGGAAATATGAGTAGATACATCTTTTGTTTACTAGTACCTAAACGCAGTACACATATAATATTGTGTTAACGTGTATAACATAATTCAGTATGATTTATCTGTCTGAAATTGATGAATGAACTTGTTTCTTGCTGACAGTTAGCTGTTGTCTTACATATCTTTTTGAAAACTGTCTTTTTACTTTCATTTTTAATAGTTTTTGTGTGTTACGCTCGAATCATATTTTTAATTTATTATACTGAAAATTAAACATTTCCCCCCAAAATAACGGACATAAAAAATATAAATTTTTATGGATAATACACTTCCATGTCAATGTATCTAAAAAAAATTAGGAATAACTTTTTTTAAAATTATAGCCCTTCTGTTTAAGTATAAAAGTCTACCTGTCAGGTGTTCCATGGGATGGCTTGTATGTTTCTCATCATTTGAGGAGTGTTTAGTCCTCAATGCTTTGAATACTAGAACCGTTAACAGTATAACCACAAGAAATAAAATGCCAGCTAATGTTCCAAGAACAATTGTTAGAATATCAGCTGATGTTCCCTGCTTAGATATTGCTGCTGCTGTTGAAGTTTCCACGTTTGAAGTAGACATTTGACAGACGTCCTGGCAGTGCTCATTAACTGGACATTGTATTGGTTCTAGTTGTATCTCACGTGTTATATGGTCGTAAAACTTCAATTTTTGTGTCTGTACTATGAGCGTGCCGTTGTAAGTTCCAACCTGTTAGATGTAAAGAATTATCAATAATAGAACTCATTTCTATAATCTTGAATTTTTGATAAAGATCGTCGCTTCATTTAGACATCTTTAATATAACTGGTTTAAATGTACAAGGAATATGATTGTTTAATGCATCTGAAAAATCTATTACTAGCTTGAGATGCCTTATCATGTTGCCTTTTTTCCGTTTCTTTTTTTTTTTCATTCTGTGTCATTTTGGATTAAAATATGGTTTACTAAAATCTTGGTCTTGGGTCCTCCTGATAACTCAATTTTGTGAAATACGTAGACACAAGTTCTTATATCATCAAACTTCAGGCCACTGTGATTAGCAGGGAGGGGATAAATAAATCTTTTAGTATGCTTTCTAAACGACATGCATTGAAACTCAAGTAAATATCCTTATCCTTAAAAAATCAGATATTTTTATCATGTACTATAATGATCATTATATATATTATGTAATATTAGTAATAGGATACAACACCATACAAATATGATAAATACACCGTTTAAGTTTAAATTATTAAATAATTTTTTTAAATTCTCACAGATTTAAATCTAACATACCTTTTCGTATGAATAGCTGTTCGATTTCTTTTGAATGTTATAAATTGTAAAACCGAGGTTTCCATTACCGTCATTTTTAAATGGTCGAAAGTTCGTTCCGTCCGAAATCGGTATAACAACATCTTTTATGGCTTTTGTCCAATAAGAAGCACTGGTCTTATTTCGCGTAAAACACGAGTTACAGGAACTAACTCTAAGATAAGCATTTGCGATTGCGCTGACTGCTATTTCTGTATGGATATTTCGCTGTTCGGATATCAAGTTTTCAATAGTATCCGAATTCAAACGTGAGTCCATCCTGCAACGTTCATTGTACATTTTCTCGAACGATCTTGGCATATAACATTTAAAATGTTCCTCCCAGAATCTATAGAGCCAAGGGTTTTCCGTCTTTGCTGATGCTGTCAATGATTGAAGATGACTTCTGAATGCTCCATTCACTTGTTTGCTACTATCTGTGATAAAAATCAAGGAGCCTGCAGATTCTTTATTAGCTAAATTTGGAGCTGTTCCCCAACCTTCACTTGATACAAAAATTGGGGCATAGTTTGAAAGGCCTTCATCTGAAGTATCACCAAGTACAGAACTTCCAACCATTTTCTGAACTACAGTGTCAATAGAAAACGTAGCAATCACTTTCACTGAAAATAAAAAAAATGAACATTTAAAAATATAATTTAAAAGAATTAGTCATTTTTATAAACTCAGTATAAATATTTAACCTATTTAAACTAACATTACCATGCCCAATAAAAAAGGAAAAGAGCCTAGATTTCATGAGCTACAGCATGAAACTTATTCTTTAGTCTCCTCAGACAGGGTAAAAGGTGGGGGCTAAGTAGTCATAAACATGCTTAAACAGGTCACATTCGAGAGAACCACCGACCTTCGGTAGGAAAATTGGCAATCCTTGTCAATTTAGATCGGAGTCGAACACACCTCCGCCACAGGTGAGATTCGAACTCACAACCTCAGCGTTGACAGACTAGTGATCATTATTAGTATAGACCCCTCGACCACCGAGATCCTCTCTGTATTTGAAATAGCTGTATCTTATCTGCATGTACTTCATTTTTAAGTTTAGGATTGGTGATTCCTTTTGTTGAACCTTTCCGACCTTTATTTCCGGGGCTATTTATATATTTATTTATTGTGATCAGGCTGTTGCTTTTTGTTGAAGTCCAGGTGTGTAATCCCATAGGTAACCAAACTTCACCCGTGTTCAAATATACCAATTAAAAAATAAGTCGGTTCCTGTTACATCAAGATGAAATATAGGGTAGGTAAGTTGGGATATTTGTTTACACATGTAATTAGATCTAGTACGGATAGATGCTAGTTGTATGGATAAACACATACTTCGATAGAAATACCATCAAAAGGCATTATTATTTTTTGTAAGAGTATTTTTAACGTATTGGAGATGTTATATGTTTTTAGTTTTTAATTGTAGTGCATGTATTGTTTTGGTCTTGTCTTCGTTGTTCTCCTATTTTTCTTCCCTTTGAATATTCCTTTGGTATTTCTTGACTTACTGGCGCAAACAAATTATACTGTCATTTTCGCCCGGCTTGACGTCAATTTATCACGTCATAATTATACAATAGATCATAAATCATCTAATTATAAAGATGGAAGTGGATTTCTCACCACAAATGACAACATTCAAATATATTTGCCTCAGGTAATAGGAATTAAATTCTATATGTATTGTCATGTTAATATCGCACATTGAAGAATTATCCCTTTTTTATATTAAATTCAAAAAGAAAGACAAAAGCATTAAATTATCGGGGTCAATACATTCAAGGTGTGATTTTACTGACCAGAATATTTTTACAATAATTCTTGTTGTTCCTAATTATATAATTTGCTTAGGCCAAAACAAAATATATGCCTGTTTAAGGTTACATTGTGACAAAAGATAGAGTAGGTAGTTAGGCAAAATCATATTATTTTGAAAAATTATTTTACATAGACTCCTATGGGAGAAAACATGGTCAGCGGATGTTTTATTAGGGAAATAATTATATCAACGACATTTTTGTCCTAAAATAGGAATAAAATGGGTTATGGTAGGCACATAAAATATGGTAGGTAGGGTAACTTTAAACACACATCTATTTTTTTGGCCTTAGAGTTTATACAGTATGTTTTTTTTCTTTTGTATGTTAATACTTCTTTAGAAATAACTTTGATAAATCAATCGGCTTATAATGATCTAGACGAATGAATACTTCTTACCTCCACCGGTATAATAGTTCTTTTTTAAAATCTCTTTGAAATCGTTAGGGCTTGTATCTTCTGTAACGCTACTGGAATCGTATACACATATACCATTAGCTTTGGCCTCCGTTATCATTCCCTCTATACCACTTGCACCATAAGCATCGTCAATATACATAGCCCCTACATAGTGAATATTCAACTTTGATAGCAACTTCACCATACCGTCAATCTGAAGAGCATCGCTGGGAACAGTCCTCAGGAAATAAGGATATCTTATCCGGTCGTCTAGAGTTCTAGCAGATGCACCATATGACACCATGGGTATGTGAAGTGAGCTCATGATATCAGCTATTCTTTGTGTTACCCGACTTGATAATGCACCAACAACTGCAACAACTTTTGAAAAGTCTATTGGTTGTTTAGTTATGGGATCAGTCAGTACACGCCTTCCGGAGAACAATTCTGTTACAAGATCGCTTATATTCAGTTCATTGTAACAATCATCAAGTGCAATGGCTCCAAAATTTACTCCTTTTTCTTTACTTAACGTTTTGACACTTTCCAAGAAAGCAGATACTGTTACTATTGTTGTTGTTCCACTTCTGAAATCACCACATTTGAAAAAAGTATCTTCGTCATTTGAAGTTGTGTATGCATCTTGATGAATGGAGAACAATCCAAGCATGATAACTTCACCTGAAATGTAACCAAACTGAAGCTCTTGGCTCGAAATGCATCTCGCACATTTTGGACCTCCGACTTTACAAATGGATTCATGAACATCTACTTTGTTATCCATATTCAACACATCACTTGAGAAATTACCGATCTATAAATAGAAAAAGAAAATAATGTGAGAAAAGTACCATAGTAACCAAATAAAATCAACACAAAAATATTATCTAGAGAAACTGGCAAGTACGCAAAGTATAAACTTCCATTCTTATAAATTGTTTTACACATTGGTGTTTTGAAGTATTCAAAGAAACCTGCTGATAGATGTAGAATCCACACTAAATTACCATTAAAACGGCAACATATATACATTTATAATTAAAATAAATTCTAAATAAACAAAATAAAGCGAATTGAGCGCCTTTATACACAGGTTTGACTGTAATTGTTTTTTGAAGAACTTACCATTTCTTCTTTGTTTTCCTTGAAATATAAAATATTTAAAAGGTCATTCCCTGTGGACATTATATTGCTATCCACAAATCCGTATGTCCCCTCAGAAGAAAATATATTGGATATGGAAGAGAGTGTCTCTCCTGTAACGTAGGAACTTAGCAGGAAGTCTGAATTGTCTTGAATGTGTTGTATTAGAGAATCACACACACCAGGGTTTCCAGAGCACAACGTTGAATGTATTTTTTTCACTGCAGACCAAAAAGAAACAACCGCAACAATAGTTCTATCCACTTGTACCTCTTGTTTGAAGTAATTCATAATATCATTATTGACATTTTCACAGCTGATGTGACTACAGATGTGTTCAATATAGGCAGTCATCATAGCAGAATGTTCTGTATTCTTATGATTTTCTATGACAGATTTGAAATAATTTCGAAATTCATCAAATAATATCCGATGAGGTGAAATGAGAAAAATATCATTCGTTATTTGTTTTAAATTTTCTCTCAGTTCTAGCCCCGTTCCTACTGCCGATGGAAAAATCAGTTGTAATTTGGAAGCTATAGTGAAATGAGAATCTCTAATTTTTGTTAAAAGTTCTATAGCACCTTTAGTGTTACCCAAGTACAATACACCAAATGTTTCATTTGCAGCAAAACTGTATTGTTCCGTTAAAATGTTGTTTATAACATTATCAGCATTACTTGAATTAAGCGAAAGTTGTAGATAGCAATTGTTTAAGCCTGGGGATTGTGTTAATAATTCTTCGATATACTCCGCTCCAGTTGTGTCCTCTGTATACACAACAGCTAGGAAGTTCCAGTGGTAACGTTCCATGAATTTAAGAATTGCCTGAAAATTTTAATAAAAAGCATTCAAATATTTAATTTCTTACACGCGTGTATATGTGTATATTTGAACCATCTTCATCGGTACCAAAAGTGTAAAGCCAAAATAAAATACTCAATAATTGTAAGTAATTAAATCAAAAGAGGTGCAATATGAAAAAAAAACAGGAAACATCAGCTTTCCTGGGGAAATTTAAATACTGCTTTTTAATTGACGTATTTGCATGCTTAATTTCCATGTATTAGCCTAAATTTAAGCATGTACCTACGTGTTCTAATCATGTCAATGCCGAAATAGATAATAGACTTTAGTCCATTAGCTTTAATATGCGTTTTGTGATAATAAAATGATCCCACTGCAGATGTTAAGAGCTTTTGAAGGCATAAACAATTAAAGTCATCACCAGCAACAGAATGGTTGGCAAAATAATTCATAATCAAACTGCTTAAATTACCTAGGCGTACTTGTATGAATAGTTTAACAATGATGATGATCTGTTTTTGTGGTATTTTTCAGTAACTAAAACCATCTTTAAAACTGAAATTTTTCCAAATCCATGGAACAATCCATTCATAACTTTTCACTGACATATCTTTTTTTTCTATTATTTCTTCATGTTTTTTTTTAGTTTTGTACACGTCCTACGATAGAGACCGTCCAGGTCTTGCTTAACATTATAATATTGTTCTTGAATTAAGATTTTACAATTTTTATAATGAAAATAAAAACGACAACAGCGCTTTCCTCTTAAATTGTTGTTTATAGATTAAGTGGTAGGTTACGTCCATTTTCCCTTCATCTTATCAAAACTAGTAAATACTAGGTTTGCCTAATTAATTAAAATAAACTTACATTGATTTCAGTCTGAACAGAATTCACTCCGAAGAAAGCACCGGGAGTTTGTATGAACTTATTGTCGAAATAATTCACAGTGATAACTGGAGTATCAGGGAGACCAATATTCAAAGATGTCGATGATGACGCTGGGGATGTAGAAGCCAAAATACCTGAAATGAAACAATGCACAAGATATGTGTTTTGTTATTATATACATACTCCCCTCAATTGAGGGTGGTATGCCAAATTACCACCCGAAGGAAAAATATTCTCCAAAAACGTAGTCGAGGGTGATATTTTGATAATCTGGCATACCCCCCCCCCCCCTCAACTGAAGGCAGTGTGTGTCATATTATACTGAATTCTATTATATCCGTATACGAAAAGGCTAAAACTCCTTTCCGGTACGGAGGATGGTTTCCTGTCGCTAAGAATGGAATACCACCCGTCATCAAGAGGGGTGGAGCCTGGTTTAAGTTGGATTTAAATGTTGCATCTTTGTCAATCAATGAGAAATCAAGATTTTGCATAAAGTATAATATAAACAAGCATTCGTTTTAAGCGTTAGTTAGATACTGTACAGAATATGACAGACATACTGGTTGTCATTTTATACCCTGGCTTGAGCTTTGATTTTCAATATAAGAAAGAACGAAGCGCAATGAATGTTTATAAAAAAAAAAAAAACACCAGCATAGCAAGATTATATTTTGTGTTTGGTTGCTGAAGTAAAAAAAAATCAAAATATTATAATGTTAAGCTACGTTAACTTCATTCAATTCACTAATGCATTAATAGTGACTTTAATATAATGAAATTGGTGAAAAAAACTAATTGTATAAATAAGAGTAAATGTACCTGCATATGATGTAACGTTGTTGATTGGCGTGGTGCAATCATCAATGTCTATCAAAGTTGTCATATGAAAAATATTTGTCAAGTAGGAGGCAGTTCTAGATGGAAGACCACAGTCATCGTATACACCATATCCTGTAATAAAATTAATTTTATATTTTTAATTCCTGCTATGTTAAAGCCCACCATCCTTGTCTTGTTTTAAGACAGATTTGGGATTTTATGCGTACAATAATTAAATAGTTTTTGGAATTCGATTGGTTTGGTCATTGGCGTATCTGATGAAGATAACTTCGGAAAAGCACACTGTATCTTGTTTTTCATTAACGATACTAGGTCGTATTAAATATTCCTTTTTAAAACTATATTCCATTAAAAGTTAAATTACAGAATTCTTGACAGCTGTTTCTGTAGTCAAGTTGATTTTATTTTTGGCATACATGTATTTGCATTCTGCGTCTTTGGTGAAAGTTTTTTTTTTTTAGATCTGCATATGAATTTTGGTATGTTTGTATTCTATGTCAGATGGTCGACTTTGTGGAAACTATATAGACAGGGCAATTTGTGTTTTCGCTTTCAGCTTTGATATTTTTATAAATCATTCCATTCCAGCAAAAACATATGAAATTGTTTAATCAAAGGAACCGCACTTTTTTTACTCCACCAGCCTTGTTATTTATTTCTACTCGACCGATGTTTTCCCAGAAAAAAACAATGGAACGACGTGTGATTCATACAAGGAAATGCTTATCTTGCCGACGCACCTTGGAGTTCATGTGAGTTTAAAACATTTCATCATAATGCTAAACTTATAATGTTAAGGGGGTACCCAACACTTTGACTAAATAGTAGATTTGGCTCGTTTAATTTTCATAAAATTTTGATGAAATATTTACTTTGACCTATTGAGAAAAATATAAAAATTTCATTGGATATATAGCAGTTTGACAAACACTAATTTTGATCATTGAGAAGCTTGATTTCTCTAATTGTAAATTGTAAATTTACTAATAATATGCGATTAAAACGTTCAGTTGATTTTTAAAGAGTTAATTCCCTTAGGTGTTCTGTACCCCCTTAAATGATGTTATTTTATGTTATGATATTCATGTCCTTAGTGGGATCTGATTGGAAATATAATATTCTTCTTCTTCTTTATGGAAAAATTATTTTATTTTGGTATACAAGTTTATTATGAAATGTATTATTATAAAAATGAGAACATTATGTATTGGTTTTGAGTAAGAAAAGCAATACAATCTCTGGTTTAATGTTACTTAATTAATTATGTATGTATACATTTTTAATTGTAAAGATAACTGATATGTTTTATATTTTTGAAAACTAATCACACAAATGTTTAAAAATTTAAGGAATTTATTACACACCAAAAAAAAAAAAGAAACAAAAACCTGATATACTCGAGCTATTTCTATTAAGAATTTATCAAATAAGAATTTTATTATTGAATTACATTTTTATTATGTAAATTCAGAATTTGATATTAACATACATAAATAGTCTAAAGTTAAATGTTAATAACTATGACCATCTTGGATTGATATGTAAATTTTACATGTAGTACAGTGCCTAGAGATATTATAGATGTGCATGTCACTGTGTCATGTTTGAAGTGCATATTTGTCAACAACATAAAAGACAAACCTATCCTTAGAAAAATTAGATTGAGATGGCAAATAATACTGTTAAAATATCAGAAATAAAGATTGAATGAAGTTTGAAAAATAAATTAATTCCTTGGTGCTTTTTCACTGCTATTCAAACTCATTGAAAAAGTCATTTTATCATATGAGCAGTTAAATGCAACATAATAAATAAAATGGTTGAATATTGATATTTTGTGTAACACATTGGTTTATTTACAGCCAAAGGAAATAAAATTAGAATTAGCTAAAAATTACGTATGATAATAATGACTTTGAAAACAAATTATTTTGTATCCTTTTTCACATACAAGCATCTTGGAATATTATTTCTCGAATTATTACAGCTGACTCTGGTCATCTTAAAACTAAAGGTGCTGTCAAAAATAAATTAAGATATCAGGTATGCACACTACATATAGTCCAAATTAGTACAATATTGGGGTCAACAAATTACTTAGAAATATAAAAAAAAAGTTTGTCAAAATGAGTGTGAGATAACAAAAGGTATCTGTACAAGAAAAATGCAGATGTTGAAGAACAATAAACTAACAAATATTCAAAAATAAAGCCAAAGTATCAAGATGCATTGTAAGACACATATATGTCACATTGCTACATCTGTACTGAAAATGCACAACAGACGTTTACAGACATTAAACATGTAAATATATCTTTTGGTTTTCTCTCTATATTTTTTTCTCTTTGTATGCAACTTGTGGGCTCAAAATTGGTCAATAAAATTTACTTTACTTTAAAGTTATTGTAAAGCAAAACACATTCCAAATGTGACCGACTTGAACCAGGAATCTGTATTTTCTGTGCTGACTGTTCCTGTTTACCGATTATATTCTTTTTTCTTCCATTTTATGCAATAAATGACTTTTTAAAGAATTAATTTTATATAATGTTTTCCCGTCTAAAAGAAAAAATGAGGTAGTGAAAATTAATTTTCGACATATAAAATATGAAAACTTTACTTTAAGAAAATCAGACGTTGTTGAAAAATGAACCCTAAACCATTCCATTAACCACGGAATCAAATGATATGGATTATACCAATGAAATCATATTTAGATATACCAAGACATTTATACAATATGTTAGAATGACACATACTCAAACACATGCTTACTGTAAGCCGTAATCATTCTAAATGTAGATAAATGTAGAACCAGGACCCTGTATTTTCAATGGTTTAGGCCAGTATACTTTTTACAGATTTTTTTCTTGACTAAAGATTGAAAATATTTGATAACTTTGTTGAATTTAAAACATCATGCTGCACGCAGGAAAGCAACACAACAACAAAGACGTTATGCACTTTTGTAATGTTCAGTGTAAATGAGATGAGACGTTCTCCCATTTATTCTTTATTGAGATAGATATAAACGCAAGTATTAAGACACGTACAAGCTATCTTGTATTAGACAAGTACAAGCTATCTCGGTTGAGAATTTATTACCTAAACATCATGTAAACTGGAAATTCTAGCATGACTAAACTTCTGATGATATCACCTTGTTGCTGCTAGATAAGGATGTGAATTTTATTATTAACTAGATTACCTAACAAGTCTGTAATAAAAACCAATTTATTACCTAATTTAACACCAGGTATGAAAGAATGACTTCCTGAATTGTTGCCATTTAGAATACTAACGATCCACTGTACAGCCAAAGCCGTCTGAACACCAGAAACTGATATATCCCCACATAATTTATTATCTCTTGGGTTATGGATGCTAACTGGTACCGCAATATTAATATCTCCAATTTCACTTAAAGTTTTCCCTCTACAAAATCCGTCCTCTGATGATTGGCAGTTTGATGCAACTATCAATTCAAAACGAAGTGCCACAATCAAACAACAAACTGTAACGATATAATGAATCCCCAGCATTATCAGTCGACGGTCACATTTAAACAAACACCTTGCTCATCTCTATTCTTGGACTCTATTAAAGTTGCACTTTTTATTTCATTTCCATCACGGATATATAATCCAGTGGTTACAACACTTTGTCATTGTTAGAAAGTTTTATTTGTTAGAAACTCCCACATCCATTCATTAAATCCTTCATATGTTATGCCATATCGTTATATTTTAATGTCATGATAGTCGTATTGGTCAATTAAACGGAGACACATACAGAGTATCAATTAATATGTTTTCTTTTCAGTGTACAAATGTAGCTAAACGTCAGGGTCTAATAAATCCGTGTATTCAGGTATATTTACTGTTGACATATTTTGTGTATTTAGACAAAATCAGTCGACCGAAAAATATTGTCACCAATCCCTTAGTTCATTTAAATAACTGTTTTCGACTTGAGGTTACGTTCTAGACACTTCTAAATGTTACTATTATTATTGATTAAATATTATTTTATTTTTTTTTTAATTTGTTGATTATTGATTGTAGTCCTCTGGGATTCCATGAATAAAATAAACATACAATAGGGACAGAAATATTACAAATATTTATATCTTAATTCTTGTAACACTAATAATATAGGTTTATCCCATAGATATTGAGAAGTATTGTACCGAGCTAAATAATATATACTGAATGAGTTTAACAATATATCGTAGATTATTACATGTCCCCTAAATTTTGGACATGTAATATTACGTTGCTATATAATAACAATTATCACCGCACATGTTGTTAATATCTTGATATTAAATAAGTTACAATACCATAACTTTATTTAATATTTTTACCCATAACCTAATAAACATTCCACGGTACTAATTTTAATGCTAGATATATTCATATTTCGTCTAGTCAAGACTCATCAGTTAACCTTGACTGGATCAGGGAACCTCATTCGTCTTTTTAAGTGACGACACACGATTAAGTGATGCACGGGATATCCGCGCACAGGGGCAGGGCGAGTTGGGATAGGTTTTATAAAAAGGTAAATTAAAATTAAATAGCAGATGACTTATAGATATGCGTATATTCTATTGTAATTTTTGTAGCTCGAATATAATTGTTTATTTTGTTTAAACTTGTGCCTCTCATTTTTCTCCCTGGCAATGAGAGTTTGTATGAACAGGGGCCCCTTGGTATGCTTATCCCTGGGCTACCTAGGGTTCAATGTAGCAGGATGTTGTTGAATAAAATGTATACAAATTTAAAAAAAAAAAGAAGACTCATCAGTTGTGCGAAAGGTCGTAAATGCTGAAAGCCAAAAACAATAAAACAAAGTGTGAAAGAAGAGATTCTATATTTACAAAAAGTACAGACAAGATCATTCACAAGGATTTTGCACGACAGAGATATTCTATTGTCTCCTAACAATGTAAAATTTTTAACTATCAATTTCATGTTCACCAGCTCAGTTGCTAGTATTTTGATACTCCGAAATTAATACTTTAAATTTAGTGTCACCAAGCGCTAGGATGTAATGTTTGATATTGTCTATTTTTTCGGCGAACTTTTTATCCTGGATTTTTTCGACCGCTTTTGCGGCCTAAATTTTTATTTTTATTTAAACCAATAAAATTCATGATTGACACAGGTCCTGCATTTTTTTCGCGCCTAAAATGAGCCTGGCTTTTTATTTTGCCAAATCCTGGTCCTGCCTCTTTATTTCAGTTTTCATCCTAACCCCCCCCCCCCCCCCCCCCCCGCTTTAAAAAATCACTTATGATAAGTTAATGGTATTCGATGAAATAACTGCTATACTTGGGCAGAAATTCTAACTTCGATTGTTACTGGGTACAAATTTAACGTTTCATTCTTATATAGATGTATATGAACATAAAGTTTTGCTATTTACAGATAAATGTAAGAAATGTACAGTTAACATTTTAATGGGAGATAATAGTGTAGATAAACGAGCTCTATGACGCTATCAGTCTTTGGAGATTATATCAAAATATTCTCATGCATTATGTTTCCATATTTTTATCGTGCATTTTGAAGTTCAAATGTACTATTCCATGTTTCTTCTCACTCAAACGTCATAATTGCAGAATTGTCTCACGCCATCAGTGAATACAAGTCAACAATATATTTTCTTGAGAGCCTAAAGGATTTGAAATCGTAGAACAATATACAATTACGGTCCGCTGAGGAAGGAGACATCCAAAATGGTCAACCCTTCAGCAGGGTTGGCCATTTTGGATATCTCCCGACTCATAGGGCCGTAACTGTTTTATTATACCGAACAAATATTTCTGTGTAACATATCGATTGTAAGGGTTATTCACCTGCGGGGAATAATAGGGTTATTCATCGGACAAATGAATTTTGTCGAGGTTATTCCCCGACACCACCGATTATAATGAAATATCTGAATTATTCTATGTCATGTGATCATTTATTAGCCAATAGATTTATTTAATTATACTGTAAGGTATAATAATAGAATATACCGATCTTCGAGACGGGGCCAAGGCAGTTCACACAATCAATGACGAAATTTTGAACTGTTTTCATCTCTCTGTTTTATTGTTTTCGTGATCAAGAATTTATTCTTTTTGCCTTTTTTCTTTTCTTCTTGTTTTTGTTTTTTTTTGTTTTTGGCATTTTTGTTTTTGATTTATTTACCTTTAGCCTGAGCCTATTCCACAGTTCACTGATATTTAGTTTGCAGAAAAACCTATTTATTTTTTGTTTAATCCGATGAATGTTCCGAAAGTTATTAAAAAAAAACAATTTTTAGAGAGAGAATTGAAGAAAACGAGGAATTATGAAATATTGGTAACTCATAGACAATTTTAATTAAGCGTGTCTTGGAAAGAATTTCTGAATGAATTGCAGTAGTGTGTAATAATTTGTAACCCTTCTATAACTGTAAGAAGAATTTTATTAAAATGATACTGAAACCTTTTTTTTTTTAATTCAAAACTCATTAAGGCCACTCCTTTCATCGCTATATTTTAAACTAATTTTATGTAAAATAATTATAAGTACAACAAAGTTTAGTCGGTTAATTATTCGCCAATAAAGATCAAGTAGAGGCGGATATCAAGTTTTATCTTTTTTAATCCACGTATTTTGTTTGATTTCTAATTTCAAAATGTTATAAACATGAAAACATTAATATTGGCATTGTTTTTACTGAATGTTGTTCAAGGTAAGTGTAAAATATTTTTAGTAAGCCAAATTTTCACAATGGAGCTGGACATGCGTGTACTTGGCCCCCAGGGTAGTCATTAGTACATCAGTTCAATAAATTGTTATGGCATTGACGCAAATTTTAGATCCGTGTTTATATACTGTAGTTATAATTTTGAAATTTATTCGCCGCCATATGTTGGTACTTTATGGCCTGCCAAGAATACACCAGCAGATATGATCATTGTTCTAAAAAAACGTTTAGAATATGAGTTGATTTTCCAAAATCGTGATGACGAAAGTACCTGATGATTGATAATCGATCATATTTAGTATATATCTAAGTTTAATTTACTACAACCTTGGTGAACTGTAAGTCTCCGATAAGTGCCACTGCACCATTGGAAATGGCACCATGTTAAAAAAACAATGTTGTTATAATTTCAACTTCAAAAGTTTTTGCATTATCTGAGGCATTTTATATTTCCAAAGTTCTGGTCATGTTCGTAATTCAAGAAAGCTAAATCTAGTATAGATTCATTAACTTTATCCAAATTTTCATTAGTATCAGTGTTATTGTTATTTTTAAATATGCAGAAACTTTTAATATGTATTTTTTTTTCAAATTACTGAGGAGCTCTAAACGATATGTTAATCCACATAAACTTATTTTATAAACTCTGAACACGAATAGAATAAACATGAGTAATAAAAGTAAGGTCTCAACTCCTGGAAGTAAAGATGAATTAACATATAAATTTTGACCTTAGAAGAGAGACTGATTAATTTAATTGGTTAAAAATATTTCTGGCCCAGGATAATTATTTCCAAAATCTGCAAAGACCCCTTCAATAACGACCCCTCTGAATCTTATGCCATTGATTGTTTTTGTTACTTACAATGCTTTCTGTACGTTTTTTTCATATCGTTCCTATTTTGGTGTCAAAGGTTTATAAAAAAATTGCTTATTCACAATAAATTTGGTATTTAAGCTTTAAATCTACATTTACATGAAATAAGCAAAACTGTTTATGTAATACTGTTTTTAGGAGAAAGTTTTAACCAGGCTGAACTGAATAAGACTTAGAGATTTGCAACTGAAAAGTAAAGTCTTTGAGGGATTCAAAATAAAATCTAGAAGAAGAGACAAGGCGAATATTTGGAAATATAGATTGGACAAAGAAAATAAATATTAAATATTATTCATGAACCAATTTTATATTGATAAACAAATGTCAAACGAATCTGTAATGCACAACTGTACATTGAATTTAATGATGTCTTCTTTTCTGTATAGTGTATGGAACTAGATGTTACATGTGTAATTCTGATGAAGACCCAGATATATGCGATTACAGAGGTGACTGGTCATTAAATCGTAGACAATACCTTGTAGAATGTGATACAACATGTTATGTAGGGAGTATCAAGAGAGGCTCTGATGAAGGTATACTGTACCTGTCTTATTTTCTGCTACAATTCTTACTGGCATTTTTATGTTTATTCTAGAACGAGTTTGGATGCACTTACCTTCCAAGAGGCAAGTTGAGGATTTTTTAAAGTGAGAATGTGGAATAGTTACTCCTGCAGCTCACCAAAGTCTTTAATTCTAAGTACAGTGTATATTTAACTTCTAATACACCGTAAACAGTTTTCTTATGAATCATTATAAAACTGGATTCTAACAGTGTATTATAGTATAACTAATCTTAATATGCGAATACCCATCTTTTGAGTTCGACAACACATTTGTTCGTTTACTATGATTGTTTCGTGTCTTCCTTGAGTGAAATACGACTTTCACTCTTTTGATAGAGGGTTTTCTTTTACTCTGTCTTTCATGGTAATACAAAACCGTATGTTGAATTTCAATAACAAGTCTCTTATACCAATATTGATTTGCGGCACATTTCAACATTTATTTGTCTCATCAGCAGTACTTAAGAACCCGAAACAATAATTTTAATAAACCAAAAACATTTTAATTGCCAAAACGATAAAAAAGGAGCACATCAAATACCAGCTGACCATGAGGCAGGTGTTCTTCAGTAAAATTTTTGGATTCCCAAATTTCCAATGTCAGTTTCATGGCTGGTAGTGAAGCGTTAGTAACTGAGATGATGAAACCCTTGAATTATTCTCAAGCACCGTTAATTTTTCAAGCGAAAACAAAAAATAATGTGTTATTTGTTTTTTTTGAACGTTGCAGTTGAATGTAAAATTTCATAATATAAATTAAGACAGATATATTTTTCAGCTCATTTAAGAACCTGTGGAAAGACCAGGATCACAGGATGTGACAAATCAATGGATGGTTTTATCTGTCAGTGTTCGACAGACTATTGTAATAAAAACATTTATACATGTCATATGCAAAGCCATTGTAATGTCACGATTCCATTTTAAAACCGAAATTAAATTTATGATATAATGTAATATATGTGCAGTTTGTGTTTTAATAGTTTAAGGCCTCTTTTTAAGATTTTTTTTTTATTCGCCCCTTTTTATATAATATTCAAGTAACCTGTTTGCTGTCTTTTGTATTTAAGTACTAGTATTCTGAAAATTTGGTTCATGGTTAACTGTGATCCTAATTTAATGTGCCCAATGCACGTATCTAAAAACAGCCTCGGTGTCGTATCGTCTGTATCGTCAGCGTTTCCTGTTGCCATGTGTGCATGTACCAAACTAGAACCCTGTATCGTCAGTGTTACATCTTGTCTGGTGTGTCTGTACCAAACTAGAACTCTGTATAGTCCGTGTTACATCTTATCTGGTGTGCATGTACTAAATTTTAACCCTGTATCGTTAGTGTTACATCTTGTTTCGTTTGCCTGTACCAAACTAGACCCTTGTATCGTCAGTGTAACATCTTGTCTGATGTGCCTGCACCAAACAACAACCCTGTATAATCAGTGTTACATCTTGTCTAGTGTGCCTGTACCAAATTAGAACACTATATCGTCAGTGTTACTATTTTCTGGTGTGCTTGTACCAAACTAGAATCTTGTATCATCAGTGTAACATTTTGTCTGGTGTGCCTGTACCAAACTAGAACCTTGTATCGTCAGTGTTACAACTTGTCTTGTGTGGCTGTACCAAACTGCAACCCTGTATAGTCAGTGTCATATCTTGTCTTATGTCCTTATTAACTCTATGTTGTCAACGGTTACATTTTGTCTTATGTGTTTGTATCAAACAACAACCTTTATAGTCAGTGTTTCATCTTGTCTTATGTCCTTGCACCTAATTAACCCTATGTTGTCAATGGTTACATTTTATCTTATGTGCCTGTATCAACCCTGTATAGTCAGTGTTTCATCTTGTCTTATTTCCCTGTACCAAATTAGAAGACTATGTCATCGTCAGTGTTTCATCTGATCTTTTACATACTGTCTGATCAGCCTGTATCACACTAGAAGCCTGTCGTAAGTGTTTCATCTTATCTTATGTGTTTGTATCACACTAGAAACCTGCATAATCTGTGGTTTCATCTTGTCTTGTGTGTCTGTGTCAAACTAGAACCATATGTCAACAGTGGTTACACATGTTCTATGTGCCTTTAGCAAACTAGAAACGTGTATCGTCAGTGTAATATTTATTAGTCTTTAGGATTAAGCCCCTGTTCCCAACAAATGACGTCACGTTGTCTTATATGTCTGTATCATACTGAAACCCTGTGTTGTTAGTGTTACGTTTTCTCTTATTGTGCAACGTTCTTAATACGAAATATTTTGTTTATTTTGTGACTTTTGCCGATTATGCTGTCCATTTTAGCGAGTCGGACATTGCTTACGTTATTGTGTGGGGCTGTTGTTCGTTATTGAAGGCCCACATGAAGACCCTAGATGTGATAATAAATTCTTTGATACCAATTTTTAATGCACAGGATGTGCACATTTCGTCAAATTGCGACTCAACAAAAAGTTAAAGAGCAAATTCAAAAATTCCAAAATGAGTAAAAATGGCCAAAACGGTAAAAGCCAAAACAATCTAAGGACAAAGCTAAGCAAAAGGGAGATACTCCTAAGTTTTCACAAATTTAACACTTTTGTAAGGCTAAATTTAAAGTATCAATTTCGGGCATATATAGACATAGTAGCAACTGAGTCAGAGGTCGGGGACTTGAGTCCGCCCTCAGAGGTATCGACAGAGTGGTAATAATAAATTTATTAGCATGTTTAATTATGGAATAATGTTGCGATGTATCCACTTTATTCTTTTATATTATTAGAATATGTAATCGTGGTAGAAGAGTTTGAGTCATATACATTTGGAAAACAATGTTAAACAATCGAAAGTTCATTCAGGTTCTTTACAAATAAAATAACTGTCGTTTTATGTGTGCCAAAATGTTATAATAGAATTACTCATTGTTGTATTTTTATATATTTTTTTTAATCTTCCATGAAATTATCAATATTTTGTTTTTAACAAAAATAAACTTAATTTAGTGAGTACAAATAACCTGTTCTAATTTATAACCAAGAAAGCTATCGTTTTACATGTACTACTGTTTACATAATTACATAGGTCATATCCCCTAGAACATTTATGAAGTACTACCGGAACAACTGTCTTTCTGATAACACTCAATATGAGTAGCTACTACTAATTTTAAAACGATGTGACCAGGTCAATGTTTTATATTTATTTCCGTCCACTGTTTATCTAAAAGTAAACAAGTCTTTACTCAGTTATATACTTTTAATTCCTCCACCCACACTCCATCCTTCCAAAATAAATAACAATAATTAATTTGTTTTTATGATGATGACTATATTGAGAAGTTTTTGTTTACCAGTCTGTGATTATGTCAAACAAAGAATCCAAGACATACTAGCAACGTTAACTGCGGGAAAGTTCCTGTGGTTGCGACCTTTCTGAGGCTGTAGTCAGGGGTTGCGTTGGCTGCGATCATATTCCCTTTAAATTTTTGGGTTCATTTATAATGACTGTAAATTCGATTAGGGCGGATGAGGTATCTGCGGACTTCAAACAAAAACTACTAAATGTATATCCCTTTATAAGACTTTAATATACAAATGCTGCTCCATTCTAGCCAAACGAGGGGAAATATGATTATCAATTAATTTTGTCATTGTTAATTTCTCAAGTTGTGAACTTAAAATAGAAGAGATCCAGTTGCACTGGTTGGTTTAATGAAAAACTGTTTTCATTTTACTTTATTTCCATCATTTTTTGTTAAAACATATCTCAAGCTTAGGCGGCGCCAGACCAACAGCATCTATCAACTACATCCATCAGTGTACTAGGCACTGTCATACCGGAAGGACACGAGCGTACCTGTGCACAATGAGATGTGCGTACGGTTGGACTATTCTAAAATTAGCATCCCAAAATAGACGAAAAGAAACTTTTAAGTAAAAAATTACTCGTTTAATTTCTATTACGGAAGCAATTAATATTTAAATATATCATGTCTTAATTATTCATTTATCGTCAGAATATAACTTGTAGATTTTTCATTGCGGAAGTAATTTTATTTCACCTTGTAGATAATCTATTTATAGTTTGGTATTGCTACATAACAACTATGCAGTTATAGTTAAGATTACAGAAAAAATGAAATAAATCAATAGTAAAAATTGTTCAAATTAGTGGAACCTACCCGGTGTTCTGATTTTTTTTTTCATTTTCTGTAATCAGTATGTTCAAAATGTGCATTGGTAATCATCGTAAATATGCAAATATAACTGATCGACTTGCTGCATAACTTCGTAATAAATATTAATGAAAAGTCACCATTATTTCCACTTCCTAAATATTTTGCCTTCGATACATGCTAACCTAATGCAATAAAAATGTTTTATAAAGTGTTGCGATAAATCATTGAGCTATCATAATAATACTTATAATCCTCTTTAGGGTTATATTAGGATGTCTGTTCTTACAAAAGTTTTTTAATAATAGCTATATAAATTTAGGAATTTTATTATTATAAACAAAACAAATTATGTTAATTAATTAACCATTTCATGTAAATGACCATTGTAAAAGTGATTTGTGTAATAAAACATTTCAATTTCCTCACAAAAACATTGTATTGGGGAGGCAAAAACTGAAGCCAATACAAGATATTTAAGTACATTACATGTATATACATGTATTGCGTTTCTTTCTTTTTAAATGTAACAAGACTGTTAACATTGAGTCCATTTATGTGCTTCTCTAAAGTAGCTTAAATCTCAAGTTAAACCATATTTTGATAACTAAAAGAATACAAAATATAAATTAGAAAAATAAAAAATGAATAAAATGACTTCGTGGTTAAATTAAACATTAATTTAACTTATATTATATATATACTTTTAGTCAAATAAAATTGGAATTAATTACATTTCTGTGAAATATATTAACTATTTATTTCTTTTTGAGAATTAAATTATAGCTTTTTAATAGTTAAAATAGTTTTTTTTCGCTTTCATATGCGCAATGCTACGAAATGGATGATATACATGTAAATTATTCGTACCTTATTATTCAGAAAATTCCTATTTTGATACCTTTTGTAAGAATAGCCTATAGACTATTGTTACGAACGTTTGTTTGAATAGACACTTCCATTATATTATGAAGATTACTGTCAAAAACGAGAAAACTCAAAAGACAAAATACAAGATAGTCCAATTCGTACCAAATCTGGTGAAATGGAATACGCACAGCACTGTAACCCCATAATTTCGTCATTTTCATGCGTTTGTTTTTAATTTTTAGCTTTAGTTCTTTCAATTGATAAGTTAACCTGTGGTGGTGCAAATTTTCATTCTAACAGATATCCCTAACATAAAAAAACTGCGATACTGAATTTTCTAAAGCGCTGAAAAGGATAATACATCCTAGGAATAACATCCGCGAGTGTACAGGTGGTATGTCAGGTATACTACATCCCAAGACAGTACATCCACGAAGGCACCTGTAGTTTATAAGGTATACTACATCCCCAGAGAGTACATCCACGAGGGTACCTGTGGTATATAAGGTATAATACATTCCAAAACAGTACATCCACGAGGGTACCTGTAGCATATAAGGTATACTACATCCCCATACAGTACATCCACGAGGGTACCTGTGGTATATAAGATATTCAATATCCTCAGACATCACATCTACGAGGGTACCTGTGGTACATAAAATATACTGTGGTATATAAAGTATACTACATCCCCATACAGTACATCAACGAGGGTACCTGTGGTATATAAGGTATAATACATCCCTATACAGTACATCCACGAGGGTACCTGTGGTAAATAAGGTATACTACATCACCAGACATTACATCCACGAGGGTACCTGTGGTATACAAGGTATAATACACCCCCAGACAGTACATCAACGAGGGTACTTGTAGCATATAAGGTATACTACTTGCCCATACAGTACATCCACGAGGGTACCTGTGGTATATAAGGTATTCAACATCTTCAGACATCACATCCACGAGGGTACCTGTGGTATATAAAGTATACGACATCCCCAGACAGTACATCCTTGAGGGTACGTATGTTATATCAGGTATACTACATCCCCAGACAGTACATCCACGAGGGTACCTGTAGTATACAAGATATACTACATCCCAATACAGTACATTCACGAGGGTACCTGTGGTAAATGAGGTATACAACATCCTCAGACATCACATCCACAAGGGTACCTGTGGTATATAAGATATAATAGATCCCCAGACAGTACATCCACGAGGGTACCTGTAGCATACAAGGTATACTACATCCCCATACAGTACATCCACGAGGGTAACTGTGGTATACAAGGTATACAACATCCTCAGACATCACATCCACGATGGTACCTGTGGTATATAAGGTATACTACATCCCCAGAGAGTACATCCACGATGGTACCTGTGGTATATAAGGTATACTACATCCTCAGACATCACATCCACGAGGGTACCTGTGGTATATGAGGTATAATACATTCCAAAACAGTACATGCACGAGGGTACCTGTAGCATATAAGGTATACTACATCCCCATACAGTACATCCACGAGGGTACCTGTGGTATATAAGATATTCAATATCCTCAGACATCACATCTACGAGGGTACCTGTGGTACATAAAATATACTGTGGTATATAAAGTATACTACATCCCCAGACAGTACATCCACTAGGGTACCTGTAGTATATAAGGTATAATACATCCCCATACAGTACATCCACGAGGGTAACTATGGTATACAAGGTATACAACATCCTCAGACATCACATCCACGATAGTACCTGTGGTATATAAGGTATACTACATCCCCATAGAGTACATCCACGATGGTACCTGTGGTATATAAGGTATACTACATCCCCAGAGAGTACATCCACGAGGGTACCTGTGGTATATAAGGTATAATACATCCCCATACAGTACATCCACGAGGGTAACTATGGTATACAAGGTATACAACATCCTCAGACATCACATCCACGATGGTACCTGTGGTATATAAGGTATACTACATCCCCATAGTGTACATCCACGATGGTACCTGTGGTATATAAGGTATACTACATCCCCAGAGAGTACATCCACGAGGGTACCTGTGGTATATAAGGTATAATACATTCCAAAACAGTACATCCACGAGGGTACCTGTAGCATATAAGGTATACTACATACGAGGGTACCTGTGGTACATAAAATATACTGTGGTATATAAAGTATACTACATCCCCATACAGTAAATCAACGAAAGTACCTGTGGTATATAAGGTATACTACATCCCTATACAGTACATCCACGAGGGTACCTGTAGTAAATAAGGTATACTACATCACCATACATTACATCCACGAGGGTACCTGTGGTATACAGGGTATACTACATCACCAGACATTACATCCACGAGGGTACCTGTGGTATATAAGGTATACTACATCCCGGGACATTACATCCACGAGGGTACCTGTAGTATATAAAGTATACTACATGCCTAGACAGTACATCCACGAGGGTACCTGTGGTATATAAGGTATACAATATCCTCAGACATCACATCCACGAGGGTACCTGTGGTATATAAGATATAATACATCCCCAGACAGTACATCCAATAGGGTACCTGTAGTATATAAGGTATAATACATCCCCAGACAGTACATCCAATAGGGTACCTGTGGTATATAAGGTATACTACATCCCCAGAGTACATGCACGAGGGTAACTGTGGTATATAAGGTATACAACATCCCCATACAGTACATCAACTAGAGTACCTGTGGTATATAAGGTATGCAACATCCTCAGACATCACATCCACGAGGGTACCTGTGGTATATAAGATATAATACATCCCCAGACAGTACATCCAATAGGGTACCTGTAGTATATAAGGTATAATACATCCCCAGACAGTACATCCAATAGGGTACCTGTGGTATATAAGGTATACTACATCCCCAGAGTACATGCACGAGGGTAACTGTGGTATATAAGGTATACAACATCCCCATACAGTACATCAACTAGAGTACCTGTGGTATATAAGGTATGCAACATCCTCAGACATCACATTCACGAGGGTACCTGTGGTATATAAGGTATAATACATCCCCAGACAGTACATCAACGAGGGTACTTGTAGCATATAAGGTATACTACATGCCCATACAGTACATCCACTAGGGTACCTGTAGTATATAAGGTATAATACATCCCTCTACAGTACATCCACGAGGGTACCTGTGATATATAAGGTATACAACATCCTCAGACATCACATCCACGATGGTACCTGTGGTATATAAGGTATACTACATCCCCAGACAGTACATCCACGAGGGTAACTGTGGTATATAAGGTATACAACATCCTCAGACATCACATCTACGAGGGTACCTGTGGTATATGAAGTATAATACATTCCAAAACAGTACATGGACGAGGGTACCTGTAGCATATAAGGTATACTACATCCCCATACAGTACATCCACGATGGTACCTGTGGTATATAAGATATTCAATATCCTCAGACATCACATCTACGAGTGTACCTGTGGTACATAAAATATACTGTGGTATATAAAGTATACTACATCCCCATACAGTACATCAACGAGGGTACCTGTGGTATATAAGGTATACTACATCCCTATACAGTACATCCACGAGGGTACCTGTGGTAAATAAGGTATACTACATCACCAGACATTACATCCACGAGGGTACCTGTGGTATACAAGGTATACTACATCACCAGACATTACATCCACGAGGGTACCTGTGGTATACAAGGTATACTACATCACCAGACATTACATCCACGAGGGTACCTCTGGTATATAAGGTATACTACATCCCGGGACATTACATCCACGAGGGTACCTGTAGTATATAAAGTATACTACATGCCTAGTCAGTACATCCACGAGGGTACCTGTGGTATATAAGGTATACAATATCCTCAGACATCACATCCACGAGGGTATCTGTGGTATATAAGATATAATACATCCCCAGACAGTACATCCACTAGGGTACCTGTAGTATATAAGGTATAATACATCCCCATACAGTACATCCACGAGGGTAACTGTGGTATACAAGGTATACAACATCCTCAGACATCACATCCACGATGGTACCTGTGGTATATAAGGTATACTACATCCCCAGAGAGTACATCCACGAGGGTACCTGTGGTATATAAGGTATAATACATTCCAAAACAGTACATCCACGAGGGTACCTGTAGCATATAAGGTATACTACATCCCCATACAGTACATCCACGAGGGTACCTGTGGTATATAAGATATTCAATATCCTCAGACATCACATCTACGAGGGTACATGTGGTATATAAAATATACTGTGGTATATAAAGTATACTACATCCCCATACAGTACATCAACGAGGGTACCTGTGGTAAATAAGGTATACTACATCACCAGACATTACATCCACGAGGGTACCTGTGGTATACAAGGTATACTACATCACCAGACATTACATCCACGAGGGTACCTGTGGTATATAAGGTATACTACATCCCGGGACATTACATCCACGAGGGTACCTGTAGTATATAAAGTATACTACATGCCTAGACAGTACATCCACGAGGGTACCTGTGGTATATAAGGTATACAATATCCTCAGACATCACATCCACGAGGGTATCTGTGGTATATAAGATATAATACATCCCCAGACAGTACATCCACTAGGGTCCCTGTAGTATATAAGGTATAATACATCCCCATACAGTACATCCACGAGGGTAACTGTGGTATACAAGGTATACAACATCCTCAGACATCACATCCACGATGGTACCTGTGGTATATAAGGTATACTACATCCCCAGAGAGTACATCCACGAGGGTACCTGTGGTATATAAGGTATAATACATTCCAAAACAGTACATCCACGAGGGTACCTGTAGCATATAAGGTATACTACATCCCCATACAGTACATCCACGAGGGTACCTGTGGTATATAAGATATTCAATATCCTCAGACATCACATCTACGAGGGTACCTGTGGTACATAAAATATACTGTGGTATATAAAGTATACTACATCCCCATACAGTACATCAACGAGGGTACCTGTGGTATATAAGGTATAATACATCCCTATACAGTACATCCACGAGGGTACCTGTGGTAAATAAGGTATACTACATCACCAGACATTACATCCACGAGGGTACCTGTGGTATACAAGGTATAATACACCCCCAGACAGTACATCAACGAGGGTACTTGTAGCATATAAGGTATACTACATGCCCATACAGTACATCCACGAGGGTACCTGTGGTATATAAGGTATTCAACATCTTCAGACATCACATCCACGAGGGTACCTGTGGTATATAAAGTATACGACATCCCCAGACAGTACATCCTTGAGGGTACGTATGTTATATCAGGTATACTACATCCCCAGACAGTACATCCACGAGGGTACCTGTAGTATACAAGATATACTACATCCCAATACAGTACATTCACGAGGGTACCTGTGGTAAATGAGGTATACAACATCCTCAGACATCACATCCACAAGGGTACCTGTGGTATATAAGATATAATAGATCCCCAGACAGTACATCCACGAGGGTACCTGTAGCATACAAGGTATACTACATCCCCATACAGTACATCCACGAGGGTAACTGTGGTATACAAGGTATACAACATCCTCAGACATCACATCCACGATGGTACCTGTGGTATATAAGGTATACTACATCCCCAGAGAGTACATCCACGAGGGTACCTGTGGTATATAAGGTATACAACATCCTCAGACATCACATCCACAAGGGTACCTGTGGTATATAAGGTATAATACATTCCAAAACAGTACATCCACGAGGGTACCTGTAGCATATAAGGTATACTACATCCCCATACAGTACATCCACGAGGGTACCTGTGGTATATAAGATATTCAATATCCTCAGACATCACATCTACGAGGGTACCTGTGGTACATAAAATATACTGTGGTATATAAAGTATACTACATCCCCATACAGTACATCAACGAGGGTACCTGTGGTATATAAGGTATAATACATCCCTATACAGTACATCCACGAGGGTACCTGTGGTAAATAAGGTATACTACATCACCAGACATTACATCCACGAGTGTACCTGTGGTATACAAGGTATACTACATCACCAGACATTACATCCACGAGGGTACCTGTGGTATATAAGGTATACTACATCCCGGGACATTACATCCACGAGGGTACCTGTAGTATATAAAGTATACTACATGCCTAGACAGTACATCTACGAGGGTACCTGTGGTATATAAGGTATACAATATCCTCAGACATCACATCCACGAGGGTACCTGTGGTATATAAGATATAATACATCCCCAGACAGTACATCCACTAGGGTACCTGTAGTATATAAGGTATAATACATCCCCATACAGTACATCCACGAGGGTAACTGTGGTATACAAGGTATGCAACATCCTCAGACATCACATCCACGATGGTACCTGTGGTATATAAGGTATACTACATCCCCAGAGAGTACATCCACGAGGGTACCTGTGGTATATAAGGTATAATACATTCCAAAACAGTACATCCACGAGGGTACCTGTAGCATATAAGGTATACTACATCCCCATACAGTACATCCACGAGGGTACCTGTGGTATATAAGATATTCAATATCCTCAGACATCACATCTACGAGGGTACCTGTGGTACATAAAATATACTGTGGTATATAAAGTATACTACATCCCCATACAGTACATCAACGAGGGTACCTGTGGTATATAAGGTATAATACATCCCTATAAAGTACATCCACGAGGGTACCTGTGGTAAATAAGGTATACTACATCACCAGACATTACATCCACGAGGGTACCTGTGGTATACAAGGTATAATACACCCCCAGACAGTACATCAACGAGGGTACTTGTAGCATATAAGGTATACTACATGCCCATACAGTACATCCACGAGGGTACCTGTGGTATATAAGGTATTCAACATCTTCAGACATCACATCCACGAGGGTACCTGTGGTATATAAAGTATACGACATCCCCAGACAGGACATCCTTGAGGGTACGTATGTTATATCAGGTATACTACATCCCCAGAGAGTACATCCACGAGGGTACCTGTGGTATATAAGGTATACAACATCCTCAGACATCACATCCACAAGGGTACCTGTGGTATATAAGGTATAATACATTCCAAAACAGTACATCCACGAGGGTACCTGTAGCATATAAGGTATACTACATCCCCATACAGTACATCCACGAGGGTACCTGTGGTATATAAGGTATACATACTCAGACAGTATATTAACAACGATACCTTTAGTATATAAGATAAATTTCATCCTCCGACAGTATATCCACAAGGTAACCTATGGTATACAAGGTATACTACATGCTTAGACATAACATCTACGAGGGTACCTGTGGTATATAAGGTATAGTACATCCTCAGACAGTGCATCCACGAGGATATCTGTGGTGTACTTGGTACACTGGATCCTCAGACGTTACATCCACAAGAGTACCTGTGGTATACAAAGTACACTACATCATCAGGCACTACAACCACTAGGGTTCCTGTGGTTTATTGTCTCACAAAGGGTTGTAAACGTATTACGAAATATGTTAAGAATTTAAACGTCATATTTACCCGGTCCATCGTAGATAAAGGTATTTGGCGCCTTTACCATATCTGATAACTTTAACACTAATTTGAAATATACTTACTAGGTATATAAGGTCTTTTATATACGTACCATAATCATTCACACAAACAAAGACTACAGATTCAGTAATACGAGCTCATAAAAATCTGACACATACACAATTCGATATGAAAAAGATTTTATTAGCGTAGAAAACTGTTTTATGGAAATAATGTGAGAAATCAAAGCAAAACATGAAAGCAATACAAATAAAAAAACATATGCAAAGGAATGAAATATTTTACTCTACATCAGTGTTTCATGTACACTAAAGTCCGGTTCACCGAGCCGAGTCTGTCATGTTTCATTGATCAAACAAAATACTCGAAAAGCAAATAACATAACTGATATGAAATGTTATTTAAATGATGTTACGGCAACTTTTGTATATTTCCGATTTTTGATATTGCTTTCCAGTTTTGCTCCTCCCACGTGAGAAAATGGTGTATTGCGGTCTTTACCTTTTTGGTCATAGAGGTCACGGTTAAAAAAAAATGAATTGTGGAAACATATTTCATATAGTTAAATACTTATCAATATTGTGTAGAAAAATAATTCAGATGCAGTCTCTGGAAATAAGTTATTTTCTACCTATCTAAAACTTCAACTTTGTCCAAAAATCGTCGACTTCCACACAAGTACGGAACAAGCGATAGCAGGTGCAAAATGTAGTTGCCGTAAGTACATCTCAATCAAAATTTTAATACGACATTATCTGTTTCAAGAAATTCAAAAATGTGACAGACTCAGCGAGGTCAAACGTCATTTAATATAATACCCGACAATACTACAACCAGACACTGGGAATGCTCCAATGAATTTAACATGAAAAGAGAGGTATGATAAGGGACTTTTTTGTCCCTTGGATTTGCCAAAATGCAAAGTAAAACTGATGTATTAATTTGTATTCTGAAAGTTTTTACTCAACTCCATGTCTTCAAAAATTGCAGCCAAAATTAGGTACTAGCAATAAATAACAATATTTTAGTCCATATACATGCTTTATTAACCATGGCTCTTTCATTGTGACGCCATATAAAAAGCTAATTTTTTAAATGATTACACTTTGGCTTCTATACTATTACCTCACTGAAGTATGTGTAGTTCATCCGCTTTCAGAAAAAAATCGACACCATCCTTGTCAAACGAGCTAGCTGGTGTAAAGAGACAGTGACGACTGCTTTGGAGGTATTTAAGATCTACAATTCCTTTTTCATACTTTTATCTGGGACCAATAAATCAGATATATTCGTTAGATTGGCCCCACTTTTATACTGCATTCATTCACAATTTATTTTCTCTCTACACTGGTATCTAGTTAAATACACTTCAATTGCTTACCTATATATATGCTACTTTCATTATAGTATGTGCGGGCCAAATACATTATTTCACCGTTCCGTGTCAAAATTTGGTGTTCTATGTGCATTATTATAGACCCATTATACCATTTTGCACTTCAATAAATGTCTTGACTTTTTTTACTAAAACAACTTACATTTATGAATAGATGGACATTTTTGGTGCATATTTTAATACACTATATCTATAATGTTCATTTGTCCACATATTTCATTTCTTCATCATACACTAAAATCCGTCTGGGTACATACTATACAACATGTTTGCACTATATATAAATGAATTGCGTAAGTAAAGAATATAACACGAGGACGGATGCCCGAGTTTGTTATATTATATTTATAGTACAGCCATCAAAATTTAACACATAGATCAACAACTTTTTTTTTAATATAGCTGTTGTTATCTCTGCAATAAATAAGAGTATCAAATACAACTGTACTGTAAACAGTATTACACCGTTACTAGCGATTGAATGCTTTTACCAATCGTCAGGCACAAGTGCTGTCAAGGTGAATAATTGATAAATACTACTGCTTTAACAAGAAGTACACCGATTCGCATACCGATAATCTATATATGTTGTATACCACCGATTTATTCTACATTCATTACTACAATAGTTATACAGTTCATCCACTTCTGTAGTAACGATGGGGATAAATTGTGTCACCGTTTCGTATTGAGACGCAACATCAATTAAGTTTTCTATAAATGGTTAATGTCCGTATTCATAGTTCTTCACCAGTTTACACTACACCAAAAAGAGAACTGTGTAGAACACGTTCAGTTTTTAGTAATATCAAATTAAACTTTATTTCCAGGTGTAACCGTGATTAATGAACAATGCTGCCTTTTTCATTGATTGCCGTTCGAGCGGTCCATACTCGCTATTCCATCTTGTACATTACACTTATTAAGTATTACAGTTGAGTACAATGCATCCTTCAGCATACGTGTAATAACTGTAGTTGTATTGATCAATCAATTAAGAGTATTTTTATCTACATAATTATATTAACACAGTTTTAAACTACAATGTCCTCTTTATACTATTGCATCGTTTCAAACTACATACTACTTCCGATAAATTTACAATATTACACCGCTATGCACAAATCACATTAAAATATGCACTAGTGAAATCCAGGTTTGGAGTCCACAAGTCATTTCTTTGATTTCGTATTCCAAAAATGACCTGTTAAATTATCACAGGTCGTGTGATGAAGGTTCAAATAAATTCATTTTTAAATTTACAAAATTTCACATTATGCTACTACCTAAAAACTGATCTCTAACACTCACTATTAAACAGTTATCAAATGATATTGTAAGTCGTCGATATTGAGACCAGACACGGTTATACATACCATAATGTGTCGAAAAGTTTCATTGTTTAAATATCAAAAGGGATGGTGAAAGGATACATAGGAGATTGCATAAAAACGACTGTTGTCTTCAATCTACATGCACCTGTACAGGATCTAATTATTTGACTCGGCTGGCTCAAACATTAATTATTAAAAACATAGTCTTCTCGTATGCATACATCTTTCAGGCTTTCTGGTCTAAGATGTCTGTTGTGGTTCACTTTTTTGATGAATTTTTTTACTATCCTGTACCATACGGACCCGTGAGCAGAATAGTCGCTCAATCCATTAACCAGAAGATGAGCATGAGCAAACTCGTGCACTAAAATACTAAACATAATATCTTTTTCATTATACCCTTCAAAACTGTCTCGAAGAAGGATACTGTAGCAGATTCCTTTAGCACCAAGAGTAGTTGCTAATGTACGTTTATTTCCTTTTTCTTCCAAGCGATTTGTCCAATATAATCCATCGCAAGGTGGCTTCAACTTATTGCAAAGTAGCACGACATTTAGATAATTATACATCTCGACAGCAATACCATTGCTACGATGTAACTGATGGGGATTTAAGCTTTCTTTATCCTCCTCCAACTTGGCATTGATTCTTTGTATCGGAGCTTTTTCATGGTCTGCCCTTCTCTGTTCCTTTGTTCTAAATGGAACAGGTTTGTCTTCTGCATACACATGTTCGGATGGTTCGATGTCTGGCAGATCTAAATCCTCGTGCTGATCTTTAGCTACAAGAAAGTAAAATACCAAAAAATAAGTTGTGTATGACTAAAATGTAGATGCTGAACGGACAGTTTTCTGCTTCAGATACTCTATTTACCCGGACATTTCATTTATTATGGTCCGGAGAGTGAGCGCCTTACCTCTGGAAGGGGGGACAATTTTTTTTCAGCAGTCCAAATTAGTGGAGACTATTTTTTGCGAACAACTAGAAAAATGGGGGAATCACATTTAAAAAAAATCTATAACTTGCAAAATATATAAGAAACCTTTTTGTAAATTGAGGATTAAAATGTTACTCTTTTCCTCATCTTTAGTCAATTTAGTCCTGGGATTTCTTTTTCTCTGTCTGCAACTTTGTCTGATAAAATTATCTGTCGTAGAAAGTTAGGCTTTTTAATCTTAATCTTTATATAGTATCTTTGATCTTGAAAAGTATTGAACAATAACAGAAATGCAACTTTTGCCAAAGGAAAGTGTTTTCCATTTAAATCATTATCTGAATTATACGCTAATCAATTACCTGTTTGCTAGATAACTTGATGAACAAAATATGAAAATAGCAAGTTAAGTCATTTGATTAAGTATTTGCATATATAAAAGCATTCTCTCACAGTGTTTTAGTTCAAATACTGGCATTATTATTGAAGGAAATAAAAGGAGGAATAAATGAGACCATAATTTCGTGCTTGATTTTAGAGGGGTTCGAAAAGTTTTGCATCTCGTAAGGAGGGTCGGGATATTTTTGTACATTTTGAAAAGGGTCGGAAACGAGCAGCCAACCCCAGCGAAAAATCCTTATTACACTGCATGTGACATAGATGAATATTCACGTAATGACCTGTTTGTGACTCATTAAAACTTAAGAACTAATTTGCGCCTGAAGCTAATGCAATTCACTTTTGTCTTCTTAAAGATAAGGATATTTAAATAAATTTATAAGTACCGTTCTCATACACGGAATCATATGTCTAGTTATATGCGTTGGTTTCAATACAGATAGCATGTTATGCATGTCTAGGATATTTTTTCTCAGCATACTGCTTTCTAACCAAATTGCACAGTAATTTTGTATTATCTGTACATACTTGATGCCTCCTCATCTTCATAACTGAAACTTTTATCTTTGGTGGTATCTTCTTTCCTTTCCTGTTCTGTCTTGCTTTCAGTTTCATTTCTTCTAAAAACAAAGTGTTTGCAGAATTATAATCTATACTTACTCCGGTTTAGGCGTGTGGTGAATTCTGCAAAAAGGTTTTCAAGCTAATAAATACAACATTTGAATTCAACCGATTTAATACATGTATAAATTAATGCCTTTTATTTCAGATTATTTAAATGTTCAAAAATTTAAAATAAGTATTACATATCATAAGATCATTGTCTGTAGTAATTTATGACGAAAGTATAAAAAACCAATATGTTAAATGTAACATTAGGCTGTTGAGAACACATTTCTCATTAAAACAACAAAAAAAACCAAAAACAAATACATTATATGTTTCCTATTAAATGAGATTCCATGCCTATGTATGGTTAGCTAGTTTTCATAACAAAGCTTATTTTTCATAATCTATATTTTCATAGCGGGATGGCGACAAATTCGAGAAACAAAAATTTTTACTGTATCATACCTTCTCTTCTTTGTTGGTATATCATAAAGAAAACCGGTCCGTCTTTTAGCCTATAAAATATAAATGATTATCTCTAAGTACAAATAGATAGCTATTACCGCAAGCTTGTCACTTACAACTAAACCTTGATTGACCATCTTTTTGGTTCAATAGATACAAACATGTTAAATTGTTGTTGCTGCTAGTTCAATGCACGTCGCATTTTTACCAATTTGCACATAATACAATGAATAACGACCGTGTAGCACGAAAACACGTTTAATAAAAAAACTGATAAAACATTGCTTTGCTTGAAAATAACCGTGTACCATCCGCTTCAATCGTCACTTCCTCATTTAAACTGTAGTCAACAAACTATGAACGTCCGTCGTTAGCCTTTCACATTTTGATTTTTTCGTCTGAAACTACTCGATCAATTTAACAAAACTTGGCATGGATGTTCAGTAGATGGTGTTCTACAAAAGTTATGTTTTTCGTGGCGATCGGAAATTCAACATGGCCGCCGAGGGCCAATATGTTCCAATTGGGTTTACCTTTAAAGCTCTTCTTGTCAGAAAACACCAGGCCAATTGAATTGTTTTGTTGCATGAATGATCACTGGATATACCCCTATAAAAGTTATGTTTTTTGTGCCGATCGGAAATTCAAGATGGCTGCCATCCACGGACATAGTTTTAACATATGAGCCTATTTTCTCCTCTGAAATCTTATGGAAAATTATTCAATGTTGTTTTCTTCTGAAACCAGTAAACCAATTTAAAGCAAACATTGCATAGATGGTCCTTGGATGGAGATCAGGATCAGTGCATATATTTTTGAAAGTTCATCATCCAAGGACCATCTATGCAATGTGTGCTTTAAACTGGCTAACTGGTTTCAGAGGAAAAAAAAATTAAAAAATTTTCTAACAGGGTCCTATGTTAAAACTTATGTCCACTGATAACGGCCATCTTGAATTTCCGATCGGCACAAAAACATAACTTTTGTAGAGGTCTATTCAAGGACCATCCATGCAATGTTTGCTTTTAATTAGTGTACTGGTTTCAGAGGGAAAAAATTTAAATATTTTTCCCATAGGGTCCTATGTTAAAACCATGTCTGCTGATGGCGACCATCTTGGATGGAGGTCGAGATCAGCGAACATAATGTTGAAAGTTTATCACCCAAGGACATTCCATGCAATGTTTGCTTTAAATTAACTTACTAGTTTCAGAGGAAAAAAACATTGAATACTTTTCCATAAGGTCCTATGTTAAAACTATATCCGCTGATGGCAGCCATCTTGAATTTCCAATCGGCATAAATAACATAACTGTTGTAGAGGTCTATCCAAGATGGCGTCCATCAGTAGACATAGTATTGACATAGGATCCTATGGGAAAATGTTTAAACATTTTTTTCTCTGAAACTATTTTAGCAAACACGGCATGGATGGTCCTTCAGTGGTCATGATGACTTTAAGAGCGTCGTGACCCGACCTGCATCCAAGATGGCCATCATCAGTGGACAATTCATCATCCAGACATTTCTAAAAGGGCCTATTAAAGTCAGTGATAGAGGCTCACCTGAGCCTCTAGTTTGTTATATATGTCCTGCTTTTTATTTTTTAAATCATCTCCATGCAACTTCCAGAATAAGTTGTAGAGAAAAACGCATTGTCAACCCATTTTAATTTCGCATGTAACCTTTTCTTGTTGATAAAGTCCATTCACCTGAACAGCAGCAATTAATCCAGATGATGTAACTGAAACAAGTCGTAAATTTATACTAAAATACAGTTATATCAGTGTATCTGTTTCAGTTGAAAACTGATTTCCTAAATGAGGCCTGTAAGTGTTCCTTTTTATGTATGTATCAACAATCAACAATTTCAATGACCTATTCTTCAACTACGAATTAACATTTGATATTCATTTTAATCACAGCAAAACCTCGTTATAATGCCCGTCATTTCATTTACCAACTTGCTTAATGCCACAGTATTTGGAAGTCCAAATTTCCAATTTTGCCTTTTATTACGTCATAAAATTTCCATCAAACCTATCGCAAAATCTCTTTATAACAACAAAATCAGGCTGGAGAAATGTGGCGGTATAACAAGTTTTTACAGTATATATACATGTACCTGTTTTGGATTTTCTCTTAAGTTGTACCCAACTCTTTCCTGTGTGCAACTTTCCTGCAAAGGAGTTTCTTTTTAAAAATTACATAAGAGGTTTTCTTATTATAGAAAAAGAAAAAAAATACTGAAAAAAGATATAGAGAAATGTTTAAAAGCAGGAAAAACAAGATATATGAAAATAGTATACCAACTGTGACAACTACTTTGAGATGTCTTATATGTGTGATATTACTTAGTGTCTATAAGTGTATTCATTTTATAGTACTTCTAGTATACATGTACATTTGTATATTTCCATAATATTCATCCCTAACACTGTTAGGTCAATTTTGAGGCATATATATATATATATATATATATATATGTCCCATTCCAACAGTATTCCATCCTCTCTAAATACAATCTTTTCCGCATTGATTGGAAAAAGGTAGAATACCACACCAGGCAGTTGAATATTTTTTAAGATAAAATTTCCAATTTCTTCAAAAGTAATTAAAAGTGGAGCATTTTTCTTCGAATTCAAAAGAACAAGTTTTTCATGGAATACTTTGATTGTTATCCAATGCTGTGATTCTTTCAACCGAATGATTAGGACAGATTCTCCATATTCTTGTTGCAGATGACGTACAACTGAAACACCAACGTCAAAATCTGAAAACTCAGCGAACTGTCTGACGTCTACAAACTGCATATCGAGCCCACGTTTCTGAAAAATTGTCTGCAAAACCTCAAATGCATAGAAACCTTCCCGGTCCCTCATTGGCTCTATTGTGTTCAAGGTAAACCCAAAAGAAGCATTATCTACTCTCTCTATCCAAAGCCTGTCAGCCGCTTCATCCATTTCACCTATGGTGACAGTCGGTCCTTCTACTGGAATTCCTAAAGCATTGTTTATACAACACAGACCACAGTAATTAGATCTTCCCTGATTTTGGAAAGCGCCTAAAGCTGTTTCAATAACTTTCACCTCCAAATGTCTGTTATCAGCAGACGTTTGAAATAGTATGTTATTTGCATACTTCAGATTGCTACGAAAGTTTACCAATTCTTCCCGTGATAATTTCTCTATAGACTTATAGACAGCCTCTGCAGTATGTTTTACATAAGTAAATTGTTCAGTTTGTACTTTCATTAATGTCAGGTATTCCTCCGTGCACTGACCTCTTGAGTTTTGTTTCAACAACTGACAGTTATTTGCATTGGAAACTATCTGTACTGGTACTGGTTCAGCGATATATTGAACGTCACTGCTATCTTCAGGTCTTTGCTGTTCCCGTGGAGACTGGTGCTGTTCTCCTGAATGTTGTTCTTGTGACTCATACTGATGTTCTTCTGAAGGCTGCTGTTGATCTTGTGACTCATACTTATGTTCTTCTGAAGGCTGCTGTTGATCTTGTGACTCATACTGATGTTCTTCTGAAGGCTGCTGGTGATCATGTGACTGTTGCTGATAGTCGTCTACTTCATCTTCCTCATTTTCTTTTTCATCTTCATCACCATTACTTGTGGCGAGATTTTGTGCTATTTGACCCAGTTTGTTAAAGGTTATGTTGTTCCCAAATGCTTTTTTCTGCCTCTCAAATATCTTTTTATTGTTCTTTTCATTTTTCAGATGGTATATCAGTCTGAACATAAACAAATGGTTTGAAGTTGATAGATTGTTCAAGAAGTAAACATCTTTTTTGCTGGAGCTGAACAGTTGCTCTACAGCCTGTGTATCTACCAATCCGGAGATTTCTTTCAATAACGAACATCTTCTCAAAATTTCCTCTCTCTTTTTACAATTATCCTGATGGAACCAGTCAAAAAGAGCCATGTGAATGCTTGATCCTGTTGTTGGATTGTAATTCTGGTCCTCTGATAAGTTTGCTTCGTTTATAGTTGCCTGGTTGAGGAATGGCATACTATAAATGATATTTCCCGATTCCGCTGCGTTGATCGCTTCTTCTGTCGCTTCATTTAGCCTCCCATGATCTGGTGTAAAAAAATCGGGAAAGCTTTTATTTGCATGGGTTGCAATTAAATGTGCGATGTCACATATGGTGATGTTAGGTCTGTGTTTAAGAGATCTTTCTAGATCAATATAGTCTCTCGGACTTTCGGATCTAAGCAGATTTTTAATTGCGTATACGATTCCGTGTTGACAGCAACCGACTGCCCATCCACCTGAAACAAAATTTATTATTAACTTTATTATTATAAACAGATATAAAGGGTCAATATTTTCCATTAAACCTGAAATAGACCCTACGGAGGACTATAACTGTTTTATAAGCTTAAGAAATCTTTGCTTATTGTACATATGCAAAAGGCTATTTTCAGAAAGCTGACGTGAAACCGAGTCAATATGACTTTTCCTTTTTTTTTATTAATCATTAAATTTGTACGATCTATGGACTTTTTCGGAAATTGAAAATGAAAACAAACGAGTCATTATCAGTTTACATGAATATGAATAGATAGAACAACATCTGACAGTATTTGGACCAATAGAATTTGATGATAATATCATTATGTAACAAAAGCAAAATTCTACTTTTTCATACGCAAAATATTCATTAACAATATCCCCAAATGGAAGATAAATTATACCATATAAAATTAAAGAAGTAAATTGATACTCATTATGGCAATATACACTGACACGAAAAAAGCGAAACAAAGGTTTATGGTATAAATTGAGAGGGTTGAGATTACTAAGTATACTTGATTCATGTATATGTATTTGTGCCTGCGGGTGTAAACGCCCTCTCAATGTATTTTGCAATGCAATTGTTGAAACTGCCAGAGGGTTCAAGTTTGCATTAACACTTGATAAGACCCTCAAGAAACCTCGGCGGCCTTTTTTTCCGTTTGCTCTAATTTTCCTTTTCAAGAACGAATAATGGGATAATGGGACTCCACTGTTGACATTTTTATTTATCCAATTTCCATCATAATCAAATCACACAAAGAAAACAAAGTACGCGTCAGAGACAGGGACCATTTTCCAGATATGTTTTAGATATTGTTATATTCGTGAAATATAATTCACCTAATGCAGTATCATCCATATTTTTCAGGAACATGTACATATCACTGCATCTTATTAACCTATAACACTATGGTATTTAACGAAATTACCTGAACATCCAAAGACCTTTTCGTATGCTTTATCAAAGGATGACCTAGTTATTGACATTTGTCGTAGTCTTAATATCATATCCATCCGTGATCCATCAGACCTTGTGCCAGCTTCCCTGCAAATTCTTCTAATGTTGGATATCTGAAAATGAATGTCAAAAAATAATGCCAGATTTAAAAAAATGTTTAAATAAAAGTATTAGGCTCCACAGTACATCTAAAAAATACATTAAAAATGACTAAAGCACTAAATCACTTCAAAATCGCAACCAACGTAAGACTGGAAAACACCTATTCCATCCTTGATTTTGGCCTGCAGTTATTATTGTAACAAAATAGTCGATTGAATCTGGTTTTACGCTATGCATGAGAACTGATCATTCAATTCAAACCGTGGTACCTCTTATATTTGAATCATGTAAGAAAAGATATAAGTATTTCATATTGCCTAATAGTGTGCACTTCGCATGTTACTATGATAAATATCATTAATAATAAGTCTTCGGGTGATGCTAGCATCGAAAAATATCTTTTCCTCTTGACATACCTGAAATGAAGACAGTATTTTACTTGCTTTCTTGGTGACTATTGCTTTATATATATGGTTTCAACTTATAATAAATTTTCTGCTGACATGTTGGAATAGCTAGATTAAAATACCTTTTCATCCATTAATAAATTTGTCAGTATTTCTTCGGGCATTGCCTCGTTGATCTCTTCTGAACTTATAGGTGTACACTTCTTAAATTCTGTGTTATAAACTCTATTTCCGATTCTCGACTTTTCACCAACCCATGGACCCCAAGACTCAAAATTTGGTTTAACAGCCATCATTCTCGACATTCCTACAAACAAACATGAAATGGAAAAAATGTTTCAATTGAAAAAAATATAACAAAGGAGTCAATGAACATTTACTGGTGACGCACAAATACTGTCCTTAACTATTAAAGTTCACACTTTTACATCAACAGCAATTATAAACTTCCATCGTGATTGTTTAAACGTCTGTCTACAGTTACGATATTCATACATGTATAATGCAACATTTGATAAAAATATAACTAATCTGGTCACCAAATACAAGTATTACGTCTCCAGTGGACAAAGGACAGTAAACAAACTCGAACATTACAGGACAAGGCTAGACCGATAAAAACAAGATAGAACAAGGACAAACATATAATCAATCAACATTACACTTAAGCATGAACAATTATACAAAGTCACATATAGTCCGGGAATAACACTAAGTGCTTCGGAAGGGTAAGCGTGTTCTTCACCCGGTCAAGTCTATTAAAAAGTGAAAAAAGTGCTCGGGGAGAACGTGAAGAACGATTTTGACATTATATTTTTTATCTTATTTCAAAGTCTGTAGGCTAATCATAAACATTCTTGTTAACTGTTGCACTTATTTAGTGTCAGTACTAAATTTATGTCGACAGTTATCGATAATCGGCAGTTATTGTCACTTTTTCTAAATGGAACCCTTTCTTGTAGTTTTGGTTATCAGTGGGACGACAGTTATCGATAATCGGCAGTTATTGTCACTTTTTCTAAATGGAACCCTTTCTTGTAGTTTTGGTTATCAGTGGGACGTTTTTCGGATAATGGCGTGTTCTGCTTGTTACAACTCGATGTGAAAGTGTCCTTGCAAAATGCTAAAAAAGCTTGATTAGATATAATAAGACATAAGTTTTTATGTTATACAATGCCACAGAAGCGGTTGCGATGACCATAATATTATGGTTCAATGCATAATTAGCAAGAAGTATCCCTTATCATGCTAATGATATATTCTGAATCATTGCTTCCTTGCCTACGGACGTTTTTTCTCGTGCTTTACATGGACGTATAAGATAAAGACCTCTTAAACTGCACTGTCGACAGTTCGATGATTATTGTGGTTCCGGTTCTATTTAAACATACATGTATTGTCATTCAAAATTCATCACTGATAATTTTAATCATCATTTAACATTAATCACGTCAAAATTGAAACAGGGCAGGACAATGACTTACCTTCAAAAGCCACTGCTACCATTATTTATGAAACGTCGGTATTAAGTATTGTATTAAGATGTAGCAATTTCAGTGCTTTATAATTTTTAAAATTATATAATTATAGAACGGAAACAATGTTAAGAAAATTTATATACACGATCGCAATATTTTGTAAGAAGTAGATCCAAACTCCCTCTTGCAAAAATTGACAACGACAGATTTTTATCCAATTTTGTTGAGTTCCTTTTGTTCTGTGCTGTAATTTTAATGCCCCTCGTATTTTCAAGTTTTGGTATTTCGGATTTATTCTGAAACACATTGAATAATATAACATACCTTTAATAACTTGTGTCATCATCACCACTTTTGCCTTTCTTGAAAACACCTCCTCTTTTAAATTTCCTCTGCAAATACCGCATTCCATCTCCTTGGGTCGAAACTGAATTTCATCAGACCAGGTGACACGATTGACTGTTTCTTGCACGTTTGTTGGGATTTTCTTTGTTTGTAAATACTCAACACTGAATACCATATTGGTTTTGTGTAACTGTCCAGTAAAATTACTGGTATCAGGTCCTTGCTGGGTGTCCTCTTCATTATTATCAACTTCTTCATCACCTTCCTCTTCTGAATCAGACGATGACCTAAAACAATTTGGCATTTCTAGGAAAACAAACCACTTGCCCACAGCTTTATGGATACAATATCGTTTTGAAGTGGAACATCTACAAGTAAAGGTGTTTTTCTCTCTATCATAAGTCACAACCGTACGACCAATTTTAGACCAGTAGCGTGTTGTACCTGTCGAAATGGATAGGTAGATGTACCTTTCAGAGGAACAAAATGCTGGGGGGATCTGAACTATCAGTGGGGTGGTATCTTCCGTTCTTTGGAAAGACAGCAATTCATTGTACCTCTCATCTGTGAGAAAGTGTTCTTCCTTCATTCGAGTTAAGGAATCTTCTGTTAATTTCACCTTTCTTCCAGGCACTGCAAAAGACGTTGATAGCAAGTGTGGACATTCATATGCCATGTTTCCCCCTCTCATTGCTGTTTCCTTTAACTGTATACAGCTTAAGTTGTCACAAAAGCTTTCTGCATTTTCCCCTGAAGTTCTTTTAACAACATGTACTGGGTATGACGGCCCTTTCAAGTTTTTTGCAGAGCAAAATATTCCTTCATTAGCACTTATAGTCACGGTGTGATGATGACGACTTTCACTTATACCCTTATTATTATTTTCATGGAGTCTTTTGTGACATTTCAGCGACCTAATATTCAGTCGTTTTCCACATATGTCACATGAAACTTTGCGTGTATTCGTTCTATAAAATTCTCGACTTCTTTCTGCTTGATTACTCCTCTGATCAGCGTGTATCTCTCCATCCACCACAAGAGTATGACTGGCATTCCTTCTGGCAGATGTTGATCCACTGCCCTCATTTTCTATCGTTTGATGTTCAGGTGATGGTCCTGTGCATGACCTGACATGGCTTCTTAGATTTTCTTTCTTTTTTATTATTTTCCCACAGGTAGGGCAGTGAAAGTGTCTTTTGGTCACTTCATGGTGATGTTGGTGACAAACAACGGAATATAAATCTACAACATCAAAAATCTTTTTATCTATTTTCGAACAAGAATCAATAGAACATTAAATGAATACAATTTATGGAAACACCAATAATATATACAATTTGATGAAAATACTAGAGGAGCAGCTGAGTCTGTATCGCTCACCTGGTTCCTCGTGAATCCTTGGACCACAAGTACACCAAACCTATGTACCTCTGGACATTTGTTTATATAACATTGAATTTCCATATCCCACCGTTCCTTCGTGCAAAACATGACTTCTGATTGCTGGTTCTAACCAAGATTTTAAAGCTTTTTGCCACTTAAACCTATGTGTAACTTTCGACTGATAGTGTTTGAAACCAATGGACCCCTGGAAATTCATGATCTAATGAAGTTTAATTCACAATATGACTGCATTACCGTTGCTATTCCCACAGGTACCATCGTGGATGTGATGTCTGAGGATGTATACCTTATATAGCACAGGTACCCCTCGTAGATGTACAGTCTGTGAATGAAGTATACCTTATATACAATAGGTACCCTAGTGGATGTACTGTCTGGGGATGTATTATACCTTATATACTACAGGTACCGTCGTGGATCTAATGTCTGGGGATGTATTATACCTTATATACCACAGGTACCCTCGTGGATGTACTGTATGGGGATGTATTATACCTTATATACTACAGGTACCCTCGTGGATGTAATGTCTGGGGACGTAGTATACCTTATATACCACAGGTACCCTCGTGGATGTACTGTAGGGGGATGTAGTATACCTTATATACCACAGGTACCCTCGTGGATATGATGTCTGAGGATGTTGTATACCTTGTATAACACAAGTACCCTCCTTGATGTACTGTCTGGGGATGTATTATACCTTATATACTACAGGTACCCTCGTGGATGTAATGTCTGGGGACGTAGTATACCTTATATACCACAGGTACCCTCGTGGATATGATGTCTGAGGATGTTGTATACCGTATATACCACAGGTACCCTCGTTGATGTACTATCTGGGGATGTAGTATACCTTATATACTACAGGTACCCTCGTGGATGTACTGTGTAGGGCCGTAGTAGACCTTATATACAATAGGTACCCTCGTGGATGTACTGTCTTGGGATGTATTTTATCTTATATACCACAGGTACCCGGTACCCTCGTTCATGTACTGTCTGGGGATGTAGTAGACCTTATATACAATAGGTACCCTCGTGGATGTACTGTCTGGGGATGTAGTAAACCTTATATACTACAGGTACCCTCGTGGATGTACTGTGTAGGGATGTAGTAGACCTTATATACAATAGGTACCCTCGTGTATGTACTGTCTGGGGATGTAGTTTATCTTATATACCACAGGTACCCTCGTGGATGTACTATCTGGGGATGTAATATATCTTATATACTACAGGTACCCTCGTGGATGTACTGTCTGGGGATCTATTATACCTTATATACTACAGGTACCCTCGTGGATGTAATGTCTGGGGATGTATTATACCTTATATACCACAGGTACCCTCGTAGATGTACTGTCTGGGGATGTAGTATACCTTATATACAATATGTACCCTCGTGGATGTACTGTCTGGGGATGTATTATACCTTATATACACCACAGTAACCCTCGTGTATGTGATGTCTGAGGATCTAGTATAACTTATATACCACAAGTACCCTCCTTGATGTACTGTCTGGGGATGTAGTAGACCTTATATACGATAAGTACCCTCGTGGATGTACTGTCTTGGGATGTAGTTTATCTTATATACCACAGGTACCCTCGTGGATGTGATGTCTGAGGATGTTGTATACCTGATATACCACAAGTACCCTCGTGGATGTACTATCTGGGGATGTATTATACCTTATATACTACAGGTACCCTCGTGGATGGGATGTCTGAGGATGATGTATACCTTATATACCACAAGTACCCTCGTTGATGTACTGTCTGGGGATGTAGTATACCTTATATACTACAGGTACCCTCGTGGATGTACTGTCTGGGGATGTAGTATACCTTATATACTACAGGTACCCTCGTGGATGTACTGTCTTGGGATGTAGTTCATCTTATATACCACAGGTACCCTCGTGGATGTGATGTCTGAGGATGTTGTATACCTGATATACCACAAGTACCCTCGTGGATTTACTATCTGGGGATGTATTATACCTTATATACTACAGGTACCCTCGTGGATGTACTGTCTGGGGATGTATTATACCTTATATACCACAGGTACCCTCGTGGATGGGATGTCTGAGGATGATGTATACATTATATACCACAAGTACCCTCGTTGATGTACTGTCTGGGGATGCAGTTTACCTTATATACCACAGGTACCCTCGTGGATGTACTGTCTGGGGATGTAGTAATTCTTATATACTACAGGTAGTAGAACTTATATACAATAGGTACCCTCGTGTATGTACTGTCTGTGGATGTAGTTTACCTTATATACCGCAGGTATCCTCGTGGATGTACTATCTGGGGATGTAATATAGCTTATATACTACAGGTACCCTCTTGGATGTATTGTCTGGCGATGTATTATACCTTACATACTACAGGTACCATCATGGATGTAATGTCTGGGGATGTATTATACCTTATATACCACAGGTACCCTCGTAGATGTACTGTCTGGGGATGTAGTATACCTTATATACCACAGGTACCCTCGTGGATGTACTGTCGGGGGATGTAGTATACCTTATATACTACAGGTACCCTCGTGGATGTACTGTGTAGGGAGTAGTATACCTTATATACAATAGGTACCCTCGTGTATGTGCTGTCTTGGGGTGTAGTTTATCTTGTATACCACAGGTACCCTCGTGGACGTACTGTCTGGGGATGTAATATACCTTATATACTACAGGTACCCTCGTGGATGTACTCTCTGGGGATGTATTATACCTTATATACTACAGGTACCCTCGTGGATATACTGTTTAGGGATGCAGTAGACCTTATATACCACAGGTACTCTCATGGATGTGATGTCTGAGGATGTTGTATCCCTTATATACCACAGGAATCCTCGTGGATGTACTGTATTGGGATATATTATACATTATATACAACAGGTACCCTCATGGATGTACTGTATGGGGATGTAGTATACCTTATATACTACAGGTACCCTCGTAGATGTAATGTCTAGGGATGTAGTAGACCTTGTAGACTACAGGTACCCTCGTGCATGTTCTGTATACCTTAATTACCACAGGTGCCCCCATGGATGTAATGTCAGAGGATGTAATATACCTTATATACTACAGTTACCCTCTTTATTACATTTCTTTTTTGCAAAAAGTAATAAGAAAGAAGGGATATGGTGTATAATATTCTCATTAATCCCTTCGTCCTTTTTGTTTTTTGAAATTATTGCGTAAGGAAAATACTTTTAACTGTGACTGAGGTGTTTTAATCCTTGTTTGTAAAACAACTTATTTTCAAATCAACTATATATATTGCTATTTACAGTTAATTTTTTCTATTAGAAGCTAAGTCAAATATATTTCTTCTCGTGGTCTTGGCATATTGTTGAAATGTTACTTGTCATCGCGTATTATGATATGATAGTAAGGGAGCAACCATTTGATTTTTATGGGGGGGGGGGGGGGGGGGGGGGGGGCATGGAAGGAACTTTGGATCCTGCCTTTTTTTCTGCGACATTTTTTATCCTGCCTTTTTTTTTCGGCGCGCAAGCGCGCCTAGATTTTTTTTCAATATTCAACACTATTTGAATCCTGGGATATTGGCATCCTGCCTTTTTTTTTCTTCACAAATTTGATCCTGCCTTTTTTTTCATTGAAAATTTGCATCCTGCCTTTTTATTTCAAATTCCTTCCATGCCCCCCCCCCCCCCCCCCATAAATATCAAATGGTTGCTCCCTAAGAAAGAATTCACAAGTAAAAATTATTATTTTTTTTTTAAAGACCATACCGCTAATTCAGCAGAATAAACCCATACATGTATATGAAACAGTACTAGTGGTGTCACAACTGAAATTTATCTTTTGAATACTTCAAACCAAAGATTACCCAATCCCTAGAAATTTAACAAAATTAGATTTAAAATATGTGGTTTATTCTTCTTTTTACTGTGTAAAAAATCGGATACGAGAGTGCCTTGACGGGATTTTCTAGTGTATTGCTTTTATATAAAATATATAGGGAAATTATCAGGAGAGGCAATACTTTAGTCGCGTGTATAACATGAAACATTTACTACAATTATTTTTATAAATCTTATGTTTTCAATTACTAAATTCATAAAACAAAAATAAAATGTAAAATTAAGGAAGTGCATGCTGAAATTGCATGTCTATTCAAGAATATTCTTACAAAAGGTATAAAAATAGGAATTTTCTGATTATTAATGAAACGAATTATTTACTTGTATATCCTTACTTCGTGCTATTCTGCCTAGAAAAGCGAAAAAAACCATCATTTTAACTATTAAAAACCTATAATTTGATCCTTTAGATGTATATAGGTAATTTCTATATTTCGTTAAAAAGGGGATTTCTAAATTTCCATTTCATTTTACTGAAAGTATATAGCAATTAAAGTAATTAATATTTAATTTAAACACTAAGTTATTATATTTTCGTTTTTATCTTTTATTTCTGATTTATTTTTTAATTTTTCAAAGGTTAATTTAAATCAAGATTTACCATTGTTTACGTTTCCTGAAAGAGGCACATAAATAGACTTTAACACTCTTATTTTTTACATTTAAAAGTACAACTGTATCAATGAAACAATTATCAACAGAAATAGATAGATATACAATATACAATAAAGTGAAATATCTTGTATTGGTTTCAGTTTTGCAGGTTTTTGTATTCCAAAACAATCTTTTTGTGGGAAAATTCGAACGATCACATCGTTTTATTATGCACAATTACTTTTATGTAAAATAGTTAATCAATTAAGATAATTCGCTTTGTTAATAATCAGAAAATTATTAATTTTATATCTTTTGTACGAATAGCCTATTCTTACAAACTTTTGTAAGAATAAACACTTCATAAAATTAAACCTATGAAACAATTTCCCTAGTTCTATTTTTATCCATTCTATTTTTATCCACAGGTTATCTGAGTAGAACATGTGTTGTTTAATATAATGTTACTGATTAACTCCTGGTATTTCAACAAAAAATACTTAACATGTCAGAAGAAATTATGTTAACTTTAAAAATCATCAGTAAATAAATGAATACACATTATTCATCGTAAAAATATGTATATGCGAGTTTTGACTACAGGTCAAGATAAATTTAGAATGCGAATACTATAGCTCAGTACATTTTAGATATTACTGAATCGATGTGCTCACCATTTCTTCCTTGCACGGCTGTTTTCCAGTGCACCTCCAAATGTTTCTTGACTTTAGACAGTTGTCTAGGTTTATACTGCCACACAGGACAGAGTGGACAATGATATGACGTATAGTCTCCTGTGCAGCAGTCCCTGCATCTTTCCAAATTACATATTATACTTTCCAAAGAATCATAAACACCGGCAGCTCGTTGTTCCATTACGAATGTAAAAAAACATGTGTTTTCACTTTCGCTTTCATCATCTTACTTTTACTTTCCGTTTTATGCGCAACTTTCATATTACAACTTCCGGTATATGCGTGCCTGTATAATGATGTACGAGTACCCTCATGGATGTACCTGATAGACCCTACTCCGCCAGACACTGACCTGATTTACTGTCTCTCCCGGAACGAGGAAGAATTTACGGCAATGTTTGTTATCATACAACTAATTATTTCCATTCATATAAGAGTAATAAAAAATGTAAACCTTACTGTACATTTATCGCATGTATAGATGACATTCAATCGTGCATCACTAAATTAAAAAAAAGATTTAAAAAAATAGGCCGTAAACTTAACTTCGTAATTCTTGTCCCGCGCCGCAACGCGACGTATGGACCTAGTAATGGTCTGCGTCCGTCCGTCCGTCACAGTTATTTGTCAGCGCAACTCCTGTAAGACCGCTGATCGGATTTCAGTAAAATTTTGTAGGATTGTTAGTCACCTTTTGTACTTGATCCTATTGCACTGATTCGACATAAAATTTACGGGAGTTATGGGACTTTAATGTATTTGCGCATTCGACACTATAGGAACACTTTGTGGACTCAACTCCTCTGAAACCGCTGATCGGATTTCGTTAAAATTTTGTAGGACTGTTAGTCACCACATGTATTTGATCCTATCGGACCGCAATTTTGATTCGACAAAATTTTACGGGAGTTATGGGACTTTAATGTTTTTGCGCACGTGACACTACGGGAACACTTTGTTGTCGCAAAATTTAATTTGTATTGTACTGCAATTTTTTTTATTATTTGTTGACATCTATACTGTGCCACCATTTCAATAATACACACGTTGTATATCGTGTGGAGCTACGACTTTTCTCTGAATCCATAGATTTAAAAGTAAAAGAGGAGTATACTTTACAAGCTTCAATTCACAAAACACAATACAGTAAAGAAAACATATGAATTGAAAAAGTTAAGAAGAGTTTTGGTCACAATCTTGGATTCATAAGTTTCGAATAGAACTGGCATCACTTTTTAGAAATTAAATATTTGAAAACCCTGATGGCATTCAACATTCCACAAAGAGTTAAATCCTTTTACCCAAAAGTGAAGAAGGAGTTCGTGTCAAAAGAAAGTGTAACGGACGGGTGGAGACGATCGCGATATCCCCAAAATACCTTCGAAGATGATTTCGATTCCTGAAAAGAATATAACATGCAAAAATTAAAATGCGTAGCTTTATTATTGCGACCTTCTCCTTGTCATAAAAAAATACTTTCATTTTCAAAGATTTTGAGACTGATTTTTACTCCAGGTAGGAAGACATCGGTATTTATTTAAATCAGGTAGGAGGGTATCGTTATCTAACTTTCACTTGACGCAAGCTTTTTCACAATTACTACATATATTAATAAATATACATTACATATACATTACATGTATAACATATCTAGCGACTGTCGATAAATGAGATCTAGTACCACTTAAAGGACGACATCAAAGATCATTACCGTCTCCGAGGAGACGGTATTAAGAGTTGAATGGTGGACAGTCTACATAATGAATGCTATCTTCTACCTGATTGGAAGATAATACCGGCTGAAGATGAATGAAGTACGTTGATTGGTTTAGACAATTGAAACCTAGTAAATGTCTTCTAATCCCGCAAGGGTATCGGATTTGGACTCTTTATTTTAGTACTTTTTTCATTTTCACAAAACTTAACTCAATTAACACAATTTCATTATTTCTAGACCAATTAAATATTCATTCAGTTGGAATAAGAATAACTACAGACCTGATTGGCTAACGGAAACGAGGGGAAGATCACTGATTTGTTTTTCATATGAAAGAGCTGAAAACCTGATTTAACTCAGTACATGTATACTAGTCTTTGTACTTTTTATTAATAGCCATATTGTATTTACATGTATGATTGTTAAATTTTACAAATTTTACCACAATCATACCTTTTACAACATAAATATGGTCATAGATATCGTCAAATGTCACCCCTTACGTTTCGGAAGTTAACTTTAAAGATAAAGGCTATTACATATATCTGTATGGCAATTAAAAAAAATCAAGTATAAAAAATTAAAATCTTTGAATGTCCTTTAGTAGAAAAAGGCAGCCCAAAAGAAGCCATCAAAACACAGACTTTAAAAAAATATGTAGTAATATATCTATTGAAAGGTATAATAAGTGAAAGTTTAATGTGATGACATTACGAACATTTAATAATACATAAAAAAATAATACTCTTTATTAATAAAAGGCTAAGAGACGGCTAGCTTTTTAGAAAAGCTATTACTTGTTGTCAGTTAAAAATAATTTAACTCCAGTAGTTTGGGATGGGCTAAAAGGGGGAGGCAAAGGGGGGGTCAAAATTCGTGCAAGTTATGACATCGGTTTTCAAAATGTTCAGGTTATCTTAGGACCATTTTATCATTTGTTTATGAAAAAACAAATATTACATCGTATCGGATAATCAATCAGAAGGTTCAATAAAGTGGGGTAAAAAAATACCATCAAATTCAAATTCAAATTCAAATTTATTTATTGGAATAGAGTCCAACAGTGGCATAACAAGGAGCAAACAATAACTATACATATACAATGAATAGATGTCACATATAGTAATACCACAGCTGAGGAATCAGAATAAAATTGGATTATTCCCCTTTGCTTTTCTTGAAGACTTTTATTTTGCTAAATATTTTGATAGCTACACGTATGTATGTTGACATTACATCTGCCACTTTCTTTATCTTATGTACTTTGTTCGCATTCTCATCCTTTCCTTACACTGTGCGGTTTACTGTTTCTGTATTTTTCAACATATCAGAAAATTATTTATGCTAGTTTTCGACAATTCTAAATGACAAAAACATCTAATCGCTTACAGTTGCTGGTATTTCGATATTTTCGTAAAATATCGACTTTTTTTACCTGCGTCGCCAACGGCAAAAGCAGATCTAGTAATCGCTTGACTCCGTCCGCCTGTCCGAAAGGCCTTGGGTGGGAGACTTTCGTTAAAGTTTGTTTGGCTTCTACAAAAGAGAATGATTTTTTATTTTGCATGCAGTCACTTCCTGTTTGCCGATAGTTAAAAATTCAACAATACTCAAAACACTCAAAACAATTCGTGAAAGTCTTTTTGGCTTCTACAAAAGGGAATAATTTTATACTTTGTCTGCAGCTTGATAATGTTACGTTGTAGCGTGCAAGCAATTTTTGGATCTGTCGTGCAGCCACATCCTGTTCGCCGATAGTTTAAAATTCAACAATACTCAAAACACTAGAAAACATTTCGTGAAAGTTATGTTGGCTTCTACAGAAGGGAATGATTTTATATTTTGTCTGCATGCAGCTTCATAATGTTGAGTTGTAGCGTGTAAGCAATTTTTTCGATCTGAATCTGCATTTTCCATATATAGCTCTGTCCCTAATTTTTACTACTGACATATGAATCTGTTCTGGATTTTTTTTTTTTTTTAATTTTTTAAATTTTGTTTTGCTTTCAACTTTCCGATGAGTCTTAATTCGACGAAATATTCACATCTTGAAAATGTGTTGTATTCTGTACTTACCATCAAGTTAGTCTTGTTTATGTGTGTTTAATAGATACAAATTAAAACTTGCTGTTTCCTTCTTTTCTTTCTTTAAGTTTCAGTCTAAATTTAAACAGTAAGAACATTTTTTAAAGGGAATCTTTAATAACTAGTAGATTGCATTCCCCCAATACATGGATATGCTGTCAATTCACTAATTATTTCAAAGTCTTACAATTGTCCCAGTACTTGAATTTTGATATACATTTTGTAGCTATATAAAATGATAGTACACATTTTGATATTAGTGAAAGTAGAATCGGATATAACACTTGCTTGTTTTAGTCAATAATAGGCACGTGATATACTAGAGTCAAGACGAGGTTGACAATTACTTCTTATAATCAGAATTAGTAAATATGTTAACCAGAAAGTGAAATATAAAAATGGGGAAACTCATTATTATTTTTTGTTTATTACATATATACCCAGGTAAGTAATTTTGATTTAAGATATACGTCAGTGTTTGCCGAAACTGATAGAAACGTTAAAACAACCGACGGTTAACATTTTTGTATAAATTATATTTTAGGAACACCTTTAGCTAAAATTTACCAAGGGGTGATTTCCAATCAAACCTTATAAAATTATAAAACTCACAATATACCAAAGTTAAAAAGCTATTTAACCCACAGTACTGTTTTCCCGACTTTGTTGCTTTAAAAGAGATAATACATGTACAGATACGGTGTGTACGGGCGTACAGGTGCTGGGTGTGTGTATGTAAACTGTATATTCCATTATGACTGGTGGTAGTAGATTATATTTTATATCTAAATCCTGGATTTTCAGTTTAAAATCACATTTTCTACTAATTTCGGCCAGGTAATAAACCGTATCACAAAATACCGAAATAAATTTGATATAATAATTATCCAATAATTCTGCTAAGGCTTGTCTAGAACTAAAACCCTCTTTTACTGTGATATAAAACACAGCGACATCAATCACGCTTTTTATTTTTCTTTTTTTTTTGTGTATGCCTATGTAACGCATTTTCCTCGCATTTTAAAATTTAAATACAGTTTCCTGCTGAAATCGACAGTGTGAATTATCTATGTTCCTTATCAGTGCACATCCAATCATTTTTCTTCTTGAATAAAAATCCTAGACACACCCTTTCCTTTTGAAAAATATGAATGTGAAATTGTTATTTTGATAAATATTTTCAAGCATACAATATTGAATGTATCCATTTTTCAATTAAGCATTAGGTATAAAATGCTATGTGTGTGATTCTGATGCCCACCCAGGAGTATGCACCTACCACGGAAACCTGACCAAAGAGCATACACAACATATTGGAGACTGTCAAAAAATGTGTTATGTGGGGAATCTTAAGGATAACGAAGACGAAGGTAAGAATTATTTACATTTGATTTTTAAATACTTAAAATATTTTAATACCTTAATTGATTTTAATTGTCATGTTGTTTTGGAGTCAGATGAAATTGGCTAAGTCGTAACTAAAATAATGTATTATAAGTTACCTTATTTTGTTTAATTTCGCCCAGAGAAACAAAAATATGGAAGACATGATTAAGGGGGTACAGAACACATTAGGGAGTTAACTCTTTAAAAATCAGCTGAACGTTTTAATCATATACAATTAATAAAGAGAAATGAAGCTTCTCAATGATCAAAATTAGTGTTTGTAAAACTGCTATATATATCCAATGAAATTATTCCCGTAAATTGCGTGAAATTTTTATTTGTGAACAATTCAAAGTAAATATTTCATCAAAATTTTATGAAAATTAAATCTATTTTAGTCAAAGTGTTAGGTACCCCCTTAAACAACATAATGTAAATGAGTAGAAAATATTTAGAGTAATGGTTTAAGTAATTCTGGGATAGGTTTGAGATTTAAGTTATTTAGTTTTCCAGGTGGATTTTTTTCTATAGGAAATTCCTAATTCAGAATCTATTTCTTGGGTGGCTCAACAATGTATCAAAAACCTGTCTTATTATTCTTGAATTTTGAATTTCAAACTGTCAAAATATCATTATACGAACTGAGGTTTCCAAACAGGAGATGTTACATTAGATGTTTATCTCAATGAAGTGTATGCCATGTCCTTTCATTTTCATATGTATATGGTCGGGAAAATAATATAAACAGTCAAGTTACATATTTCTGTTTCAATGAAGTAATTGAGTTTGATATCAACCTTAAACGAAACTGTCTGGAGATTAATAAATCCTCTGTAACACGTATTTCATTCCATCTATGACATTATTATCTTTAAAAAATAGTTTAAGAGTTTTGACTAATGGGTCGACCATCTAGTTCATTTTTTAATTTTTTTTTTTAGTTCATCTTAGAATGTGTTCAATAACACGTATTAAAGGATGCGATAAATCAGACAGAGGATTTATTTGCCAATGCACAACAGACTTCTGTAATAAGGATATTGGAACTTGCCATAGAATTAACAACTGTGCACATGAGTTACCTAGAGCAGTGCAAATGACGCAGACCTCAAATAGAAATACAATGGCACAATTACCCTCGTTATCAATTTGGCACATGTTAATCTGTTGGTTTTTTTATTTGCATCTCCGACTCTGATTTACCCACCATATCCATGAAGTTCAAGTATCACAGTAGTCGCCAACCACTATTCGTGTCCGTCCTTTAGAGTCTTACAGTAAAAACCGGAATATTTTATTCCTGTACAATATCTATCTAACCGACTTTTTGAAATCAAGTTTTTTTTTCCTCACAGAAAGGAAAAGGTGAATAATTTTTGGAACAGATGTGGTTGACATATATAATATATGGGAATCTTGATCTTGGTGTAATGGTGTTTTCATCCATAATATCAAGTTAGGTTAAAAGCTCCTAAGAGCTTGTGTTATTAATTGTATTAAAAATTCCGACTTTCAATAAAACCTATCTTATCTTATCAAAGATAACAGAAAAGGTTTATCAGTTACCTGAGAGCATGTGGTTTAAGGTACAGTTGCTACAGTCGAGAGAGGACTGTTGCTCTCGCCAAAGCTACTTAACCAAGACTTTATCGGAAATAGTTGTCATCTTTTTGGAAGTTTAACCGTTATCATAAGGATTTGATTGTCCGTTGAAATGTCCCAATATATAAAAAAAACTGCGTTGTACTAATTTCATTTTTAGTAACATAATATCCATCAACTGACTTGTGATCAACACGAAGGGGATCGTAAACAGAGCTTGGAACTGCTTTTCTTACCGAGCAACTGAGTTCGCTTCTGGGTTTTTATAGGAGCTGCTATTGTCTGTTATATTGTGTACAGGTGTGGGAGCGTTTTGTTTGTTCATATTCCTGTGTTTCTATACCCCTATGACTTACGTCTTTTGGATTATTCTCTATATGTATTCATGTTTGTTTTTATTTATATTTTGTATTTTTTAATGTGCATTTGTTTGTTACGTACATTTTAACATTTACCCCATATGTTTTATTTTCTTTTAAACGTGCATAGTATGGATACGTGCAATTCTGATGATCATAAACGTTCATTCTCACCTCACTTGTAATTCATAAGTGTAATATTTGTTTTGTTAAGTTACACCTAATAATTAAAATAAATATAATAAAATATGTCTGTAGCTATTTTTAAAAAATGGCAACAATCTTCGTACAGGCAATAAAAACAAAATTTCAGAAAAAGAAGCCATGAGATAGTGGTTATAATTCCACAAGACAAAAATCTTAAAGATAAGTTCAATTTTTGACAGCTGTTCAGTGTCTGCACTAAGTCAGACTACCCCCTCTCTTTTTTTCTTTTGTTTATGATTGTATTTTGTGCTTTTTTGTGTAATTTTTTGTCCGGGGTTCTGGTTGTATTGCGGCACTAATAACGGGAAAAATCGAAACTGACATAAAAAGCAAATAACACTCTCCGATGAACAGACCTTCATAAAAGAGCATTAGACACAATCATCGAAACAACAGAGATTTAAAATCGTGGAATCAAAATCCATTTACTGAACGTCCGAAAATCTGACCAAAAAAATTGTGTAGATGTGGGAGTTTGCCGCAGGAGCCTAACATAGTTTACCCTATGGGAAATTTACTTAAAAATCTTCTTGTCTGAAACCACTAGGGCAATTGGAACAAAACTTAGAATCAATGGTCCTTAGGTGGCCCTCTATCAGACATATATCTGATGACAACGCCTGTCATTTAAGATGGCCACCAGAGCCGAATTTAGTTTAACACTTAGTTTAACATGGTACCCTATGGGAAATTTACTTGTCTAAAACCACTGCGCCAAATGGAACAAAACTTGGCAGCAATGGTCCTTTGTTGGTCCTCTTTCAGTGTCTACCATTGAAGATGCATGGCTGCCAGAGCGGAAAATAATTTAACATAGGACCTAAAGGGAAACATCACTCAAAGATCTTGTTTGAAACCAGTGAGCCAGTTGGACCTTGACAGCAATGTTCCACACTGCTGGTCAAGATTGACATAGTCCAGGTGAGCGATACAGGCTCCTGGGAGCCTCAAGCTGTTGTTTAGTTTAATTAGTGGTCCGTATATTAAAGCAATGGCTTCTAGGCATTGGAAGGTGTATTATAATAGCAGTTTTCATTTCAATGAAGATACATGTATATAGAAAATGTATCTCCATATCTGGAGAAGAAAATAAGAACCTATTTCACAATAGAAATGGATATAGACGATTTTTTATTTGAATTTTTTATGCACACATATAAATTTTTACATTTTTCGTTGAAATCATTATGTAAACATTCAATATATCTGTATAGCATGGAATGGACAATTAAAAAAAAATATATAAATAACGACTATTTACCAACTGTTAATTCAAGTATTACATTAATTGAGATCACTGGAACTACAAAACAATCATATATATTGCATAAATACATTGTGTATGATTAAGAGAACAATCAGAGGACATGACATAATGCGGAAAAAATCCAGAAATCCAGGAAAAAATATTTGACGAAAATTATCAGACTGAACAATTGTGTTGAATATAATTCTGGACTTCATAATATGAAGAATTAAATACATGCAAGTGCGTATTCAGAAAACAATCTGTACACTTATGCACCGGGAAAATATTCTGAGTCACATCTTTTGCGAAACAAAATGTCATGTCCTTTAATTAACATGGCTGTTCACTAATTTTAAAGTAACAAATTTAATACATGCCATAAACAGACGTTTAGAAAAAGAATACTAAAGACACGTTTCTTTTGTCAACACCACCCCTGAATTGATTACGTCATTCGAAAATAGCCTCTTGCTATCAGTTGGTAGCATTTCCCATATACGTATATCTAAACGCCCCTGATATGACATGCCAGGAAGATCATGACTGGTTTCTTCATATCTCGTGTCGACCTGAGGTACCAGTTCACTATTAATTGTTGCTTCTTCGTCATTCACCGTTTTCACTATCGTGTCTTCTTCATTTGACGAGGGAACCATCTTTTCGCTTCTTACGTAATCCTTTGTATTTGTTGTTACATCAGTATCAATAGTTTCTTTGCAAGTTTCATCGTCTACTATTTTTATAGCAGTTTCTTCATCTGTACATTTTGAAGCATCACAATGTTTAGCTTCCGTTTTATTTTTCATATTTTCTTCGCATTTTTCAGTAGGAACCGATGTAGCAACCAATTTGTCAACTACTTTTACTTCTGTTACTCCTTCAACACCCCCTCCAGCCTCTTTTACGTATGTATCTCCTCCGGCTTCTGGAAGCTTTGTATATTCCGTAGCTTCTTTTAACCGAGTGCCATCACCATCGTCTTCATTGACTGTTTTCTGAGTAGTTTCATCCCTTTCCGAACTTACCGTGCTTTTAAGTACAGTATTACTGGATAAATCGGGGTATTGTGTTGGAGATTTAGGTTCTGTCCTCGATGGGTTGAATTCTTCGTTGGTCCCGCTCTCTGCCGACTCTGGGTCAGGCTCTGGCATGTCATTATTCTTTCTCAATATGGTCTTCATGAAAGGACGTGTTATAGTGTGTATATCGTTTCTTCGTAGTAAATATTCGTTATTCTCTAGAGATGTTGGTATTGAATGTAAAAGACGATCGAAATGCTTTGTATTAAATGTTGATCGTTTTATCAAACAGTACGTTGTTGCTGAACCACGAGGCGGTTTAATAAACGAATAGATTTTTCTGCATTGATCAATAGCCATATCATCCAGTGCAACAAAACGACAGTAACGTGGTTGGTTGGATTTTTTAGCACGCACTAAATTGCTGACAGAATACATAAACAAATAATGCAATATTAGAGACTCCCGTGATACCGTGGAATTAAACCCCTGTCTGCTGTTAATAGTTTTACATGCATCGTAGAGATCATTTGTAATAACAAAAATAAAATATCTGAAACGCGAGATTTTTTCTGTTGTCATAGTTTTTATCTCTTCGGATGTTAGCCTATCAGTATTTTGAAACATTTGATCCAAAATGCTAACCGAACTGACAATTTTCACTCCAAACTTAGTCAGCATCTCAGAAAAATGTGTGGTGGCATGTGAATATCTTGACGATTCCCTATTGTGAGATATCAACAGAACTTCTATGTTTGGTGGTAAAAGTCTAAGTTCCGTGTTATCTGAAAAAATAATATTTATTATATAGCAATATATATTATTCTGTACAGATGGTAACCCAAATAAAGCATTAAATATTCCATGAAATTGCACCCAGCCTTGTAAAGTTGACGTCATTGATGTAGTAATTGACTTATTAAGCATATGAAAGATTTTGCTATACAGTAAAATTATTATTATATGAATTTTGGTAAATTCTATCGCTCATAGAATATTATTGCACCAGCAAGCTCTTGCAATAAAATATTCTACTCGAGACAATATTATACAACTAAAGCATGTTGATGAGGTCGATACATAATTTTATCGCACTGACCAAGAAAAATATCGACCAAGGACGAAGTCCGAGGTGGATATTGTTATTCTTGGTCAGTGCGATAAAATTATATCGACCGAAAACAACATGCTACAATTACTTTATTATTTTTCAAACTTCATCATTTTTAAAAGGGCTTAATATTCCAATTAAGTCTTTTTAAACAAAAAATTACGTAAGTAACAAGTTAACAAAAACAATAAATTTTTAAACAAAATGATGTTGACTTGTTTTACTAGTTTTATTTCAAATAAAATTATAACGTTATAAATTGGGTTTAGTTTTAATACCAATACCCCATTGGTCATAAGTCATAGACTTACTGTCAATGGGATATTCAAATAAATTAAAGTCAATTGACTCGGCATATATTTATAGGTAATACACAAATTTCGAATCATCTTCAAAGTGGAAACAGGAAAAACAAATTTGTCATATAAAAACTTTTGATTTATTTACCTGAAGATAGTGTTCTTTTCCTTCGATGCAAGAAAAGACTGGTTACTGTGACACAGAAAACAACGGTAACGGCAATAACAATAGCTGTTATAATGACAATTTTATTAAAACCTGAAATTAAAATAATATTTAGTTAGTTTCACTGTAAAATACATTATTTAAACACACGCATACCTATGAAATGTCCGTCTTTAAAAAATACCGTAACCATCGATTCCCTTCTCATATACATACATTTTACACTTGTACGAAAGGAACTGAATAGATATAGGACTGATTACACCTAGGAATCGTCTTTAGGTTCTATAAAATGAGCCAACAGTCTCCATTACAAGAAATTACAAAATTGCCAGGAAACAATGGTATTTAAAAAAAGTAACAAACACTTTAACACTGATGTTGTCAAAACTGAAAATCGACCAAAAATTAAAACTTTTTAGATTTATTCTTATTAGATTTTACCTGAAGATGTACTCTGATTTTCGATACTGTGCTGAGAAGGTAAATGTTCGTGTGTCATGTTTATTTCTTTTTCTTTTGAACAGGTCGGTGGATCTTCTCCTCCAGATTGATTATTTATACAGATATATAAAATCTAAATGGGTTTAAAAATATCAAATATTTAGCCTCAGTTTATATAGAGACTCAATGAAAACAACAAATGTTATTGTAATTAGGTACCACAGCACTATCCAAATTTAGGAAACTTTGTCCTATCTATGCTACAAATACACTTATAGTAGCCTTTCTACTTAAATAAATGAAACTTTATTAATAAGTACACGAACACATTTTTCTTATTGTTTCCAGGGTAAATATTCATAATTATTCTAAAAAACTTAAATCACCCTTACTAAAATGGTGAAAAATGGTTACAAAATATTGCCAAGTTCTTTGTATCTGTGATCAAAGTTTGAAGTTGATAAAAAGACTCACTAGACTGAAATTTCCTTAGGCTCCTCTATCATGTCTATACTGTTACCGTATTAAAGTCAGATGTTGTTCTGGAGTTATGTCGCCTTGTCCGTAAAAAAATCAAATGTGCACGAAAAATCACAAAATCAACAATTTTTGGGTAAATTAAAAATCGTGTAAACTTCGATGTGCTCAATGTATCTTGTTAAAATTTGAAACATACTTTGTTAAGATAAGTATCTTTTAATGGTCAACTGCTAATCAATGCTAAACATATAGTAGGCTTTTTACTTGACGTTTGTCATTTAGTGAAGGGTAAACTTCATTAAATTAAAACACAAAATAGGAGTTGAAGCTATATGTTTAGCATTGATTAGCAGTTGACCATTAAAAGATACTTATCTTAACAAAGTATGTTTCAAATTTTAACAAGATATATTGAGCACATCGAAGTCTACACGATTTTTAATTTACCCAAAAATTGTTAATTTTGTGATTTTTCGTGCACATTTGATTTTTTTACGGACAAGGCGACATAACTCCAGAACAACATCTGACTTTAATACGGTAACAGTATAGACATGATAGAGGAGCCTAAGGAAATTTCAGTCTAGTGAGTCTTTTTAGCAACTTCAAACTTTGATCACAGATACAGAGAACTTGGCAATATTTTGTAACCATTTTTCACCATTTTAGTCAGGGTGATTTAAGTTTTTTAGAATAATTATGAATATTTACCCTGGAAACAATAAGAAAAATGTGTTCGTGTACTTATTAATAAAGTTTCTTTTATTTAAGTAGAAAGGCTACATATAGCTTCAACTCCTATTTTGTGTTTTAATTTAATGAAGTTTACCCTTCACTAAATGACAAACGTACAGTAAAAAGCCTATGTATACACTTATAGAGATCATTCTTAAGCCCATGCATTTGCTTGTTGTATTATTTTATAGTAATGCACGAGTTTTTCCCCTTCCATCACAAACACACACGCATAACAATGTGCGAGCTTTTTCACTATAGCATCACATGGGGTAATGTCTTATGTACAAATACACACCATATTTTCTCCATATGATGCATGTATTTATTGTTTTTTTTTTTGTCATATTCTGGAAAATTATGATTAAATTGAAGTGTGTTTTTGTTAAATTTTGGAAAATCATGATAAACCTATATTTCACCTTTTTAATGAATAAGAATTTTCAGAATGCCAATGGTCCCATTATATTTACATGTATGTACAGTAAATTTGGCCTGGATCTTATAAGACATATCAAATTTGAAGATTTCCTCGACTTGTCCCCAAACTAAAATGCTGACCAATGAGATCAATGGAAATCTAATTTTGCGAAAAAAACTCGGTCGTTTGAGGAAAATCTCACATTGAGAAGCTTTATGAAATTGATCTCTGGTCTATAGTGAGGTCTCATAAAACTTTCGTGAATAACTTAATAAAAGATAAATAAATAATACTATAATCAAAATAAAGTAAATATTGTAATACAAACCCATAAAGTATACATATAGTTCGGCACTGATGCAAACTTTATACAGCAGTCGTCAGATGTACACTACAAAGAAAAAAACAATACATAGTGCTACGTATTCCAGAATAAACCTGGTTGAAAATAATAGGAAAGACCAATAGATTTCTTACTTTTCTAACGAATAATCTAACAGTTATAATACATGTAATATAGACCTCTGTTATATTGTCTGACCTGAATTACATGTTTTTTTATATGTTTAAAAAAAAATCCCGTTATCATTCGAATTTGACACATTTGTAAGCTTGAATTAAAGGCTTACATATTGTCATAAATTAAGGCGACCAATTGTTCAGTAAGCGAAGAGGTTTTAAGTACTTTTTCTAATGATTCTAAATGTTCAGTTAGTTTGCCACTCTAATAAATTCCAATTTGGATGCGCCAGATGTGCACATTTCATCGATTCATCAGTTGTGCTATCAAAAGTTGAAGACAGAAAAAAAAACCGAAATGACTTGTACTTAAAGATTAGTTTTATTATCATCTTGAAAGAAATCTGATATAAAAAATATCATTTGACAAATAAAATGTAATATTGTGTAAACAGTGGTTAACAAATACAGATACCAAATGTATTTCCTGCAAAGAGCTTTTATGAATTATCATTATCAGATAATCTTGTGATAAAACCTTGGAATGCCAAAAATCATAAACAAATTTATCAAGATAAAAGCAGCTACAACTCAAGGGGGGGGTAGTTAGTGCATATACTGGCATTTACAAACCTTTTCAGTCTTATTTATTGTCATCTTAGTAGAACCCAGATATATATCTGTGATTTGGATATCTGTGGCTCCATCTGAACACAAACTGTCGGAAAATACCAAAATATCCGACTTACTGGTGTTGATTTTGATATCATTTTTCAAGCAACTGCAATTACTGTCACTAGAATCTAAATAATACAAATATACTAAAAAGTCAGTTCTATGGTAAAAATCTATGATGTACATATAAAAACAATCACCTCGATCCATTAGCACCCCTCATGACGAACAGGGCAAATAGCACCCAAAAAAAAAACATAAATTCCACTAGTAGCTGGGATCATCTGACTTGATCCAGATACATCGTTTTTGTGGAACTATATAAATCGGTTGGGTAGGTACCAAAATCTCTCTCTCTCTCTCTCTCTCTCTCCCTCTCTCCCTCTCTCCCTCTCTCTCTATGGTTTCTTTGCTGTCTTGTTATTTTTTTTTGTTTTTTTTGTTTAGTTTATTGTATTATCTTCCTTAAGTTATACATTTATCATTGTGGCGTTTGTCTGTTGTGTTCCATTTCATGATCTTGTCTTTATCTTCGATTTCGAATTTACAGATTTTTCCCTACGGTATTCTTTTGCCGGTATTGGCCCTAAAATACACTTACTTTCTAGGATTTAGGCTTAATGCCTAGTTTAACACATTACCACTAACACATAATAAAAGCCAATAGACTACGATTTCTAGCAAGATGACCGCTCTCTAGAAATGGTAATACTTAAGATTGCAAGGGAAAATATATTACCTGGTTCATTTTGTGCATGAGTTGGTATTACTCGAGTCATTCGTTTTGGTTTCACCCTATCAGATTGTTTCCTTGTACCGTAATCCTCATAGGTTTCTGCATAACGGCGGCATATACTTATATTACCACTTATTTTTCGGCTTGAATCTTTGTTGTATATCAAGCTCCAGATGGTGACCTCAATGGAAGAAGAATCTGTTGCTTCAGTCAGTTCGATATTTTCAAGATGAAAATCCAACTGCCTCATCTACATGGTAAATCGTAATAAGAAACAAAAACACAATGACGAACTTACATGTTAATATATACAGGAATATAATAATGACAAATCAAAATATCAAAATATAAAACACAAGATGAAATATGAATATCCTTTATAATATTTATAACAACAGAATTTGATGAATCTTAATTTTCTCCATAAATGAAAGTTTAAACTAACTTAGACAAGGAATGCCTTTATATAAAGAATGACATTTAACAGTTCTAGCCAGCGGTCACCTTGTTGGATGGATGGATGAATTATTGTTTAACGTCCAGTGCCAACCAGGTGCATATCAGGACGAGAACATGTTGATATGATAATGAATATAATCCCTGCTTTGTACTAGACCGACACGCTAAGTCGGATTTTTAATGTGCTAGCTCACGAGGTAACTGTCCGCAGGAAGACACCTCACTCGGACACATTATACTGACTCCGAGCCGACCAGTCTTTGCTCTTACTCCTAGATTGCGCGTGCTTGGCAGAGAAGCAGCAAATACCAATTTTAATGTCTTTGGTTTGAACCGGCCGGGGCGTGCACGCTACCACGAGACCACCGAGGCGGTTCGTCACCTTGTTGGTAATCATACTGTATCGGCTTTTATCGTATGTTTTATACATCAGAGTGTCCGGATAGATAAGGGGGAGTACTGAGTTCCCAAAAAGCGGTCTAACAGCACCACTGTTAAGTGTCTGTACCAAGTCAGACTATTCTGACTCTCTTGTGTTTATGTCTGTGTTTTTTCTCTTTTATGTAATTTTTTGTCAGGGTTTCTGTCTGGTTTTTTTTTATTGGTATGTCATTGTTGGACTTTCCTTTTATCCATTTAGGGAGATTTTAGCAGGTCTTTCTTTCACGTTTTATGCAAGTTATCTACATAAAATTAACATTTACTATAAAGAAGTATTATATATACGTACATTAGTTGAATATTTAGCGACTATATACTTCACTTTCACATAAGTCGAAAAGATTTCTATTCTCAAGAGGAATCCTTTCAGCTTATATACTCTATCTTCTAAAATATAAATTAATAACAAATCGATATCGGGATTGTTAAAAAAAAACCTATTTGGGATTTTTGCTAAATGGGGAAATTGAAAGCAACGGAACAAGAAGTTAATGAGTATTAATTTTGATACAATAGATGTTTATTTTGACAAATAAAGTTGTACCACTTGAGCTGAAGTCCAAAACAAACTGTGAAAAAAACTTGTTTGAAATATTATCTCTGAATGTGTTACATTAACAGTTGAGTCATTGAAGATCTTTCGTTAAATGATTACTAGACGCTGGGAATTTCCAACTATACTGAACCGCAAAAGAAACGTCGCTTTTTCAAAATGTTAGCAAAATTCAAAATAAATATTAATTAATGATTTTTATATAATCAGTATTACGATTACATCACCAGGTAAGATTAAATTACCTGTGAATTAAATTTTCGGTTGAATAATTTTCAATTGATATCGTAGAGCGACCGTACCTAAAACCGCTCGTGGGACACACTTGGCGGTAATTTTTCTTAAATCTTAAATGTTCGTGAAATTCATGCTCCTTTATGGGTATAAAAGGCCGGAGAAAATTAAAGAGTGTTGACACAGAAGCTATGCCACGTCTGACTCCACAACAGAGAGAACAGGCCATTGGTCGATTGGATGCTGGGCAATCTGCCAGAGTTATTGCCAACGACTTCAACTGTGCTGTTCGAACAATTGAACGTCTACGGACACGGTACAATGCAACAAACAGCACAAATGACCGTCCACGGAGTGGTAGACCCCAAGTCACTACCCCTAGACAGAATAGAGGCATTGTTCGTCACCATTTGATGAATCGGTTCACCCCAGCTGCCGAAACTGCCAGAAACACTGTTGGAACACATGGACGACCCATAAGTGATGATACGGTTCGTCGGCTATTAGCTGCTAGAAACATGAGATGTCGCCGTCCAGCAAGAGGACCTATTCTTACTCCTCGACACCGTCAAGCTCGTCTTCAGTGGGCCACTCAGCGACAGAATTGGCGAAATCGACAATGGCGTAACATCATCTTCTCTGACGAAAGCCGTTACTGCATTTCAACAGCCGATGGCAGAACCAGAGTGTGGAGAAGACGCGGGGAACGTTACGAAGACAGCTGCATTCTGGAAACAGACGCGTGGGGAGGACCTAGCATCATGGTATGGGGTGGAATCGGCCTTAACGTTAAACTTGGTCCAGTCATCTTTCAGAACCTTGGCCCAGGCAGAGGAAATGGCGTAACAGCTGCCCGTTACATCGACCAAGTCTTGACACCCCATGTTCAGCCCCATTTCGCATGTCATCAAAACAAGACTTTCCAACAGGACAATGCACGTGCGCATACCGCAAGAGCCACAAGAGACTTCCTACAGCAGAATAACATTAATGTTATGGATTGGCCGGCTTTGAGTCCAGATTGAAACCCTATTGAACATTTATGGGACGAAGTTCAAAGACGGTTGAATAATGAGCAGCCAAGTCCGACAACTGCAGTTGAACTTTCACAAGCGTTTCAGAGAGTATGGGCACGTATTCCGATGGCGTTTATTAATCGGCTCATCAACTCCATGTACCGAAGATGTGCCGCAGTAATTGGTGCCGGTGGAGGACATACACGTTATTAACGGACGTGGGAGCACAGCATTGAAAACATGTGACGTTGCGACAATTGTGACGTTTTTGTGAACATTGTAACCAAAAGACTGTAAATCATTCATTAAATTTTGTAAAAATTAATTTAAAATATATAAATGTCACTTTGAAATAAATGTATGTGAACATGTCATTTTGTGCGACGTTTCTTTTGCGGTTCAGTATATATAACACAAAAGAGGAATCTAAAAATATCTAAAGAGATATTACCTTTCATGTATTTTTGTAACAAATTTAAAATATCGTTCAATCTGATAATTTTCAAAGTAGCATAGTACACGTTTGACTATCAATAAAAATTCTTAGAAAATCGGAAAATTATATCCTCACACAAACAGTCTAAATTTAAATTAAGTTATCTCTTATTTAATCTGTTTCACTTGTTCCATCAATGCGGTAATTATTACCCGAAAGCTTATCAAAACATAGATATGGAGACAAATAAAGTAAATGCTGAATCAGCGAATTCAAGACGGAATAATATATTTTTGAAATAACGTTGAATTTCTTTAATTTCCACATTATATATGTGGATGTCACAAAGACGATTTCTCTCGGTATTTTTATATATTTTTAATTTTGAAAGTTATTCCATTCCTTTTACAGATTTTTACACCATTATTTTCGGAGGCTATTAAGGATGATCGCTGGTCTAATAGGAAATAAATAGGATTTGAAATAGGTATTTTGGTTTGAGAGAACATATGAAAGTATACAAATAAGCAAGAAAAAAATATAGGTTCGTGTGCTCATTTTAGGGCTATAAGGCCTTGAAAATTTGCAGGAAATGGGTTTTCTCTGGATTTTTCATTGTCTTTGCATTGACAACTTCAGTCTCTCAAAGATGTATGAAAAAATAAAAAGGATTTCATAAACTTTTGTCAAATACCATTTTAAGGTATATATGATTGAATTATAAAAGAAAAAGTGGGGGTTCATGAGCAAAAAATTTCATGTTTAAGAAATGGATAAAACTCGAGGATTCCGAAAATCTGACAAAAAGACCAAAACCTGACCAGCGAGCATCCTTAATAGCTTGTCTTGATGTTCACCAATGCCCTCTATATACCAATGTGATATTGTCATACTAAGGTATACCCTGTATCATTCCATTTTTTTCATGAATATAGTCAATGGAAGACATTATTCCTACCTATAAAAGCTATTCACAATCACTCACACACCAAAGTTAAATGGATTTTGTGTTGTGCTTCACTTAATTAATTCTCTTAGTATTGACTTTCGATGTCGTCTTTTTTCCAAAAATAAACCAAATTTGTAAATTGTATCCTTCCGTGAAATCGATCTTGGTATTTTCTTAGAAATGAAAACGTTTATGTCAAAGATAGAAAGATCTCGTCCTCATGTAGGTTGATTTTTATCACTGGATAACTCTTTTCCTTTAATTTTGCTGTGACTCATTTACAGATTCTCACTGTCGCATTATTGATGAACAGGAATGGAAAGAATAACTTGAAATCTATCCACCCGTTTGTAAACAAAACATTTCTTAACAAATTTTCTAGGTTACAACAGAATTCAGAATTCATATATAGGAGAGGAAAAGGAATGTGTCCGTTTTGAGTTCTAATATCCTGCACACTATATATATTACTCAGATTATTTTAGCATAAAGGACTGTTGATAACATATGGCTTGTTGAAATAAGCTTCATGGCCATAAATTGTCCCTTGTCATGGAGAAGGCAGTAAATAAGAAGGGCTGAATTCTGGCAAAAGAATAATGAAGTAATAAGAAATATAGGGAAAGTCCATAAGTAACCAAAGTAAAGACTAACTCGTAACAATGTAACACGGTTTAAACAAATACCACTAAGAAGCAATCAAAACGAACAAAACTAGAGACTCCATGGAGTCTGTATTGCTCACCTGGTAAAACGTTTTTGTGTATTGGTGCTATTTGCTGTTTATTTTTCAATTACAGTGGCCGTATTAGTCAATCTATATTTGTACAGGGCGTCCCTAGGAATAGTTTTGTATAAACTGCCTCAATAGTTTCAGAGATTTTAAAATATTCTTTTTGGCTATATTTTCTAATTTCCCGCAAAGCCTCTTCCCTGAACTTCAAACGGGACCACCTAAGGACCACTTTTGATCTCAATTGGCCAATTGCAAGCAGTTTCAGAGGAGAAGATTTTAAAATTAGTTTTGGCTAATCTTTATATTTTTAGTAACAGCGATCATATCGGTAAAAAGTCCGGACCTCTGTACACACTTTAGAAGGAGGAATACCTAAGAACCGTTTTACGAAAGTTAAGCCTGGATTGTTTCAGCTCTGTCAGTGAAGATAAGATGATTTTTAAGTATTTTTTATTTTGGTTCATTTATCTCCATATTAGCCAGCGGTCCAGATAACTGACAGTCTTTCGATAGGAGAGTACCTAGGGACAATTCCATCAAAGTTCGACCCAATTGTTTCAGAGAAGATTTTTATTTATCGGTTTGCAGATTTTTCTATTTTTAGTAACGGCTGCCATATTTGTTTGAGGTCTAGGTCATCAGGCACAATTTTGAAAGGGGATAGCGCAAGGACCATTCAACCAAAGTTTGGTTTCTAATGACCAAGTGGCTTTAGAGGAGAAAATCTTTAAAGAAAGTTTAAGACAAGGGCGGACGACCACAGACACAGTGGTGGCTCTTTGGGTCAGACGAGCTAAAAATATGGCAAACTGAACAGAACTTGAACAAGACACCACAAAATCTAAAACATTAGCAACTGGGCTACTTATTTACATATTATTATGTTTTTGAACTAATAATAATAAATTAAAATAAATGATATATGCAAACTGACTAAATATTAAAAAACACATAGAAAAATAAAGAAAAAGTTAATACAAAAAATCCGGAGCGAAATTTGGTGCTCCAGAAGGATAATTATGTCTTGCGGAGCACCTGTATCAATAAAAACTGGCAAATCCAAATTTCATTTTTGAAATAGAATTTTTATATCAGTCCATCAAATAGTGATTATGAAATGAATATTTTTGAATGCTGATATTAAAATATGTAACATACTCTATTTTCATCCTGTTCGGCAATTCACTGCTTATCACATGTGAAATGCTAAAGACGTTGACCAGATACCTCTCACTATATCACACCTACCTATCTTGCTAGTTTACATCAATATACAAATTTGCCAACTTACCTGGAATTTTGTATGTCCAACTGATGGTAAGATATACATTCTCGTCATTCACAATGTGATCTTGAACTCTCAAACCTCTAACCACTGGAGGTTTATGGCCATTAGGTAATAGTTTCATAAATTTTGGAGTCGACTCCAGACGACAACCTTAACAAAGGAAAATAATCATAATTACGATTTCTTTCTTTTGTGTGATAATGCAGATCAGTGATTCAAACTATCGAAAGCAGTGACGAACTCGTGTGCTTAGGGGGGTCTTAGGATATATCTTAATCCTAAGTGATGTTTTCGAACCTATTGTAAGTTAAGATAGGACACCCAAAACCATGTCTTCGGACAACCCTAATGCTTTAAATATTATTTAATTCAAGAAAGTGATCCTGAAAAATATTTTCGCGGCTTACATGAGCAAGCCTTTTTTTTCAAAACATACAATCATTGTTTTTCAATCAAGGCAACGTAATAGTAAATCCTGCCATTTTTAGCACATTTTACCCCTTTTTATAACTTAAAACTTAAATGGTTATTCCCTTTTAACAAATTTTAGGATATCTTTGATTTACATTCTAAGACATGTCCTAGGATTATCCTAAGATGGTTCTAAAATGTGTCTTAATAGATATCTTAGGACATATCTTAAAATAACAATCCAAAGATACCAATATTAGATATAGTAAATTTATACTATGCTGTATACGACGCATTTCAAGGAGTTACCTCTCATCAGCAGCATTAAAACCGAAACATTTGGAAGACCAAAAAACCAAACTTATATTAAGCAAGAAGTACTCACCCAAAAATACCGAAATAGGAAGCCAAATTTCAGCTAAGGAGATCTACCATGTGCAATACAAGGAATGAACCCTTAGTATTTCTATTATTTTTGAATTTTGCTAAATGCTGGTAATTTCTGTAACAAATCAATGAATAATCATGTCAGACAAGTCTGACGACTGGGTTAGCGAATACCCTCGGGGACCTAGGGTCCACCAGCAGAGGCATCATCCCAGGAGTTTCAAAATAACAATCCAAAGATACCAATATTAGATATAGTAAATTTATACTATGCTGTATACGACGCATTTCAAGGAGTTACCTCTCATCAGCAGCATTAAAACCGAAACATTTGGAAGACCAAAAAACCAAACTTATATTAAACAAGAAGTACTCACCCAAAAATACCGAAATAGGAAGCCAAATTTCAGCTAAGGAGATCTACCATGTGCAATACAAGGAATGAACCCTTAGTATTTCTATTATTTTTGAATTTTGCTAAATGCTGGTAATTTCTGTAACAAATCAATGAATAATCATGTCAGACAAGTCTGACGACTGGGTTAGCGAATACCCTCGGGGACCTAGGGTCCACCAGCAGAGGCATCATCCCAGGAGTTTCAAAATAACAATCCAAAGATACCAATATTAGATATAGTAAATTTATACTATGCTGTATACGACGCATTTCAAGGAGTTACCTCTCATCAGCAGCATTAAAACCGAAACATTTGGAAGACCAAAAAACCAAACTTATATTAAACAAGAAGTACTCACCCAAAAATACCGAAATAGGAAGCCAAATTTCAGCTAAGGAGATCTACCATGTGCAATACAAGGAATGAACCCTTAGTATTTCTATTATTTTTGAATTTTGCTAAATGCTGGTAATTTCTGTAACAAATCAATGAATAATCATGTCAGACAAGTCTGACGACTGGGTTAGCGAATACCCTCGGGGACCTAGGGTCCACCAGCAGAGGCATCATCCCAGGAGTTTCAAAATAACAATCCAAAGATACCAATATTAGATATAGTAAATTTATACTATGCTGTATACGACGCATTTCAAGGAGTTACCTCTCATCAGCAGCATTAAAACCGAAACATTTGGAAGACCAAAAAACCAAACTTATATTAAACAAGAAGTACTCACCCAAAAATACCGAAATAGGAAGCCAAATTTCAGCTAAGGAGATCTACCATGTGCAATACAAGGAATGAACCCTTAGTATTTCTATTATTTTTGAATTTTGCTAAATGCTGGTAATTTCTGTAACAAATCAATGAATAATCATGTCAGACAAGTCTGACGACTGGGTTAGCGAATACCCTCGGGGACCTAGGGTCCACCAGCAGAGGCATCATCCCAGGAGTTTCAAAATAACAATCCAAAGATACCAATATTAGATATAGTAAATTTATACTATGCTGTATACGACGCATTTCAAGGAGTTACCTCTCATCAGCAGCATTAAAACCGAAACATTTGGAAGACCAAAAAACCAAACTTATATTAAACAAGAAGTACTCACCCAAAAATACCGAAATAGGAAGCCAAATTTCAGCTAAGGAGATCTACCATGTGCAATACAAGGAATGAACCCTTAGTATTTCTATTATTTTTGAATTTTGCTAAATGCTGGTAATTTCTGTAACAAATCAATGAATAATCATGTCAGACAAGTCTGACGACTGGGTTAGCGAATACCCTCGGGGACCTAGGGTCCACCAGCAGAGGCATCATCCCAGGAGTTTCAAAATAACAATCCAAAGATACCAATATTAGATATAGTAAATTTATACTATGCTGTATACGACGCATTTCAAGGAGTTACCTCTCATCAGCAGCATTAAAACCGAAACATTTGGAAGACCAAAAAACCAAACTTATATTAAACAAGAAGTACTCACCCAAAAATACCGAAATAGGAAGCCAAATTTCAGCTAAGGAGATCTACCATGTGCAATACAAGGAATGAACCCTTAGTATTTCTATTATTTTTGAATTTTGCTAAATGCTGGTAATTTCTGTAACAAATCAATGAATAATCATGTCAGACAAGTCTGACGACTGGGTTAGCGAATACCCTCGGGGACCTAGGGTCCACCAGCAGAGGCATCATCCCAGGAGTTTCAAAATAACAATCCAAAGATACCAATATTAGATATAGTAAATTTATACTATGCTGTATACGACGCATTTCAAGGAGTTACCTCTCATCAGCAGCATTAAAACCGAAACATTTGGAAGACCAAAAAACCAAACTTATATTAAACAAGAAGTACTCACCCAAAAATACCGAAATAGGAAGCCAAATTTCAGCTAAGGAGATCTACCATGTGCAATACAAGGAATGAACCCTTAGTATTTCTATTATTTTTGAATTTTGCTAAATGCTGGTAATTTCTGTAACAAATCAATGAATAATCATGTCAGACAAGTCTGACGACTGGGTTAGCGAATACCCTCGGGGACCTAGGGTCCACCAGCAGAGGCATCATCCCAGGAGTTTCAAAATAACAATCCAAAGATACCAATATTAGATATAGTAAATTTATACTATGCTGTATACGACGCATTTCAAGGAGTTACCTCTCATCAGCAGCATTAAAACCGAAACATTTGGAAGACCAAAAAACCAAACTTATATTAAACAAGAAGTACTCACCCAAAAATACCGAAATAGGAAGCCAAATTTCAGCTAAGGAGATCTACCATGTGCAATACAAGGAATGAACCCTTAGTATTTCTATTATTTTTGAATTTTGCTAAATGCTGGTAATTTCTGTAACAAATCAATGAATAATCATGTCAGACAAGTCTGACGACTGGGTTAGCGAATACCCTCGGGGACCTAGGGTCCACCAGCAGAGGCATCATCCCAGGAGTTTCAAAATAACAATCCAAAGATACCAATATTAGATATAGTAAATTTATACTATGCTGTATACGACGCATTTCAAGGAGTTACCTCTCATCAGCAGCATTAAAACCGAAACATTTGGAAGACCAAAAAACCAAACTTATATTAAACAAGAAGTACTCACCCAAAAATACCGAAATAGGAAGCCAAATTTCAGCTAAGGAGATCTACCATGTGCAATACAAGGAATGAACCCTTAGTATTTCTATTATTTTTGAATTTTGCTAAATGCTGGTAATTTCTGTAACAAATCAATGAATAATCATGTCAGACAAGTCTGACGACTGGGTTAGCGAATACCCTCGGGGACCTAGGGTCCACCAGCAGAGGCATCATCCCAGGAGTTTCAAAATAACAATCCAAAGATACCAATATTAGATATAGTAAATTTATACTATGCTGTATACGACGCATTTCAAGGAGTTACCTCTCATCAGCAGCATTAAAACCGAAACATTTGGAAGACCAAAAAACCAAACTTATATTAAACAAGAAGTACTCACCCAAAAATACCGAAATAGGAAGCCAAATTTCAGCTAAGGAGATCTACCATGTGCAATACAAGGAATGAACCCTTAGTATTTCTATTATTTTTGAATTTTGCTAAATGCTGGTAATTTCTGTAACAAATCATGCTTAAGATAGTTTCGAAAACATAGCCCCTGGATTATAGCTATGTTTTTACAAGAAAGAATTTAAAAATTGTTGTAGATGGATTTAAAAGTGTCTATCCGGTTCCTGTAGACAAAATAAAATACATAAAGTTAATGCAGTTTTAAAATTTTTTATCGTTTCTCATACATATAATTATTTGTCGTCTGCACGAAACTACAAAACAAATCATTAAACGTACTTGGAACCAGTCGCCCTTGTCTGTTCATATCTATGTAAAAAAACCGTATCCCATATACTTCTATGACCATTGTCGGGGCCTCGGTGGCCGAGTGGTCTAGGTTGTTCGTCATGACTACTAATGATCACTAGCCTGTCAACGCTGAGGTTGTGTGTTCGACTCCGATCTTAATTGACAAGGATTGCCAATTTTCCTACCGAAAGTCGGTGGTTCTCTCCGGGTACTCCGGCTTCCTCCACCAATAAAAACTGGCCACCGCGAAATAGTCAAATGTGCTAAAAACGGCGTAAAACTCCAACTAGACAATCTATGACCATTGTTGAAAATCTTCATTCCATGAAAACGTGCATCGTATACATCTATGTGTAACCCATTTGAAATAAAATACTGCAGGAATGATTCCCCTTTTGGAAAAATTTGATGGACCAAACTGAATTCTGGGAATATCTTTAAAAAATATTGAACAGAAATTAATGAGAAATCTTCGGCACTGAACCGTCTATCCGAACTGTCCGGTTATATCTGAATGTCTTGAATGTCTATCGACTAATAGGAAATATTCTTACCTGGGTCAATGGCAATAAAGGTACAGCTAAGGGCATGGCCATTCTTGGGTTTCTAAAATAGAAATAAATATATACAACACAGGCACCTGGTGAATTGATTTGATGTAGTGTTGCATCCCCTTTTTCCTCTGCCCCCCCCCCCTTCCACACACACACTTTTTATCTGTAACACACGGGCAATAAATGCTAATATGTAACTAATTCACTGATGTGTGATAGTCGTATGAAAACGGCGTCCAAGTGAAAATTAGGATGAAATTCCAAAGGGAGGTGAGGGTATGGGAATTGTCTAGTGTCATAAAAAATTAGAGAAAATTTGAAATGCATGAGTTCGATTCACATTGATATTGGACTGATAGCTGAATTATGTTTTTATTTTATTTTATTTTATTTTTTGTAAAATAAACCAACAAAAAATTATCAAAAAACAGGAGTGCTGTAAAACTGGCGAATGTATACATGATTTTTGTAACGTAGGGTGTTCTAAAAAAATAGCTAATAAAATAGCGAAAAAATACTTCCGTCTGTCAAATTAAAATTGATTGTATGCAAATTGTTGTATTTGTTTTACTAATTTATTCATTTATTTACTCAGAAAGATTCGAATAATTTTAAATGAATAACATCACTGAATTTTTTTTCTTTTCATGTTCTCGGATTTTTTTAACACCAGTCCTTTCGACCAATCAATACACAATTAAATGGCAAATTAAACGGAATGTAGGTTCAAATGAATATTTTAAAATCTTATTATACCTATTTAACATCAACGATCATCAAAACAATATAAATTCATAGGTGCATGTAACCATGGTACTTGGAAAAAAGTGTGGTAAATATTCCCGTAGCTTTTTTACTTCCTTGTTCCTTTTTAGTGTAAATGTGGTTACCTTTTTGTACAAGTTTAAATATGTAAAACGAAACTATCAATCTGTAAATGAATGAGGAAAAAGGAACAAAATCAACCATTTTATAGCATAATTACGGTATATCACTTACGAAATTTTAAACAAGAATACTAAATTAAAATTTATTACACAGCCCTTGTATGTGTCATTCGAATGTGGAGGAAAAGATCTAAAGTTGATTTTGCTTAATTTACCAAAATATACAAGAAATAAGAAATAATGGTTTTTTTTCTTAGTTCCTTTTTTTTATTTTAAAAGTCGGTGACATGCACGCCAAATTTTCTTTATTTACACTGTTATATAGAAATTTATATTTTTAAAGATTGAAAAGTTAAATCCTGTTGGGAAGGTCTGTTTGTTACCTCTGGGAATCAACTTGGCCGTTTTAAATGATTGTTTAAACTAGAACTAACTCGCCGCTAGCTTTGCATTTTTTTCTATATGTATATATTCTCCTTTATCAAAATAAGACAAAATATATTATTTTATTAATCTCTAATATATAATCCCCGACAATTCCATTTTATGAAAGTGATCAAAACTATTGAAAGCGGTTGAGATCTCCACCCCTAAACCATTCTCTGAACATAAAAAGCTTAATTCAGTGAGATACTTTGTTGTGGTCTTTGTAGGTAATCCTGACCAATGTATAACTTGAAAATTAGATTAAATAAAAATTAAAAGAGCCATTATAACACACTTAGCAGTTCCGGAGGTAATGACATTATTTTTTATTCTTAATAAACTGAACCGCAAAAGAAACGTCGCACAAAATGACATGTTCACATACATTTATTTCAAAGTGACATTTATATATTTTAAATTAATTTTTACAAAATTTAATGAATGATTTACAGTCTTTTGGTTACAATGTTCACAAAAACGTCACAATTGTCGCAACGTCACATGTTTTCAATGCTGTGCTCCCACGTCCGTTAATAACGTGTATGTCCTCCACCGGCACCAATTACTGCGGCACATCTTCGGTACATGGAGTTGATGAGTCGATTAATAAACGCCATCGGAATACGTGCCCATACTCTCTGAAACGCTTGTGAAAGTTCAGCTGCAGTTGTCGGACTTGGCTGCTCATTATTCAACCGTCTTTGAACTTCGTCCCATAAATGTTCAATAGGGTTTAAATCTGGACTCAAAGCCGGCCAATCCATAACATTAATGTTATTCTGCTGTAGGAAGTCTCTTGTGGCTCTTGCGGTATGCGCACGTGCATTGTCCTGTTGGAAAGTCTTGTTTTGATGACGTGCGAAATGGGGCTGAACATGGGGTGTCAAGACTTGGTCGATGTAACGGGCAGCTGTTACGCCATTTCCTCTGCCTGGGCCAAGGTTCTGAAAGATGACTGGACCAAGTTTAACTTTAAGGCCGATTCCACCCCATACCATGATGCTAGGTCCTCCCCACACGTCTGTTTCCAGAATGCAGCTGTCTTCGTAACGTTCCCCGCGTCTTCTCCACACTCTGGTTCTGCCATCGGCTGTTGAAATGCAGTAACGGCTTTCGTCAGAGAAGATGATGTTACGCCATTGTCGATTTCGCCAATTCTGTCGCTGAGTGGCCCACTGAAGACGAGCTTGACGGTGTCGAGGAGTAAGAATAGGTCCTCTTGCTGGACGGCGACATCTCATGTTTCTAGCAGCTAATCGCAGACGAACCGTATCATCACTTATGGGTCGTCCATGTGTTCCAACAGTATTTCTGGCAGTTTCGGCAGCTGGGGTGAACCGATTCATCAAATGGTGACGAACAATGCCTCTATTCTGTCTAGGGGTAGTGACTTGGGGTCTACCACTCCGTGGACGGTCATTTGTGCTGTTTGTTGCATTGAACCGTGTCCGTAGACGTTCAATTGTTCGAACGGCACAGTTGAAGTCGTTGGCAATAACTCTGGCAGATTGCCCAGCATCCAATCGACCAATGGCCTGTTCTCTCTGTTGTGGAGTCAGACGTGGCATAGCTTCTGTGTCAACACTGATACTAACACTCTTTAATTTTCTCCGGCCTTTTATACCCATAAAGGAGCATGAATTTCACGAACATTTAAGATTTAAGAAAAATTACCGCCAAGTGTGTCCCACGAGCGGTTTTAGGTACGGTCGCTCTACGATACCAACTGAAAATTATTCAACCGAAAATTTAATTCACAGGTAATTTAATCTTACCTGGTGATGTAATCGTAATACTGATTATATAAAAATCATTAATTAATATTTATTTTGAATTTTGCTAACATTTTGAAAAAGCGACGTTTCTTTTGCGGTTCAGTATATTTCATGACATTAATACCAAAAGTAGAAATATTAATACAACGACAAATATATGTAAAATAGTTTTTTTCGACTGCCATGAAACAACGAAAAGCACCATGGGGTTCTCTTGCAGAATTTTGTTTTTAAAAGGGTTCAGGTTTAACTTAAAATGGAACCAAGATCGCTTATTACATCGGGATGTAGAGCAACATCATGAACTATGTAATAAAATAATGTATCTCTCCACCATATCAAATTTTGTAACGTTACAAAAATTAATTATTACAGTGATTTATACTGTATACTTTGGTTGTAATAAATAACAAAATGGCTAACAAGAAAGACCCACAATGACATATCAATCAAATAACGCCACCCAACAGACAGAAACCTGGACAAAAATAACTTAAAAGACACAAAAGGCACAAAACACAAACATAAACTCAATAGAGAGTCAGGAAATTTTGACTTGGTACAGACACTAAACAGTTGTGAGGTTTAACTGGTTTGACTGGCACGCAAACATCACCCTTATCTTTCCTGACAATCTACTATAAAATCCAATACAGTATGATTACCAGCAAGGTGACCGCTTGCTAGAACTGCAAAATTTAGTTGGAGGCTACATATTTAAAATAACAGAGTCAGAATGTGCTCGTATTAACTGTAAAACTAGCTAAGGGTCTCATAGCCTTATGGTCAGATACTGTCGCTCTATTAAACGAAAAAAGTCAAAAATAACACTCCCATAAGGATTAAATGCTGTCTCGACATAAGAGTTCAATAGAAATAGGCAGTATTCGTATGAGGCCGGTATAAATTTAAATCTTTTTAAAAAGTCCTACGTATCATCCTACCCATGGTAAATTTACCAAAATATGTTCTTGTTTTAAATCAGAACCACACGCATTCGACCACTTGATCTAGTTTTTTTCCAATTTTTTTTCTATGATAAAAAACTATTTCTGTGCGGGATATGACAATGCAATATGTTTCCGCCTACATCTATGTAGGAATATATAGACAAGGTAAGAAATTTTAATACAAATTCGGTATAAATCACAATTTTTATCACTCTACGATAAATTTTCTAAACGAAAGGTTGTAACTCTCTGAATCCCGTTGATTAACATCTTGACCATTTTTTTGTTTATTCCTATTATGCCTCTAACAGAGCGTAAGTCAGAGGAGGTTATGGTTCAATTTTTTAAGGCTTGATAATTTTGCGACACGCCACTAGTTATACTTATTTCTTTCCCGTAACTTTTTCAGTACCATGTCTGTGGCTCATCGCGAACCGCGAAATCATAAAATACTAAAAATAGAACCAAAACAAAACCATCCTCCCCAGTCAGGGTTTTGAATCCACGCTCGTTCCTACAAACCCCTGACATCACACATTCATATTTTGCGGGTCGGAAGTGAACGATTTTCATTGGTTCTTCTCAAGGTCAAAAGAGAATTCATTTGCGTCGTAGGTAGAAATTTCTAGGTCACACACCAGGCGGCGATATGTTCGACCTGCAAAATATAATCTATAAGATATCTCATATAATTTTCTTCATCACTATATGAGATATCTTATAAACTATATAAGATATCTTATAAAATATATGAGATATCTTATAAAGTATATAAGATATCTCATAAAGTTTATAAGATATCTTATAAACTATATGAGATATCTTGAAGTTAGAATAAATAGTAAAACGGCTTGCCATACAGATTAAATTTTGTGTCTTTCATTTTGGAATATTGCACGAAAACAGTAAGTCTCCTAACCTTCGATTTGAGCGTCTCGAGAGAAAAACCAATGACAATACAGGGTCTTTGTTTGGAACAGGAACATAAGTATAGTCAAAAGACATATCTAAATCATCAATAAGCTGTTAAACATGTAGATTACTATTTCTAACCCTCGGTTCACGAAACTGATTTTATTTCCATAATTTAAGTATTATAATCAATTTTAGTTGTTTTATCACTTGGTTGTCAGATTTAAATGACCCCAGTATGTAGAACAATTGAATTTACATGTACCTGGTTTTGTTCAATTAAGTGTTCAAGGGAAACAAAAATATTTGGCCAGTATATCTAAATGGATGAAGTCTCAAAGGTCTATCTAATATATCTTATACATATTTACAATCCCTTCCGAGTCAACTTTTGTAAATCATTTTTAAAGAAAAATACCAAGAACTTATTTTAATTTTTAAGTTTTAATGAAGAAATAAAAGACAAATCCTTCCGTTGATGTTTCATTTTATTTTTTATTTATTATTTTACTTTTTGGTAACCATGTAATAAATTACCACCGACTAGTTTTCCCCAATAACACAATTTATTATGGATTATGTTAAACAGTGCGTTTTAAAGGTCTAAATATGTCACCTACAGGTAAAAATATACCAGTCAATTATTGTGCAAAAACTTCGCCGAATGAAAAAAAACCTGTCAAGATAAAACTTACCTTTACGGTGCAGGATGGATGTGCAGATGTCGGATTCAGATGTTGGCATACCATAAACATCATCATAACATTGACCAGACATCTAACAAGACCCATCACAACTGAACGCCATTCTGGGTATTCCAACTTGGGTTTTTATACTTCTCTATAATTTCCCTTTATATATTTCCTCTTTTTTAAGACCGCTATTAGATTTATCACTGGACAAAAGACAACTGAATGAAGAACAAATAATACGTGTATCTTGCGAAACATCTAATATTAAAAAATATAATAAAGGGACTATAATAATAATAGAATTGGTGGGCCGTTAAAGGGGCATAAAAAGATTAAACGTATAAAAGAAAAAAATAAATGCATCCATGAACAACGGCAAAAAGTTTAAAAGTTGATAGTTGAAATTAATTAAGATTATTAAAGAATATAATTATGGTAAATTTTTGAAATGCTTGACCCAAATTGGCCTTTAAACCCAATTTAAAGTATCATTATCCTTTTAAAAAATCTCATTAATCGTTATTTTTATGACTTTTAAATTTAATACTCGAATTTGTATAGCTTGCGACATTTATGCATATTTTTTAAATATGTTATGCAGTCTTTTGTCGAAAAATATAGAAGAAACATTCACTCCTGATGAAAGACTCTGGTTAAAAATCATTAACCAATCGATAACACTATTTGAAGAAAAGCGTTGGATAGAGTCAGTATCAAGCCGTCCAGAACTGTGTCGATTCGCCAAAATTCATGCTTCTCTGATTGAACATAGACTTGTTAGACTCTCAACTACATGCCCTACAGTCTCTAGAAATTTATTATTAAATGAATTTGGGCTCCAGTGGTATAAAGTATGGAAAATAGACACCATCAAACACCTTATTCTGAACTGCGACAGTCTCGTCGATTCTAGGAGTGACATGTTTTACATGTATGCCTTAGTTGACATTCTTTATATTCGTGAATTTATTTGAACAAGAAGATCACGATATCTTATTCGGTTTTAATGACTCCGCCACACATCTCGACAGTGAGGTATAGAAGAGAATGATGTTGTCCGTAGCCTTCCATATGCAAAAAATGTACGCTAAATTCCACCACAAGTTTAATTTTGGCCATTGAAGTATATGTAAATGTTATTTTTCTCGAATTCTCAGGGTATATTTAAACGTTCTGACTGATATTGTGTGTTGTATTTGAGAATCTGAACTATATATTTTGTCAGAATTTGCTCTTGTAAAATTTGTATATATTGTTTATTTTGTCTTGTTTAATATATATGTCAATGTTCATATATTGGAGGAAATAAAGAATATCAATCAATCAATCAATTAATCAATCAAAGCTATCCCTCTGTAAGACCTATTATTTGCAATAATTATACACATATTAAAACATCATTTTCTTTGTTCACAAAAGTTCATAAAGGACAAGAAAATACTTAGGGGTTTTTATTAAATTAATATGGCTACGCTTGATAATTTTTTGTGGTTTAATTTTTTCCTGTTCCCAGTATTTTCTTATTTACCATATAAAGTCAAAAATAAAGTATGAATAATCCGGGAACAGTTCTGCGTAAGCTTTGAAACTGTGACCGAAACCAATGTGACCAAAAAGTCCCGATCTGATATTTTTTTCTATTGTTCGATTGATAAAGCCTATTCTAACTGGAGACGCATTTTTTTAGATAATACTGAAGAATTACGTGGATATATGTCATCTAGGAGCCTTATAACTACTGTAACATATTTCTTTCACATGTTAAATTTATCTATTTGCATGATCTATCGCTTCTGAACTAAAGAGATGCTTATTGGATGTAACGTCAGGAAAAGTCTATAATGATTCTAACCGAGGAATTTCTCCGAGGATAATATTACACTTGTCAAAAATATATTTGTTGAAGTTGAAGTTTTAACAGATAATCGGAATTCCTATGGGGAACATTGGGACAAACTGATCTTTTTTCCTGACTGCGCATGATGTAAATATTATAAGGGCCACTACAAAGAAATAAAAATAAATAAAATAAATTAAAAAAAAAAAACAATTTGAGGCGGAGCCAATTTATCCTCGGTTTGGCCTTTTCTATGGTAAAAATATATGATGGTCATCGAAAAGAAAAGAAAAATGCGACGTTCATTCCATATACAGAAAACCCCCTATCTCCTTTCCATGTCGACGATCATACCTACGGCATCAACATCAGAGTTTTGTCTTTTTTCAACGAACGTTCCAGGTTATTATAGATTTGACGTCACTAGCAAATTGTCTTCCTTTGCTGGAGCAAAATAATGTTCAAATGTATATTTATATGTTTTTACTAAAGGACAGGGAACACAAATAAGACATTGTACCTAACAACGAGACAGAGGCATGGCTTTTTTTTTACCGACGTCACATTAGCCAACTAACAGCCGGCATTTATACTCAGCCGGAGTTCGTAGCAGGACCATATCAAGATTTCCAGCTGCCTATGGTGTTTACTTACTCTACCCGATCACCTGTTCTGAATGCGCAACTATAAAACTTTTTAAAAATACATTTTCTCTACCTCAAAAATGGGAAGTCAAAGGGAGATTACACCGGAAAATGATTTTTTTATATCTCCAGTATTTCAGTAAACACATTCATTTCGAAATCTACAAACGGAAAAAAACCAAAAAATACTGACTTTGATCATTAAATTTTGATAAAATTTCCTCATTGATTTACAGATAAGCAATTTATTATGCGAGTCGTAAATATTTTGAAATTTAACAACAAAGGCAACAAGGAAACAATTGCCAGTGTTATAGTAATTTGTTGGTAATTGCGGGTGTAATGAATTTAAAAAGCGAAACTGAAACTTTTAATGTAATTTGTGATAAACGATATATTCATCTGACAGCTTTAACCGTGACCATGTACATGCAAATATTAGTGGGGAGGGGGGATTTTTTACCCATAAATCTGCACTCGTCATTACAACAGGTGGGTTTTTAGCTGACTGGTTTTGTGTTCCACAACACATCATAGCTCACGGAACTCATTAATAATAAATCTTTTCAACCAGCTTAACTTTAGTCTTTTGTAAACGCCCAATTTTCATAACACGTGGACAATAAACCGGGAATTTCAGTACCAAAAACAGTAATTGCGATTGAAATCACATTTTCGCCTACATTTGTGCATTCGGAGATTCCAGCGGTCTTTATCTTACCTAGCGTTTACATTTTATGCACAAGTGTCTCCGTTTTGAAGAAATGTTTTCAATTAGACTTTTGGAAAACTGAGCAAGTGTGGTCGGACATTTTCACAGATTAAGAAAATCAAATTGATGATGTACTCGCGACTATTTCTTCGTGGTCTACATGCAATGTACTATCCATTTTCATGTGATTCAAAAACTGGATAAATATTTTATCAAACTTCAGGCAAACTTGTATACATAGAGCTTAAGTCGTTCGCTACTTGGATACTGACTTTCTGAACCAGCTACGGAAATGTAAAATAACCAAGCCTATTTTGTTAATGACTTTATGATTTTTACGTGATAACTGCCAAATTTGTAATCAGGGATAAGACAATATACAGTTTTTCTATCATATTCAGTTTACAAACGCTTATATGTTAATCATTATACTAGACAAGTGATATTAGCAGAAAATAATTTTTAGCCTGGGGACACTCCGACCCCCTAGAATTAATGTAAAAAATTCATAATTTCAAATCATTTTAATAAGTATGCACACAACTAACTTTTTGTAGTACAGTTATCTTGTACGTTTTCTATACATAAATGTTCTAAGCAGTTTAAATTCAAATAGAGGCTTATATAATCTTTTTGTTGATCTCCGGGAAAAACACAGGAACTGAAGTTGCATTCATTTGTTTGACTCTATACTCCAAGTGAAAGAAATAGCTGTAGCTGTAGCATTGTGAATGTGCAACTTATATTCAGGGATGTCGAAAACCTAACAAACTTGCTTGAAGACATAGACAAAAAAAAAAAAAAAAAAAAAATGGAGGACCGACCCGTCCCGTCTTCAGTACAGAGATATGGCTACTTCTATTTTCTCTTGGAATCTCTTAAATTTTTGATGTATTATTCCAAATTTTAATTGTTAAAAACAAAAAACCAAAAAAGAAAGAAAAAAATAGCAGCAGTCCCTAATCACATGAAAGGGAGGGTTGAAGATCTAAACAGAAAAGTGCAAGAATTGCAAAATGGAATAGGTAATATAACATTTAATAATCTTGATTTCAAAATTTCAATTGCTGAAATAAATCAAGCTATTTGCAAATTAAAAAATGGGAAAAGCCCAGGTTTAGACAGCATTGGAAATGAGATGCTGAAGGCTTCTCAGACATTTATTAGTTCATGCCTACTTAAACTTTTTAATGCAGTATTTTTATCCGGTATATATCCCAAACTTTGGTCAGAAGGGTACATTACACCTATTTTTTAATCCGAAAACCCCAAACTACCTCAAAATTACATCACAACCATATAAAATAGCATAGGAAAGATTTGTAACATTATTTTGAACAATCGAACTGATAAATTCTTTATTGACAACAATATCACATATGAAAATCAAATTGGTTTTTCAAAAAAGTCTCGCACTGCAGACCGCATCTTTGTGTTAAAATGCTTAATAGAATAGTATGTATATGGAAAGAATAAAAAACTTTTTGTGTGTTTTGTGGATTTCCACGAAGCATTTGATACAGTTATACACTCTTTCAACAGATATAAGTTATTAAAGAATGGTATCAATGGATATTTTTACCGTATCATCTGTAGTATGTATAGCTCATGTAATGCAGCAATAAAGATAGGTAACAAATTAACTAAACCTTTCTTGTCAGAATTAGGTGTCCGACAAGGGGATGTGTTGAGCCCTAACATTTTTAAATTGTTTTTAAATGATTTTTCATCACTTACTGAAAACTCTGATAACTCAGTTTCATTTTCTCACAAAAATATCTCGTGTTTATTATATGCAGAGGATCTTGTCCTAATTTCGGATTCTGAAGAGGGTTTACAAAAGAAGATAGATATATTACAAAAATATTGTAATGATTGGTGTTTTAGAGTAAACACAAATAAAACGAAAATAATCATATTCGATAAATCTGGTAAACTGTTAATGATTTTTATATTAATGACCAGAAGATAGAGTGTGTCAAGACCTATAAATATCTAGGCATCATACTTGCAGCATCAGGAAAATTTTCTGAGACAAAAAAAATCTTTCAAATAGAGCCCTTAGAGTTTCTGTCAAAATTTATAAAGATATGAGCTCACTGAGCCCAAACATAAATAATTATCTCCATCTTTTTAATCACATGGTCAATCCAATTGCATTATATGGATGTGAAAATTGGGGAACCGTGCCTATGTTTAAATTAAATAGTAATGTTAACTTTTACGAGATTTTCAAGGACTAGGAATACGAAAAATCAAATGCCAAGTTTTCTAAATTTTTATTGGGGTTAAGCAAAAAACTTCTAATTTTGCAGTCTTAGCCGAATTAGGCAGATACCCACTATATATTAATATGATATCCCATTTACTTTGTTACTGGCATAGACTGGAAGGTAATGTAAGTAAATTACTGAAAGCTGCTCTGGAAGAGAATAAAAAAGTATATCATTTATCAAAGCAATCATGTTAGTATTCATCTGTAGTTTTTTATTGTACAAAGTTAAATATTGATATGGATGTTTTTAAAGCATTCGGTGAAATGAAATTTAAAATTTAAATTAAAAAAATACTTAAAAATAATTTTTTATCCACATGGAATGAAACCAGATGCAGTTAATTAGACTCTGCCTCTGGTAAATTAAGCAGTTATTTTAAGTTCAAATCGATTTTTGCCACTGGGAAATATCTACAGTTAACTAAATTTGAAAATCTTAAACTTCTAACAAAATTTAGAGTCAACGCTCATCAACTTATAGAAACAGGAAGATACGAAAGGGTAAAAAATAATAATGGCAAATTAATTATGCTAGAAAGAAAAGAAAGAATATGTTTTCATTGTTCACTTAATATGATAGAAGATGAACAACATTTTTTATGTAAATGTCCTTTATACAAAGCAAATCGAGAAAAATTATATTGTTATATTTCATCTACAAATAAAAATTTGAACAATTAGCAGATGAGAATAAATTATGTTTGCTCAGCAATGAAGATATGGCAACACTAAATAAATTAAGTAACTATTTAATTTCATGCTTCAATTTACGAAAAAAGCATAAAATGAAAGAATAGAGAAATGATAAATGCCATATGTGATCATATATATACAGGTACATGTACTTTATTTTATACATATAAGTAACTGTTCATACAGTACCTTGTCATTTAATGAATGCATAGGTTATAAGTCCTAGTGCAATTTATTTATTTATTTATTTACAAGTTTGACCGTTTATATAAATATACGACGTGAATTATTGTATTTTTATATAAAAAAATCATTTAATAAATTTTATTTTTTCCATGAAAGATGTTAACAAGTTGCTATTCTGGACTGTAATTTATAAATAATATTACAATGTCTAGCGTAAGTTAATTAAGAAAAAAACACCATGTGATTCTAGCCAATGTTTACAATGTATTGCTACAGACGCACATTCAAACGTTCACCGGGAAAATATTTGTACTATATATTTAAAAAAGATAGACGACGAGGTGTCCCTAACTGTATTTATTTCTATATTCTTATCATATAATAATGTGTACGTCGGCCATTCTTAGTTGAAATCGCATTTCAAGGATTTTTTTACAGTACATGTATATATCATACAATGCGGAATTTTTATATATAAAATTTAAAAAAACAATAATTCAACAATAAAACTCCCACCACCAGTTCTGCCGACGGGTGTGTCTACGACAAACGACGACATTGGAGATGATATAAACGTAGGCTAATTGAAATATTTAATTTTAAACATAAATTTTCAGGTGATAGGATTACACTGTTTTTTTTTCATGGTAAATGCCCACAGTGTGGGAGCGGAAATGACCATGTTTTCTGTCAGTTGTTAAGTTGCGATTTTGTATAGCAGCAAATCGGTCACTTGCAAGGAAGATCGCTCATACTTAACAATAGATTTTTGAATTTTACACAGATTTTATGGAAATTTTAGGTATGTTTGCCTCCTTTGACACTTGGCCGTTTACATGCCTATAAAATAACATGAACATTTTTTTACCAATTAGGATTAATATCACTTTTATCAAGCTTTGATCGCTATGCTTCTTACATTTAGTGTTTGAAATTTTGACTTAGTATTACACTCACAATTACACGATGTGTGTTGCGAGCAACTTGAAACCTTGAGTGTGTGTCATATTATGACGAAATATGCATTAAACTTTTCACACAAGATGTCAAGCAACTATACAGTGCTATCGCAAGCAACTATACAGCAAAACTTTTTGTCTTAGCAAGCACCTATACAAACCAAGTTTGTATTGTTTCACATTCATTTCAATATAGGGAATTAACGAGGCAACACAGGAAATTCGTATTTAAACTGAAGATTAACTGATCATTTTAGTATCCAAAATAAATATTATTGATAGGAAGGGATAAAGAAATCACGTTTACAAAGCATTTGAAGAAGCCGTGTTGTACCAACAATAGATGATTTCGAAGCATTTTTACTTGATATGTCTGTTATAATGAATAAATGTAGGTTTTAACAAGCATGAATGAATAACATCTTATTGTTTTAATTTCTTATCGATTTATTTCATTGAAAAATATTTTTGTAAACAGGAAAAACAGTCAAAAGCTTACCTTCCCCAAAGCGTTTATCCTTATCTAGCGCTTGACAGAATCGCAACTAAAATGTTGAAAAAAATACTGTACACTTCCGCTCCCATACTGTGATGCCAGTAAATGTCTCAACACACCTAAACAGTGTTTGTCCGGTATAAAGTCATGTATTATAGATTTAACGTGGATATAAGTTTTCCGAGAAGTTTTCAACATTAAATAGAAATGTATTCAGCGGCATAAGATAAAGAATTATGAATTTGGAATTTAAAAATGTGCATTTTGTTGAAATCCTGCCAACCAAACTACATTGAAAAGAAGAGGCTCAGCAGAGCCTGTATCGCTCACCTGGAGTCTGGTTTTCATTGGACAATTAATCAACTATTTGACCAAGTTTGTTGCAATTGGTTCAATTGTTCAGGGAAAATTTGTTGAAGATTTATTTTTCATAAGGTTTAATGTTAAAATATGTTCCCTGATGGTGGTAGTCCTGGCAGGAAGTTGACAAAATTGACCAGGAATAAGGGTGAACCTTAAATAAATGTAACAGAACCCGACCTCAAATTACACAAACCAATAACTCCTAAATAGAATTGGGGATTCCCTTCAAAATTTCAGGGTAGGTAGATCTCAACATGGCAGACATTTTTCAATTTATATTTCACTTCTATCTCAAATAGTTTTGGAGATAAATGCAAAAATGTTAAAATTTTGAAAATTTGACAAAAAAAAGGCAATAACTCCTAAATGGGTTTTGGGATTTCCTTTAAAATTTCAGGGTATGTAGATCTCAACATGGCAAACATTTTTCAAATTTACATTTCACTTCTATCTCAAATAGTTTTGGAGATAAATGACGAAAAATGTTAAATTATGATAATTTGACGAAAAAGGGCAATAACTCCTAAATGGGTTTTAGGATTTCCTTCAAAATTTCAGGTTAGGTAGATCTTGTCATGCTGATCAATTTTATCCCATGTCAGATTTTTGATATCTGTAATGGTTTTTAAGTTATAAGCCAAAAACAACACATGCACCCCTATATTCTATTTTTAGCTACGACAGCCATGTTTTATGTCAGATCAAAATAAATTGAGGATCGTTCGTAGAGGACATGTTATAGACCATTCCTATTAAGTTTCAAACCAATCGACCCAGCGGTTTCAGAGGAGAAGATTTTGGAATAAAAAAATTTTGAAAATTTGACAAAAAAGGGCAACAACTCCTAAATGGGTTTTGGGATTTCCATTAAAATTTCAGGGTAGGTAGATCTCAACATGGCAAACATTTTTCAAATTTACATTTCACTTCTATCTCAAATAGTTTTGGAGATAAATGACGAAAATGTTAAAATTTTGAAAATTTGACGAAAAAAGGGCAATAACTCCTAAACGCGTTTTGAAATTTCCTTCAAAATTTCAGGGTAGGTAGATCTTGTCATGCTGATCAATTTTATTTTAAGTCCCATTTCGATATCTGTAACGGTTTTTGAGTTATTAGCAAAAAACAGCAATTTACCCCTATGTTCTATTTTTAGTAACAGCGGCAATGTTTTTCGACGAATCAAAAATCCCCACACCAGTTCTATGCAGGGTACCCCAAGGAACATTCATACCAAGTTTGGTTCTAATTAGTCAAGTAGTTTCAGAGGAGAAGATTTTTGAAATAATAACATAAAAAAGCCAAAAATGTCAAAAAAGGGCAATAACTCTAACATCAGTTGACAGATTTTCACGAAAATCAGCACACAGGTAGCTCTCATCATGCTGAACACTTTCATCTTACCAGAATTTGCCGTAACCTAATGCTTTTTGAGATATTTGCGAAAAACTGTTGTCTGACCCCTATGTTCTATTTTTAGTAACAGTGGCCATGTTTTTCGACGGATCAAAAATCCCCACATCAGTTCTATGCAGGATACCCCAAAGAACATTCATACCAAGTGTGGTTCCAATTGGTCAAGTAGTTTCAGAGGAGAAGAGTTTTGAAAAATTGTTAACGACGACGGACGACGACGACGACGGACGCCAAGTGATGGCAATAGCTCACCTGGCCTTTGGCCAAGTGAGCTAAAAAAGGGAAATTGAAGTGAAAATTGAATTCAACTATATTTGTTAAGATTCGGTTAAAATGGAATATTTTTTCCTGGATTTCTAAAATAGACGAAAATAGGAATAAAAACAATTCAAAACGAAGCTTTTAATTTGTTAAATTTTCCACGGTCCCGTGCCTCGATCCGTCTAGCTATCTGTAGCCCAGAAATTCATTTTGTTAAGATCAACAAAAAATTTAAGTACTTGAAAAAAGGGATTTTTGTCTATGAATACTGCTTGAACTGCATTGGTATTAAAAAATATTTTGTAATTAAAAATTATCCATTTTTTTTACACTCTTGTCGCAAACGATCTATAAATAGAAATATAAATGTACATACACACAGTTTTGTCTCAATTCATTGACGCGGACGTAATTGATCCACACTGTGTTGACCCACATCTTTGAAACGAATTAGACTGGTTGACCTTTTGAATGTCGTTTTTTCAAGTTTTAAAAAAAATGAATAAATTAAAATTGTGAAAAGTGATAGCTTCTCAAAAGCAGAGGTTCGGGCACATTTAGGGGACGACCATTTGATATTCTGGGGGGGGGACAGATTATTTATTTTCTGCACCGTTGAAGCATGATTTTTCATTTTCAGTAAAACAAGGGACTGATTATTTATTTTCACAATTATATTTATAATATTTGAAAATACACAATTTTTAAATTCATGTTTTTTCTTAAATAAATAACATAGTCAAGGTTGTATCTGTTCGAAATTTTGGCTGTTCCACCTTGCAGTTTCAGTCCCTGTCCAGCACTGTGGTATTCTTTAAGACCATCATAAAGATACCATTTGTTGTTGTGTTTGATGCTAGCACAAAAATGGCCACCATTGCCATAAAACTGTGCACCTAGTTGATATAATATGTACCATTTAATCGAAATTAATCATCATCCTCTGGAAGAGAATCTTCTGAATTCAAAACTGCATATATTGCATACGAACAAAAAACAATATAGGTTAAAATGGGAAAAGGTATTAAAGTGAGGTAAATGTTCATGAGACAAAATACCTCAAGTGAAATGAAACCCATTTTCAGACATTTCAAAAAACATTAATATATCCTTGTTGTTAATAAAAAAATTCCAGTAATATAGCAATTATGTCTGAGCTTGGCAGAATCCCGGTATATTTTACTATTATTTTGTCAATGTTGAAATATTTTCTGTCAATATAGAAATATTTTCATAGACTAGAAAATTTAAAGGAAGGTCTATTGTCTGATGCCTATGTGTGTAACAGGCAACTGCATTCTTGTAAAGTTAATACTTGGTATTCTAGTATTATGTTCATATTGAAAGAGATCGATTTAACAATATCAAATTTAAAGGAACTTAAATTAGGTCGTTTATGCAAAATTGTTAAAAATAAACTATCAAAAGGTTTCCTCAATTTTTGGGATGGCTTTAGAGAAAGTAGACGTTTAAATTCTGACAAAGGGAAATTATTAACATACTTCACTGTCAAAAGATGTTTTGAAAGAGAGAAATATCTTGATTTAAATGATTTTAAAATTAGACAATCAGTTTGTAAAATTAGAGTTAGTGCTCATTGTTTAAAAATAGAAACTGATAGATATGCTAAAAATTATATTGAACGTTCACAAAGACTATGTACTAAGTGCATACTCGGAGAGGTTGAAGACGAGGAACACTTTTTAGCTCAATGTCCATTGTATGAAAATGAAAGCAAAGTATTTTTGAAAATATATCTTTATTTTGTAATAATTTTGGGAACCTGAATAAAACAGCAAAGTTTATTTGGCTATTGACTAATGAAAATATTAATGTCCTAAAACATTGGGTATATTTATAAATAAGTGTTTAGAAATAAGAAATTTTATATAACATGCAAACATTTTAATTGATATATTATGATAATATAGATATTGTGCATATAGTATGGCTCTGACCTGACTGCGGTTATTGTGGGTTTAAATATATACTGAACCGCAAAAGAAACGTCGCTTTTTCAAAATGTTAGCAAAATTCAAAATAAATATTAATTAATGATTTTTATATAATCAGTATTACGATTACATCACCAGGTAAGATTAAATTACCTGTGAATTAAATTTTCGGTTGAATAATTTTCAGTTGATATCGTAGAGCGACCGTACCTAAAACCGCTCGTGGGACACACTTGGCGGTAATTTTTCTTAAATCTTAAATGTTCGTGAAATTCATGCTCCTTTATGGGTATAAAAGGCCGGAGAAAATTAAAGAGTGTTAGTATCAGTGTTGACACAGAAGCTATGCCACGTCTGACTCCACAACAGAGAGAACAGGCCATTGGTCGATTGGATGCTGGGCAATCTGCCAGAGTTATTGCCAATGACTTCAACTGTGCTGTTCGAACAATTGAACGTCTACGGACACGGTACAATGCAACAAACAGCACAAATGACCGTCCACGGAGTGGTACACCCCAAGTCACTACCCCTAGACAGAATAGAGGCATTGTTCGTCACCATTTGATGAATCGGTTCACCCCAGCTGCCGAAACTGCCAGAAACACTGTTGGAACACATGGACGACCCATAAGTGATGATACGGTTCGTCTGCGATTAGCTGCTAGAAACATGAGATGTCGCCGTCCAGCAAGAGGACCTATTCTTACTCCTCGACACCGTCAAGCTCGTCTTCAGTGGGCCACTCAGCGACAGAATTGGCGAAATCGACAATGGCGTAACATCATCTTCTCTGACGAAAGCCGTTACTGCATTTCAACAGCCGATGGCAGAACCAGAGTGTGGAGAAGACGCGGGGAACGTTACGAAGACAGCTGCATTCTGGAAACAGACGCGTGGGGAGGACCTAGCATCATGGTATGGAGTGGAATCGGCCTTAACGTTAAACTTGGTCCAGTCATCTTTCAGAACCTTGGCCCAGGCAGAGGAAATGGCGCTGTCGCGTGAGGAGATTTCGTCTGTGAGAATTGCCAGTTCCGTTTCCGATTTCCGGTTTGGCTGTCGGATCTCACATTGGGGGTCGTGAGCATAACCAGTCCGTGAGATCATCCAGCACAACAAAATGTAAAAACAACATCGATTGCGGACCAAATAAAACGCTATTTTGTATTTTTTCAACATACGATGTATAAAGAAAATTAAGTTTTGGATGCATTTTAATATCATTTATTTATAATCATAGATATAAAATCCGGGCCAGATTATTACTATCATGTTAAAAAATTGTTCTTGATCAAATAATATTAATTAATTCACAAACCAATGTAAATCCTTTCAGGATTGAAGACACTGCTAATAAATTTACGATTTTTATGGGATAATTAATTGGATTAAAATGATGATACTGGTAATAAAATGCAAACAATTATTAAACCAATTAAACAATATACCTTAATTCAGCAATCATTTGTTTTGGAGAAAATGGGGGAGGGGGTATTAATTTTTTTTAAAAGTTTCTTTAACAAATGTTAAAGAAAAGTTTCCTTCATTCTTTTACAACTTGCTCAAATAATATTAATTAATTCACAAATAATGGTTTTCTGAAAGTGACTTTTGTTTTTACCGCAGAGGTTTTTGCCTTTGACAGAGAGACAATTCTTTTTTTGTTCTGTTGAGTCAAATAAATTTCTTCCTCTATAAAATATGGTTAAATCTAGTAATTGCATTCTATGGTACTTTATATGTAAACAGGGTAAAAATATGCACAGGCTGGCAATTCTCATGGCTCATATTCATCATCTTTACAATATTCAGCCATTCTATGGTGCTATATATGTAAACAGGGTAAAAATATGAACAGGCTGGCAATTCTCATGGCTCATACTGATTATATATACAATATTCTGTCATTCTATGGTACTTTATATGTAAACAGGGTAAAAATATGCACAGGCTGGCAATTCTCATGGTTCATACTGATCATATACACAATATTCTATCATTCTATGGTACTTTATATGTAAACGGGGTAAAAATATGCACAGGCTGACAAATCTCATGGTTCATACTGATCATGACTATAATATTCTATCATTTTATGGTACTTTATTTGTAAACGGGGTAAAAATATGTACAGGCTGGCAATTCTCATGGCTCATATTCATCATCTTTACAATAATCTGTCATTCTATGGTACTTTATATGTAAATAGGGTAAAAATATGCACAGGCTGGCAATTCTCATGGCTCATACTGATCATATATACAATATTCTATCATTCTATGGTACTTTATATGTAAATAGGGTAAAAATATGCACAGGCTGGCAATTTTCATGCCTCATACTGATCATATATACAATATTCTATCATTCTATGGTACTTTATATGTAAACGTGGTAAAAATATGCACAGGCTGGCAATTCTCATGGCTCATACTGATCATGACTATAATATTCTATTATTTTATGGTACATATGTAAACGGGTTAAAAATATGCACAGGCTGGCAATTTTCATGACTCATACTGATCATATATACAATATTCTATCGTTCCATGATACTTTATATGTAAATGGGGTAAAAATATGCACAGGCTGGCAATTCTCATGGCTCATATTGATCACATATACAATATTCTGTCATTCCGTGGTAATTTATATGTAAACAGGGTAAAAATATGCACAGGCTGGCAATTCTCATGGCTCATATTCATCAATTTTACAATATTCAGCCATTCTATGGTACTATATATGTAAACAGGGTAAAAATATGCACAGGCTGGCAATTCTCATGGCTCATATTCATCATCTTTACAATATTCAGCCATTCTATGGTACTATATATGTAAAACAGGGTAAAAAAATATGCACAGGCTGGCAATTCTCATGGCTCATACTGATTATATATACAATATTATGTCATTCTATGGTACTTTATATGTAAACAGGCTAAAAATATGCACAGGCTGGCAATTCTCATGGTTCATACTGATCATATACAGAATATTCTATCATTCTATGGTACTTTATATGTAAACGGGGTAAAAATATGCACAGGCTGGCAATTCTCATGGTTCATACTGATCATATATACAATATTCTATTATTCTATGGTACTTTATATGTAAACGGGGTAAAAATATGCACAGGCTGACAAATCTCATGGCTCATACTGATCATGACTATAATATTCTATCATTTTATGGTACTTTATTTGTAAACGGGGTAAAAATATGTACAGGCTGGCAATTCTCATGGTTCATACTGATCATATATACAATATTCTATCATTCTATGGTACTTTATATGTAAATAGGGTAAAAATATGCACAGGCTGGCAATTCTCATGGCTCATACTGATCATATACAGAATATTCTATCATTCTATGGTACTTTATTTGTAAACGGGGTAAAAATATGTACCGGCTGGCAATTCTCATGGTTCATAATGATCATATATACAATATTCTATCATTCTATGGTACTTTATATGTAAATAGGGTAAAAATATGCACAGGCCGGCAATTCTCATGGCTCATACTGATCATATATACAATATTCTATCATTCTATGGTACTTTATATGTAAATAGGGTAAAAATATGCACAGGCTGGCAATTCTCATGGCTCATACTGATCATATATACAATATTCTATCATTCTATGGTACTTTATATGTAAATAGGGTAAAAATATGCACAGGCTGGCAATTCTCATGGCTCATACTGATCATATATACAATATTCTATCATTCTATGGTACTTTATATGTAAATAGGGTAAAAATATGCACAGGCTGGCAATTCTCATGGCTCATATTCATCATCTTTACAATATTCTATCATTCTATGGTTCTTTATATGTAAATGGGGTAAAAATATGCACATGCTGGCAATTCTCATGGCTCATACTGATCATGACTATAATATTCTATTATTTTATGGTACATATGTAAACGGGTTAAAAATATGCACAGGCTGGCAATTCTCATGACTCATACTGATCATATATACAATATTCTGTCATTCTATGGTACTTTATATGTAAATGGGGTAAAAATATGCACAGGCTGGCAATTCTCATGGCTCATATTGATCATATATACAATATTCTGTCATTCTGTGGTACTTTATATGTAAACAGGGTAAAAATATGCACAGGCTGGCAATTCTCATGGCTCATATTCATCATCTTTAAAATATTCAGCCATTCTATGGTACTATATATGTAAACAGGGTAAAAATATGCACAGGCTGGCAATTCTCATGGCTCATACTGATTATATATACAATATTCTGTCATTCTATGGTACTTTATATGTAAACAGGGTAAAAATATGCATAGGCTGGCAATTCTCATGGTTCATACTGATCATATACACAATATTTTATCATTCTATGGTACTTTATATGTAAACAGGGTAAAAATATGCACAGGCTGGCAATTCTCATGGTTCATACTGATCATATATACAATATTCTATCATTCTATGGTACTTTATATGTAAACGGGGTAAAAATATGCACAGGCTGACAAATCTCATGGCTCATACTGATCATGACTATAATATTCTATCATTTTATGGTACTTTATTTGTAAACGGGGTAAAAATATGTACAGGCTGGCAATTCTCATGGCTCATATTCATCATCTTTACAATAATCTTTTCATTCTATGGTACTTTATATGTAAATAGGGTAAAAATATGCACAGACTGGCAATTCTCATGGCTCATACTGATCATATATACAATATTCTATCATTCTATGGTACTTTATATGTAAATAGGGTAAAAATATGCACAGGCTGGCAATTCTCATGGCTCATACTGATCATATATACAATATTCTATCATTCTATGGTACTTTATATGTAAACGGGGTAAAAATATGCACAGGCTGGCAATTCTCATGGCTCATACTGATCATGACTATGATATTCTATTATTTTATGGCATATATATAAATGGGTTAAAAATATGCACAGGCTGGCAATTCTCATGACTCATACTGATCATATATACAATATTCTGTCATTCTATGGTACTTTATATGTAAATGGGGAAAAATATGCACAGGCTGGCAATTCTCATGACTCATACTGATCATATATACAATATTCTGTCATTCTATGGTACTTTATATGTAAATGGGGTAAAAATATGCACAGGCTGGCAATTCTCATGGCTCATATTGATCATATATACAATATTCTCTCATTCTGTGGTACTTTATATGTAAACAGGGTAAAATTATGCACAGGCTGGCAATTCTCATGGCTCATACTGATCATATATACAATATTCTATCATTCTATGGTACTTTATATGTAAATAGGGTAAAAATATGCACAGGCTGGCAATTCTCATGGCTCATACTGATCATATATACAATATTCTATCATTCTATGGTACTTTATATGTAAACGGGGTAAAAATATGCACAGGCTGGCAATTCTCATGGTTCATACTGATCATATATACAATATTCTATCATTCTATGGTACTTTATATGTAAATGGGGTAAAAATATGCACAGGCTGACAAATCTCATGGCTCATACTGATCATGACTATAATATTCTATCATTTTATGGTATTTTATTTGTAAACGGGGTAAAAATATGTACAGGCTGGCAATTCTCATGGTTCATACTGATCATATATACAATATTCTATCATTCTATGGTACTTTATTTGTAAACGGGGTAAAAATATGTACAGGCTGGCAATTCTCATGGTTCATACTGATCATATATACAATATTCTATCATTCTATGGTACTTTATATGTAAACAGGGTAAAAATAGGCATAGGCTGGCAATTCTCATGGCTCATACTGATCATATATACAATATTCTATCATTCTATGGTACTTTATATGTAAATAGGGTAAAAATATGCACAGGCTGGCAATTCTCATGGCTCATACTGATCATATATACAATATTCTATCATTCTATGGTACTTTATATGTAAATAGGGTAGAAATATGCACAGGCTGGCAATTCTCATGGCTCATATTCATAATCTTTACAATATTCTATCATTCTATGGTTCTTTATATGTAAATGGGGTAAAAATATGCACAGGCTGGCAATTCTCATGGCTCATACTGATCATGACTATAATATTCTATTATTTTATGGTACATATGTAAACGGGTTAAAAATATGCACAGGCTGGCAATTCTCATGGCTCATACTGATTATATATACAATATTCTGTCATTCTATGGTACTTTATATGTAAACAGGGTAAAAATATGCACAGGCTGGCAATTCTCATGGTTCATACTGATCATATACACAATATTCTATCATTCTATGGTACTTTATATGTAAACAGGCTAAAAATATGCACAGGCTGGCAATTCTCATGGCTCATATTCATCATCTTTAAAGTGTAGCAGTGTCCTTGTGCAATAAACAAGTGACGAAATTCTCAGGGTCTGAGATTCTTTATTATATCAGAACATTATCAATAGGCATCAATTTTCACAAACAGTCATCTAAAGAACCCTGTAATAACAATAAAGTTTCATAAGTATAAATTACTATAATTCAATATTCAACATATAACAATAAATATAAAATCAGTACAATAATTCGAGTGTAAGGAAAATAGTTTGTATCTTTTCCTTTACTTAAAAATATTATTCAAAAATGCTATTTCATTTTAACAAAATGATAGTTAACCATTTTAAACGATTATTAAAAAGTGTACGTGATTTTCTGTATTCTAACGGTATCATATTTTTACCATATTGTCAAGTACAAAAATATAACGGTTATCGGTCGGTTCGAATAGTAAAAATGTTAATTTTACTATTTAACAAATAAATTCATAATAACATAAATAATAAAAATATTCGGCCTAGTGTAGTGCACACAAAAAAATACAATGCTTAATATATAGCACTAATAATACATAAAATCGGCACTAGACAGTACATTCTACACAGTACAATACAAAACATACAAAACATAAAAATACATATATTTCACACAAAAACCTACCTCGCATGAGGTGCAAAGGTCAAGATACTGTAGTATACACAACTGGTGCTATGTAGCTCAGTAGATTCATCATTTTACATCAACCTGAAGATTATTATAAATTCATAACTAACTTGTTCATAATATAAAATAGGATTATCTCCCATTTATATGTATTTTACAACAATACACATAAATTTCAGTAATCAATGGGTTAAAATCTGTATCATACGCTCAAACAAACTAGTAAAATGCATTTACAAAGCTGATAAACTTACTTATTGACTTTTATAAACTTTTATGCTTAAATTGCAAAATTCAAAAGTTTATCTCATCTTTTATCTATTTAAAACTATTTAATTAGGTATTTAATCTGTTTAATTTTACGTTTATTTCATTCTTTCATGACAAACACACACTGTTTCAGAACACTCTCTTTAAATTTCATACCTCTCTCAAACAATCAACTTTTACTCTGTTTTAAAATCTGGATTTAGGGAATATATTAACTAGTTATATTAGAAACTAAAGAAACTGACCTTTGAAATAGAAATTGTCCAACTCCAAAGAATTATCAAAGTCTTCAAACACAAAAATGTTGACAATATAAACAAGGGAAAAAAATGGCTTCCTTCTTTCTCAAAGCTAACCAAGAATTGCCTCAAATTGGATATTCTAATAAAAGATTCCCGCCAAAAAGATATTTGACCAATAGAAACCAGGAAAAACCTTAAGAAAATATTTACTCCTGAATGAACTAGCAGACGACAAAATAACTGTAATAGTTTAGTAGAACTGATTTATTGACAAAACAAATCTTGGAAACTGGCATAATTCATTTATAAAAATGAATTCTACTGAAAAAAATAGAATTAAACAAATACATATCAAATTAATTCAAGAAAATCAGAATAAAATCACAATCTGGGAAATATCTACAAAATAAATAAAATATAGCTCTACCACACACTCCCCCCAGCTGTGAAATGACGTCTCGTCATTGGCATTCACGGCTAGTGGTGGTTTACTATCTGTAAAATGGTCAGGGCAGCATCCTTCTCTAGTCCTGCAAATAAAGGGGTGTTAGCTAAAGAAGAAATATAATCTGCCTTTTGCTTCCATTCCGGAGTTGGTACAGAAATAGCAGCTTTGCTGGTCTCGTATTCTCCAGAGGAGATCCATGCTGGTGGTCGTCTTTCTCTTACTGATCTTCTGACCGGTACTGGTGGTGTTGTAGCAACCTGAGGTGTCTCTTTCTCAACAACAGGTGTATCTTCCTGTACTTCATTCACCTCAGCAGTGTCGGAAGCGCTTCCTTCAGCCGTCTCCATTTCCGGCCCTTGGCTGTCATCGGGTTGGGCGTCCCCAAGTGGAATAGAGACATCATGTACTGGTTTTACTTCATCAGCTGTTGGTTCCTCAGTGAGAGATACTTCACTGTCAACGCTCCTTTCCAGTACATAAACAACTTCATCTTCAGATTCATCGGATGACTCATCTGTGTCTGAAGTTACCGTCCGGTCTTGTGCTGCTTGTTTCTTCTGTTGTCTTGTTCTTGGTCTTGGTACGGGCTTTGGCTTTGATGGTTGAGTATCCTGTTCTCTGATGAATCCTACTGGTAGTAATAGGTTTCTGTGGAGAATTCTCATCTTTCCTACTCCATCTTCTCTCATTACGCTGAAAACAGGAATATCTGGATTTGGCTGATCCATGACTACATAAGGAACATCCTCCCATTTGTCAGCCAGTTTGTGCTTTCCATCATGTGCCACTATTTTCACCAATACTCTGTCACCCTTTTGGACTGCTGCACCTCGGACTCTGAGATCATAGTCTTCCTTCTGTTTTGACTGGGCTTTTCTGGATGTTTCTGCTGCAAGCTTGTAAGCATGGGTAAGTCGGTCTCTAAGTTCCTTCACATACTTACTGGATGGTAACTTGGCATCTTGGTGTAATCCAAAAGCTAAGTCAATGGGAAGTCTTGGGTGTCTCCCGAACATCAAGAAGTACGGTGCAACTTCTGTTGTCTCATGGCGAGTGCAGTTGTATGCGTGTACTATGGCTGGCACATATGCTTTCCAGTTGGCCTTCTGTTGTGGGTTGAGTGTTCCAAGCATTCCAAGTAAGGTGCGGTTGAATCTTTCGCACATCCCGTTTCCCATCGGGTGGTAGCTTGTAGTTCTGGATTTCTTCATGCCTGTGAGTGTGCACAACTCTTTGATTACCTGGCTTTCAAAGTTGGCTCCCTGGTCCGAGTGGATCCTTTGAGGTATGCCATAGTGGACTATAAAGCTGTCAAAGAGTGCTTGTGCCGTGGTTCTTGCAGTCTGGTTCTTAGTTGTAATGGCCTGTGCATATCTAGTAAAGTGATCCGTTATCACTAGGATGTGCTGGTGTCCACCTTTAGATTGCTCCAGGGTAAGGAAGTCCAAACATACAAGTTCCAACGGGAATTGTGTGGTGATGTTTACCAGTGGTGCACGCTGATTGGTTGGCGTCTTCCTCTTAATGCATCTGCCACAGTGACTGATCCATTTCTCCACATCGTTGTCCATACCGGGCCAATAAAAGCGGTCACGGATAAGTGAAAGTGTCCTATCCTTTCCCGGATGACCCATGTCGTTGTGGAGTGCTTCCAAAACTGTGTTGACATGTGCAGATGGTAATAACAGTTGATGTTTCCTGTCTTCACCGATGATCACGTCTCTGTATAGTACACCATTTTCCAGACTGAGGTGATGAAACTGTCGCAATAGTGGTGTGGTTCCTACTTCTGCAACTGTTGGTTTCTTTCCCTCTTTCACATAGTGGAAAAATGGTTGAATGGTGGTATCCATAGCTTGAACTTTGGCCCAATCTATCATTCCTTCTAAAGTGTCTTCATCTTCATCAGATGGTAGTGCGTCTGGGTTTACTGCTAAACTTTCGACCAATGCTGAAGGTAGAACTGAGTTGCAAATGGCTTGAACAGACTCTATGGAGATGCTCTCTCTGTTGTTGGAATCTGTTTCACTTGGCTGTGGAATACGGCTAAGTGCATCTGCGTCTCCGTTCTTTTTGCCAGGTCTGTACAGAATTTCAAAATCGAAAGCAGCAAGGGCAGCTAACCATCTGTGGCCAGTGGCATCAAGCTTTGCAGAGGTAAGCACATAGGTGATGGGATTGTTGTCAGTCCAAACTGTAAATCTTGTGCCGTATAAGTAGTCCCTGAATTTGTCACAGACAGCCCACTTCAAAGCCAGAAACTCCAGCTTATGTGGTGGGTATCTCTTCTCTGACTTCGTTAGTCCTCTGCTAGCGTAGCTGATGACTTTCTTGACTCCATTCTGTACCTGATACAGGACGGCTCCCAACGCTATTCCGGAGGCATCTGTATGCAGCTCAAACGGAAGTTGACTGTTGGCGTAACCCAAAATTGGAGCAGATACTAAATGGTGTTTCAGCTTTTCAAAGGCTTGGTCCTGTTCAGTTCCCCAATGCCATGGTTTCTGTGTACTCTTCTTGGATTTCTTTGCTGTAGGATTCGGCAGTAAGTCGCACAGTGGTCTGCTTATCTGACTGAACTGGTGAATGAAGCGGCGATAGTAGCCTACGAATCCTAAGAATCTTCTGACATCTTCTGGGCTAGTTGGTTTTGGCCAATTCATCACTTTTTCTGTCTTATCTGGATCAATCTCGACACCATCGGCTGATACTACATGTCCGACGTATTTGACTTTCCTCTTGAAGAACGAACATTTGTCCGGAGAGAGCTTCAAGTTGGCTTGGCGTAATCTGTCAAACACAAGGTGAAGATTTTCTAGGTGTTCTTCGTATGTTCTACCAAAGATGATGACGTCATCTATGAAGATGCAGCAAATCTTTAAATGGAGATCAGAAAGGCAATCCTCCATCATTCTCTGGTAGGTTGCTGGTGAATTGGTCAATCCAAATGGCATTCTGTTATATTCATAGAATCCAAGTGGTCCCACAGTAAATGCGGTTCTCTCTTTATGCTGTTCTAAAAGCTCTATTTGGTAATATCCACTTTTCATGTCGACTGAGCTGAAGAAGGTGCTGCCATCCAGTGAGTCTAGTAGTTCTTCGACCCTCGGAAGTGCGTAACTATCTTTTTTTGTTAATCTGTTTAACTGACGAAAATCGACACAGAGCCTAAGTTTACCATTCTTCTTCCTTACTAGAACAACATTTGAGGCCCAGGGACTGTGTGATGGTCTGATGGTCCCAGCTGATAGTAAATGTCGAAGATGTTCTTTGACCTCATCATACATGGCTGGTGGAATTCGCCTGTATCGTTGTTTGAATGGCTTCTCATCAATTAAATCTATTCTGTGTTTTACTGTGGTGTGTCCAATGTCTTCATCATCTTTTGCAAATATATCCTCATATGATGTTATCAAGTTGATGCCTTCTTCAAGTTGTTGTTCTGTCAAGTCACTCTTGGTTATTTCTATCTGATCAAGTACTGAAGTAGATGTTGTTGTTGAATGATGTTGTTCTTCAATAGTCACTGGTTGGATCTCACATAGAACAGCTTTGGGTGGAATAGTAATAGTTCTGGTGGTTAAATTTGCAATCTGTATGTTCAGTATTCCATTCTGTTGGTATCTGTATTCTATAAGTTCAGGTGCAATCTCTAAGTCTTTCCAATTAGGCTGAAGTTCTGATGAGTGTAACATGGCAGATGTTCTCTTGTATGGTATTTCTTTTTCTGTGTAACCAGGTATCTGCACGGTGGTATTTGGCTTAATGGTTACTGGATTCCTAATTGCATTCTTGATAATTGCTAATTTGTTGTGGTTCCGGACAAGTTCTTTCTCTCTCAGTAAGATGGATCTGAATGTCAAATACCAGGGTGTTGTTAAATCACTGGATTGTAAGAATCTGTTTCCAAATGTTTCTTTGTAGGTGTCGATGATGGATTGCAGAATATTTGTTCCAAGTAGTAATGGTACTTCTTTGTTGTAGTTACTGTCAGGAATAACAAGTAGGATGCACTTGAAGAAGCTATCATGGTGTGGTATTGACAACTCTGTTTCTATGTAACCTTGGTATGGAAGTTGTTGTCCTCCAGCGCATTCAATATCCAGGATCTTGCTGATACTAAGCAGTGGTATGTGGGAAAGGTGTTGTCTGTAGTAGCTTTCACTAACAGTCGATACTGTGGATCCTGTATCTAATAGTGTCTTTATTGTTTCTCCATTAAGTACAACTTCACTTTCGGTAGGCTTTCCAAATAATCCAGGTGGCACAGTTGTAGTTCTTTCAGGACCATTGGTTAATGCATGTAAGCCTAGTGGTGGCCCTTCCCCATAGGCTTCTGTGAGTTTAAAGGCTTGATGTCCTCAGCTGGTACTCTACATCCCTTCTTGATATGGCCTATCTGTCCACATCTGTAGCATTTCACCACTCTCTTGTTGTCAGTACTTGGTGTAGTCTGTGGTGTTTGGTACTGTTGTGGTCTACTCTGCCATCTCTGTTTGTGAGGTTGGTTTCTATATGTGCCCTGTCTAGTGTATGTTCTTTCTTTCTCTTTATCTTGTTCCCATTTGTCCATTCTGGTACTCAGTTGTTTAATTAGACCTTTGACTTCTTCCATGTCTGATTGTTGTTGACTTTGAGCTTCAGCTGCTGCTTTAGCTGGCTGAGTCTTGGTAGTGGATGGTTGTCTTTCAAGATGGTCATTTTCTATCTGCCGCAAGGCTACCCTAAGAGCATCAAAGTCATCGATGGCATCATATTTATGGCCGGATATATCTTTGAGTGATGGCTTAAGTCCGGTCCAGAGCATGGAATGTAGCATACCATTCACTTCTTTGTGGTGTACAAGTCCCTTGGCTACAGCTTTTCCAATGATGTCTTCTAATCTGCAACTCCAGTTGGTAACATTCTCATCATCTCGCTGTCTAGCTCCATAAAATTCGGCCAAGAGTTCCTCTTTCTTTTCAACATCACCATATACGCTGTCAAGTTTGTTGAGTATTTCTGGGACTGATGCTTTGGGTCCTAGTCGCATGGCAACTCTACCAGCTTCTCCTTTGAGTGAACGTCTAATTGCTTGTGAGATGTTTTCTGGTTCATAGATCTTCTCTGATAGTAAACAGCAGACTTCATATCTCCAAAGGTCATAAGTGGTTTCATTCTTCAAGTTTTGTCCAGAAAAGGTGGATATCTTCGGTGGTTCTCTCATCTTTGGTACTGGTATAAACTCTTTTTGCTTAACAGGCGGTTCGGTCTTTTCTTCTTTTGCTGGTAACCCTCCAGTACTAGTTAAGTATTCCAACATCCATTGTTTCAGTTGTTCTGGATTTTCAGCTGTTGGTGTAATGTTGGCTTCATGTAAGGTCTTTAGTAGGGCCTGGTATTCTTTGGGTACTTTATCTTCTTCAGACATATCTGTAGTAATTGTATTGTAATCTTGTAGGTATAACTAAATTGGATCTATACTCAGAAACAGGTAAGTATGGTATACAAGCTATCTACAAACTTGTGTTAATAACTAAGTCTAAAGTATATATATAGGTTGACTAAGTCTGAAATATAAGTTCAATATCTGAAAAGTAAATTCACAAATTCTAAACTATCAGATGGCTAAATCTGAAAATGACTATGATTGAGAAAAAAATAATTGGACTAAGTCTACAAAGGTAATTTGACTAATTTTGTAAAAGTAAATAGACTAAGTCTGTAAAGACAAATAAATTAAATCTGCAAATGTAAACTAAATATCTAACAAGACAAGTTGACTTGTGGACTAAGTCTGCAGAAATTGACTGACTATTTTACAAAGGGTAACTAAGCCTGAAACAAATTGATTCAAATCTACAAAACTAAGTTGAGCCTGCAAAACAATATGGTTTGATCTGCAAAGCAAGTTTTAATAATATAGTCTGTCACTGCTAGCTATTATTAATCTACAAAGGTAAGTATCTGTGGCTGCAAAATCAAAGTAACAACACTCTGCAAAGGTGAATAACCAGTGTGTAGATTCAAGCAGCTAACTGTCAGCAAAGGTAAGTAACTAAAGCTACAAACAAAATACAAAGGTAAGTAACAAAGGCTACAAAATCAAATCGACTGAATCTGAAAATCAATCATTTATCTGCCAATTGTGTAATATGGAAGACTGAAAAGTAAAATTCTATTCAAGTCAATGAAAATTCTGGATATATACTGTTATCAATGAAACCAATTTCAATTTACAAATAAATGTACAGAATACAACGTCAAAGTTGACAAAATATATATCTGAAATGTAAATCAAAAGTTGGATATCAGGGGTAAACTGTTTTACAACCCTGAATATCAAATATCAATCACTATACAGACCTACCTGCTGCATACAATACCTAAACTTGGATGTAAATATTGTAAAGCTTATACGTTTACAATATTACTTCAAAAAGAATAACAAACTACAAATATGTATAATCAATAATGGGGTAAAGTTGGGCAATGACAAAGTATGGCAACTAATAAACCAAAACTTTTCAACAACACAACAACCCAAGTCCAATAAATCAAAGTACACTTATCCTTATTACCTCCCCTTACTCGATATCAAAACCAAAGTAGATCAAATAGCAAAGTTGACGATGCCTATTAAGTATTAGTAATGGGGGTGTACAAGGTTGTAGGTTAAGGAGTGCTAGTATAAGTTAAGGTTTGGGTATGTTAGATGGACATCATGCTCTCACGTCACGCCCCACGTTGGGCGCCAAAATGTAGCAGTGTCCTTGTGCAATAAACAAGTGACGAAATTCTCAGGGTCTGAGATTCTTTATTATATCAGAACATTATCAATAGGCATCAATTTTCACAAACAGTCATCTAAAGAACCCTGTAATAACAATAAAGTTTCATAAGTATAAATTACTATAATTCAATATTCAACATATAACAATAAATATAAAATCAGTACAATAATTCGAGTGTAAGGAAAATAGTTTGTATCTTTTCCTTTACCTAAAAATATTATTCAAAAATGCTATTTCATTTTAACAAAATGATAGTTAACCATTTTAAACGATTATTAAAAAGTGTACGTGATTTTCTGTATTCTAACGGTATCATATTTTTACCATATTGTCAAGTACAAAAATATAACGGTTATCGGTCGGTTCGAATAGTAAAAATGTTAATTTTACTATTTAACAAATAAATTCATAATAACATAAATAATAAAAATATTCGGCCTAGTGTAGTGCACACAAAAAAATAAAATGCTTAATATATAGCACTAATAATACATAAAATCGGCACTAGACAGTACATTCTACACAGTACAATACAAAACATACAAAACATAAAAATACATATATTTCACACAAAAACCTACCTCGCATGAGGTGCAAAGGTCAAGATACTGTAGTATACACAACTGGTGCTATGTAGCTCAGTAGATTCATCATTTTACATCAACCTGAAGATTATTATAAATTCATAACTAACTTGTTCATAATATAAAATAGGATTATCTCCCATTTATATGTATTTTACAACAATACACATAAATTTCAGTAATCAATGGGTTAAAATCTGTATCATACGCTCAAACAAACTAGTAAAATGCATTTACAAAGCTGATAAACTTACTTATTGACTTTTATAAACTTTTATGCTTAAATTGCAACATTCAAAAGTTTATCTCATCTTTTATCTATTTAAAACTATTTAATTAGGTATTTAATCTGTTTAATTTTACGTTTATTTCATTCATTCATGACAAACACACACTGTTTCAGAACACTCTCTTTAAATTTCATACCTCTCTCAAACAATCAACTTTTACTCTGTTTTAAAATCTGGATTTAGGGAATATATTAACTAGTGATATTAGAAACTAAAGAAACTGACCTTTGAAATAGAAATTGTCCAACTCCAAAGAATTATCAAAGTCTTCAAACACAAAAATGTTGACAATATAAACAAGGGAAAAAAATGGCTTCCTTCTTTCTCAAAGCTAACCAAGAATTGCCTCAAATTGGATATTCTAATAAAAGATTCCCGCCAAAAAGATATTTGACCAATAGAAACCAGGAAAAACCTTAAGAAAATATTTACTCCTGAATGAACTAGCAGACGACAAAATAACTGTAATAGTTTAGTAGAACTGATTTATTGACAAAACAAATCTTGGAAACTGGCATAATTCATTTATAAAAATGAATTCTACTGAAAAAAAATAGAATTAAACAAATACATATCAAATTAATTCAAGAAAATCAGAATAAAATCACAATCTGGGAAATATCTACAAAATAAATAAAATATAGCTCCCACAAAAGTATTCAGCCATTCTACCCTGTTTAGACATGTTAGATATAAAGTACCATAGAATGATAGAATATTGTATATATGATCAGTATGAGCCATGAGAATTGCCAGCTTGTGCATATTTTTACCCCGTTTACAAATGAAGTACCATAAAATGATAGAATATTATAGTCATGATCAGTATGAGCCATGAGAATTACCAGCCTGTGAATATTTTTACCCTGTTTAGATATAAAGTACCACAGAATGATAGAATATTGTATATATGATCAGTATGAGCCATGAGAATTGCCAGTCTGTGCATATTTTTAGCCTGTTTACATATAAAGTACCATAGAATGATAGAATATTGTATATATGATCAGTATGAGCCATGAGAATTGCCAGTCTGTGCATATTTTTAGCCTGTTTACATATAAAGTACCACAGAATGATAGAATATTGTATATATGATCAGTATGAGCCATGAGAATTGCCAGTCTGTGCATATTTTTACCCTGTTTACATATAAAGTACCATAGAATGATAGAATATTGTATATATGATCAGTATGAGCCATGAGAATTGCCAGTCTGTGCATATTTTTTCCCTGTTTACAAATAAAGTACCATAGAATGATAGAATATTGTATATATGATCAGTATGAGCCATGAGAATTGCCAGCCTGTGAATATTTTTACCCTGTTTACATATAAAGTACCATAGAATGACAGAATATTGTAAAGATGATGAATATGAGCCATGAGAATTACCAGCCTGTGCATGTTTTTACCACGTTTACAAATAAAGTACCATAAAATGATAGAATATTATAGTCATGATCAGTATGAGCCATGAGAATTGCCAGCCTGTGAATATTTTTACCCTGTTTAGATATAAAGTACCATAGAATGATAGAATATTGTATATATGATCAGTATGAGCCATGAGAATTGCCAGCCTGTGAATATTTTTACCCTGTTTACATATAAAGTACCATAGAATGACAGAATATTGTAAAGATGATGAATATGAGCCATGAGAATTACTAGCCTGTGCATATTTTTATCCCGTTTACAAATAAAGTACCATAAAATGATAGAATATTATAGTCATGATCAGTATGAGCCATGAGAATTGCCAGCCTGTGCATATTTTTTCCCTGTTTACAAATAAAGTACCATAGAATGATAGAATATTGTATATATGATCAGTATGAGCCATGAGAATTGCCAGCCTGTGCATATTTTTAGCCTGTTTACATATAAAGTACCATAGAATGATAGAATATTGTATATATGATCAGTATGAGCCATGAGAATTGCCAGCCTGAGCATATTTTTAAACTGTTTACATATAAAGTACCATAGAATGATAGAATATTGTATATATGATCAGTATGAACCATCAGAATTTCTAGCCTGTGCAAATTTTTACCCTGTTTAGATATAAAGTACCATAGAATGATAGAATATTGTATATATGATCAGTATGAGCCATGATAATTGCCAGCCTGTGCATATTTTAAACTGTTTACATATAAAGTACCATAGAATGATAGAATATTGTATATATGATCAGTATGAGCCTTGAGAATTGCCAGCCTGTGCATATTTTTACCCCATTTACATAGAAAAAATCTAGGCAAACACAAGACACAAAAAAATTAAATAAAAAAGGGGGCCACTTTTGGACATACTTCACAAAAATGTCAGATGTTTGCTAAACCATTGACATGAAACTGAAACTATAAAAAGAAGAAGACCAAATGGAAATTAACCGAATCATATCCGATGAAAACACATAAAAAGTAATAGACCAAATTGGAATGTAAGCATTATAAGTACAAAGCACTTTTTATTATGTCAGTTTTATTTTTTCATATTTTTGTGTTTTAGTGCTTGGCTTGTTGAATCTAGAGCTTAAAATTTTATTGTCTGTCTTTCTATTATTCTGTCCACTGACCCAGGATGTAGGGGAGGGTTGAGTACTCACAAACATGTTTAACCCCACCATGTTGTATAAATGTCTGTCCTTAGGTAGGACCATGCATTTTCAGTGGTTGTTTTGCATCTTCCTTGTTGTTTCTATGTGAATTTTGTTTATTTTGGGATTTGTGGTTATTATTATTTAATGCTTGACATTTATTTCAGAGCCAGGTAATGACATACATGTGTGTTGGGCTGTTGCTCAGTGCTGAAAGCCACATCATTGGTGACCACTAGATGATATAGTTTTTCAAGATATTCTTTAAATCGGGATAAAGCCTCAATGACGCATACCCCATATCCTTTCTTTTTCATATCATTTTAATAAGATTTTTTTCATATGTAATAAACATGAACAGTAGACAAAATGGGAACAATTGTTCCCATATTTAAAGCCAAGCCTAATGTTTTACCTAATTCATGTTATTTTAAATTAAATATAAGATTAAAATTTCTTTTGCTGAATAATCTGTTCTAATAAATTTAGAAACTATAAGGAATTAAAGAACAAGTATGGATTTTTTGTGTTTATATGGAGACTAATTATTTCTTTAATGGGAAGGGAGCTGACAAATTCTGTAGCATCAGTGTGTTTATTTTTCAAAATAGAAATTTTATTTTCCACAATTATTTTTAAGGTAGGATTATTTATTCCCCAATCGAGAAACTGGCATTACATCTTTCAAGATATGGGATTGCCCATTTTGAATAACCGACTTCATGATTGAATGTTTTTTTAAATTTGGGTAGCCCATGCAGATTTCAAGTTTAAGTGAAGAATTTCATAATATCAGACATCCTGCTACTACCCCCTTTTTTACAATGCCATAATTTTTTTATATAAAGAGGTGTATGCCAAATTTCTTTTCCAGGCTACAATTTTATCCCCCCAGACCACCTTTTTGTTTTTTTCCGTTTGTAACAACACTGTTCAAAAGGTGCATTTAACTGCTTATTATTTTGTTATTAAATTATAATAAGTATGTAAATGTTTGTTTATGTTTAGTTTGTTAATTTTCTGCATAATTCAATAGCAATCACTTGATCAGTACAAATCAAACACACGACATTTGTGTTTGCCACCCTTTCCCGGAAGTCATATATATCAGACGGAAGTACCTGTTGGCTAGTAGCCGCATGAGGTGCTCACGCCGGAACTGCATCGAAATAGTTCCGCCTTTATACGCATGCGGGACGTTAAATCCTCACGGACGAAACCTCCTCACGCGACAGCGTAACAGCTGCCCGTTACATCGACCAAGTCTTGACACCCCATGTTCAGCCCCATTTCGCACGTCATCAAAACAAGACTTTCCAACAGGACAATGCACGTGCGCATACCGCAAGAGCCACAAGAGACTTCCTACAGCAGAATAACATTAATGTTATGGATTGGCCGGCTTCGAGTCCAGATTTAAACCCTATTGAACATTTATGGGACGAAGTTCAAAGACGGTTGAATAATGAGCAGCCAAGTCCGACAACTGCAGCTGAACTTTCACAAGCGTTTCAGAGAGTATGGGCACGTATTCCGATGGCGTTTATTAATCGGCTCATCAACTCCATGTACCGAAGATGTGCCGCAGTAATTGGTGCCGGTGGAGGACATACACGTTATTAACGGACGTGGGAGCACAGCATTGAAAACATGTGACGTTGCGACAATTGTGACGTTTTTGTGAACATTGTAACCAAAAGACTGTAAATCATTCATTAAATTTTGTAAAAATTAATTTAAAATATATAAATGTCACTTTGAAATAAATGTATGTGAACATGTCATTTTGTGCGACGTTTCTTTTGCGGTTCAGTATATATATATATGTAAACTGTATATGTACCTCCAATGATATAAATCATTTGTATTTGATTGCTTGCTCTTAATGGGCCCTTAATTGGAAATAAAAAATTCTTATTCTTATTCATATTCTATTTGGTGTAGTTTATATATTATTAAAAGATTAGGGAAGTTTTTCCCGAAAAAAATATGAAAAAAGACGAATTTTGGTAGAATCTACATGCATTTATAAAATGGTTTAGAAGACCTGCCGAGTTATTTATTTTCAATACATTGGAGGTCAGGTTATTTATTTTCAAACTACTACAGAACAAACCATTCATGTTTGTTATTATCAAGGCTGAGTTATTTATTTTCAAAATCCTCCTGTCCCCCCCCCCCCCCCCCCAGAATATCAAATGGTCGTCCCCTTAGCCGATAGTAGAACATTCGTGTCTTTCGAACATCGCCATTTTCCTCAATGTTATCAAATCACACGGCTGCAAATTTATCACATGCGGTCTGTTGTTATTGGAAAGCTACTCTTTAGTTAAATAGGTCAAAAGCGAGCTTATACGACTACGTCGAAAAATCGTGCCTTTTGTTTTAATTCCCGGGGAAATTATTATAAATATCTCCACATCCGCGGTACCACATTTGCATGTTTCCGGAATCAGAATGAGTGCCAACTGAATATGCCTTTCGTCTACGATACTACAGATTTGCTAACAAAATCCCGGATGTGAGCCAACTGCCCGTAGTTATTTCTTAATATTTACATCAACGGTTGCCAACACTATCCCGGATGTATGCCAACAGTGCCTACGACAAGAACCAAAATATCATTCTGCCCGTCTATCAATTCAGTATATTCGGTAGCCATCGTTGCCAACGAGGGAGCCAAGATTGCTAACAAAATATTTGGAATATCGTTAGATATTTCACGTGCAGGCTTGTAGCTGCCTATATATAGCTATGACATCATTGAAATGTTGGGAGAATTTCAATGCGTGAGCAGGTTTTTTTCAAAAAGAGCTTCTTATAGTACAAAAATAATAAAAATCGAAACAATCGATTGTTGCTTTTCAACTTAGGGTCGTTATGAACTATGAATTATGTATCATACCTTCTATATAGAGGCCCATATTTTAAGTTTCTAAAATCCATTTATTTATTTGTATATTTATGAAATGAGGGATGAGTAGTGAAAAATAAATGAAAACGGAACGACTCAGCTGATTCTAAAAACGGATGTTAGATATACTGTATATTTTGGTTGATATATATATATACGATGTTATATTTTTGTCCAGTTTCCCATTTTAAATAATAAAAATGAGAAGGTATTTACCTTACAGCTCCATTTTCCGGCGATGCTGAAATGTATAAATGATATAAAACAAGATAAGAGTCTTTGACCTACTTTATCTCGTTATTCGGATACTTGAGGATATCTTCTCAAAGTTCAACGGGAATATTAGAAAAGAACCCGGATATAACCAAGAAGTTGGGTTCCTACAACCAAACAACCCGGATGTTGGACCAGTTACGATGATTTCGAACCAAAGAACCTGGATAGAACCAAGGTTCAGAACCAAAAGACCCGGATGGAACCAAGGTTTTGAACCAGAGTGCCCGGATAGAACCTACTTGCATTCTGAAATCTCATGTCTTTTTATACCTTCAACGTATTTTCCAAGTCATTTATTTATTTAGTATATTTTATGTATATATTATATAATAATATATATATATATATATATATATATATATATATATATATATATATATATATATATATATATATATATATATATATATATATATATATATATATATATATGATTCCATGATGAATCGGCCCATAACAAACTCGTACCATAACCAAATCAGACCATTACCAAATCGGACTACACAAAATCGGACCATAACAAATTCGGACCACCAGATAACTATAAGCTAATACACGAAAGGTAATTGATTTTTCACACCAAAATTGTTACAAAGGGCCCGACTTCTGGATATTTAATTATTTTTATATTTTTCGTTGTTGTTGTCTTATTTCATTTAAAGACAATCATAGTTACGACGATCGTATGACCATGGCAAGTCAGTAATGACAAATAATGAAATTTTAAAAGGATTTAACAAAGTGTGCAATTTAACTCAAAAAGGTACATGTAACTAAAAGAAGAAAAAATTTAAAAAGAACATTTAATTAAGTTAAATTTAAAAAAAAATGCCTTAAAATGATTAATGCATATACGTTTACTATACATGTGTAGCATGCATGTACAAGTAAATCAATTATGAATGTGACAATCTATAAACATGGATCGATAAAACCATTGCAAAAAATTATCGGTCTACTCTATTTTAATATGAATAAAAAACACAAAGGGTTCCAACATTCAAATTCTCGCTTAACGAATTATTCGTGGAAAGACCTTTTGCTTTTTTGTTCTGATTATTATTTAAGGTTTTTCATTTATAACTTGACGATGAACACATAATAATGGCATGGGATCTTCTGTAAGGACCTCAGCGACCAATGACCTAGAAATAGGTCACAAGGCCAAAGGTCAAGGTCATGACCTAGATTACGTATTTTGCATTTTTTCACACTATAAGGTTTTTCTCAAATTTTTAAAGAAGTTAAAGTTATTTAAAAGGGTGAAATTTAGGCACTACTTTTGATGGTCATTTCTGATAACGTTGTTATTTCTGTAGACGTTTTTAGACGTTTTGAATATATTGGAATGTTAATTAATGTGACAATGTTACAGCCCATGAAAACGTCTAGAATTGTCAATTTCTAAGGTCATATTAATGACGTTTTTGATGTTTATAGTGCAAAACAGTATAATTCATCACAAACATTTAGTTAACCAGAAATAAACATTTTTCTTAGTTATTCAAACTAGCGGTCCATATATTTTTTAATAGTTGTGAAATTACCTATCATATCAAACCAGAAGGGATATTAGTAATACGGGAAGCAGTATAATACCTACCTTATTTCAGTCAAAAGTGCATAGAACCATATTTTTGTGCAATCGCTGATATGCTCTAAAACCAATAATTACATTTTAATCCTCAATCTCATTATCAACATAAGTGCAATTGAGGTGGAAAGACCTTCAATTGTTCTTTGAACAATTGCTTTTTAATTATGTATAGTTTTACTTTTTAAAAAGACATTTAACAGACACCTTAAAACAGTAAAATTACAAACAAATCATTGATTTATTCCATGATTTAAAAAACAACTGGCATACTAATAACGAAAGTGAAAGTAGAATAAGAATTTTCGGAATCCACCTTAGAAACATCGATTCGTTTGTGTGCGTTTCTGTCGTGGTTAAAATGAGAGGTAGGCAAACTCGAATATATACATTTTATGTTTTTGTCTATATATATATATATATATATCAATACTAAACTAGTTTTATAATAATTTTTTTTTTACTGAAATACATGATAGGTGCGATTGCGCGTTTTAAACTAAGATATATATGTCACTATAAAAGAAAAAATCAATACCAAAGTCGGGCCTCTAAATATTTAAATAAATATTTCGTATATTATGCGATTTTTAATTGTATGTATTGATGTTGGATGGATGATGTTAACTATTACAGAATTTTTTAAAAATATTGAATATCTGTAGTAAGAGTATATATATTTTGTAAAATCTTTAATTTAAGGGACTGGGCAATATTTTTCACATGGATGGGACCGGTACAAATGGGCATAAGACACGGACATTTTTAATACTTGTAAGCCATATGGCGCATATTGTTTTTAAAAAGAAATGTTCATGGGACCAACACTTTTCACTGTTTATGGTGAAAATTAGAAACTATGTCTGTCCCTAACCCTAACCCTAACCTCTAACCCAAAACCCCCTTTCCTTCTTGAACCTTACAATAATATCAGAGTTTGGAAGTAAGTGATTTACTCAATATATTACGGGACAATGACATTTTTAAACAACTTCATGAATGGGACAATTATTTTTCTCTGGTATCTAGACCATGGGACATGCTCCTTTTTTTCTCCCCATAAAGATTTTGTACCACCGGCCCTATCCCTGCGATAAATATTGCCCCGTCTCTAAAATGGGAAGGAAGTGTCAAGTGATCTTGGATCCTGAAAATTGTTTTTTGCGGCGTTTTTATCGGATGCTTTGGCCTGCTTTTATTCCATTAACCACACTTCCCATTAAAAATCAGATGATGACTACCAAATTACGTGTCGCCTATATTCATCTTTGTTTCTTCCCTGTTTATTGTATTTCTTTTAGAAGTCTTCTTTTGCAAAGATACAGAAAGACATTCATTATATTTTCTTTTTAGAATTGTGGTTATATTTCCTGGTTCTAGCAAGTTGTTCAGCAGATCTATACCACGGACCAGAGGTAAACTCCCTGGCTACTTGACAATAATATTGATGTATTTGTGCCTATTGCCCTTGCCAAAACGGAACCTCTTCATGGCAGTTAATTGCCCAAAGAAAAAGAACCGGTTCAGGACAGGCAATTACAAAAAATATACCCTTTGCAGAACATACAACAACAAAAAAACATGCTCTATACCAAAGAAAGTGATATACCTTTATATTATAACAATTGTACATATTAATAAGCAACTAAATATTGGTAAGGAATTTTGAAAATGAAACAATTTTCTTGGTTATTTACCTCTGTATTTTAAGCATAAAATTATGCACCTAAGAAATGACCCCTTTCTAAACAGTTGTCCAGGAACTATGACCCTGTACTAGACAGCAATATCGAAAATACGATCTTTTACTGGGGTACACTCATACTACTATATTTATCGGGAGTATCTCCCTCCCTGGGTTTAAGCTCAACCTTTGGATATTTACCGCAGTTGCAAACAATCTACAATCTAATAATAGATATCTAGGCGTCAGCAGAGGTAAACGTTTTTTTTTTAATTTGAAAAATAAAATAAAAATTAATTGACCTAAAAATGACAAATAAAAACAACAATAAAAGGTGAAAAAAAGAAAGGCTCAACGTTTTGCCTATAACTATCCTTGATCACAATCACACATTATAAAAAAAAAAATAACTGTTAACAGTTCAAAATCTCCCCATTGACCAATTAGGTTGTGTCTTAATTGAAAAGGGACACATGTTTCTCTGTTTTCTTAAACCTATCGAGACAAATAAGATAGTTCACAGTCACGTGACGAACTGAAACATTGAAAATTTAAGGGTTGCTTTGATTAAAAAATGTACAGATAAATACGAAGTTTTTCATATGATGATTTTTTGTTAATATGACTACCTTGGATATCAGTAGAAAACCGTCAATGTATTCTAACATCTGGCATTTGAGGGGTAATATTCATTTTTTTAAAAAGTTGTTTTTTAATTGATATCCTTCTAATTTTAAATAATATATATATATATATGTGTGCTCTTTGTAAGTTCTTTTTGGTTTTCTTTAGAAAGCGGAATTTTCTAACGTCGACAAAGATGATTTTGTTGGCAGACATTACAATGAAGCCATACCAAAGTTTATTACAAGGGTCGTTAATCCGGATGAAGCTTATATAAAGAGGTGTAAAAAGACCATAGATTCGGTAGCTGAGCTCATGCGAAGCAAACTGGTGCGTTATAAGGTCGCATCTACCGTTAAGGTAAATATTTTAAAGTAAAATTGCATGAAAATATACTCGTCTTCTCAAGTCAACGGTTTTCCAAGTGCAGTTTATAACCCTTGACTTGACGCGGGAAGATTATTTGCAGATTATATTTCTTTTACCCGAAAAGATAAAACTTTTTTTAGAGTGTATCTTGTCGAGATTACTTTGAAAGTTTAACCAAATTTAAAATATCTTTTCTGTCCACTGATATTAAAGGCCGAGTTATTTAATGGGTTTTTTTTTCATTGTGTCTTTAGTCAAACTTAAAAAATTATAACATTATGACCTTAGGACATGTACGGTTAATTAGAAATCCTTTCTGTTTAAAAAGACCAACGTCGAGTTTTTAACTTTGGATTTTAATACACCAATTCAGATAAGAACCCAAAGACAAAGGTGTGTTGTCCTGGTATTTCATTTAAAGAATCCATCACATTCTAAACAGAGAAGAAATTGTATAGCAATTAAATTAAGATAACAAATACTGAAATATTAATAAAAATTGAACAAAATATCAAAAGAAGTCACAAGTATTACATGAAGACGTATTTTGTCAAAAACAAAACAAACAAAAAAATACAAAACAACAAAAAACCAAACTAAAAAAACCAAAAAAAAACTAACAGCGTATGACGAACGTACCATACGCTCTGACTGCTAATCTACTACATTCTTTATGTATGAGTAATAAGGATGCTTCTATTTTTAAAATGTCTTGAAAAGTACAAATTGTCACCCAAAGATACAGTTTGTACATGTAATATTCTAACATCTGCGAAATTATTACAAGCTGAAAAGTAATCTGCTTGCCCTTCCGGGGCGCCTGGGTTCGTTCCTGGTTTTTGTGGAATTTCGTGTTGTTCGTTGTTTTTTGGTTTTCAATGTTTATTTGTTGTACTTGTGGTTGTTCATTTGTCTTCCCAGGTTTGTCTGCCCGATGGGTTGCGTTTTTTTATTTTCTCCTTTAGATAAATGGTTTCCTTCTCTTGAATTTTTTGTCAAGTATATAGTTAGTTAGTTTCTCAACATATTTACAGGAAAACAAATTGTTTGTTATCAATCTATTGAAATAAACCAACAGCTGTCGTATATATACACATTTAAAAGGTTCATAGATATGCGTTTGACATTGTAGATAAAAATGACAATGAAAATGTCCACCTGTTTCATTCAGCTTTTAAGAATACGTAAACATGGTAACTGTATAGTAAATATCGACAAAAAAAATGCCGAAGCGACAAAACGTGGGGAAAGATCGAAATCCAAAAGCAAGGAATGCCGCTAGCATACATGTATAAAAGAATAATTCCAATATGGTGTGTATAGTTGATTCTGATTGGTCGACAACGTGACGTCTGAGCTCTTTTATTTTTCGATAAATGACGTTCAATGGATGAATATGTGACCAAGTAAAAGAGTCCCATTTTAAACCACTCATTTCTTTCTAATTATGGCTAAAAGTGTAATTATTATGGAATTATAAGTAACAAGAGTTCTTTTTCCGACTTTACCGGTGTATAAACTCACAAAGTTAACATAAAGCCCTTCGGACTTTATTCAGTTTATGAGTGAACTGGTCTCCTTTACACACCGATAAATTGCGGAAAAACAATTCTTATTACTATAATAAAAACATATAATAAACTAAACAAAGTAAGATAGCGCAGAAACTAAAGCACTAGCACTGTGAACTCCCACTAAAGACCGGGAGTTACATCAGGTGCTTCGGAAAGGTAAGCATGTTCTGCTTCGTTAACGGCACAAGTGAGTAAAATTCAAATTGCAAATGAAATGTCAAGTGAGCTTTAAATTCCAGAAGGGCGTAAAATGTAACTGAAGTTATCTAGTCTCATGCATTTATGTTTAGAAACTTGGTAACGGCTAATAACTTCTTGATGAGGATCGTAAAATTTTGGAGTGTAAATTGACAAAGACTGTATAAAACCCTGTCTTAAACGTTTATGTGACAGCAATCTCATTCTGCCGAGAAGGTCGTCGTATATGCTACATGCACTGCAGAAAAGAATCAACTGTGAAATATGCACACCATAGGTAATAGGAAAAGTTCTCAATCGGAAAATTAAAATCATCACGTTTGTCATAAAGGTTTGATTTCAATCGCCCATTATCATCTATTTACAAATCTACATATGAAGTAGGTGTGTCTGTAGGCTCTTTAATTTCAAGTTTACTGGGATAGATGAGATGTAGATTATCTTAGAGTTAGGATTATTAAGTGACAGAACATCATGTATATACCGAAAACTGCAATTACAAGATTGGGCTATTTTCTTTTCTTTTCTCTGTAGCAGCATGCAAAAATTAAGGCTCGTATGAAGACAAGAACAGATTGACCAAAAGCGACAAAAGCAGCGGAAAGTGTATCGACATTGAAAAATCCATCGTCTATTGAAAAACCTGTCCAATAAAATATCGATGAGACATTCCACTATAATAACAACATCAGTCTCAAGAGTACTTTTTTTAGAATTTGTTTGGTTTTTTTGTTTTTTTTTTTCACAAAGGCGCCGAATGCTAGAAAGAACTAATGACTTAATCGACCGATCCAATCTGAAAGATGTCAACGTCTTCTTTCTCTCTGTTCGATCATTTCTGGCATAGTCCTCAACTGTATCTATTAGTGTTTGGTTGTGCTTCCAGTTGATATGCAGGGGCTCACTATATATATTTGATTTATTTATTCCCGTAACAAAATAAAATACTTCATAAAACACACTAACGTAACAATAAGTACATGTAAATAGTTGTATAAAATAATATTTCTTTAAAACTGATATTCTGAAAACCGGCTTCTTCAAGGCGTTGTACCCGAAGTGCTCAAATCATCTATAATCTCCAAAAACTAAGACTTAACATTGAAATCTTTTTTTTAATTCGTAGTTGTATCGAAATGGTTTTTATGCTGTTCTGTCAAGAATTTCTGTTAAATGTTAAATTGAAGAGCACTTGTATTATCTTTTCATTTTACAGGGAGGATCACTAGGAAAGGGAACGGCTGTTAAAGACAAGGCCGACGCAGACCTTTTATTTGTCCTTAATGGAATTGAATCAGTAAAAGACCTACGTGTAAAGTTACCAGAAATACTAACACATCTTCAGTCTGCATTAGATAGATCAGATTATAATGTTACAGCAATCAATAGGACACCGTTCACTATTCAGTTTCAAATTGAAATCGGAGGCATGTATCAAGATGTCGACTTACTTCCAATCATTGACCTTAAAATGAAACATCGTAAGTGTGTTAAATTTTTATATAAATAGACCAAAGGCTGTCAATAGTCACTGCTTTGGCACGAATTTTCACTTTATTATTCCCGTCCACTAATGTGCCCCTTCCACGTATAAATTTACCCTTGTCCGTCCGGTTAGATTAAGTTTTTGGATTTATAGGTCCATTTCTCAGAAACCCATGAAGATTTATCAATGATATTATACCACTACAATCATTATATAACACTGAACGCAACTGATCAAATTTGGGTCAATTTGACCTTCATTTAATGCATGAGTGACTATGAAAAACTTTTGCATTTTGTTTTATATTCTCGGAGTACATGATGTTATAAATCAATGATACTTCACCACAAAAATCATCTTACTTTATTTAATGCATTTCTCCAACACCTTGGTCATTATGGGTTAGTGACTTGGTTAGGTTTTTTAGTTTAACTCCGTTTCTCGGAAACCTATTGAGATATATAAGTGTTTTATACCTACTCATTCATCTTATATGGAAATACAAAAGTCAGCAACATTTGTGGTACATGTAGTATATCAATGATATTTCACAACTACATCATTCTTGAGTGTATTTGATTAATTTTTTGCATTTAGGTATATAATTAAAGAACCGACTGTAATATTATTAATGATATTTCACAACTGCAGTCGTCTTATATAGTGCAATACAACTCATCAACACCTGAGTCAACACAACCTACATGTTATGCATGAGTGACTTTAATTTTTTTTTTTATTTTTTCCCCACCTTTTGTGTATTATGGTAAAGAACCCATGGTAATGTTATGATGATATTTCACAATTACAGTCAACTTATAAAGTACAACACGGCATAGCTACGTATGAGTCGATATGACCTACATTTTAAGGTAGAGGTATTTTTATAAAATTCTGGTCTATTTCTAAAAAAAACCTGTGAAAATATATCATTGATATTTTACAACTACAATCATCTTCTTTAGTTCATAAAAGATCAACAACAACAAAATTCAAATGACCTTCATTTCATGCTTCAGTGACTACATATAAATTAGCAATTGGGTCGTTATGTCAAAAACAGAATTTATTTTAACACTGTGGATTCATTATTTTTAATTGGGGATAAAAAGTAAATGTTTGCAGCGTATATTATGAAACTTTCAAAATTTAAAAAAATAATTCTCAAAACGAATTATTGTCATAAATAATAGATGGCAATTATATGTGTAGGGGGACGGGGCATCCGTGTCTTTAGAGACAAAATCTCGAGTTTCCTTTGTCTTTTTACAAGTTGATCAATTTTTAAATCTGTTATAAATAAGATTAAAATTCCTTCTACAAAGGTGATCTTACTTTGAATTTTACGAAACTTTTTAGGTCCAATCGATTTTATTGCTCAAAACGTTTTGATTTTTATCGTTTCCGAAATGTTTGGTTGCGAGCTTCTCTGATGAAGGCTTATCCAGAAATAGTGTAAAAAGGCGATGTTGGGTAAAGGCCCTTAATCGAACCCCAATATAAGTAAACGCCAAAACGAGAGCACCATTCACTAGCAATGTCAGTAAACACTAGGGGCGCCACTGGGCGGAAACCACAGTTTGTTTACAGTATACTGGTCCCACAATAGACAGGAAAAAGTTGTAAAGAAGCGGAATCCAGTTTTCAAATAACTTCCCCCAAAACAGCTCCACCTGACGTTTACTGACATTGCTACATTCACCCTTCAACAAAAAATTGAACTCGAACATTAATAGTAAGCTCTCGCAAGCCACCTCCAAACAAAAGATAAATAGAGTAAATTTATTTAAAGAACACCTATTATCTGATAGAGACACCAAATCCCCCAAAGTAAAAAATATGTTTAGACAAGTCTGCCTATTGCAACTTGCATATACATTGTACGCATTGTAGCTTAGTTAATTTTTTTTCTTGTCAAAATTTTAATTTGAAGCTGGAGTGTTAATGAATTGAAAGTTCATTTTTCTTTCTTTCAATGAACTTTACAGCTACTATTTTTGGAATTTTGATGATTGTTCTTATTAATTCATCATTATATCTTTAACCGGATTTCCAACATTTTGATCTCGAGCACTGCTGATGAGTTGTCAGTCAGCGAAATGGCAATACAGTGCATCAAATTTATTGAGGTATTTTTTGATACATTTTATTAATAAGATCCAGGAACCATGAACTGAATTTTAATGCAGAAAAGGGTAGAGTGTATAGCTGTATGAAACGAGTAACACATAGCCTACGAGGAATTTGTAAATTCAGAATTGTATTGTTGTTGTGGCCAGTTTAGTTATCTGATCTAGAACAAAATAGAGGAATTACTATTTTGAAGTTGAATTCGTTATATCAGAAAGGGATTTGTAAAAAAAAGTTTACATACGCAAATCTTCAAGTTCTTGCCTCGTAGCAAGATTTTATTCATTTGCCTGACCGAAATGACAAATACTGCAGTGTTTAATACAGAATTTCAATTGCTTTTTTCATACTTAGGCGCTAGATTGTGATCGAAAATATATTTTTATTAACTAAACAATGTCGTTGAATATTTCAGCCACAAAAGAAAATTTAAAGTCAGTTTACAAAGAGATAAGGCAGAATGAGGACCTGAGAGATAATTACTTTAAATGTCTGTCATCCCTCCAAGTTAATGTTGTTAAACAAGTACCAGAAAAAGTTAAGAAAGTTATTCGACTACTTAAATACTGGATCAAAAAGAAAAAGGTATAATAGATTTTTAAATAATAATTGTATGAACACGGAAGCGAAAACGGTCCTGACTGAAATTATCATCTGTATCAGTCTTTAGATGTAGCTGTTGATTCCAGTGTAGACTGTCAAACTTGCCGTTATTCTTATCATTGACATAATGACACTTGCGGTGTATAAAATTTGTGATAAAGTGGTATAATGGTTATTTTTAATGAGACATTCCATAAAAATTCTATAAATGAATGCCGAATGAAACATTGGAAATCAAATAGACCAGAACCCAAAAATTAAATGAAAATATGAAAAATAAATGAATAATAAATAGATACCAACCAAATACTTAGTCGACACCAATTTGATTTTTACTTCTTTGGATTTTGCCTGTCCGATTATCAAACTTTGTAAATTTTGAGAAAAAATATTTTTGCTATTTCATTTTGCAAAAACGCTGAAAATTCGCTTCAAATTCTTCATTTTTCAAGAAATTAAAAAAAAAGTGTTTTCCTGCTACTACAGTTTGGTTAAAATAGGGATTTTTTGTACATTTTTTGCAAATTTTAGTTAAATTTGTGTCCCACATAAATAACATTTCGCTCGATCGCGCCAAATTTTTGGCTATGAAAAATCCAAAGAACTAAAAATCAATTTGATGTGGACTAGAAAAAGTAAAAAAAAAACCTGCTAACGACTCCTACGGTAGAAATTATTTAAAATAAAGTTTAAAGATTACCGAGTATGGGGAAAATTTATATTTGAGAAATATACATTTATCTAAATTGTTTACACCGTACAGATCAAAAGAAACCAAGCAAATCACAAATTATAACTACAGAATAGAGAATGGAAACGGGGAATGTGTCAAAGAGACAATAACCCGACCAAAGAGCAGAACACAGCTCAAGGCTACCAATTGTCTTCAACGCTTCAGCTGGCCCCTGAACAATAAGGTATACTAGTTCAGCAAAATGGACGGCACACTAAACTCCCAAACATAAAAATTAACCAAAATTTAAAAAAAACACACAAGACTAACAAAGGCTAGAGGTTCCTGACTTGCGACAGGCGCAAAAGTGCGGCGGGGTTAAACTTGTTTTGTGAGATGTCAACCCTCCCTCTATACTTCTAGCCAATGTGGAATAAACAAACACACAGCGATAAAGTTGTCTGAGTCCGATGTTAAAATAGGTAACCGAAGAAACTAAGCAAAACGACAATGATCAATATATATTAACAAAGGACTACTAGCAGTTACTGACATGCCAGCTCCAGACCTCAATTAAACTGACTGAAAGATATGATATGTCAATATCATATAGAAAATCAGCCACAATCCCTCCCGTTAGAGGTTTAATATCATGCCATCATAAACTATACGAGACGAACATAACCCGTATCATTCCAACAACTGGTTTTAGAATAAATGTGTTTATTTTCGATGCAAAGACCCTGTGAGTGAATCGATATTAAGTCCAAAAATGCCATCATTAATGACTTGACAACAGTATCATCACTATATCCCTTGTTGATTAGTCTGTTTAAAGGTTTGATTAGCTTTTCAGGTGAATGACGACATTTTTGTGTGCTTTGTATAGAATATTACAATAAAAGATGGGATGCGAAATACCTGAACATATAAGATGTTCGCACGTTGTTTTATATTTACGAATGAGGTCCTTGTACCGATGATAAAATTTAGTAAAAGTTTTGACAAATTTGTGATATCGAAACCCTGGAGTAATAATTTTTTAGTAATACAGAGATTACTTTCGTTAAAATCAAATACGTTGTTACATAAACGAACGAATCGAACAAGTTGAAATATACATGTATAAACCCCATACGATGGTGCCAGGGTATAAATGAAAACATGAAAACAAGCCCGCATGTCTGAGAGGGGAACTGTTGTACTTTCATCCACGTGGTTCCTGTTACCCGGCTCAGTTATAAAGAAACAGTAGTTTTAGTAACTTATTTATTTATATTGGACTGGGAAATAAGTTATGCCAACTTATACTAATCCCTCTCCACTTGGCGGGTGCGAGAGCGGCCCCTGTAGCGGCATTTAAGCCTACTATTTTTCGACATCTACACGGGAGTTTTTAACATGCTAAGGGTGTTGCTCTCCCTTAACACGGGACAGCCATTTTCCGTACCCATCCGACAGACTACCATCGTTTACAGAGACCATCCGCGCAAATGGTGTCGACAGGACGTAAATTTGATCCCTGAAATTCTCATCCCTAACGGGAATCGAACCAAGGACCTTTGGCTTCGTAGTCCGATGCGCTAACCACTACACCACGGCGCCCAACAGTAGTCACAAAAAAGTTACTAGTTGGCTTAGACAAAGACAAATAACAAGTCTGATACTGCTTTTATATTGACCAACCAGTTCATGATGGAAAAAACAAAACCTGAATTTAAAATGGTTTTGTATCAGAATTGAAACATCGAGACATTAGTAAATAAATTCATGTTGTTGATGTTTTGTTACACAATTTCATTTCATTCGTTTTATACTTACCAGCTTAGAAATATACATACGGATTTTACTTCCCTTACCGGTCCAGATTTCGCAATTAGAATAAACCATCTAGGTGACTTCCACCTTCACAACCCGAAGTATGTCCCCTACATGCTTTATTCTACCTGTGCCACTTCAGTTTTATTTTTTGCACCGACGAGTCCAGACGCAAATCTTTTGGTTAATTTGTATTTTTGGAAGTTTGATGATGAGAAGTGAAGGCTCAGAAGCCTTAAAGGATGAATCATCTTCGGTTTTAGAGGATAATAGTTTGTCAACCTCGAAAAAAATCTGAAATTTCCAATTCCGCTGCCGAGAAAAAAAGGTAGGAAAAGGTCATCTTCTCGTAGTAAAAACGATGATTATGCAGACTTAGAGAATCGTATGAATTCTAGATTAGAAGAACAAAACGAACGTTTTGGGTCTATTGACACGACAATGGGACAATTGTTCGAATTGTTGCAAAAGAAAATGTCCAACACTTCGGAAAATGACATTTCAAATTCAGATAGAAATGAGGTCATAGTCGAGGCATCAAGTGCTGCTTGCAGACCAATGTTACCATTGGATAGTGTTTTAAATGAGCAAAGAAATAATGGTGAAAATAGAGATACTCTATCAGTTCAAATTTCGGATTCAGAACGCAGAGACAGTGGTTTCTTATTCAGCGAAGAAGGCTCTGATAATAGAAATTCATATCAAGACTCTTGTGACAGTAGGTCGGTATTTTTCAATACAGTGGAACATAAAAGATTCCAAAAGTATTTACATGTAGTTAGAAATTTGTGTGATAAGACACAAGAGAAGGATGGAGACAAGTCAGTAAGCCATTCACTTGGTGAGAAATTTGGGCTAGATGCATATACATGTACTTCTACATCTGGTGAAAAGACTGGTTTAAAGCTAGAACAAAACCAGATTGGTTCTTGAGATCACAGAATTACTAGCTTCAGGGAAAATTATAAACACAGCTTCCTAATTGATGAATCTTGCCAGGAATATTTCAAGATTCCTACTTTAGATGATGAATAAATTTGGCCCAAAAGCTGCTTTTGGGCGTGACCCATGTTTATTTACTAAAAACTGGAGATCACTTTAAAATCTGGCTTATCAAGGACGGTTAGCAGCTCGTATAGGGCTAATTACATCTTGACAGTACAGTACAAAATGTTCGAGATATTTTTGCGCTCTCTACAAAAACATTACATCAAATGGCAAGAACTGGTGCATGTCATCATGTTATACACCGTAGAGCAACTATGTATGATACAGGTTTAAATGAGCTGAAAGACTATTCTAATACAATTATTTCTTTACCTTTAACGTCTGATGGTATTTTTGGATCTCAGTTTGATGTCAAGTTGAAGGAGAAAACTGAAAAGAACAAACAGTTAGCTGAAGTGCTACCAGATATACATAAACAGAGATTTAATACATCTCATTTAGGCAAAATGAAATCGGCAATAGTCACGTCAGAAACTGCTGAGAGTAAGAAGCCAAAGTTTGATAACAGTTATAAGATTCCAAAGAAAACTGAGTTTAATATACCAGCTAAGCAGAATGCTTACAACAAGTCTTGGGTAAGTTCAGTTGGTAATGCTAAAAACAAGTATTGTTCCTGACGCCAAGCTTCTAATGTTGTTTTCTCAGATACCAGTGGGAGGGAGGTTGAAATTCAAATTTGGGAATCGATGACAGACGACAGCTGGGTTTTGAAGACCTTAAGAGAGGGTCTGAAGTTAGAATTTCTCGAAAACCCTCCGAATACAGGAATAAAACAAACATCTGTGAATGTTAAGAATATACAATTTATTTTAGCAGACGTAGACGATTTATTAAGAAAAGATGCTTTTGAAATTGTACCATGGGAGGAGAAATTTCAAGGTTTTTACTGTACGCTGTTTGTAGTTCCCCAAAAGACAGGCGATTTGAGACCTGTAATCAATTTAAACCTCTAAATCAGTATCTGAGAAAACAACATTTCAAGATGGACACTTTGATAAAGATTTTAAATTTAGTAAAACCATAAGATTTGTCGTTAACTCTCGATTTGACGGATGCCTATTTACATGTCCAAGTCCACAAATCACATTACTAAGAACTGGAGATCACTTGAAAAACTGGCTTATCAAGGACAATTAGCAGCTTGTATGGGGCTAATTACATCTTGTTACTTGCAACAAGCAGTTGGATCTTTGTCTAAGAATTTGCATAAAGGGGAAATGTTATCAGTTCAAGCTCCAAGAGTTTTTACAAAAATAGTAACAGTGGTGGCAGCTCATTTGAGGGTTCAAAACATTGGACAGGCGACTTATCTAGACGATTGGTTCTTATCAAATGCAGAGAAAATGAATCTAATTTTAAATCAAGAGAAAACTCTCAATCTTCTGGTCAGGTTGGGATTCATACTTCACCTGCAGAAATCTGCACTGATCCCATTTCAGAAAATCACATACATAGGAGCAGTATTCAATTTCAAGAAAGAATCAGTTTTTCCCACAATGGAAAGACTGGTGAAATTGGAAAATTCAGTAGGAAAGTAAATGAAAAATGCCAGTACAGCAATGGACTATCTGATAACGTTACGTCTGACAGCATCTTGTTTAGATTGTTTACGAGGCCTATCCTATTACATTCCTGTGTGAATAACAGTATCAAGGACCTTTTTGAAGTCAACAAAGTAGGCATACAGTTTACCACCAGTATTATTACAATATTGCCTTATTGGAGACCTGCGTCAAGAGATCTCACCTAAAAGATCATTTGAGTTGGTGGTTGGGACAGAGCAAACAGAGCGAAGGGCAGATCCCTACACCATTGGTCTGCAACGGTCACAATAAGGACAGATGCATCAATGACAGGGTTTGGGGGTCATTTGGCAAATCAGATTTTTCAGCGGACATGGAATTTACAGGGGAGACAACAACATATAAACCTGTTAGAAATGGAAGCTGTAATTCGGACAGTACAGCAATTTCTACCCCAATTACAAAATCAAAAGGTTCTGCTTCAATGCGACAACATTTCAGTAGTTCAGTATGTAAACAAACAGGGGGGCATCAAGTCTGTAAATCCTTGTTACAAGACATGGCATCTAATGAAAATGGCAATAAAAATGTCAATAAGAGCAGCTCACATAGCGGGCAAGATTAGACGTGAATGGACATTGAACGATCAACTAGTTCGGGTATTGTTCACAGCTTTTGGGGGCAACCGTCAATAGACCTATTTGCCTCCATACACAATCACAAAATACCAGTGTTTTGGACTTAGATACGTCATCCCAATGCTCTAGCAGTGGATACTGTCAATATCATGGGATAACATGTTGGGATAAGCGTTTCCACTAATATGTCTTATTCCAAATGTACTAGAACGCATGAGTCAGTTTCGATGTCGTCTAATCCTGATAGCGCCAATGTTACCGAGAAGAAATTAGTACACAGAACTGCTTCAAAAATCTGTAGAATGCCCAATAAAACTACAAATTCTAGAAAATCTGTTGGTAAAACCAAAGACAAAAATATACACCCCAAATCCAGAAGTAAAACATCATACGATAGCTGGCTACAGGTCTATGTTGTCTTCCTTATTACAACCAATAGAGGACAAGATCCATACATCATAAGGTTACTTAGAGGTGTATTCAATTCAAGACATCCAAAAGTTAAATTCGTACCAGGATGGAATTACAAAAAGTTTTAGACATGTAACAAGATCCTCCTTTTGAACCATTAAGTAAGGCTAATATCAAATTTCTAACAAATAAAGTGGTTTTTCTTACATACATCAAAACGTTTAGGGCATTCAAGAATCGTTAAGAATCGGAGAAGGTTTTGTGAATGTTCAGGGTAGAGGAATAACTTTTTTAAGAGCAGGTTTGGCAAAACAGGATGGACCTAATCATTATGGCACAAAGATTTTTGAACCACATTTTAAAGACAATAAGAAATTAGATCCTAAAAGAGGTATAGCTATTTATTTAAAAGGAACAGAAGAATATAGGAAAGAGGAAGTTAAATTCTTTTTATCAACTTTTAAACCTTTCAAACCAGTAACGTCTCAAACTTTAGCAAAATGGATTGTTAATACCATTAAACTTGCTTATGAGGACAAGGATTTCAAAGTGAATGCTCATAGTACTAAAGATATAGGACCATTTTGGGCTTTGTTCAATGGAGCAAGCATGAGATTCATTTAGAGTCAGCTGATTGGTCTACACATTTATCAAGTTTTATTTGAGCAATGTGGATATGAAAATTTTATCATGAATGTACATATCAGCTATTTTATCATTTTATGATTGAAACTTAAAAAAACTCATAAAAGTATGAAATCACAAAGAGAAAAGTTTACAGTCTATTTGTATAGTGTACAGCAACTTTGAAAAGTGAACTAGTGTTTCATTTGAGGATGAGGACAGAATTTTTATTCGGAGAGATTCAGAGTCATAGAATAGTTACCCACCACCAGAAAGATAAGGTTTTGAAATCTATTCGTATGTATATTTCTAAGGTGGTAAGTAGAAAACGAATGAAACGAAATTATAAATTTGAATTTCTACTTGCCACAGTTAATTACCCACCCCACAAAAAAAATGAAAAATAAAAAAATAAAACTGAGGTGGCAGCATGTAGGGGACATACTTCCGGTTGCGAAGGTGGGAGTCACCTAGATGTGTTATTTTAATTGCGAAATCTGGACCGGTAAGGGAAGTAAAATCCGTATGTATGTTTCTATGGTGGTCAGCAGAAAATTTCTTTATAAAATCTGAATTTTAAATTAAAACTTATAGTTTATAATTTTTCAGCATGTATTGAAATCATATGGTGCAGAGTTACTTGTAATAAAAGCGTTCGAAGAACTTGGTTCTGATCTCAGAGTTTCGGAAAAGGATCTAATCATGAAGGTTTTTAAGATGTTGTCGGATCTGAAATCCCTAAAAGTGTCATGGGATACTTATTATGATCCGAAAAGTTTTAAAATTCCGTAAGTGTTTAATTGTTTAGGAAAATACATTATTTTTTTCATCCTACACTTGAGATAATATTTCAGTAGTAGGTTGATACACATATGATCATTTCTTAAAACAAAACATTACTTTAGTAACTTGAAAACCACGTTAAAATAGAAAGTAGTTTATGATTCCTGATATAAATTGTTATACACGTATTTGATTTTGTTGTGAATTAGCTTTTGGGTTCCATTTCTTAATTATAGAAGGAGTGAAGAAAATGTTATTCAACCTTTCCTCAGAAATGATTAATGATAAGAGCAACAAAATTTTATTTCAAGTAATATCGTCTTGAACTTGCTAATTTGCATAACGAATACTTGTGTATATATATATGAAATTGAAAATAAATTATTGAAATTCGAAAATTCAGGATCTGGAAGTATTTGTATTTTAGTATTTGATATAGAATTCAAAATAAAGAAATTACATTTTTAGAAACCAGAAAGGCATTTGTGACAAAGTCTTATAAATCAGAAATTCCAGATTATTTCTCATACCAAGATTAAGATCATTTAGAATCGATCATTTACACAATTATATTTACATGTTATATTATTAATAATTTATAATTCTTTACCTGTTAGGTCTGCTCCATATATCTTGGATCCGGCATTTCCCTACCATAATCTAATGAGGCAGAAAACCGGAGGAATAGATGATAAATACAAGTACTTAGAAAGAGATGCAGATAAAATTCTCCTTACTTTAATTGACCAAGATTACTAAATCTATTAAATCATCAAAATTTGTGTTTTCATGCTGTTTCATTATCAAATAGACACATATATTTAACTGATCACACCCCCTCCATATCATTAAACTTTTTATTTATGGACCACGCGTATTGGTGTGACTAAACATCGAGTTCGAGTAAGAGTTAAAGTTCGAGTTAGAATTCGAGTTACAGTTCGAGTTTTAGTTCGAGTTCGCGTTAAAGTTCGAGTTAACTCGAGATATTCATTTCTAATCATTAGCTAATGTCATTTATCGAGTCGCATTTCGAGTTAAAATTCGAGTTACGGATTAAGTTCAGGGAGAGGTAGGTAAAAAATTACCTGTAAATAGGCTCGTAAAGAAAATACTTAAATTTGTTGACACCCCCATAAAGATATCTCTGATTTTTTCAGACCCAGAAAAACCTTTCATTTTACTCCATAAAACAGGTTACTTCTTCGTCTTTTTGAACGCATCCCAAAAATACCTGCAATTTTTGGGACCCCAAAAATATAGCAACATTGAGAAATTTGACCACAAAAAATAGTACTTGCCTACGTGCAGAAAATTTTGGACAGTATCACCCCCCCCCCCCCCCGACCCCGACCCCCCCTTTTGGATTAAGTTTTGATTGTCTCAGATGAGCCGATTGCATACCACGTCAACAAAAAATCATAAAGGCCATGTGAGCTTTTGCCATCACTTCTTGTCCGTCATCTGCCATCGTTTTAAAAAATCTTACACTCTAGAGTGTCTAGTAGAAAAAAGTGTCAAAGGAGGCCGCAAGTCAAACCACATGACCCGTTACTAAATATAGAGCATATGGGTCAGACGGTAGGTTTTGAAATGCCTTTTAGAGAAAATCTGGCAATGAAAAAACGATGAGGAGGACAAGATCTACTTGCGTTTTAAATTTTCGTAGAAATCGGATTACCCGTCTTTGAGGTATTGCCCATGAATTGTCCCTTTTTAGCTTTGTAGTTTTTGTTTTTTTTTTTTTAATATAAAAATCTTCTCCTCTAAACCTACTGGGCCAATTGGAACCAAACTTTGGTGGAATAGTCCTTGGGTGGTCCACTTTCCACCAAGATTGTTGCCGGAGCTAATTATAGAAAAGGGGGAGGAATTTTTTAAAATCTTTTCCTCTGAAACTACAAAGTCAATATCAACCAAACTTTACTTTAATGTCCTTCCAAAACGGTATCCGGTAATTCCGAGCTCCGCGACCATGTTGGCCACCGCCACCGAACTTAGTTTCACACTAGACCTTATGTGAATTCACGTTTAACACCTCCTCTAAATCCACCGGAAAATTTGGCATACGTGTAATTCATCATTAGGGGTGTCCAGTTTCAAAATTGTGTCGAAGGATGCACCGAACTGGCTAGAGCGGGACTTGGGACAGGCGCAAAAGTGCGGCGGGGTTTAAATTGCTCCATAACTCGAAATTTAACTCGAAATGTAACTTGATAAATGACATTAGAAATTAATATCTCGAGTTCACTCGAACTACAACTCGAACGTGAATTATAACTCGAACTCTTAACTCGAACTTCAACTCGAACTGTAACTTTAACTCGAACTCTAACTCCAACTTTAACTCGAACTCGATGTTTAGTCACACCTAACGCGTAAACGCATTTTTTTTTTATTTTGTTTGGTAGTTTTATGTACATATAAGTATCGAATCGACAAGAGATGATGGACACCGTCAATGTAAAGAAGAATTTGATTTTTTTTTTAAATATCGGATTCCGCAGATGAATATCCGTTCAAAATTGTCTGAATATTAAGCATTTATAAATGGGATTGACTTGTTTTCCAGTTGAAATAAACCAGTGACATCAATTTTGATGATCTCCTTGGTTTATTCTTTTCTTAATGTGGGAATTAAAGTCTACAATCATGTTTAGTCTTCATACAACTTGTACACTATTTATGAAGAACTACTATGAGAATGACTCCGCGGGAGGAATAAGTCCTCAGAGATTTCAACTGATTATGTATTGGGCCGGTGTTGTCGTGGAAAAATAACAGTCAACTCCAGTTTTGAACAAAAGAATACATCCCATGAGCATAGCTCTGCCTTTAGACGGTTATTAAAGTGACCACTTTGTTCAATTTAGCATTTTCCCATTCACATTATAACATTTTGAGATCTATTTTCATTTTAAGACTTTTTCGGACCAAAGAATTACTGTGAAGTTCATTAAATTAAACCTATTACCTTAAAATCGGTAACTGCATCAATGCATCGTAGTATATCGAGGGGCCTCGGTGGCCGAGTGGTCTAGGTAGTTCGTCATGACTACTAATGATCACTGAGGATGTGAGTTCGAATCTCACCTGTGGCGGGGTGTGTTCGACTCCGATCAAAATTGACAAGGATTGCCAATTTTCCTACCGAAGGTCGGTGGTTCTCTCCGGGTACTCCGGCTTCCTCCACCAATAAAAACTGGCCGCCGCGAAATAGCCAAATGTGCTGAAAACGGCGTAAAACCCCAACTAAACAAACAAACAAATATAGTATATCGGCACAGTTCCGTCATTTGTTATCATCAAAGGATGTTACATCACCGAAGGCAGAAATATCATGTTGAAGAACAATATAAGTACACAAAAAAAACATGAAAAATAACCAAAATACGACATGATAAACATATTTATTAACCAATGACTTAAAATACAGTATAAATGGGCATTTATACAGGAGGTATCGTTTATGTCTGACGTAACATTTCTCTGCGTTTTCTGTCATTTTTCCGTCTAATGTACATGGAAGTTACAAAGGACACTGACCTCAAATTCACATGCCAACAATATCTTTATTTTCTTTCTTTATTCCTAGTTGTTTCTTTTGTTTTCCAAAAATGGCGTTTAGTGGGCACGGATATTGTCTTTAACATCATTTCACCAGAAGGTCATGACCGAATGGATATACCAATTTATACCAAATATACTGTCATACTGAGATAGTGTTGTCAGAAATACTAAACATATGCATTTACATTGTATCGACTACAGACAGTGTCACGATGTATCAATACTCATCCAGGACAACGGTCAGTAAAGATCCATATCACTAGTACTGTAAAAGATCATTGAATTAAAAAAATCATACAAATATTTCTCGTCTCGATTTGAAATAGTCCCTAATTTGCAAAATGGGAAATATGACATAAACGAATCTTCAAACATTGAATAAATGTAATATCGTTAGATGGGACCCATTATAAATATGATGAGAGGTGGTATGGGTCAAATCTTATTACCTTATTTTTATCAGGATATGTTTGTATTATATCTATAATGGGAATGTTAAACTCTGTATCTGCCCAGGTATTACTAATTCTAGAAATTTTGTAATTTTCAAACTTCGTACGAACTTTTTAGGTACACGCACCACTGAAAGTAAGGAAATCTCAGTTCTAACGTTTAATTTTTGTCCATCTTAAACTTTGTAAAGAGGTACAAGAACAGTTTGGATTTTGGGGGAAAAAAGTTCATTTATAGCCAGCTAGGACGCTGTAATTTTTCAAAGGAGATAAAGTATAAAAGGAGAAAGATCTTTGACTAGACTTGAATTGGAAGCAGCGAACGGATGGAAAAGGTATACAAATTAAACATGTTATCTTAAAAAACTCTTAAAACTTTACTGGAAATATTTTTTCTCAGAAATTGTAGTTTTGTCCTTTCTTTTTCTTTGTACTATACAAGATGCCATTTACCTCAACAATTGCGAAGTAATCTGATTGCACATCAATTCTCAATATGATAATTTTTTTTACAGAAGTCATTCCGTTGATTTAATTGTTACTTTATTTTTTGGTCGTCAGTGTCAATTTCTGAAGTTTGCAACACAGATAGGCTTCTGTACGCAGTAACGTTGGTCATTAAAAATGTTTAACAATGTTTTATTGAAATTCATTACGCACCAGTCCTATCAGATACGATCTCCCATCATTTAAATATTCGTCCCTTTCTCCATTCTCCTGGTCTTTAGATACGCGCCGTGTATATTGGTATAATCACAGTGCACTTCCAAATCATAACGAATTGATAAAACCTAAAATAAGACATATTTATCCATACAAATTTCCATATTAAAAAAATTAATTCTTTAGTCTGTAGTCAGTTTTAAAGGCAACAAATAAAGGCAACTTAAAAATAATTTAGTCAACGAGCCAAAAATGTTGGATATTGTATAGATCTAGTATATAGCTTTTGACAAACAGTTTTTTTTTCACCGAGAACCTTCTTTCTGCATATTGAAAATATGTAGCCATGCATGTCTTTGATTAGAATTTCGAGAAAAAAAATTATTCATTTTATTTATTTATCTTTTTAATAGTTTTACATTTTGTATATTAATTGGGGGGTTTTACACTGTTTTGCGCATGCGATATACATGTGAACTTTTTCCAGCGTAACGTATCTAAAGACCATAAGAAGGGAGAAAGGGACGAATATTTAAATGATGGGAGATCATATCTAATAGGACTGGTCCGCACTGAATTTCAATAAAACATTGTAAAACATTTTTAATGACCAACTTTACTGCGTACAGAAGCCTATCTGTGTTACAGCAATACAAGTCATTCACATATAGATTCTTCTTCAGGTACGAGTGAGTTATGGATTCTATTTAGCTTTTCCAGTTTTTTCTAAGTATTCAGAATCACTCATATATTTTTTTTTAAATTGGTTGAAGGTGTGAAGGTCTAATCGTAGATTTTTATCCATTAATCAGTACAAAAAGAAATTTATTACATATTTGCAGGGTGGATCCAAGGAAGCAGATTTTTTTTTTTATGTCAAGAAATCAGAAGACTAAGACGTATTTTCAATATTTTCGTTTCGATTCGCCCCTAACATACATCCAGGTTCCGTGCCTGATTTCATTTTCAAGAGTTTTACATATTTTACATCGTCTTTCTTCATGGTTAATCTTCCGTGCTCGAGTTTTATATATAGTTAATGTAATACTAGATCTATACAATATCCGACATTTTTGGCTCGTTGACTAAATTATTTTTAAGGTGCCTTTATTTGTTGCCTTTAAAACTGACTACAGACTAAAGAATTAATTTTTTTAAATGTGGAAATTTGTATGGATAAATATGTCTTATTTTAGGTTTTATCAATTCGTTATGATTTTGAAGTGCACTGTGATTATACCAATATACACGGTGCGTATCTAGAGACCAGGAGAAGGGAGAAAGGGACGAATATTTAAATGATTGGAGATCATATCTGATAGGGCTGGTCCGTACTGAATTTCAATAAAACATTGTAAAACATTTTTAATGACCAACGTTACTGCGTACAGAAGCCTATCTGTGTTACAGCAATACAAGTCATTTACAAAACAATAAAACACACACACACACATAAAACAATGCTACTGAAAAAGGCATAAATTCCACAGACGTCATAAGTTTAAGAGACTCTTTCTTCAGTTCTAAAGAATGTTTTATAAAAAGCTACTATGTAATATTTTCGGATGTGATCGGTTAAGGATTCTATTTAGCTTTTCCAGTTTTTTCTAAGTGTTCAGAATCATACATATAGATTTTTGAAATTGGTTGAAGATGTGAAGGTGTTATCTTAGATGTTGATCCACGTTACAGTATAAAAAGAAATGTATTACATATTTCCAGGGCGGATGCAAGGGCAGATTTTTTTATGTCAAGAAATCAGAAGATTGGGACGTATTTTAATATTTTCGTTTCGATTCGCTCGACATTTTCTTTTGTAGGAAAAGTGGCATATTTTTGCAGAGCGTCTGGAGGTTCCACCCCCTGGACCCACTGGGGGCCTGTGTTTGCACCAGACCCCTCACCGGAATACTGCCCCCCCCCTTTTCAACATATAATCCTGGATCCGTGCCTGATTTAATCTTCAAGAGTTTTAGATATTTTACACCACCCGGCTTTCTTTATGATTAATCTTCCGTGCTCGAATTTTTTATATTATATATAAAATTAGATCTATACAATATCCGACAGTTTTGCCTAGTTTACTTATTTTTAAGGTATCTTTATTTTATGCCTTTAAAACTGACTACAGAGTAAAGAATTAATTTTAAAATTCGGCAATCTGTAGAGATAAATGTATACCTTAGGTTTTATCAATTCGTAATATGACATGTATGATTTGGAACTTAGAAAAGTCTTTCGATCGATTATTTGCCCTTTACAAAATGTGGGTTTTTTTGGTTTATGTTTTGTTTTGTTTTGTTTTTTTATTTATTTTATTTTTGTGTTTTTTGTTTTTTGTTTTTATTTTTTTGTTTTTTGTTTATGAAAATTTGTACTGCAATATTTACTGTTACGCAGTGAATCGTAACGAACGATCAACTTTTATTTAAAAACGAAAGTAGGATTTATGTCGGTGACGTCAACAGATTCCATCCAGTTTTCGTATCAGACTGAGCCTTGAAATATATACAAAGGTATGATAAATATACTACTTATACTAGTTCATTGTATTTTGAATTCAAATTTGAATTTAAAATGAAGCACTTAAACGAAGGAGAGGGTTAAAGAACTCTTAACGAAAACAAATACTATGTACTTTCTCTTTCAATCCACCATCCTTTTATTTTGCAACGCGAAGACTGTCCAAGGTCTAGGATTGAAAGTTCAAACTCACTGTTACTTATCTGGTCCAATGGCCCTATATTGCCCTAACTGATGGTGGTACAGGGTTGTCATCGTGCAGTGTTTTTACAAATTTTATTTCACTTGTTTTCGTGTTTGAAGGTCGTTATTAGCCATGTTTCGTGGATATAATTATAATTGGGATTAAACTTTGGTGGAATGTCAGCCTTGATTCTTGTCCAAAGATTCTGATCCTGAACCAATATGATCGCTTTTGTAATAAGAAAAATCAATATAAAAATGTTTTATCGAACTGCTGGGATGCCAATGTCTATATAACATTGTTAAGAAAGTAGCAAAAATAAAGCCCTTTAAGTGCCACCAAACTTCCCGTGGGGACCCTAACAACCCATTTTTGAAGGAAATTCTCGAGTGAAATTCCTTTTGAAATTGGCCGAATACGTATGATGAAAAATCAGGACGGACAAAAAATGTATTAAAAGATGTATTACATATTCCCGCTATGAATACCATACATGTACATATAGGCCTTATTGGCTATTGGTATTAAAACTTTTCAATGATCTTGAATGGCTCCTTTTCAAAATAATCTTTAAAGATTTCAGCCTTGTAAGTTGTTATAAAAAAACGAAAAATGAAATTCGCGATCGCTCATTGAAAATATAAACAAATATAATGCCTACCCATGTTAAAATAAGAATCAACGAGTTACTCCTTAATGACTGATTATATAGAGGATTCGTCAATAGAGGTGAGGTCTTCAGCCAGGAACAACAGCACCAACCAAAAGACAAACGCATAAAAGCTCCGGTAGTAACACTCCATTTCATTTCAATTCAATCTTTTTAGCTCACCTAGCCTAAAAGGCCATGTGAGCTTTCCTCATCACTTGTCGTCCGGCCGTCAACATTTTACTTAAAGATCTTCTCCTCTGAAACCACGATGCTGACTTGAGCAAAACTTGGCAGCAATGGTCCTTGGATGGTCCTCTTTCAGAATTGTGTCCGATGACCCGGTTCATGATCCAAAATGGCCGCCATAGCCGAACTTAGTTTAACATAGGACCCTATTGAAAATTCACTAAAATTTCTTCTTGTCCGAAACCACTGAGGCAATTTGAACAAAAGTTGGCAGCAATGGTCTTTAGGTTGTCCTCTTTCAGAATTGTGTCTGATGACCTGGTTCGTGATCCAAGATGGCCGCCATAGCCGAACTTAGTTTAACATAGAACCTATTGGAAAATCACTAAAATTTCCTCTTGTCCGAAACCACTTAGCCAATTTGAACTAAACTTCGCTGCAATTGTCCTGAGATTGTCCTCTTTCAGAATTATGTCCGATGACCCTGTCCGTGATCCAAGATGGCTGCCATAGCTGAACTTATTTTAACATAGGATCCCGTGGGGAAAATCACTAAAATTTCTTCTTGTATGAAACCACTGAACCAATTTAAATTAAACTTGGCAGCAATGGTCCTTAGGTGGTTCTCTTTCAGAAATATGTCCGATGACACAATCTGCGATCCAAGATGGCCGCCACATCTGAACTTAGTTTAACATAGGACCCTATAGGAAAATTACTAAAATTTCTTCTTGTCCGAAACCACCGAGTCAATTTGAACCAAACTTAGCAGCAATGGTCCTTAGGTGGTCCTCTTTCAGAATTGTGTCCGATGACCTGGTTCGTATTCCAAGATGGCCGCCATAGCCGAACTTAGTTTAACATAGGACCCTATGGGAAAATCACTAAAATTTCTTCTTGTCCGAAAGCACTGAGCCAATTTGAACTACACTTGGCAGCAATGGTCCTTAGGTGGTCCTCTTTCAGAATTGTGTTCGATGACCCAGTCCATGATCCAGGACGGCCGCCATAGCCGAACTTAGTTTAACATAGGACCTATTGGAAAATCACTAAAATTTCTTCTTGTCCGAAACCACTTAGCCAATTTGAACCAAACTTCGCTGCAATTGTCTTGAGATTGTCCTCTTTCAGAACTGTGTCCGATGACCCTGTCCGTGATCCAAGATGGCTGCAATAGCTGAACTTAGTTTATCATAGGACCCTATGGGGGAAAATCACTAAAATTTCTTCTTGTGTGAAACCACTGAGCCAATTTGAACTAAACTTGGCAGCAATGGTCCTTAGGTGGTCCTCTTTCAGAATTATGTCCGATGACCCAGTCCGCGATCCAAGATGGCCGCCATAGCTGAACTTAGTTTAACATAGAACCCTATTGGAAAATCCCTAAAATTTCTTCTTGTCCTTAACCACTGAGCCAATTTGAACTAAACATGGCAGCAATGGTCCTAAGGTTGTCCTCTTTCAGAATTGTGTCCAATGACTCGGTCGGCAATCCAACATGGCCATCAGCAGAGTATATAGTTTAAGATACGACCCTATGTGAACTACATTAAAAAATCCTCCATAAAATGACTAAATTGACATGTTTAAACTCTTCTTGTCTGAAACAACTCTTATTAAAACCACAAGTCAAATGTGAACCAATTTTGGCAACCATGGTGCTCAGGTTCACAGGTGAGCGATCAGGCCCTGGTATTGTCATGTAAACAATAAGTACAAGTTTGTGACAAATAAACAAAACGAAACATTAACTATTTACAGGTCAGTATTAAAAGTCTAGTCCCCTGTCCCCAGTTCTAATGACTGTTTTAAAAAAGGAAACAATTGTTTTAACAAGAACATAAAAAGTAGGATTTAGTATTATATTTAATTTGTTTATATCATCCAGATAAAAAAAGGATGGTGCTTTAATAGTTTATTTTAAAAAGTCTTCTCTAGGTTCGATATATTTAGAGAAAATGCTTCTCATCTTCAATTGTATTGGTACACAATTTACACACACACACACACACTAATCTGTAGGTCTTTTAATATTTTTCCCTTTCAATTGCCAACCAATGTTCACAGATAGGAAATTTTGTAATTAAATTACAAGATTTTGGTTTATCATAGTTAGGTGAAAATCTCTCCCTTTATTAAAGAGGACAAATATATATGGAGCAAACCAATTTCGTTTTTACATTTTTGTAAAGATATAATTTATTACTGTCACAATAAATTTTCAAAATTTTATTTTTACCTTTGAGTCGACGTCTCTGGTAGATATAAATCTACACTGCTGTTTATTGGATACTTGAAATTAAACTGATATTAAAACTTTTCCCTTTATAAACTTAGGATTTCCTATAAATAAATGAGTTCCTCCCTCATGCGTATAACTGTCTTCAATTGTTTTATTTTTTTTTCTCTAACCTGATTGATCGTTTGAATCAACTGTACACCACTGGTTTACTGTTTCAAATTTACTTGAGCACTGCTGACGACTTAAGATTTTTTTTTTATTTGCGGATCATGTTGCATAAAAATTTGTGTTAGTATTATTAATGGATAATATTAATTAAGTATTTTTATGCAGGCGATGGCAGACTTTGAAGGACGAAATCCAGGCGAATCACTGGACAGTTTCATAGACAGATTGGTCAACAGCGATTCAGCTTTCACAAGCCAGTGCAAAGAAGTCATTAATACAGTTGCAGAGCTGATGAGATCTAAAAGTGTCAAACATAAGGTTGCAGCCACCATAAAGGTACAATTAGTTTTATGGTAAAATATTTAATATTTAATTAAATTGTTGACAAAAGTTTAAGCTTGACAAGTCTTAACACAGCCGGGTTCCTTTCCGGACAATTTGTCACAGGCAAGTTCTTTGCTAAATATATTGTTTCTTATAGCTGGGTTCCTTGTTGGGTCCATTTTGTGGCACAGCTGGGTTCGTTGTCTGAGGTCGAAGGTTCCTCACCATATGAAATATACATATTATTTTAAAGCGCATCCTGATAACAAATTTGGTACATGAATTAATTTACATATTAAATCAGCCAGCCATCGAAGGCTTATGATCACTGTCTTATACATATACATCATTATGATAACTTGTTTAGTAAAATTATAGTTTATAGTGAGAAATACTCTATAAGTTTGATTCAAGTAGCTTAATCGGCGATTAGAGGTATTAACAATGAAACGTGTCGTTAAATAACAGTCAATATTAAGAATTTTAATTAAAATTTCGTTGCCACTGAAATCAAAAGTCAATGTTATTTCATAGTTGAAAGTTTATGAAAAAAAATCATTTCTTCTGACAGAGGGGGACGGACATTGCACCAAGAAGTGTGTTTCATCTTCTACTGAAGAATTGTCGTTACACAGTTTGCAGATATGTCTGCTATCTTGGGTTCCTCGGTATTGCCCTTTTTCAATTTCGAACGGATACCCAGTATGTACCAGATCTTATTCTAGCCACAACTGATCTTTGTTGCCGATTTGTTTAAGGTAGAGTTTACCAGGCTTTCAAATTCGGTGTCAGAAAGGCCGAAGTTTTGACATAGTTTCTTTTTCTGTTTTACATTGTTCAGAGAGTTTTAATGAAAGAACACGTTCGGCGTGGACACACATAAACTTTGCGTTGAATCCATTTGTGAATTTATTGTTGAAAAATTCTGACTTGTCCACAATCGATCGTACTTCGTTTACAAAGTGTTTTTGTATAGTGAAGAAGTAGATTCCCATAGAAATATCTGATATGGTAATACCAATGATTCATACTCATGATACGATGCCAAAGTCTTATCATGTTACATTGATTCTGTATATAAGGTGGGGTCCATCCCATATCTCCAGTTTATATCGCAGGAATTGGGGTCGTCTTTCCAAAGCCTAGAAATGTCCGAATGGCTCTGTATTGTAGTGTCTCCGTCGAATCATAGGTTTTGAATCCCCATACCCAAGATGCATAGGTCATTATGGGAGTTACTGTACATGAATATAATTTGAAATAGATTAATCACCGGACACAATGATTAACTGGCGTACCAGACGTTTTTTTCCTGATAAACTATCACGTGTTCCGTATTTGGTTGTTGGTGGTTACTGACGAGCAACATTTGAGGGAAAACAAAAATTACTACTACGTTGTTTATGCTTCGATGTTTAAGGGAATACAGCATTTTGATGGATTGTCCAAAGTGAAGATTACAAAACATTATTCATGAATGCCAACATAATCTGTTTGAATGTTATATCTTGATTTAAAAAGGGAAAAGGATTCAGGTGAAAACAAGACTAATAAGTAATACTTTGTATAACCCATTATTTACAGGGAGGTTCTCTTGGAAAAGGAACTGCTGTCAGAGGGAGATCAGATGCTGATCTATTATTTCCTTTTATTGATATAAAGACGGTGGAGGAGTTAAAATCAACCCTGAATGAACTATTGCAAGAACTACAGTCTGTATTAGATAAATCCTCACACAACATAAAGTCAGTAAAACGTACACCATTCACTATACAGTTTACAATAGCCATTGGTGACGTAGACACTGAGGTAGATGTGTTACCCATTATACAACTGGGCATTGGGGAAAATCGTAAGAGATTATATACGAATTTTTAAATTTTTCTGTTTTTCAGAGTTGCAATTATATTTAAGTGCATATTCTGATAGTGTTAAAATAATACCTAAATCTTAAATTACATTTTTTTTTTATTAGAACCATTTCGTAATAACTTTTTTCATTGCATCATTTTTCATTCAGATAATAATGGATAATTTTCTTAAAAGTTGCTGTTAGTGCATATATAGTTTAGATAGGAACTGAACGGTAAAATATACAAAGAATAAAATTTTAATGCAGTAATTGGAAAATAAAAATTCAATTGAAAAGATTCCATTGTTTGGCCAACCTATCGTTAGTAATATCATTAAATTATGCTTTAGGTGTATTTTATATATTGTGATATACAAACCTGTATCATTCTATATTAACACATGCATATAAGATCCTATTGTACAAAAAGGCCAATTACTAAATCCCAATAATATCCTTTACAGCTACAAAGGAAGCGCTTAATCCAATATATCAGAAGATGAAGACACAAGAAGATCTTAGGGAGTACTATTTTAAATGTCTTGCCCCTTTACAAGTTAGTTTTGTACGTCAGCGACCAGAGAAAATTAAAAGAGCCATAAGGCTTTTAAAATACTGGATAAAGACTCGAAAGGTATTTATTATTATCAGCAAATGCTACATTTTCTCTGTAATATTGAAGATAAATATAATAACGATTGCATTATATAAGTCGTATGTCGCACATGTCCTCAGTGTAACACTGATGAAAACTACTTTCGAACCAAACTCCGTTATTCTGTATACATAGAATAGAGAATGGAAACGGGGAATATATCAAAGAGGCAACAACTTGACCAAAGAGCAGAAAACAGGTAACTGAAGAATCACTTGATACTGTGAAAATAGTTAAATGATGTACGGCCGAATAAGTCACTTAGTATAACATTGAAAATAAAAATTACAGAGTCCTAATGTACATGTACATGTTCAAGATCTGAGCTTATGAAATCGAAGTGGGTTCATACAACTTTTGAAGTATTTCTAAAAAAAAATGTTGAAAACGTGCTTTAATTAAATGCACATATTTATATATAATTAAAACAATTATTACATTTTTCTGACTAGCATGTATTGAAGTCCTATGCGGCGGAACTACTTGTCATAAAGGCATATGAAGACATAGGTTCTCCTGATGTTGGCTCGATGAAGACAGTTGCTCTAATGAAGGTTGTATTTGAGAAACTGTCAAACCTAAGGACCCTTGCTGTTTCTTGGAGTACTTACTACAAACCATCCAGTTACAATGTTCCGTAAGTCTTAAAGTACTTGTTCTTAGTAAAGCCTAGGCACCTGTGACGGATCACGGTAGCGCAACACATAGAGCTGCCTAGCGCGTCCCCAGGTGGCGGATAGGGAAGACCCTCTCGTTAGGGGGGTTGTCAGGTCATAATACGGAAAGCCTTACAGCGGACCACACTCGCTACACGCTAAAGACCCCTTCTGTAGTTTTCGAAAAAGAGTAGGCTGATGGCCACTATAGAAGGCTAAATTATCCGACCCTACCCAAAGATCCTCCTTTTACAGTGGCTGTCAAAATTGGTTCCCCTTTGTGTCCCATTCCATCCCTATTTGAATTGTTTGATAAATTGAGCTAGTGCTCTTCCTGAAGAAGCATGAAATATTTGCCACTGGACGTTAAGCAACATTCAATCAATCAATGTTAGTAAAGCCTCTCAGTCGGATTAAAATCAGCCATCAAACTGTCCCTGTTTATTGACATGTGCGACATGTTACCGAACGGGGGCAGTTTGAGGGTGGATTTTAATCAGACTCTGAAATCTCTATATTGTTCATCGTATGAGTTTACTAGATTACAATTGTAATTTTTTTCAAACTGACTCAACAGAATATCTCTATTATGAATAAATTTTTCAGATGTTTTTTGGTATATGGGCTTACTAATCAGCTGTACAATCATATTTTTCTCACTGAAATACAGCCCAAACCTAACCAGTCTTAACAAGCATAGGGAGCTTGTACTGAATAAAAACACTTTATAAATATCTTAAAAAATAAAGTTACAAGAACAGACTTTGGCAGACGATATCTAGGGTTGTCCTTTAGAAATTGCTTTGCCTGTCCCATCACTAAAAAATAAGTTTGGTATTTTGCATTTGCGTGTCTACCGATAATTAATGAGGTCATTGCAAACATACAAGACATTTTGAAGAATAAAGTGGTCACTTATGGTTAGGTATACTTGCTCTTCCTGTAAAATCACTTAGCGAATCCTGATAAATATTTTAAAAGGGAATACCATCCTTTGATATTGATTTGAGTTCGGAAACCAATTATATTATATGAACACCGTGTATCACCTTCTTTGAGAAGGTATGTTAATTTTGCTTCATTCTTCTTAAATTAAATCAGCTCTTGTGACATTTTGAAATGCTGTTATGATAAATAAAAGTTCAGTTCTGCTAATTAGAATTTATACCCAAACAATTGAAACTTGTAAATATCGATTCTTTCATTACATTATAGTTTTTATGTTTGGCACACTTAGCTAATTCCCCTCATTACAGTACCCCGTAGTTCCACAACATTTATGAAATTTCATATTAGTTTAAACTTATTTATTTAAAGTGGATTTGGAAACACGTTATGCCAACTTTACTAATCACTCTCCCCTTGGCGGGTGCAAGAGTGGCTCCTGTAGCAGCAGTTAAGCCTACTCGTTTTCGACATCTACAGAGGAGTCTTTGACGTGCTTAGTCTGTCGCTCTCTCTTAACACGGGACAGCCATTTTTCGTCCCCATCCGATGGACTAGCACCTTTTACCGAGACCATCCTCGCAAATGGTGTCGATAGGGCGTCGCAGATTTGATCCCTGAAATTTTCATCACGAACGGGAATCGAACCAGGGACCTTTGGTTTCGTAGTCCGATGCCGGCTAACCACTACACCACTGCGCCCTCCAATTTACTATTAATACGCTCCTTCTATGATGAAACTTTTATTACTTTAGAAAACTACTACAAATTTATAAAGTTTTTTCCTTTTCAGACAACCGCCATATATTTTGGATCCTGCATTTCCGTACCACAATCTAACTCGACAGAAAACTGGTGGCATTGATGATAAATATGTTTTCCTTGAAAGAGATGCCAAGAAATTACTGGCAGCACAGTTTAATTAAAACTGTTTAAATCATTGCATGTCGTTATATTGGGTTTAGCAATATTTTATGTTAGTGATGAGATTTTAATGTCAGAAATTTGAAGTTTGTTTATTTTTACTATGGTATTGAATAATTTCTGTTATATATTACTACATGTAATAGGTTGTATAATTTATACATGTTATTTATATGAAGTTTTAAAAAAGTAACTAATTTCTGTTATATATTACTAATACAATGTAATAGGTTGTATAAATTATAGGTGCTAAGTTAAGTGCAATACCAAAGTGTTAGAGCTTCATTTTGATATACTCCATTGTAAAATAATGTGTAATGCAAAAATATGTTTAAAAAAGAAATGAGAATTCATTATCTGACAGAAGTGGTGTATTTAATCATGAGATATCAATTTCAATATACACATGTACACAATATTCATATTTATAAGATAGCACAAACACTATACCAATAGCCATGTGAATTCTCACTAAAAACCTGGAGTGACATCAGATAATCCGGAAGGTAAGCATGTTCTGTCCCGTTAACGACACGAGTCACATTTCAAGCGGGAACAAAGGTTGCACTCCACAAATTAAAAGTACCATTTTCTATGTGAAGTGAGCTAACAAATGTCATGGTCTTGTGCCATCTTAAGACTAAATAATACCCATATACATATATATATATATTAACATACTTCACTGTCAAACGATGTTTTGAAAGAGAAAAATATCTTGATTTAAATGATTTTAAAATTAGACAATCAATTTGTAAAATTAGAGTTAGTGCTCATTGTTTAAAAATAGATAGATATGCAAAAAATTATATTGAACGTTCACAAAGACTATGTACTAAGTGCATACTCAGAGAGGTTGAAGACGAGGAACACTTTTTAGCTCAATGTCCATTGTATGAAAATGAAAGAAAAGTATTTTATGAAAATATATCTTTATTTTGTAATAATTTTGGGAACCTGAATAAAACAGCAAAGTTTATTTGGCTATTGACTAATGAAAATATTAATGTCCTAAAAACATTGGGTATATTTATAAATAAGTGTTTAGAAATAAGAAATTTTATATAGTAACATGCAAATATTTTAATTGATATATTATGATAATATAGATATTGTGGATATAGTATGGCCCTGACCTGACTGTGGTTATTGTGGGTTTAAATAAATATATACATGTTATATATATGTAAACTGTATATGTACCTCCAATTATATAAATCACTTGTATTTGATTGCTTGCTCTTAATGGGCCCTTAATTGGAAATAAAATTCTTTATCTTTATCTTTATCTTTATATATTCTGAAAGGCCATTATGTTAGCATTGTTTCAATCATGATAAAATAAATAAAAAATATCCATGGAAACCTAGTTGGCATAGAAACATTTCAAAAATTTTCGTAAAAAAAGCTTTAAAAATGTTAAATTTCACTCCACTTCGGCTTAAAATTGAGGTCTGATGCAGCGTTTCAATCCAATTGAGACTTAATTTTTCAGATTCTGCATAAAATTCCATTACATATGTGGGGAAAAAAAGGTTTACTTTTCCGGCTCTTTTTTTCGCAATTTAACTTGCCAGTGCAGGTGCCGATTATCACTGTCAAAGTTTTACACACCACATGTTAATTCACAAGTCCCAGTTTATGACCTCCCATTACTTGTTAGAAGCAAAATTAGTTAATGTTTTCGTATTTTTTTAAACTAAAATCTATCCTCTTTCAGTCAATATTACAATTTTGAGGTTAAGACATTTATTATTTATCTATCATGTAGTCAAACTTTACCAACTCTAATAATTAATAAAATTCTGGGGGGTGCATTTCTCTGAAACTAAGATAATTAGTGGAGTGTAACCAAATCCAATGACAAGGAGAGTAAACACTACAAAACATACATCCAAATGATGAATGATGAAAAAAAGTTGTCATGAATATCTTATTGAAGGTAAACCTAGCAACAAACAAATTTTACACGTTCAAATCCACTTTATGATTAGCAAGTATTTAAATGAAAATTGATCGTAATGGCATGTAATTGTGATTCCTAAACAAAATATTATAATGTTTAACTTTTGGCAACTTACAGAATATACATAGCAAGCTTGTTTTTTTAGATGTTGTATGGAATTGTATAGATTTGTATTTGCTATAAACGCGTTAATGCTTCCAAGATGTTTATGAAAGTTGCCGTAAACGTTTGACCTGAAGAGATTTTCCTGTCCTTGATTCTGTTGCATCCTTAAAACAACTTACACGTATCTACTAAGGGGCGAGATAAAGAGTTCAATGTAGGATAAAAAACTTAATTCACATAGTTTTTTTCACTGACCCCCTCCTCCCCCCCGCCCCCCTCTTAATTTGGGAAAAATTGATTGACCAATATGGGCATATGCTTTGAGAGTATACTTTTTATATCATGGGTCCTGTTTTTCCTCAACAATGTACGTTTGTTCTGTATATTGACTTGGACATCACTTGAATCCGCATTTTTCAATCCGAAAATCGATGTCGATCTCGTCCCTAATTGCCTTAAAATGATTTGTCGAGTCTGACTTTTGTCGCGGAAGCGAGACATAGCGATACTACATTCCGTCGTCGTCTTCGTCGTGGGCATCAACATTTACATTCGGTCTGTGGTTAAAGTTTTTAAAACATTAATTACTTTCTCAATCCATCCTTGGCTTTTACCAAACTTAAACAGAAGCTTGTTCATGATCAAAGATAGTATCCTGGGGAAAATTTTGTAAAAAAAGTTTCCCATTTTTCCGTATTTTACTTAAATAAAACGACTCAGTTATTCTCCCAGTTAACATTACATACAGTCCTGCAGTTAAAAGTTTTAAAACATTAATTACTTACTTAAATCATCCTGGATTTCTACAAAATTTGGACAGAAGCTTCTTCATGATCAATATACACATGTACACAATATTCATATTTATAAGATACATGTGGATAAAAATTATGTACATTCCACTATTACACTGAAAACATAAACAAAAGCGAAATCAGGCGAGACACTGGAATTTTTACTTATTTAAATTAATCTTAATGACAATATTTCATTAATGCAAGTCTCTGTTTAACATTTCAACCAACATACGTACATATAAATTTTGCAGCAAATTAAAACTAATGCAGTCGGAATTTATCATCTTTCTATATTAAACCTGGCGTTCACCAGTTTAATGATTATTATACGTATATATAATTATTTTGACGAAATTGATACTTACAATTTACTGTTTCAAAATTGTAAAATTGGTGAACAACTAAGGAGTTCTCCCTCGTGCATAGCTCTGTCCTTAGATGATGTCGGCATTACCCCTTTTAGTAATTTAAGCATTTTTTTAATTTGCTTTTCAACTTTTCGGATTGTTGTTTTGGTTTTCACATTTTAGGCCTTGAGCACAACTGATGAGTTGTAAATCGACAAAATATGCACATCTTGTCCACCAAAAATTGGTATCAAAGAATTAGAATTTTAAAAAGTTTACCTTACAAATAAAAAACCTTACACGTTTATGTCTAGACAATATTATGTTATTAGAAATATAATTTGACATTATCGTACGAAGAAAGAATAACAGATGTCTATATTTCTACTTAAATATCATGAATAAAATGATCCTGGTATAATAGTTACATATACCAGCATAATCTGAATAACACCCTCTAAGTTATAACATCCTCTGAGTAATTACAAACTCTGAGCAATATCACCCTCTGAATAATAACACCCTTTGAACAATAACACCCTCTGAACAATAATACTCTTAGTTATAACACCCTCTGAGTAATAAAACCCTCTCAGCATTAACACCCCCCGAACCGAATATTGCCGAATCCGGAAAATATCGCCATTTCCAGCCGAGTTTTACCGATTAGTATTTCACCTCTGGTATTGTCTCTCCAGACCTCCTGACACTTCTGCAAATTCCATACTAGCAGGATAATGGAAACATGTTATAAACCTTGAAAATCAAGACAAACAACTTGTCGTCTGATGTTTGTCAGCTTGGGCGGAAATGAATTACTAATCGGTAAAAGTCGGCTGGAAAGGGTAATATTTTACGAATTCGGTAATGTTCGGTCTCGGAATGTGTTATTTTCGTTGCTATGCAAAATTATCACATGTTGGTAGGGTAGGGTCATTGGGGTCATTTGTCTGTATGATTCTTTTTGTTTACATCTTGAACCTGAACAGTACATGTATTTTTACAATTCTATAATAGGTTATTACAGTTGCCACAACCCTACCAGGTGTTGGTTCTGCAGTACCACTATTGTCCGCTGGTGTTTTCATTGATATTATATTGTTACCTTAAAATACAGTTAATTCATTGAGACACAGTATTGTTTATTGCGCATCAACTAATCCAGATGAGATCAAGGCATTCAGTATAATAAAAAAGATACTGCCTTTAGTTGATGGGGTTATGTTAGATTACCACCACGCCGTCTCAGATGATATGTTTTCTTCATGTGATATTTTTTCTTCGTGTGGTAATTTACCATAACACCCTCAACTAAAGGCAGTATGTTTATATTAATACATGGTCTTTTTCATATTGCCCTTGTTATCAGCCCGAGACCTTGATATCGGCCTATAGGGCGTTAGCCCGAGGGACGATATCAGTCGAGGGCTCATAACACGGGCAATATAAAAAGACCATGTATTAATATATTTATCACATATTTTGCCACTACCAAGAAATAAGTTTACTGTTGAATTAGATTTTCTAGTCTTCAAACAAGTCTGTCAGGTTTTGAATAACTAAATATAAGGTGAACATTCACAGTGTTACAGCTATTAAACAGTGTTATTTCTTTCACTTTGAGAATAGAGTCAAACAAATGAATGTAACTTCAGTTTCCGAGATCTTCAAATAGATTTTATAATCCCCTTTTTGAAACTGCTTAGAACATTTATGAACGGTTAATTCGCCATAAATAGTGATCAGACGATTATTTACAGCTAAGCGGAAGTGACGTCGGTCTGTCTCACTAGAGGGAAGATAACACATTAAACGAGGGCAGATGTCATGTCATCTGCCCTCGTATGATGTTATTGCCAAGGGGCAAATAATATGCTTCGGATTATGCTTTTATTACATATGCAAAATCGGCGTTATTTCAATAAAATATGTTTAATTATAGATGCAGAGTAGAGAATGGAAACGCGAAATGTGTCAAAGAGACAACAACCCGACCAAAGAGCAGAAAACAGTCCAAGGCCACGTTTAAATTAACATGCTAGTATGTAAGACCTTTATATATAAAAATTGGTTATGATGTCTTCACTTGATTGTCCAGAGATTTATCAGGCTCAAAATGTATCCTCTTCCTTTTTCCAAATTAGAAATATTTAAGGAATGTTTTAAATTTTGGAACAGGCTATACGATATAACCTATGTTTATGAGTAAACTGACCAGAGTAGGTTATAGAAGTATAACCTGTTCAAAAATTTATCACTGTGTTTTACAGTGTGTACATTTGTTTATTCCACATTGGCTAGAGCTATAGGGGGAGGGTTGAGATCTCACAACACATGTTTAACCCCGTCGAATTTTTGCGCCTGTCCCAAGTCAGGAACCAATAGCCTTTGGTAGTCTTTTTTTTAATTTTGGTTCATTTGTATGTTTCTGAGTTTAGTGTAATGTCTATTCCGCTGAACTAGTATGCATTATTGTTCAGGGGCCAGATGAAGCCCGCCTCCGGGAGTGGGATTTTCTCGCTTCGTTGAAGACCCATTGGTAGCCTTGGGCTGTTTTCTGCTCTTTGGTAGGGTTGTTGTCTCTTTGACACATTCCCCGTTTCCATTCTCTATTCTATACCTTACTGAAACATTTGAATGAAATAAGACGACAGAAAAATTTATTGAAATTAATAACAATACAAATTAAATATTATAAAAATAAACAAACTTGATACATTTAAAGATTCTTCAACTGATGTTGTGGTATTTAGATATTATACTACCCTCTACGTTACACAAGAACTGGTACAAACAATGGTTCAACACACCAGAGCAGCAAGAATACATGAAATGGAAACTTATTTTTAAGGAATATTTCAAGATAAGTCTTTATAATATAAATGAAAACTTACTTTATCTTTAGTTTCCTTTCATAAAATTAATGTCTTTTAAAAATTCAATGCAAAGATGCTTGGAATTTTCCACGATATAAAAGATTTCCTTTTCAGTTATTTTTGACGTCATCACAAACAAATATAACTTTGTTGGACATCTAAAAATCTGAAAAATGTTAAAATTGTTGTTTTATTTGAAATATACAACATGTACACAAACTTTTAGTAAGACAACAAGTTTTTCATCGAGAAAACATTTCTGAAGTACATTGTATGTGGGACATACATTTTTGTACATTATTTACAGTAAGTCTTCATGAAAGTACATATAAACAATCCATTCAATTTCCGAAGCTTCTCAAAGCATAATCTGCATCATTTACAAGCTTGGTAACTTGTTCCATCACTTCCTTTTGTTTACGGGTTGGACTAGGACCTTTGTAATAGTTGTCTGTAATGTCACTGATAACATTATTGTAAGGGTCAACTGGATCCAGTATATACGGAACAGACCTGTAGAAATAAACGTAATTGGGTCATTCTTAAGATGCTGTTTACTGGATATATTTTATCTGATAAATTTTAGATAAAAACATCTGGCAGCTAAAATGTTACAAATCTGATATCTTTCTACACGATAAAAAACATTTTTAAGTAAGCAAAGGAAACATAGAACATATCGACCAGTGCTATATCATTTCTTTTTATTATTATCCATATTTAAATTATTTCACTTTTTTTATTCTAAAACTCCAATAATTCAAAAGTATAAAGAAGAAGATCAGGTTGGACAAATATTTATTTAATGAATTCACAATTAAGGAATAGTAAAATACTTCCTTAATTTTTTTTTCAATTGTAAAAAAACACTCGTATCATACCGCCCAACATATTTGATCACTGTTTACTGAAATGCCAGGCTATCTGATGAAACTTCGCTTTGAGATGTTTAGGAAATAAGATAAAATTGACATTTTAAGGTCGAATGCAATACATTTTCATTTAATATTTACTAATAGCTTTTGTTCTCAAGAACATTTGGTAAAATAAAGATAAAAATTATCAGGCTAGTTTCACGTTGGTATTCTCCCATTTTGTTTTCAACGATAACCCTTTTTGCCTCTTTTAAGATGAATAGATTCTGGTGATCCTATTTACTTCGATATTACTCACGGCGGTAGTTCATATTTTGTTGGATCACAATATTTTGTCCAATAAATCTTTAATTCTCCTATATTTCGAAGCATTTCAAACACACGTTTACATATCGATGTGACAGGTTCACTTGGATGTGGTTTCCCTAAATCTTCCCAAGCTCTGATCACCAGTAATTCAGCTGTTATTGATTTAATCAGGGTATGCTGAAAAGAGCATGTTATTTGAATGCCTTAAAAGAAAAGAAAATATTTTTTTCTTCAAATTGTTGTTATTTTTCACCAGTTTAATGATTGACCATCTTCTTTGCAGAACTAACATTTGTTCTATAAATTTTAGAATATTAATTACGAGTCACAGTAACTGTACTTTTTTTAAACAATACAAATTTTAAGTGAAAACAAACTTTTGAACCAATAAAAGAACTTGCTGTTTAGTGTAATTCTAAAGCCAGTACTGATTTACATGTAAATATGTATTTCAATCACTTGTACTCGGGTAGTTATGCTACATTTTAGCTTATGTTGGGAGTTTCACCAGACAAATAAAACGACAGAAACAAAATCCGTTCCATTTTGTTCTGTATAGGTTTATAAAACATATTTTCATATCGCTAACAAGAACTTACTTGCTTCGCTTTAATCCAGTATTTTATCAGTCTAATAGCCATTTTTATCTTTGGATCCTTATTGCCAATGAATTCCACTTGAACTGGTCGTAGACACCTGTTGAGGTATATACGATCACCTCTTCCCTCTTTCATTTTCCTATGAATCAAAGCCATTTCCGAATCACTCAAGTTACTTGCTGCAAATTAAACAGATACATGTATATTATTAAGAATGAAAATAAGATTGAGCACTTGTCTAAAAATAACAATATAAATTTATGAATATATGCAAATCCAATAAAATTAAGTTCAAAATTAAAACAAGAGGCTCAGTGGGCTGAGCCTGTATCGCTCACCTTGCAGTCACAAACTTTTGATTTGATTTGACAGTCTAGATTGATTTCTGGAAACTTTGTAAATGATCTTCTATAAATGTTTCATACCAAGTATAAGTTCATTGGCCAAATGGTTTCAGAGGAGAAGTTTTAAATTTCGACCAATCAGAACATATAAAGGTTTCTGGCGGCCATTTTGTTTCACGGACTAGAAAGATTTATGCAAAGTTTGTAAAGGACCTTCCATAGATGCTCCATACCAAAAATCAGTTCATTTGGCTTTCCGGTTTCAGAGGAGAAGTTTTAAGTTTCGACCAATCTGAACATGTAAATGCTCATTATGGCCATTTTGTTTCACGGACAGGGATGATTTATGCAAACTTTGTAAATGACCTTCCATAGATGCTCCATACCAAAAATCAGTTTATTTGGCTTTACGGTTTCAGTGGAATAGAAGTTTTAAATTTCGACCAATCAGAATATGTAAATGCTCATGGTAGCCATTTTGTTTCACGGACCGGATGATTTATGCAAATTTTGTAAAGTACCTTCCATAGATGTTCCATATCAAAAATCAGATCATTTGGCTTTACGGTTTCAGAGGAGAAGTTTTACATTTCGACCAATCAGAACATGTAAGTGCTCATGGCGGCCATTTTTTTCACGGACCGGGATGAGTTATGTAAACTTTGTAAATGACCTTTCATAGATGCTCCATACCAAAAATCAGTTCATTTGGCTTTACGGTTTCAGATGAGAAGTTTTAAATTTCGACCAATCAGAACATGTAAATGTTCATGACGGCCATTTTGTTTCACGGACCGGGTTGATTTATGCAAACTTTGTAAAGGACCTTCCATAGTTGTTCCATACCAAAAATCAGTTCATTTGGCTTTACGGTTTCAGATAAGAAGAAGTTTTAAATTTCGACCAATCGGAACATGTAAGTGCTCATAACGGCTATTTTGTTCCATGGAAGCTACAGGCCAAGTTTCAGTTTAATAGATCCAGGGGTTTCAGAGGAGAAGATGAAAATGTAAAGGTTTACACTCGGACGGACGACGGACGCCAAGTGAAGACAAAAGCTCACATTACCTTTGGCAAGGTGAGCTAACAAAACAGGAAGGGAGTATAGAGACACATTTCCCTCTTTTTCTTAACATAAATTGAATGCATAACCATTAATGTGTTCATGTCTCTATCCGAAATTGTCATGAATTGAGGCTTTGTTGGACGTTTGGCAAACTTTATGTTTCATGTTTTAGGATATTACCATGAATAACACCTATAATTAAAGGATTAGTTACTGATATTCAGAAAACGAAATGTCAGAAGGAAAGAAAGAGCAACAGTATGTGTACGAAATTCAAGTCAATAATTTCATTAAGGATAACAAAACATTATTGACAAGAGATCAGGCTGTGTGTGTGGGATAGCAATCTAACCCAAAATCACATAGCACAGGGTTTGATGGATCAGTGAACTTCCTCAGCCATCAAATAAACCGAAGGAGAGCGATCAGGTGAGTCGACCATGTCTTTTACTGAAAGGTGAAAGACAAAACAATTATTTGCTTAAAGCAAAAGTTTTTTTTTTTTGGTTCTGAGTATCCTTCATGTTGAAAGACGGTCTAAAACACCCCAAAATAGCATATTTGTTTTAAGATTTCCCCTTAAAGTGATAATTTGATATATAGGGTATTTTTACATGCGTCGATAAAGGTGGAACCAGTTGTAAGAGTTGGGTCACTCCGTCCGTCCGTCCGTCACAGATTACCTACTTTGTGTAATCCAAACTCAAGCACCATGAACACGGCACTTCTGAAATTTTGCACACTTATTCTGAACATCTTCAATATGCTAAGCATTACTAAGTTCAACAACTGATAAATTTGGGATGATCTGTGAAAAAATGTCAAATTTATCAGTTGTTGAACTTAGTAATTTTTATGTACATCAGGTTTTAAGGATGTACCTAGTTTGTGTAATCTGAAACTCAAACATCTTTCACCTAAAATTTCTGAAATTTTGCACGCAGTTATTCTAACCACATTAAAGATGTGGACCTCCCCTTTTTATACGACCGCAAAATTTTTGCGGTCGTATATTGGTATGACGTTGGCGTCGTCGTCGTCGTCGTCGTCGTTGTCGTCGTCGTCTGCGTCGTCGTCCGTCGTCTGCGTCGTCGTCCGAAGACATTTGGTTTTCGCACTATAACTTTAGTATAAGTTAATAGAAATCTATGAAATTTAAACACAAGGTTTATGACCACAAAAGGAAGGTTGGGATTGATTTTGGGAGTTTTGGTCCCAACAGTTTAAGAATCAGGGGCCAAAAAAGGGCCCAATAAGCATTTTCTTGGTTTTCGCACAATAACTCTAGTATAAGTAAATAGAAATCTATGAAATTTTAACACAAGGTTTATGACCACAAAAGGAAGGTTGGGATTGTTTTTGGGAGTTTTGGTCCCAACAGTTTAGGAATTAGGGGCTAAAAAAGGGCCAAAATAAGCATTTTTCTTGGTTTTTGCACAATAACTTTAGTATAAGTAAATAGAAATCTATGAAATTTAAACACAAGGTTTATGACCACAAAAGGAAGGTTGGGATTGATTTTTGGAGTTTTGGTCCCAACAGTTTAGGAATTAGGGGCCAAAAGGGTCCAAAATTAAACTTTGTTTGATTTCATTGAAAATTGAACTATTGGGGTTCTTTGATATGCCGAATCTAACCGTGCATTTAGATTCTTAATTTTTGGTCCCGTTTTCAAATTGGTCTACATTAAGGTCCAAAGGGTCCAAAATTAAACTTAGTTTGATTTTAACAAAAATTGAATTCTTTGGGTTCTTTGATATGCTGAATCTAAACATGTATTTAGTTTTTTTATTATGGGCCCAGTTTTCAAGTTGGTCCAAATCGGGGTCCAAAATTAAACTTTGTTTGATTTCATCGAAAATTGAACTATTGGGGTTCTTTGATATGCCGAATCTAACCGTGCATTTAGATTCTTAATTTTTGGTCCCGTTTTCAAATTGGTCTACATTAAAATCCAAAGGGTCCAAAATTAAACTTAGTTTGATTTTAACAAAAATTGAATTCTTGGGGTTCTTTGATATGCTGAATCTAAACATGTACTTAGTTTTTTTATTATGTGCCCAGTTTTCAAGTTGGTCCAAATCGGGGTCCAAAATCAAAGCTAAAAAGGGGGTAAATTATTTTTTTTTTGGGGGGGGGGGCAATTCTCCACAGCATATTGTATTACACAAGAAGCAAAAAATTGAATATAAATTCAAATCATATGACCAATTCTAAGTTCTTTATTTCAGTTATTCTGTGTCAGAAACCTATTATGTGTCAAATATTTGAAGAAATTTTCAATTACACAGTATTGTGCAATAGCAAGAAATTGATATGTGTGCCCTGTTATCAAAACTTTATTATTAACAAATTCCATTGGAAATTTGCCAATATAAAATGTGCTGATGAAGCTTTTGTGTTTATCTTATCTAAACTGCTTTTAAATTATGTATATTTAAAATTTGTCATCCATGACTATGATGTCATTTTCTAATTTAATATGTTATGGTGTATTTAAATGGGCTGTTATGGTTGCAAAGTATAAAGAAATGGGTGGGGGGGGGGGGGTTGAAAACAAAATTGGGGGGGGGGGGGGGTAAATGAGAAATTGGGGAGGGGAAATTTTTTCTCATTTCATATTTCATAAATTAAAAAGAAAATTTCAAATTTTTTTTAGCAAAAAAAAGGGGGGGGTTACAATAAATTTTATTGTTTTTTGTTTTTTTTTTTTGGGAGGGGGGGTCAATGTGCAACTTCATAGTGTATTGCACAAAAGCTAAAAAAAGGGGTAAATTATTATTTTTTTTGGGGGGAGGGCAATTCTCCACAGCATATTGTATTGCACAAGAAGCAAAAAATTGAATATAAATTCAAATCATATGACCAATTTTAAGTTCTTTGATTTCAGTTATTCTGTGTCAGAAACCTATTATGTGTCAAATATTTGAAGAAATTTTCAATTACACAGTATTGCGCAATAGCAAGAAATTGATATGTGTGCCCAATTTTGTATTGGTTATTTCTGATTTATATATAAAAACAAATAATACTGATATGGTTTGAATATTTAAAATTAAAATTTTTTAAGTTCTTAGACAACATTCATTCTGTGTCAGAAACCTATGCTGTGTCAAATATTTATTCACAATCCAAATTCAGTATTGTATCAAGCTTGAATGTTGTGTTCATAATTGCCCCAACTATTCAGGGTTCGACATCTGCGGTCGTATCTAGCTGCGCCCAGCGGAGCATTTTATTGAGATTTGAGAAGAAAAATGTCAAATTTATCATTTGTTGAACTTAAATCATTTCAGACACATCATGTTTGAAGGGTACCTCGTGTGTAATCGAAGTTTCAACACCTTTCACATAGCATTTCTGAGATTTTGTACAGTTATTATAATTTTATTGTAGATAAAATAAAATTGCTACAAATTCTCTTATTTGCACGTGGCGCAGGTCTAGACATCTAACTTGTCTTGTTATTTACTAATCTGATAGTTAATGTAGTTTTTAACAAATGTCTATTTGATATGTAGGGATTGAACACAACTTTTTTCAACCGATTATGAGAGTTCTCTCACGTTACAAGAAACGATTATTTACAATTCCACAATGACAACAATAATAAATATTTTACAAAAAGTGTAAGAATAATGAATAAACAAAAAAAGCTGAAAATAATACGGGACAAGTATGTAATGAATTAACAAAACAGCTTGAGTGAGAGGTTGCAAATAACACATTATAAATTTAGAAATAAAAAAGTCAAGGGAAAGCTGATAGCCAGCCCTACTGCTATGTAAATTATTCAAATAGTTCCGTTTAGTTCTAAGAGGTCGACATATTTCTTTCGGGTTGGTGTATGATCATTAAATTGTACATATATAATAAAATGTCTTTCAATATATCATAAAATATTGGAAAATAAATTAATAAGACGATTACGATCATCCGCCATATTAGCAATCGGTATGATGTCAACTTCCTGCCATTTGTCACCTATTAATATTTTGTATGTAATCGCCCATGGTCCTTGTTTCAGGAAAGAACAACTGTACTCAGATCTGTAAAAAAAAGTGTTTTAAACAAGACAAGACAACTTACTAAATAGTAACGAACCGAATACGAAGAAAGTATAAATAAAAATCTTTAATTTAAGGAGGATAACCCCATTAGCATGAAGCTAATCTTCCTTGGGGAAGGGGGGGGGGGGTCCTCAAATCAAGTAACAGATACACATATGCATTTATATAATAACAAATGGAAACGATAATAATATAGAATTATATCTGATTAATAATTTACTGTATGTATATACAGCACAGTATTATTTTAATTTGACAGAGCAAGATAATATTCATAAAATTTTATTTAAACATGTTAAAAAGATTCAAGTGAATTGCATTTCTTGACTTTGATTGGTAAATTATTCCAGATTTGTGAACCAGAATACAAAAATGTTGATTTGAAAAAAAAATTCTTCGGTTTTGACATATATATTATTTGTTTTAGCTCAGTAGGATAAAAAAAAATCTGGATTGTTCTAGTTGAAAGGACGACTTTGCGGTAACACATTATGAGAATAAAACTGCAAAAGGTCCAATCTAATTAAAAACCGATCTCTCATCGCTCCCGTTTTCTGATATTTCGCTTTGGAGATCTAACGAAACCCGTTTTGAGGTGGTTTAGAATCCACAAGAGAACAATTTCACAAAATAAAATCACAAAATTATATTAAGGTGTTAAAATATAATATAAGACTTACACATTTTGCATAAAAGACTTTGAATATAAAAAATATCTTGATCTTGTCATTTCGAATACTAGTATATTTAAAAATCAATTAAGGTATACTAAATTCATAATACAGAAAATATTTGTTAACAGAACTACTAATTTCTGAGGGTGGTAGAGAGTTATTTTCGAATACGATACAGTAAGGTTCCAGTCTGGTGATTTTTTCCTGACATTCAACTTACCATGCATATACACAAAGAAAGAAATATTTCAAGACCTTCACAAAAAACTGTCTAACTTTAAAAAAAAGATAACTTCACCGCCTCTTTTGTAAAAAAAATATTCCAAAATGCATATATATACCGTGTTATATAATAAATAATTGGTGACAAAAATCGATAAAATTGTTACAAAATTATGCAAATTTTGGTTAAATAATGAATATTGATGTTCATATGACAACTTAGTGGTCCATGAGCTTATTACGGAGAAGTTGAGAAAATCTTCAAATTTAAGGATGTCATAAGGATTTTTTGGAAGCTATTCTGACGTCACAATGTGAACATCTTGGTGACATCCATTTAATTTATGAGGGTGGTACAGTCATGGTAATTTTCGTGCAACATTTTTGGCAGTTTTTTTTCACACGTAGTCGTGTTGGTATGTTATTATTCAACATGTTTCATGCAAACTGAGAAAAAATATAACGTGCATGCAGGTCAAATTCTTACTTTTCGTTCATCGTGGCATTTAATGTTTTATTCGCCCGTGTTCATATCCTCCATGTTTGGCCGTAATTTATCTATACAGAACAATAATGAATACAGGGATAAATTGTCAATTTGGAATACATCATTCCGAGAAATAGCATGCAAACTTTTTGTAATGTGACTGAAAATATGTAACGGTACCTTTCAAGTGTATCTCGGACTTTCCGAAAAATTGTGTCCATCTTGACTTTGAGCTCTTCAACACTCCTAATGTCATAAATTGGGAAAATCAAATCTACATCTGAGTGCTCACGAACAGCCGTTCCTTTACCCACCGAACCTCCCTGCAATGTTTGACAATACATATCTATAATTATCATATACTTATAGAACTTAAAAGTAAAATTTAACCCTCCGATAAAATTGGAAGTTGTACATATTTCTCCCCTAATCTTAAAAGAATTGGCTTAGCGGGATGTTTATATCAACTGCTACCGTGTATTCACCACATATAATCCGTAATCGCATTATCAGTCATTTCCGTAATCGATTCTAAACTTACTAGCACATGTTACCAAACACCAAACATGGCAGACGATAGCGGGGACGAAACTGCGAATTATAATACAACATTAAGTGACATAAACATTTTGACTAAATGGATAAGGGGCAATGATGATTTGCGTCGCCTAAAGGATATTCGGCAATACGACGATGAAACTGAAATCATTGAGATAAGAATTTTCACGGAGACCTATTAAACACAAATTTTGAAGTACAAGATAAAAATATCATAACATGTCATTATTCATATCAGACCCATTATCAGCCCATGGTCGATATCATACCTCTAGCCTGGCGGCTCTCGGGCTGATATCATGACCTAGGGCTGATAATAGGTCTGATATGAAAAATGCCATGTTATAACCTATAATTGATACAAATATCCACATATCATTCGTTTTGTAGATGTAGATGCTATACGTTTTTTTTCATTTTTTAATTCCAAGGTTTACGAGGGTATCATCTGGGCATCTTATCATCGAAATACATGCTAGTATAACGATGCTAGTTTAAAGTGATATTTAAAAGGTTATAGTCATACGAATGTTAAATTTGATGAAGACTAAGGATATAGCCCTTTAGAGAAACTCATTTCCGGTATCCCGGTTCTGATTCTAAAATTATAATTATTTCCTTTACTGGGACGTAGTACTGGGACGTAGTACTGGTTCGCTGCAGTTCAGAGCAACCAGTAGGAAGTAAATAGAAATAATTTATCATATGAAGCGGACTTCATTCAAGGGCTTCTACGTGAAAACAAAAAGAAGCTAGCCCAATCCTTTAATTTCACTTTTCGTTATATAGATGACGTGTTGTCGTTAAATAACAAATTCCGAGACTTTCTACATCTCATCTACCCCATTGAACTTGAAATTAAGGATACTACAGATACATCAAAGTCCGCTTTATATTTGGATTTGTTTCTCAAAATAGACAATGAGGGACATCTGAAGACAAAACTTTATGACAAATGTGACGACTTCGACTTTCCTATTGTTAACTTTGCCTTCTTGAGTAGCAATATACCAGCATCGCCTGCACATGGCTTCTACGTTTCTCAACTTATTCGATATTCATGGGCATACATATGATACGTGAGTTACCATGACTTTCGACAAAGAGGATTACTGCTGTCGCAACAGCTTCTTAACTTCAACTTATAATTTTAGAGTCAAAATCGTGATTCCGGAAATGAGTTTCTGAAAGGGCTATATATCTAGTACATAGTTTTACCATAGATGGTATTGAATTGACCCTTTTTGTCGTTATTTTATTTGAATTTGCTCTTCATTGATTCATTGTGTAATTTTGCTTTCAAAAATATTCTGCCTGGAACACAATTGATAAATATGCAAAATCAAAATTGCTATCATGGAATTTAATGTAAAACGGAAAAAACAATAATATGCTCAAATTAGAAGGTCTTTCCTATGTTTTCCTGGTTCCATCAACATAAAATGACGCACACACACACTAGGAAAAACCAAAATCACGGAAATATAAGCTACCTTGATAGTACGCATAACTTTATATCCAAAACTTCTGTCCTTGAGGAGCGTTGATATTCCATCGATTGTCCTCCCACATTGTCTAATGTATTCTGTATCAGGATTTACCACACGATCATGGAAACTTTCGATAGACTCACCTGGTCTTATACCTTCGAAATCAAGCATCTCTTATGCAAAGTCGGTCTGAAATTATAAGTAATTCATCGATGAAAATAATGTTTTTCATTTATATAAACATTTTTGTAAGCATTTAAATCATTGAAGTAAACACGTCAGTATTTTTTTCTTTTTCATTTGATCAAAGTTCTTAATCTTGTACATTTAAATAATACCAATAACTTATTGTATAATAGACGTGGACGAACCCCCTTTTCTGAAATATATGGGTCACGGTAAATTAATTATAAGGGTAATCTTAATCTGGTTAAAATCATCTTTCATCTTTTAATTTTAAACCTTTACGGGCTATATATAGCTAGTACAGCTTGACATTTTCTGGCTTAAATAAGCTTGCATTGTTCTCATTTCTTTTTTCGCATCATTTTTACAGCATTTCTGTTCTATGTTATTATTGTAGTCTCTGTAATCTTGTATTTTTTGGGCCTATCACTTTAAAATATTTTGCTCTGGTTTACCACTACTAATGCTTCCAGTCGATTGCATGCTACATTTTGGAAATTTTATTTTATTTTCTTTAACATCTTATATTCAACATTTCGTAGACTTAAAAAGATAAGATAAGATAAATTTATTTGCAGATTTCACCTATGACCAAACAAACACAATACAGAACAGTACAGATGATAAAATAAACAACAAATTTAAAGAAAATGAATTATGAAGTGAACTCTTGACCGATGCGGACCTCGTTTTCGCAATTCTAGCGATAAAGTCGTCTATTTCAGACAAAAGTTCAGTATTTGGGATCAAGCATAATTTTTAACTGATTGATTGGTTGTTCAAATTCAAGCATAGGGTAATTTTACAAATTTTGAGAACAAAATCGTTTATTAAAGTTGAGTTTTGTATACAATTCAAGAAGAAGTGATATTCATCATCAGTTTTATTGTACAATATAAATCTTAGATTATAGATTAACTGATAGCACACAGATAAAGAATGAAAGATATACCATGAAATGTCAATTGATTAAAGGGATCCAATCAACAGCGCTACGGAGGGAAACAACAAAGAGCGCAAAACAATGACATCAGAGAGTGAGTAAAGTCTGAATTGGTACAAACGTTAGCAGTCATGGGGTTACACTGGTTCAAGTTCATTCGCATCCAAATATTCCCCTTTTCTATGCTTACACTGGTGTATACAATCGTTAACACCTTATTTCTTACCAATATAAACCTTTTATTTAATTTTTTAAAACCCCCCTACCCAAAAATACCCGTCAATAAAAATACTATTCACTGAAAATTAGTCATGAGTGGATAACGCAGTGACCTGTGGCTTAGTGTATTTTGAAATAAACTTGAAACTTGAAACTTGATAACGTCTGTAGGGTTACTTTTTATTTTTGTAGAAATAATTACTAGTTACATGTATATAGATTCGTGTCTGGAAAATTTAAAATCTAAGTGCAAAAATATTGAAAAATGTTTTATATCTTATATGCAATCTGAATTTCTGAAAACTTACTCACCCGATGAAACAAGATAAATGTACTTTCGGTTTCGGTTTCAATTTTTAATATACAAAGTTTTCCTGAATGTTGAATTCGATAGTTAATATATACAGTGTATAGTATGTTTTTTTTTCTTTTTTGTGGTTAATTTTACAAATTGATAAATGATCATTGAAAATCTTATTAGAAGATGCATGTAACGTCACCAATTAAAATTTGGACTTACCTGATGGTTTAGGACAGTGTAACAGAATTTCACTTTCGGTTCTGATTTTTTGTAAATTTATAACGATTTTCGAATAACAGGGTCATTTATTTATATTCTTGAGGAGTTCAGGAAGATTTATTTTATTTTCATTTAAGCTAAAGTTGTATTTGTATTGCATTGTCGAATTAACATTACTTTATCCTGCAATCAAACCATTTCCAGTGTAATAAAAGGGGTAGAATAAACTTTAGTCGTATTAGGTCAGTGACCTAATAAAGTCTACTGGTACTTGTTTACCCGCGTTTCCCGCGTTTTCTCATATAAGGCATTTTACGCATCTAAAGGGGATTGCAGGATAAAGACAATACAAAGTCATTGTGGGAAAATATAAAATTTATTTGGGCTCGGTGCGAATAGGGGATAAAGGCTCACTAAAGCTCGCCTTTTCTCATGTTTCTAAAGCTCGCCCAAATAAATTTTATATTTTCTGATAATGACTATGTATTGTATATGTAAATTGATGAACTAACATTCAGTAAAAAACAAAAACAAAAACAAAAAATGGCCAAGGCCCCGAAAGAAAATAGAATTGGTTTTAGTGATCGACATTTTAATGTCATTCGGCACGCATGTACATTTAGATGTTCTTTGCTTTCCATTTTATAAGAGTTCTGTATATGATATGATTAATACAATAAATACATCAGACTCAGATATCTTTTGAACTGTGTTTTACTGTGTGTACATTTTTTTATTCCACACTGGCTAGAGCTATGGGGGGGAGGGTTGAGATCTCACAAAACATGTTTAACCCCGTCGAATTTTTGCGCCTGTCCCAAGTCAGGAACCCATAGCCTTTGTTAGTCTTTTTTTTAATTTTGGTTCATTTGTATGTTTTGGAGTGTAGTGTGATGTCTATTCCGCTGAACTAGTATGCATTATTGTTCAGGGGCCAGATGAAGCCCGCCTCCTGGAGTGGGATTTTCTCGCTGCGTTGAAGACCAATTGGTAGCCTTGGGCAATTTTCTGCTCTTTGGTAGGGTTGTTGTCTCTTTGACACATTGCCCGTTTCCATTCTCTATTCTATACCTTACTGAAACATTTGAATGAGATAAGACGACAGAAAAATTTATTGAAATTAATAACAATTCAATTTCTTTAAATAGAAGCAAGGAATCTAAATTTGAAATAAGAAATGTTACAATCTGTGGACATATATTTTAATATTTGATAAATAATAACTTTACTTTTTACTTTTAATAATGTCCTTACGTTTTATTTTACTTTTTTGTTTCCTTTTGGGTTGTAATAACTAACCTTACCATTATCGTTATCAAGAAAATTAACACAGATTGTTTTTCTTTATTTGTTATAGTTATATTGATTTATGTATGATTTATTGTAATTAATCTGCTCCTTGTGGGCGCTGTGATTAGCAAATAAAATATCTGTATCTATATGATTAGTTTATGGGTCAAAGAAACAAACAACTGCAAACTTTATCATATCATCATTGTACACAGAATATTATCTCGGAGAATAAACATTCAATTCATTCAGCAAAGAAGACTTCGCGAAAGACCTTGCATAAATATGAAAAAGTTAAAAGGCAAATAGATACATAGCTTGTATACTTACCTTACCAATTGGAAAATAATTCACTTGAAAATATAATGTAGGCATGGATTGATTCTTTTAGGATTTGCTTATAAAATGTATTAACGAAAAGACATTGTATTTGTCGATCATATGTAACTTGATAGCTATTCATTATAATAATGTCGTTGCAACATTAATATCAGAGGTTGTTGCAATGACTTGAGATTAGTAGATATATTCTAGGATTCGTTTAAAATCACAATTTGATGAAAATAGAAATTTAGTAAAGTTAAATATAACATTGTTAGGCAATGAACATTTGACTTTGACTCAAGGTTTAGCATCGGGATTTTACCTTTTAATTCACTCATAGAAATACGAACATCAAAGCAGCACGTGCATCAGAGTCATTTCCAAACTCACATCTTTAATATGAAACAGAGAGTCGTAGAAGTTTTCAGAGATGACAGTAATACGCATACCTTTGCGTCGATTCTTAGACACGCTTGCAAACTTTAATTCCCATTGTGGAGTTTACCTGAACGTGCAAAAGAAATTAAATCCCATTGGAGTCGTTGGACCAGAGGCAAATCTTTGAAACCGGAATGCAAGTCCATTTACTTGACCGAACTATTCTATAATCAAATCCACCAAGTGTACTGAAAGCTTATGGACATGATTTAGTTTGGACCAATAGAACATGACAAACTGCACATAAATATTCATCCATTCTGAAAGAAATTTAAGCAGAGATGTTTGTTGGACGATATTAAAGTGTTGACATTACCTATTCCCCCTTTTTGTTATTCTGACCCATTTGAGCCCCCTTTTGGACTACTGGACAAAAGTTTGAAAAATTCTGAAATAACCATTTACATTATACAACAATTCATAAAGTGAATTCCCGAAAACGTGGAAAGAGTTCCAAGGACAGCAAGATGTAGAACAATTAGGACCATTGTTTGGGATAGTTCTAAATCGGGTTTATATTTAACAAAATCCTAAAGACATACAGGAATATCTATCATCTAATAACCTCACCTATTGCAACAGTAACCAATCCTCCTCATTATAAACTATATTAAAAATTTATTTTACTAGTATGTGATCTATTCAAAAAAATCTCATCATAGCAAGGAGAAACACCTTATTTGTCGAATTGTACCTGCAGGTTCCTCAAGGCTGATATTATTAACATGGTAGAATTTCCAGTCGAGTATATATTCATATGGGATGAAAACATTGTTTCTTGGTTTAAACATTTCCAACAGACACATTAGACATGTAAGGATTTTGTCTTAAGGAATTAATTAATCAACTCCTATTGACCAATCTAATTAAAATTAGTTCTCCGAACTTGCTCCTTATTTTCGTTCGGTTGCTTATATATCGCGCGTGGAGATCTAACCACAGCCGCTTGAGGGTCATGTCTAGGGTCAAATTTGCTGAACTGTGACCAACCAATCAGCGTCTAGAAAGTCATTTAAAATTAACTAATCAAAAAGACGCCCTCATACCCTGTCGGGGTTCAACTTCAATTTTTGTTTGAATAGTGTTTTTTTTCTTCCCGCTCTCCCGTTGCCAAAATTTCAATGTTTATGAACGAGAATCCACACAATACACAACTGTTTGTTCTCTTACATATTTTTCTTAGTGTAAATAATTCACCTTAGGCCATTGGAAGTCGTTGGTAGACTTAAAAACAATAACTTGAACGATTCATATTATGAAATAAAAATCGCATGGAGGTTGTCATATTTGTTATTTCACATTTGGAATTACTCCAGACGCTACAATAACGTCTATGCCACTTCAATACCCTAAGATTTTATAGCTGCATCGATGATTGCGGCTGTAGTTAGATCTCCCACGCTCGACACATAAACAAACGAACGAAAACAAGGAGCAAGTGCGGAGAACTATTTTAATTAGATTCCAGAAAAGGGTTTCATAGATATATACTGCATTTAGAGATTTCAGATGTAATACCCCTTTCCCTCTTTCATCAGTGGAATGAGTCTTTTGTGTACGTTCATTTAATGGACACCCAAATTTTATTTTTTAATGAGCAAGTAACTCGTGATTATATCTCTTAACCATCTCTTTGACCATGTGTGTAAAAGTTTTGATTATACCCAATTCTCGTGTGTTCCCTTCCTTTCATCAAGAAATCGTACAATTTTCTTATTGTGTTATTTAACATATTTTTGTCTGCAATCGGTTGAAGTATTTGAAAAAAATACTTCATCGGTAGCTTATTATATGTACATATTATCAGGTTTTCTGCAAGCGTATATCGTAAAATATGAGATACGAGACACAATGTGAAGCTTTTTCGGCGAGTGAGCGTAGGGAACGAGCTGAAAAGCTTCATATTGTGTCGAGCGGCTTATATTTTACAATATTTGTTTGAAGAAAACTTGATGATAAATTTATCGTATTGTTAACTAGCAATCTTAATGGAATTTCTTACTTTTCAATGGCCATCTGCGTATAACCGGATGTTTTCCTGATATATTCGGTCAACGTTGGGTCAAACATTATGGCGTCGCTGATATATTCGGGTCAGCTCATATTAGGGTCGGGTCAACTCTTTACGACGTCACAGTGCCGAAATACGGTTAATTGTGAAGGCCTCAGCAGGTCGATATAGGCATGGGGAAATACGATAAGTACATATTATCAGGTTTTCTGCAAACGTATATCGTAAAATATCAGCCGCGAGACACAATGTGAAGCTTTTCGGCGAGTGAGCGTAGCGAACGAGATAAAAAGCTTCATATTGTGTCGAGCGGCTTATATTTTACAATATTTGTTTGAAGAAAACTTGATGATAAATTTATCGTATTGTTAACTAGCAATCTTAATGGAATTTCTTACTTTTCAATGGCCATCTGCCTATAACCGGATGTTTTCTGATATATTCGGGTCAACGTTGGGTCAAACATTATGACGTCGCTGATATATTCGGGTCAGCTCATATTAGGGTCGGGTCAACTCTTTACGACGTCACAGTGCCGAAATACGGGAAATTGTGAAGGCCTCAGCAGGTCGATATAGGCATGGGGAAATACGATAAAATTTGATATACTCTCGCATGTGTCAAAAAAGATCGATAAATATATTTATATTGCCGTTAAAGATAAATGGTAATTAGTACCGCTAAAGGCTGTTGGGGATATGATTTTATTTTGCTTTAAGCTAGGTGCTAACTTCCCGTTCAATGATGACTTATACCTTACGGCGAATGTCAGATAAAGAACAGCAATAAAAGCCCCGGTCATAATTACTTTCGTATTGCGTTCCAGGTCCATCTTGTACGATGTGCTTATTTTGTTTGTTTCTTGTATAACAATCCACAAATTACGATGATTATACAGATTTTGTTTATAAAATTGTGAAATAATAGTGACATATATGTCAACTGTTTAATATTTATACAAATATAAATAGTGATAATCTCTTTTACTTTAAAGAAAGAAGGCCCATTAATATGATTAATGACCTTTGTTTTAAATCAATATGACATACGATCCTTGCTTTCATTTGTAATTTTAGAAAGCGAAAGGAATATTTTGTACACGTGTAATAACGAAATCACAAGATAAATAACGTTAAACTCGTTCATATAATGGCTGCATAAAAGAAAGCTGTTAACCTTTCAGTGAATTATTGGATGTCTTTTTATGTAAGTGTTTTATAAACTTGCATCAAATTTCAATTTCACTTTAAATGGATCGCTTTATATGGCGTGTTCAGTTTTTTTCAAACATGTTTTTTGGTTTTTTTTTAAACCAGTAACCTGGTTAAGCTGTAATCTTAAACAAGTTCCAAACAATAAAAAAAGGTAAACAAGGAACGAGTTCTGTCAAAACGTAGTCGTCGTGTTGAAGTTGTTAAAAACCAATCAGTTGAAAGAAAAATTCGAAAGATGTATTTGCGTAGATTGTTAACTTCCCATCAGTTGTTACTTTGACATCTTATGATTGTTTTATTGTAGAACTCATTCTAGGTTTTACAGTTCTAAAATCAAGGGGCATTCTTGTTCTAAACAAATCAATCTACAAAAGTGGAATTATTCACAGACAGTTTTACAGTTAAAACGAGCACATTCTGATCCTCCTATCTAAATTATGTCTATTCAAAATTTGCAGTCATTTTGTTGGTAATGATACTGTATCGGTTTTTATAGTATTGTTTATACACCAGAGTATCATGATAGATAAGGGGGAGGTTTGGGTAACCATCACACAGGTTTAAATCCACAACTGTTCAGTGTCTGTATCAAGTCAGACGATCCTGACTCACTATTGTGATAATGTTTGTGTTCTGTGCTCTTTTGTTATTTTTTTTTTTTTTTTTGTCTGGAGTCTGTCTGTTGGGTGACGTTGATTAATACTTGATTTCCGTCTTATTACGGAATTACCGCATCCGGGGCAGTCAACAGCGCTACGGAGGGAAACAACAAAGAACGCAAAACAATGACATCAGTGAGTGAGTAAAGTCTGAATTGGTTCAAACGTTAGCAGTCATGGCCACCTTTTCTATGCTGACACTGGTGTATACAATCGTTAACATCTTATTTCTTATTTCAATATAAAAAACCTTCCCAAAAATACCCGTCAATTAAAATACTATGTTGATAACATCTGTAGGGTTACTTTTGATTTTTGTAGAAATAATTACTAGCTACATGTATATAGATTCGTGTCTGGAAATTTAAAATCTAAGTGCAAAAATATTGAAAAATGTCATATCTTATATGCAATCTGAATTTCTGAATTTGTAAAAAAAAAAATCATTTAAGGTGGTACCCAACACCTTGACTAAAATAAATTTGGCTCGTTTAATTTTCATAAATTGTTTTGGAAATATTTACTTTGACCTGTTGACATAAATGTTGATTTTTTTTAGTAAATAGAATTTCACATTTCACGGGAATAATTTCATTGAATATATAGCAGTTTGGCAAACATCAATTTTGATCATAGAGAAGCTTAATTTCTCTTTACTTATTAAATTTGATTAAAACGCTCTGGTGATTTTAAAGAGTTATCTCCCTGTAGTGTTGGGTACCACCTTAAATATAATTTACAGTAACATTACGTATTATTTATGTCGTTCTATCAGGTAAGCGTTTCTGTTATTTACAGATAAAGTTCAAATTATTAAAACCTACTCATCTGATGAAACAGTAAATTTAAGATAAATGTACTTTCGGTTTCAGTTTCAATTTTTAATATACAAAGTTCTCCTGAATGTCGAATTCAATAGTTAATATATAGTATGTTTTTTTTTCTTTTTTTGTGGTTAATTTCACAAATTGATAAATTATAATTGAAAATCTGATTAGAAGATATATGTTACGTCACCAATTAAAATTTGGACTTACCTGATGGTTTAGGACAGTCTAACAGAATTTCACTTTCGGTTTTGATTTTTTGTAAATTTAGGGTCATTTATTTATATTCTAGAGGAGTTCAGGAAGATTTATTTTATTTCCATTTAAACTACAGTCAATGTGAATTAAAGTTTGCAATTTTATGAAAAAAAGAAATTTAGTATAGTTCAATATAACATTGTTATGCAATGAACAATCGACTTTGACTCAAGGTTTTGCATGGGATTTGACCTTTTAATTCACTCATGGAACATCAAAGCAGCACGTGCACCAGGGTCATTTACAAACTCACATCTTTAATATGAAACAGAGAGTCGTAGAAGTTTTCAGAGATGACAGTAATATGCATACCTTTGCGTCGATTCTTAGACACGCTTGCAAACTTTAATTCCCATTGTGGAGTTTACCTGAACGTGCAAAAGAAATTAAATCCCGTTGGGGTCATTGGACCAGAGGCAAATCTTTGAAACTGGAATGCAAGTCCATTTACTTGACCGAACTATTCTATAATCAAATCCACCAAGTGTACTGAACGTTTATGGACATGATTTAGTTTGGACCAATAGAACATGACAAACTGCACATAAATATGCATCCATTCTGAAAGAAAATTAAGCAGAGATGATTGTTGGACCATATTAAAGTGTTGACATTACCTATTCCCCCCTTTTTGTTATTCTGACCCCTTTGGCCCCTTTTTGGACCACTGGACAAAAGTTTGAAAAATTCTGAAATAACCATTCATAAAGTGAATCCCGAAAACGTGGAAATAGTTCTGGGGACAGCAAGATGTAGAACAATTAGGACCATTGTTTGGGATAGTTCTAAACCGGGTTTATACACTGAACCGCAAAATAAACGTCGCACAAAATGACATGTTCACATACATTTATTTCAAAGTGACATTTATATATTTTAAATTAATTTTTACAAAATTTAATGAATGATTTACAGTCTTTTGGTTACAATGTTCACAAAAACGTCACAATTGTCGCAATGTCACATGTTTTCAATGCTGTGCTCCCACGTCCGTTAATAACGTGTATGTCCTCCACCGGCACCAATTACTGCGGCACATCTTCGGTACATGGAGTTGATGAGCCGATTAATAAACGCCATCGGAATACGTGCCCATACTCTCTGAAACGCTTGTGAAAGTTCAGCTGCAGTTGTCGGACTTGGCTGCTCATTATTCAACCGTCTTTGAACTTCGTCCCATAAATGTTCAATAGGGTTTAAATCTGGACTCAAAGCCGGCCAATCCATAACATTAATGTTATTCTGCTGTAGGAAGTCTCTTGTGGCTCTTGCGGTATGCGCACGTGCATTGTCCTGTTGGAAAGTCTTGTTTTGATGACGTGCGAAATGGGGCTGAACATGGGGTGTCAAGACTTGGTCGATGTAACGGGCAGCTGTTACGCCATTTCCTCTGCCTGGGCCAAGGTTCTGAAAGATGACTGGACCAAGTTTAACGTTAAGGCCGATTCCACCCCATACCATGATGCTAGGTCCTCCCCACGCGTCTGTTTCCAGAATGCAACTGTCTTCGTAACGTTTCCCGCGTCTTCTCCACACTCTGGTTCTGCCATTGGCTGTTGAAATGCAGTAACGGCTTTCGTCAGAGAAGATGATGTTACGCCATTGTCGATTTCGCCAATTCTGTCGCTGAGTGGCCCACTGAAGACGAGCTTGACGGTGTCGAGGAGTAAGAATAGGTCCTCTTGCTGGACGGCGACATCTCATGTTTCTAGCAGCTAATCGCCGACGAACCGTATCATCACTTATGGGTCGTCCATGTGTTCCAACAGTGTTTCTGGCAGTTTCGGCAGCTGGGGTGAACCGATTCATCAAATGGTGACGAACAATGCCTCTATTCTGTCTAGGGGTAGTGACTTGGGGTCTACCACTCCGTGGACGGTCATTTGTGCTGTTTGTTGCATTGTACCGTGTCCGTAGACGTTCAATTGTTCGAACAGCACAGTTGAAGTCGTTGGCAATAACTCTGGCAGATTGCCCAGCATCCAATCGACCAATGGCCTGTTCTCTCTGTTGTGGAGTCAGACGTGGCATAGCTTCTGTGTCAACACTGATACTAACACTCCTTAATTTTCTCCGGCCTTTTATACCCATAAAGGAGCATGAATTTCACGAACATTTAAGATTTAAGAAAAATTACCGCCAAGTGTGTCCCACGAGCGGTTTTAGGTACGGTCGCTCTACGATATCAACTGAAAATTATTCAACCGAAAATTTAATTCACAGGTAATTTAATCTTACCTGGTGATGTAATCGTAATACTGATTATATAAAAATCATTAATTAATATTTATTTTGAATTTTGCTAACATTTTGAAAAAGCGACGTTTCTTTTGCGGTTCAGTATATTTTACAAAATCCTAAAGACAGCCTTTAGGATTTTGTAAAATATAAACTAGATGTCATGTCTATGGTTAAATTTACTGAAGTGTGACCAACCAATCAGCGTATAGAAAGTCATTTAAAATTAACTAATCAAAAAGACACTCTCATACCCTGTCGCGGTTCAACTTCAGTTTTTGAAGATTTTTTTTCTTTCCGCTCTCCCGTTGCCAAAATTCCAATGTTTATGAACGAGAATCCACACAATACACAACTGTTTGTTCTCATACATATTTTTCTCAGGGTTAATAATTCACCTGAGGCCATTGGAAGTCGTTGGTAGACTTAAAACAATAACTTGAATGATTCATATTATGAAATAAAAATCGCATGGAGGTTGTCATATTTGTTATTTCACATTCGGAATTACTCTAGACTCTTTCAGTCGTGGAATGAGTCTATTGTAATGGGCACCCGAAGTTCATTTTTTAATGAGCAAATAACTCGTGATTATATCTCTAAACCATCTCTTTGACCGTGTGTGTAAAAGTTTTGATTATATCCAATTCTCGTGTGTTCCCTTCCTTTCATCAAGAAATCATACAAGTTTCTTATAGTGTTATTTAACATATTTTTGTCTGGCAAACGGTTGAAGTATTTGAAAGAATACTTCATCGGAAGTTCATTATATCGATCATTGTAGTTCTAACAGTTCTAAAATTAAGGGGCATTCTTGTTCTAAACAAATCAATCTACAAAAGTGGAATTATTCACATTCAGACAGTTTTACAGTAAAAACGTGCACATTCGGACCCTGCTTTCTAAATTATGTCTATCCAAAATTTGCAGTTCTATCAAGCAGTCATTTTGTTGGTAATGATACTGTATTGGCTTTTATAGTATTGTTTATACACCACAGTATCATGATAGATAAGGGAAGGGGGGGGGGTGTTAACCATCACACAGGTTTAAATCCACAACTGTTCAGTGTCTGTACCAAGTCAGATCACTATTGTGATTATGCTTGTGTTCTGTGCTCTTTTGTTATTTTTTTCTGTCCGGAGTCCTGTCCGGTGACTTTGATTAATTCTTATGCCATTGTTGACCATTCCTGTTATCCATTTTGTTGTTTATTGATGGGAAATAACCTTTTGCATTTGGGAAATCAGCCAATTGTATTTTAAGTGTTCTTGGTTGGAGAACGCCATTCATCAGTTTAGTTGTATATTTGGTATTTTTTAAAATTGAACTAATAATTGACTGTTTCATTTTTAATATATTTTCTAAAATTAAACAAAGAATGAACTGTTTCATTGTCTTATATTTCCGAAAATCGAACTACAAATGAAACGTTTCATAGTAGATAATATTATCTTATTCCTAGCTTGATATTATACCCTACGGATTGTTCGATTGAAGTATGGACAGTGGATTTTCCTTGGACTATGGTGATAGAGGACCTGGGGAAAAGTTAACATCCTTTATTGACAGAAATGTTAACCCAGACACAGCATATCTTGACAAATGTGGTCAATATACCAATGACATCGTTAGCTTCATGCATCAAGTTATACCATACAGTGTTGCTACAACAATTAAGGTATTTAAAAGTCTCATGAAACATATCTTAATTCAGCAATTTATTTTATGAAAAAGAAAGTATTTAATTATACCATCTTAAGTTTACTAAATTTATTTTGAACTTTATAAATCCTAGGCTGTGATAGCAGTTAATACATGTACATCAATAAGTTTCTGAATATCTTTGTATTTATGTGTGCAAAATGGATGTTTTTTTATAATTTTTATGTGTATTTTTGGTTTTAAATCATAAAAACTAGAGGCTCAGAGGGCTGAGCCTGTATCGTTCTCCTGGCAGAAACAAGACTTGCCCATGGGGCCATGTGTGTCACATGATCTAGACAAAATGAGAAAACTTTGTAAAAACCTCCCACAGGTGCTTCTTGTCAGGTTTCATTCCATTTGGCCAAGCAGTTTCAGAGAATTTTTTTTAAATCAACCAATGAGAAACAAGAATTTTCTATGGCGGCCATGTTTGTTACCTGATCAGGGCAAAATGGGGACATTTTGTAAAAAAACCTCCCATAGATGCTTCCTGTCAAGTTTCGTTCCATTTGGCTAAGCGATTTTAGGGAAGAAGATTTTTTTATATCGGCCAATCAGAAACAAGAACTGCCCCATGGCAGCCATGTTTGTTGCCCGATCAGGACGAAATGAGGCAGATTTGTAAAGGACCGCCCATATATGCTTCCTATCAAGTTTCGTTCCATTTGGCTAAGCAGTTTCAGAGAAGAAGAGTTTTTTATATCAGTCAATCAGAAACAAGAACTAACCATGGTGGTCATATTGTAGTCCGATCAGGGCAAAATGAGAAAACTTTGTAAAAGCCTCCCACAGATGCTTCTTGTCAGGTTTCATTCCATTTGGCCAAGCAGTTTCCGAGAATTTTTTTTTAAATCAACCAATGAGAAACAAGAATTTTCTATGGCGGCCATGTTTGTTACCTGATCAGGACAAAATGAGGATACTTTGTAAAGAACCTACCATAGATGATTCCTGTCAAGTTTCGTTCCATTTGGCTCAGCGATTTAAGAGGAGAAGATTTTTTTATATCAGTCAATTGGAAACAAGAACTGCCCATTACAGATATATATGTAGTCCGATCGGAACAAAATGAGGAAACTTTATAAAGGACCTCCCATATATGCTTCCTGCCAAGTTTAATTTCATTTCGCCCTGTGGTTTCAGAGGAGAAGATTAAAATGTGAAAAGTTAACAGACGGACGCCAAGTGATGACAAAAACTCACATGACCTTTGGCCAGGTGAATAGAAAATTGAATTTGATTTTGAATTTAAATTACATTCTTGTAATAATATTCAAAATTAAAGTAAAGCCACGCAATTAACGCAATTCTTGGCATTTTAAATATAAGTATTAATGCAAAAGAACATTGTTTGTCTTTTAACAAAGGGAGGTTCCTTAGGAAAAGGTACAGCTGTTAAAGATAAATCTGATCTCGATATCCTATTTGTGGTAAACGATATAAACTCTATAGAAGAACAGAAGAAAAAACTAAATCAAATAAAACACGAGCTTCATTCTGCTTTGTGTTGTGGATCGTTTTCTTTTGCCAATGCAAAATTGTCAGCAGAACAAAAGGCTGAAAGGAAGGAATTAAAGAAAAATCGACCATTCAAAGTATCTAATATCAGGCGGATGCCATTCACAGTAACCTTTACGATGACCCATCCTGATGGTACCAGTATGGATGTTGACCTGCTTATAGTCCCAAATATATCTAATGGCGAAGGTAATTTCTGATTTCGTTAAGAGGATTGTTTCTTTTTTTTCAAATTTTAATCATTAACACTGATTGATGGAGGAATGTATACAGGAAGGATCAATGTATCTGAATATAATATATTCAGTATATGCCCTTTGAACCAATTGTAATTGATACAATTTGTTCTTATGAAAAAACTGCTCTGAATTTTTCTAGAGATGTGATCAAAAGCTTTTCCGTGTTTCTAGAGGAGAGCTGTTCTTACCTTAAGCTATAGGAGAATTGTTCTTGAAAAGAATTAAAAGGCAGTTCTGCAGTATGTCTGTTGACCATTACTGTTTCTCGTTTAGTTCCCACTGAAAATTCAAAAAATTTAATGTTACAAAATTTACAAAATCAACATTGCAATAATTAATTGCATTTAAATTTTTCGCTTGTAATACTCCTATTCAACAAAACATGTATTGGAATCGTATGAATTAATATTGCTTTCATGATGGTTGCCAAATTTTCTCAAAAATAAAACAAGCCCTAATTTCTGAATTTACGTTGCAAAGGTGGGTAAAACTACAGTAATTAAGAAGTACTGAGCAGAAAATATAGCCCTCTTTAACATTTGTACCAGCAGGTGAATCTAAACGGTATAAAAAAATTAATGAGGCCAATTATTTAAAGATAAAAGTGGGGAATTTCGAAACAAAAAGCATGGTGCTATACATCTTTGTTTAACAAGTTTTTAATTTGTTAGTTCTTTTAGCTATACCATTGTAGCGTTCTTATATTTTGATAAATAGGTCAATTTTATTATATTCTTCTGTCAATATTTTTTCATTTAATATCTAGTACTCTTCATTTTTGCATTCTAAACTTAACTTACTCTCTTGATACTCACATTTCTTTGGTAATAGTAAATTACTGTCATTAACGTGTATTTCAGCTGGAAAATTTAGTAAAGAGCAGCTGACAAATATATATGAGAGTATGAAGGCGCATCCGGATCAAAGAGATTATTATGGAAAATGCCTGTCTCCAGTGCAAGTAGCTTTTGTAAAAAGTCAACCAGAAAAGGTTAAACGGTCAATTAGAGTGATGAAAGACTGGATGAAAACTCACGGGGTAAGTAGGGGTAAACAATTCTAGCACATTTGACAAACCAATCAATCAACACTAACCATCAGACATAATCCAAGACAAAAAATAACAGAAAAGAGCACAAAATAGTCAGGGTTAAACCATGACTATGGGTATCCAACCCCCCCCCCCCCCCTTATCTATCCTGACACATAGTTTTAAGATATTACATAACGACTATAGATTAATAACACTAGTGTAATCTTTCCATAAGAGGGGAAATAAATAAATGAAATACACATGTAGCAGTACCAATATAGTTAAATTGAAGACTTCCACTTGGAAAATTCAGTTCCAGAACTTACGAAGAGATTTTAATAGGATGAAACCAAGATATCTTTTCAGACGAATAATTAATAATTCTGTGCGCATTTATACATCTTACCGTTTGGTAAAATCTGATATCACCACACGTTGGTTTATAAATGCTGGTGAAATTTCCCGAAAACATTCGGAAGACCAATCGGAGTTTTTCATTGTCAGAGAAAAAGATTCTAAAACTCTTGGCGCATTAATAATTAGGAAATTTATCCACTCCCGATAATTAATTTTTCTTTTTTTAAACTGCTTGGACACGCTCGCAGTACAAAAATGAAAATTTAGTTATCTAGATTTGATAAATTTCATAATCAATTGGTCATCGTTGTAGAATCTATATGTATAATATGAAACTGCATAAAAATATAAGTTTTTGTCTTATCATTAGATCGCCGTGATATCATGGATATTGGCTGTAATACCACCAACTCGGCGTTAAACATCAGTTTATCAATCTTATCACTAGACATAGATACTTGTTAATAATAACACTTTAAATTTGAAATTTTTTCTTATATCCATTTATTGTGCCTTAAAATATAAATGTATTTGGTCCCTATACATGTATACTACTCCATATAAGTAGTATAATTAGAGTGAGGTTTTTATTCCCCCAGCATCTTTGTTGTAGCATAGACTACCGTCATACGCCACAGAATTGTTAGTCATAAAAACCTATGAAGAATTTGGTCGTCCACAGCCTGGTGGTATAACTGAAGAAAGATTAGTAAAAGCTACCTTCGAGAAACTAAAAGACTGTAGAAATCTTCAGATTCACTGGGACACCCACTACAACCTAGATGACTTTGGTCGACCGTATGTATATATACGTTTAATTTTTAAGTATAAATTGTCTTTGTTCTTATTACCCCTTCTTCGTTCCCTAAAAAATTCTTTGGTAGATATCAAGAGTTGATAGAAAATATTCAGTTTCTACTTCAAAATTTATAAAGGATAGTCTTGATGAAATTCCTTGAGATATGTTGACCACTGTTTACTGATGTGACTTATGAGTCGATTGTTTTAACGGCTACTCCCAGAATTATAGCAACCATCACATGAGTGGGAGGTTTTGCATGCCGTAAAACTTGGTTCGACCCACCATTTTCATTTGAAAATGCCTGTAGAAAGTCAGGAGTATGACTGTTGCTTTCGACTTGTTCTGGATGTTTGCTTGTCTCCCGATCTTTCCAGTTTTTTTTTACTTTGATTATGACATTTCCCTTGAGTTCCGTGTTTTGTTATGAAACTTTATCGTATTTCCCCATGCCTATTATCAACCTGCTGAAGCCTTCACAATTTCCCGTATTTCGGCACTGTGACGTCGTAAAGAGTTGACCCGACCCTAATATGAGCTGACCCGAATATATCAGCGACGTCATAATGTTTGACCCAACGTTGACCCGAATATATCAGGAAAACATTCGGTTATAGGCAGATGGCCATTGAAAAGTAAGAAATTCCATTAAGGGTGCTAGTTAACAATACGATAAATTTATTATCAAGTTTTCTTCAAACAAATATTGTAAAATATAAGCCGCTCGACACAATATGAAGCTTTTTAGCTCGTTCGCTACGCTCACTCGCCGAAAAAGCTTCACATTGTGTCTCGCGGCTGATATTTTACGATATACGTTTGCAGAAAACCTGATAATATGAACTTACTTATCCATTTTGTCCTGAATGTAAATTGCAACTGGACGTAAAACACTAATCCAAATCTTATTTATTGATTAAATTTACAAATTTTATTTTTCTTCTGACATTGTTTTTAATGTTTACGCTGGGTGAAAAATATAAACAAATATAATGCCTACCCATGTTAAAATAAGCATAGAGCATGGCACCAATGAATTATTTTGATTCTAATAGGACAATATGCATCACTTCTGTAATCTAAACGAACATTGTGAGGCGTCATATACGGGCAGCCATGTTGATTATAAATTTTCACGGAAAAACGAAAAATGTTTTTAAACAAACAAAATAAAATCAGACCTCATTTTTGTGAGATTTTAAAGCAAAAACCAGCCTTCTAGTTCTGTACAGTGTATGATTTTCCGTTTTTTGACCGCCGATCTTCAATTTCGCGTGACATTTATTGTTGTTGTATTTCGAACTTTGCTTTGTTTACAAAGCGATAAATGTAAGATAGATTCAGTGAGACGGAATAATACAACTTTGAAACTTTTTTTTTCAACAAGTACAACAGTTTGGTGCCTAATAGTGATTTCTTATGTGCTTTCACGCTTCACGTCAACAACGGATTGTGTGCATGTGTCAATAATAATTGTTCTGTTTAGAACATGCTGGTGTTTCTATAGCGAAAGCGGCATATTAGAACTCAGTAATTAATTACTCCATGGGATATAGAAGTAATACTGAAATATATATTAGCTTGCCTTTGTATATTCAAGAAATATATTATTTTCAAATAAAAAAATTAATACGATATATGGAGATATATAAAGATACTTATTTGAAAGTAAATGATGTTGTTACTTTTAAGAGGATAACACAGTAATTATTTGTATTTGATTCTTTCTCTGTTGGAGTTTTGACTAAAGTGTTTTGTTGTTCGCTATTTGATTTTTCCTTGTGGACCTTTTCTGTTATTTTAAATTTTTCTCTGCTTAAAATTTGTTATCAAAGAATATTTTCAGTGAATTCATTAAATTCTAAATCAATTTCAGGGATGGGCCGTTTATTATGGATCCTGCAAATCCATATCATAATCTGTTCAGGAAGAAAACAGAGGAACACTGGATCAGATATAATGAAACTGAAACTGCCATTCTTGGTGATCCATCCTTTGATCGACTTGAAAATGATGCTGCAACAGCGCTTGAAAGTCTTCGCTTACATTAAACTATACATACGAGGTACGAGTACTTCCAGTTTGAATTTAGACTTCTTTTTATTCAAGGAATATTGCAATCAGAATAACAATCATTTTCAAGTCTGTGTTTTTTAATAATTTTTTCCACAAATATTTTAACGTTGGTTTTAAAAGGTTTACCCTTTAGCTTCTATTTTATTTCTACTTTTGCATATTAATATGCATTTAAATAGTCATTTTCTATCAGGTAATGGAATCTCTTAGCTTGATGGTGATATAAAGTCATTCATATTGCATGATTTCGCTATTCAAGCCTTTATGTAATGTTATGGCTCGATAATCCAGTATATGAAAATGTATTCTGAAAATCTATATCAGACCCATTATTAGCCTCCCGACTCTTGAACTAATGAGATGGTATGGGAAGTGAAGTTATGTGCTGGAATGGGTAGTAGACTAATGACCTAGAATTAAATTACACATTCACGTCTGATTTTTTTTCGGCAAAAACATCAAAACATCAATTGTATAGTACCCTTTTTATGTTTAAATTTTGAGAAACACTGTTTTCCCAGACCGTAAATATCCAAGATAAGTTCAATGGTAACGTCGTATCTAGATTTATGACGTCGATGATAAATTCAAGTCAAGTATAAGTTAAAACGTTTCGACGTCTCAAACCTATAATATTTATTTACTGAAGAGCTGAGATACACGTCGGGCGGCGCGATAAAGGGTCTTACATGAAGGATTTGCATGTTATAATCAGTGCGCATCAGACTGACTCTTTTGTGTTTTTGATTTTTGATGTATTTAAGAGTCTTTCCTTTGTCGTATGTACATAATTATAGGGCATGTTACTTAATATCTTTTACATGTATGGTTACAATTGTGATGCAATAATAATATTATTCAGTTATCGTCAGATAAAAAGAATTTCAGGGGATATACTAGTAAATGTAAGGTCATTCACCTGAAAAACTTAGTATCAAACCTTTAAACAGACTCATCCACAAGGGAGATAGTTAGGATACTGTTGTGAAGTCATTAAAGATGGCATTTTTTGGAATTAATATTGATTCACTCATAGGGCCTTTGCATCGGAAATAAACACATTTATTCTAAAACCAGTTGTTGGCATGATAAAGGTTATGTTCTTCTCGTATAATTTATGATGGCATGATGCTAACCCCCTAACGGGAGGGATTGTAGCTGATTCTCTATATGATATAGACATAATCTTTCGATCAGTTTAATTGAGGTCTGGAGCTGGCATGCCAGTAACTGCTAGTAGTCCTTTGTTAATATATATTGATCACTGTCATTTTGCTTAGTTTCTTCCGTTACCTTTTTTAACATCGGACTCGGACATCTTTTGAACTGAGTTTTACTGTGTGTATCGCTGTGTGTTTGTTTATTCCACACTGGCTGAGGTATAGTGGGAGGGATGAGATCTCGCAAAACATGTTTAACCCCGCCGCATTTTTGTGCCTGTCCCAAGTCTAGCCTTTGTTAGTCTTGTGTGTTTTTTTTGAATTTTGGTTCTTTTTTATGTTTCGGAGTTTTGTGTGCCGTCCATTTTGCTGAACTAGTATACATTATTGTTTAGGGGCCAACTGAAGCCCGCCTCCGGGTGCGGGATTTTCTCGCAGCGTTGAAGACCCATTTGTAGTCTTGAGCTGTTTTCTGCTCTATGGTCGGGTTGTTGTCTCTTTGACAAATTCCCCGTTTCCATTCTCTATTCTATACGGACCATAATAGACCATGAAAGTAATTCATACCTCTTGGCCGAAAAAAGTTTTAACCAATTGTTCAGAGAAGGAATTATGTCGATACATGTATATCGTTCTCAAGTTGAAACACACTTCGCTGTTTGTATGCGGGGTCTAGGAAAATACTTTAAAGTTTCCGATAGTTACCGGGGTCGTTGCCATTACGTTGTATAGAACATCCGGGACATTTGAAGAATCACGTGATTATTTATGGTTTGAATAAGGGAGGGGGGTTGGGTTGGGTACCCATAAAACTGGTTTAACCCCACCACTATTCAGTGTCTGTACCAAGTCAGACTATCAGGAGTCTCTGTTATGTTCATGTTTGTGTTTTGTTCTCTTTTATGTTCTTTTTTGTCCGGCGTTCTGTCAGTTGGGTTGCTTTGGTTGATTGATGTCATTGTTCACCTTTCCTGTTATCCATTTTGTTGTTTATCCGGATACCTTAAATTCAATGGGGACAAACGGTAAACCAGTTATTACCTTATTTGGAGAACTTGATAAAGAGTAGATAACTGAGTCTGTTCTTCAGTTTTACTAACTCTTATTTTTAAATGTCATATGTTTATATTTCTGTACACTAGAATTTTTACAATGCACTGTGTAGTTATATTGACTTGAGTGACTGATTGTTAAAATTTTTATATCCAAATCCTATGGAGTAACTACTAGTTTGTTGTTGTTGTTGGTTTTTTTTGGAAGGGGGGGGAGCAAGGCAGTAAACTTTTATTCTTGTTTGTGTGTGAATATGTGTGTGTTTGTGGGGGGTTTTTTGCAGGGTTCGTCAGTCCAGGTTTTATTTGCTTTGGCACATAGTAATTTCTACATTTAAACCTATATTACTAACGGTACTGATTAATCAATTCCCATGTTTATATACGTGCTCTAACTTGTTCTACCTCATGGATTTTTCAGTATTTTATAAGTATTTCAAGATTATATTATATATATATATATATATTTTTTTTTTTGAGAGAGAGAGACAGAGAGCATATGTTAGTTCAGTTGCATATATAAACACTTTATTGGCAACCACTGTACGTCAAATTTTGGTAATTTATCTTTGGACATTGGATGTTGCCTCCGTGTCATGCGTTCATTGTTCATAGTTATATATAGATTCTCCTTCAGGTACGAGTGGGTTATGGAATTTCTCCACCCGAGATAGTTAAATTTTCGATTTTCAACACGCGAGCCTTTAGCGAGCGTGTTAAAATCTAAAATTTAACTATTGAGGGTGGAGAAATTCCATAACTCACGAGTAAATTGAAGGAGAATCTGTTTCTCCTATGATTATCGACAAAAACCTCAAGAAAATGTCGTTGCTATGTAGTTTGTTTACATAGACGTCATTTCGGGACTTCTCTAGTTTATCGTTCTAATAACTGTAGAAAAAAGGGCGGTAATTCCCACGTAGAAATTTAATCACCGGGAAGTGGTTAAAGATATTATGTATTTTTATCCCACCGATTAAACACGTCAGGAATAGGAGAAATAAATGAAATAGACTCCACATAAGTATTTACATTGAAATTAATATAATTTAAAATTTGTAATAAAACTGCTATTAAAGTTGTCAATATGTTTTTTTGTAATTGTCAGTTAGATGCATGATAATGAATGAAGTATTACTTATTGAGATAATACTTCTTCAATAGTTAATTCTTTCCTTAATTGCATATTTGTTCAGGGACTGATTAATTTTATCAGTATGAATCAGAGTAACAAATACACATAATATTATAGAGAAATCGATGTAACAAATCAGTAGAAATGTCATAATATATTATTTAGCATTGAAACAATTTTTTTTTCTTTCAGTTACTGAATGACTAATAAATTTTAATAGATCTATATAAATTATAATATGGTATAATAAATATTGCAATAAATAAAAATAACTTGTAGAAAATTGAATTATGATTCTCCAGCCGTTTTCTCCAAAACAAAATAAGTATCATGGGATTGTTCAACATTTTCTGAAATAGGGATGTCCGATTCTTCTTTTCTACATTCATCTGGATCTAATATAAAATATCGATTAGATGCTGTTGTACCATCACTGATGTTGCTTTGACGGAAGTACGTATTGTATACTACGTCACTTCCTGTCCTTGTAAGATTTGCTTTAGAAGAAACGTTCTCGCCGACAGTCTGGTAGAGACTACTCTGATCGGAAAGCATTCTGTGTGTCCTTGGTATATTTTGTGTTCTAGTGTTTATGGTGTCTGACGATATACTGTCATATTTGGGTTCACTTAATGTTCTGGAAATCGTACTCTGATCGGCTATCGAAACAATTTCGTCATAGCGATTACTTAGTGAGCTAACTCGGGTGTTTGAATTTGTCGTATCAACATTATACAAAGGATTTCCTGTCTGAAATAAAGTGAAAATGACCGATATAAATAATCACAAAACCAAATTCATATCATCAGATAATCTAGTGTACGATGTTTCTTTCTTTCTTTTTTTCTTATTATATTGCTATTATACAATTACTGACTTTGAAATAGGTCGCTATCGGGATTTATAAACCCGAGAAAATGTAATATTTACCGAGCCTTTAGGCGAGGTGAATATACATTTTAAGGGTTAATTAATCCCAGTAGCGACCTATTACATAGTCAGTAATTGATTTATTACATGAATGGTAAAAATTGTATATTCACTTTGTATTTTAAGAAAAAATCGGCCACTATCTCATTCCGCTTGACCGATCAGGATCTATTCTAATCCTATAACCGTGCGAACGGAATTCTTGCACTAAATTTAGATATTTCTCAGTCACTTTCATCAGTGCTCAAGATATTTTAGAGATTTCTCAGCCAGTCAGAGAATAGGAAAAATATGGTCATGTAATAATGCAATATCTCTCCATATTTGCATGGCCATGGTAGACTGCTTTATTGAAGTTACAGAATAGGCAAAACCACCTATTTTAGATTTTCATATACACTTACCTGACTCACAGGTGAAACAACCACTGGGATTTGTTTTGGAGCCTTTTGTCTTTTCTTCCTGAAATAGAAATTTGTATTTTGTTTTTATTCTATTGCACATATAGTATCTTAAAATTTTTTCCTATAAACTTTACCGAAAACAAAAGAGAAAACGTTATCATGAATTTTGGGATTGTTTGTTTCACTGTGTCAGTTCAAACTTTATAATATTGCCCTCTTATGTCTTTATATGTATTAAACCACAAACCATCTCCACATATCCCGTATTTCATCTTATTTTACAAATCAAATCAAAATCCTGAAATATAGTTATTTATAATTATAATCTTTGATTTTGGATTTAGCAAACAGTGTCATGGAATAAATAAAACATAATCTGCAAATTAAACAGCACATTATTTTGATTTTCAAAAGCTCTGTGCTTAGATGGAGTTTGACTTGAACTGTTTTTACTAGCCAATGCGAAATTTCTTAGATACCAGGAGTTATTTTGAATGATTTTGCAAGAGCAACGATCACAACCCTGCCAACAATCATTCTACCTGAACAAAATTCGAACTCGACTTGTAACTTCTATACCATAAACAATAAACAATAAACAATAAACGATATCATAAATCTCTTTCAAAAAAAGTGGAAATATTAGTGTTATGTCTGACTGAGACGATGTAAACGTACGGTTCTTTTCGGTTTAGCCAATAAGGGAGTACGTCTTTTTTAATCTTAAATTTGTTTTACTTACTTTTTTAAATGATATCGTCGACATAGAATAAATGCCACAACTGCTATAATGGCTAATACCACTCCGACCCCAATCCCAATTCCTAAGTCCATGGTCACTACTTTACTATCACTCATATCTATTGTCAGGTCTGTAGGCAGAGTCTTTCCTGGCATTGCTGAATTGTCCCCCATGTTAGAAGCTAGGTTAGTGTCGCCATTTACATTAATTCCAGATAGATTTGATGATGTAATGACCTTGTTACTATGTCCGTTATTAAAATTTGTAGCAGAGATATGAGCTTTGTTTGGATGTGTCTGTTTCTGAGCTGGTATAATGTTATTTGGTACTGCTGGAAATAAATCTGGTATAAAACCTGTAACAATTTAAAATTATATATGTGTATTCTGATTTGGTATCCTTATTAGTTTATCATATTTAAACAAGTAAGATTAAACAGAACTAATTAAACAGCAGATTGACTGATGAAACAGACCAATACTTCTTCCAGTATTTCATGCGTAAGTTCTCGTTTGAATTAACCTAATATTAATTTTGTCATTGCTGTTATTTTGGTGATATATATTGCAATTTTATATGTTTAAATTAGCTGACCTTATCCGAATTTTGGGAGTCGATTTGAATTCTCAGGATTTTTTTGCTTTTCAAAATTTTGGGTTTGGGACACCAAAAAGAGGGTTTATCCATAAAAGCAAATGTATGCATCAAAAGAGTAAATGGATAATTTTTTCTATATAAAAATTTCATATTGCTGCTTGGAAAATTCAAAGGATATAATCCCCTCAGCAGATATTACTTTGACAATGACAATTACATACATGTGTTGAAATAATTTGGGTTGTTATCGCTCGCAATGTGTTAGGGCATTCTTCTGGCTTTCCTAAGTTTTGGTCTGGGTCAAACGTTTTTGACATTCCGGATTTTTTTCTGGAGAGTATCTGGTGAAGGTCAGTCCACAAATGCGCAGTTGCATGTAATTTATTTTTCAAGAGCTTATGTCCAAAACTTACGGAAATCATGAGTTACGTAACGTTGTTAGTTTCAGACACATTTTAATGTCTTATACGGTGTTCCAAAATTGTTTTTTATATACCTTAACCTCAAATCTATTTTTAAAAAACCTCTTATTACACATTTAATATAACAATTCGGAACATAATGTTTTTCCAGAGTCAATTCAATAGTCTGTAACTCATAACTCCAAAAATCAAAAATAAAAACACGGAAGTATAAATATCAAAACTGCATGAACATAAAACAAATTGAGACCAGGTGCGTGTATGGGGTAAGACATATTATTGTTCGAACCCCTAGTAAATAATACGGTGAGAAGATTACAGAAATATACATGTAGGGGCTAGCTGAAGCCCGCTTCCGAGTGCGGGATTTTCTCGCTGCGTTGAAGACCCATTGGTAGCCTTGAACTATTTTCTGTTCTTTGGTTGGGTAGTTGTCTCTTTGACACATTCCCCATTTCCATTCTCTATTCTATGTACTCTAGTTTAACCAATATTCTACGTTTGAAAACAAACATATGAATGACATACTTAATATAACAGAATCCTTAACTAAAAATTTAAAAGGTTAATAATACAAATTATTTTAGCTACCAATATTACACACTTGGACCACATTGCATATACAACTCAAAGATGTAAAAATACATCGTTAAGAAAACAGAGTGTCATGATTATCGAACCTAGAAACATATGGGTACCAAAACCTCCAACTAATCTATCTGACCGTCTGGTGAGTGAACAATGCTTAAAAGCCTGCCAGTAGCATATGTGAACGGTACTTACTGTAAAAACGGTTAAATTGTGCGCACTTTAACTGTGCAGATTAGCTCTTCGGATATCGTTGCACTGTTCGACAGAGTACTAGTATTCAAAACGACCACGGTCACGCTGGTACACGTTTAACAATAAACGTCATTAATTGTAAAAGAAATCGGCAATGTTTATGAGAAGCCAATATGAATTTTAAGTGTTCAAGTAATTCGGAGGAAAAGTCATTGTAATGGAATTGTTAAATTTTCGTGTTTATCCTTTAGTGCGAAACTATCCGAGGTGATTGTTTCACATTTTTTCTTGATTCATTTTTTAACACTTTTTGTATGAGACTGTAAAGAATATTGGTACGTACCTGTGCCTGAACAGAGTTTAAATGATGCTCGACAATACCGATTAACATGTAAGAATCCATCTTCGATACTAACAGCGTCGGCATTCCCACATGTAGGTAAAGTATATTCTTCGACTTCCAAACAGTCAATGTGACCTATAGGTATTCTACAGTTGCTGTAACCTCCATGACCTTGACAGTTCACAACTTCACAGTTCTGGTAACATTTTCCTTTATGGATATAATGCAGAAATCATTCAAGTAAGATTTAAAATTGTGTAAATATACCAGTGAATCTATAATTTTTTTAGGATGAGGCTGAAATACTGCATAAAAGGCGACAGCAAATTAATATATTTAGTTGTTTGGATTTTTTATGGCAAAAATAGGTGCGAGGGAGCTAAATTTTAATTTAATTTTTTTTTCTCGAGGACTAGTTTTTTTTTAGACGAAGATCAAATTTACGTGCGGCCGCACATTTTTGCATTTCTGTCCTTAGATGGTTTTTCCTTCACCCCTTTTGGTCATATTGGTATTTTTTATTTTGCTCTTAACTTTTTGGATTGTTGTTTTGGTTTTCAAAATTTGAGGCCCTTAGCACAACCGATGAGTCGTAAATCGACGAAATGTGCACATCTTGTGCACCAAAATTTGGTCAAAGCATTTTATTTAACTAAAATATTGCAAAATATTGAACAAATCTATATTTTCTACCAAATTTTAGAAGTGGGAAAACCCATTTATTTTCGTTTCCTTGAAAACGAAGAATATTGGGCATATTCGCAGCATTTTTTGAAAAAGGAAGCGGCAATTTTTTTTAATTAAAATTTACGAAAATCAATTTGTTGTGTTTTCATTAACTTTCTAATCATTTATTACAAAAAAAAACATATAATGTGGAAATTTTCGTTTGATATATTTAGGAATAATGAAAACCCCTTCAGATAAGGTTGGCTGTACATGTATACCTGTTTGGGGGTTCGTTTTATTTTTCTCAAACGTCGAAATTAAATATTGTATCCCAAAAATATGACAAATACCGAAAATGTCTTTTAGATGACAAAACTGTATAAATCCAATACGAAAAACATACTATGATGCGTATTTAAAATTGTGGTCCATATATACAATAAATCCATAATACATATACTTCTACATATATGTACTGAGGAATTCTTATTTAACTTTATTTTCTTTCTTAGGGAGCAACCATTTGATTTGGGGGGGGGGGGGGGGGGGGCATAGAAGTTCTGCCTTTTTTTCAGCAAAATTTCGAGACTGCTTTTTTTTAGTACCTGGTGTTGTCCTGCCTTTTTTTCTGAGTACATGCTTACTTTATTCACTACATTTTTCATCATTTTTTTCTGAGGATTTTTGATCCTGCCTTTTTTTCACCAAATTTTGCATCCTACCTTTTTTTCAAATTCCTGCCATGTCCCCCATAAAAATCAAATGGTTGCTCCCTAATCCGTTTCGTCAGAGTCTCTTTAATACGTGCAACTGTGCTTAGGTGAATACGTAGTTTTTTCTTATCAGTTGCGTCAGAGTCTCTTTTTATGCGTACAACTCTACTAAGTCGAATACGTGGGCCCTCTTTAAGTTTACCGAGTACAATAAATCAACAGAAACGTTACAATAAGAATATGTCTTGTGATATCTACGTAAGATGCTTGAGGCCAAGAATAAAACTGACAATGTGTCATGGTACACTGAATGTGTTATGTACAAAATAATTGTCTGTCAAACATCAATAGGAGACATTGATAAATCATTTGTCTTGACAAACTCTTTTTCTCACTTTGAATTTTTTTTTTTTAAATTAAAAATATGTATGAATCGTAATTCACTTTTTTGGTTTAATTCAATAATCCGAAAGAACAAAAAGAAAAATTAAATCATTTAAATGCTCTTAGTTTACTGAGTTTTTACATGTATCTTATTTCATCAATTTTATTCTGTGTGCGGAAATGGATTCAGATTATATCAATGTAATTCTCTCTCTCTCTCTCTCTCTCTCTCTCTCTCTCTCTCTCTCTCTCTCTCTCTCTCCCCCCGAGAGACAACACTATGATACAAATAATTTATTAAATGCTACATTGACCACCTCTAATGATTGATTGATTGATTGTTCCTTAACGTCCAGTGGCAAATATTTCATGCTTCTTCAGGACGAGAACCAGTTCAATTTATCAAGCAATTCAAATAGGGGTAGCACAGGACACAAAGGGGAACCAATTCTGACTGGCACTGTAAAGAAGGATGGTTGGGTAGGGTCGTATAATCTAGTCTTCTGCAGAGGCATTACCCTACTCTTTTTCGAAAACTACAGTAGGGGTCTTTAGCGTGCAGGGAGTGTGGCATTCTCCAAACACGTTACCCACAATGGTCCGCGCTCAGGCTTTCCGTATTATTACCTGACAACCCCCCAACGAGAGGGTCTCCCCTATCCGCCACATGGGGACGCGCTAGGCAGCTCCCGTGATCCATCACAGGGGCCTAGTCCGACTAATGAAGTCATACAGTCAAATATATCATTTTGAAATGGAAAAAACCTACCTCTGCAGCAATATTGTTTTGGGCATGCCATACTCTTTGTTGTTCCTCAGATTTCTTCCATTGTTTAGTAATATTATTTTTATAAATTTATTACTTGTTAACTGAGGTATGAAATTACGTACAATGTATAAACATATCTTTCCGCGGTCAATGTGAATCATATGTACACTTGCCTGAGGATAATTTACAAGGAACTCTATATCATAGTATCCAATACACGAACATATTTACATATTTATAAGATATTTTAACTAATAAAACGAATTTTTAATGTTTTTATTTGCAATGATGTTTACACAAATAATTGCTATTTCCTACAGATAAATATAAAAGTTCAGTGGGTCAAATCTGTCATATACCCTGTCCCTTGTGATATTTTTTTAATTTCATCCAAAAATATCCTAAATTAATTTTCCTTTAGTTTACCTTGCCTTTCTTTTCCTTGATCATACACAGCAGATTATTCATGTATTGTTGCTAAATATTTTGGCTATTTTGTTCATATCGCAAAATCTAAAAAGTTTTGATGTTTTAAAATGACTTAAACACTTTTCGACTTTTGTTTATCAACAAATCCAGGATTTAGAAGGGGAGCTGTACTCATGAGCAAATGCCTCATCCTATGAGGAGGACTGTATACTCACATAAATGTTTAATCCCGCCATAATCCACATGTCATTGTAAACCCTAAGCCAGGACCTGTATTTTAACTGGCTTGCTCTTGTCCACTCATTGTTATTTGCATAGTGTATTGAATACTATGTTTATTTGTGATTTATGGTTATTTCTGTTGATTGTGTTACACCATTTTTTGCGGGGCAATTTAAGTAATAATTCATGGCAGCCATAGGTTCGTTGGAGATTTTAATATGGGTAACTTTATCTGAGAAAAAAATTTTCCCGAGCGTAAGCGAGTGACAAAATTTAAGCAAACAATGTTACCTATATTAAAATCTAATATGAAAATATGGCTTCCATGAATTATTTCGATTCTGATATGGCAATATCTGAAATTTGTAAACAACGTGGTTCTGAAAAGCCTTTCTTGTGACGGCCATTTTGATTTGGAAGTTTTGAAAAAGAAATCGAAAACGATAGAAACATAAACACAATAAATTTGATTACAATAAAACTTACCTTTCATTTGATTTTATTTTTCTTTGAAGCATAAAACGTCATAACAGTTGTAGTATTTCCCCGTTCAGGCAGATCCTTTTGTGAGATTCAAAAGAACGGCGATGTAATTTTGATATAGCTCGTTTCAGAAACTTATTTCGGAATCATGATTCTGACTCTAAATTTATAATTTGAAGCAAGTTATTTCCCATGCTGGGACGTAGTACTGGTTCGCCGCAGTGCAGAGCAACCAGTAGGAAGTAAATAGAAGTCATTTATTACTTTGATATGCAAATATTTCCAGCTTTATAATCAAGTTTCATTTCAAATATGTTGGAAGCAAAAATATCGTAAGTAGTTCCCAAATTTATATAAACCAAACATTACGTGCAAATTAACAAGTTTTAAAAACAGTTAATCCTTTACTCTTCATTGCAGTGAACCAGTACTATGTCCCGGAACATCCCAGCAAGGGAAATAACTTGCTTCAAAATTATAATTTTAGAGTCAGAATCGTGTTACCGGAAATGAGTTTTTGGAAAGGGCTATGACGTCAGGTGCGTGATACTCATAATAAATCGAAAGTTTTAATACATCATTATCTGCAAAAGGGAATTAGAATTAGTATTTTTCCTTTTTGCAGGGGCGATTTTTTCTTATCGAAAGCCCCTCGACGACCCCTAGATGTAATAATTGGTTATCTCTTGTTCAATCCCTTTGGATGTTGTCGAGTTGTCGAGTTGTCGCGTACTCCCTTTCCCTACAAAATTCATATACATTTGTATCCCATATTTTTATTCAGATATCATTCCTCCGAATCTAATACAATGCATTGTGTGAAAATAACTATGCATGCATGTTACATTATAGACGGAAATATCAACGTCAAAGAGAGACGTCAGTTTATGGAAAATGACCAGATTTTTTATTTTATACTGCAATAAATAGATTACAAATTATTTATAAAAATTATACATTATTACACATTGTGCACGATCAAACGCCGCCACTTGTTACAGCTTGGTATTCTCCTCATGTACACTACCAACAGAGTCTGTTTCGACTTCCTCATATGGTTTAGTTTCCTCTGACGCTTGATCTAATGACGCTTGATCAGGAAGAACATTGTCACTGACAATATCAGCACCCTTTTTAATATCATGTGATTGAATCTCATCACCGATTATGTCATTGTTGACCACAACACTTTTATCAATGTCACTTGATTCAATCTCGTCATCATCGACAGGTATTTCATTATTTCCTTCACTTTCATCCGTTGTTTTATTTTTATCTTCAATAAGTAATTCCTCTTTTTCGCAAATACGTTCTAAACATTGATTGGTCAAATTATTTGTTGGTTCAATTTCTGTTTCGCCGACTACTATGTCAATGCCTCCGTTTGACTCTTTTTCTTGTTTGTCATCACTCAGATCAATAGTGACAAAACCGTCCTTTTTGTCTGGCATTTCTTCAAAAACATTTTTATTACATTCCTCTGAATCAGAATATCTAGGAGATTTCAATGCAGCTCCACTAACAACCTAGAACAGTAAACAAAGTCTTGTTCAAATTCCGGTAGTGACGGGACTTCAAGGTTATATTACTAGATATAATGATTATTTGATGCGCTAGAATCGAATTTTGAAATGTGTTCCTAACAAAAGTTTCTGAATTTAAATTCTTTACTACGAATACAGATAAAGCCAAAATAATCGCAAACCGTAACTAGAATATAACTTTGTGCGGTAAACATGGTAAAAATACCTTTACAACATAACAGAGGTATTAGAATTTTATTCTATAACATTACATTAAAATGGCTTACTCAAAATGGCACCTCAGAGACGAAACTGTAAGCAGTATCAGATATATATTTTATAGGACTGAACAGTTTGAAATTTGCAAAACAGCGATATAAGATCTGTGTTAAAGATCTGCATTGCGCTGGTTAAATTCTCGTGTATAACACCTAGATATATATACGTTTAAACTTATCAAATTTTTAAGTAATTAAATTCAGTGTTAAAGAAATAAGGGAATCAAGATGGTATGCCTCATATGTAAATAACTTACTGGATTATCACTAAAGCTGACTTTCACTCTTTCCTTTCTTTTATTTTTATATTTTCGTCTGTAAACAACAAAAATTACAATGAAGTCAGTGAAATAGGATAATTATTACTAAATGAAGTTTAACTAAACTATTGGTTCATGTAATTATAAATGTCGAAATGTGTGTGTAGGTTTTATTAAACGTTTCACAATATCATATTACGTTTTTTGTCAATTAAATCTTTTGGAAAATGTACGTATATTTCAATGAAAAAAGATAGCTCCACAATTTTGGGATCCGTAACTACTTTTAGTCAAGTCATATAAAGTATTACATTTGTGTACCTGGTTTTTTTTTTCAGATCACACGCATATCGACCTGACACGTCCATATCTGCCCGAGAGCTTTAGCTCGAGGGTTGTTATGGGTGTGATATGAAAATAGCCATATAATTTTCTTTTTTATCAAATATTTAAACCTAAGATGAATAGACATGAAAAGAGTTTTATATCTGAAGTTGTTTTGTATCCAGTAAAACATACTTGCAAACCGACCTGCAGCTATGAGAGCCTTAGCTAGTTTTACAGTTAAAACGAGAACATTCTGACCCTGTTATCTAAATTATGTACCGTCCACTCTAATTTTCAAATCTAACAAGCGTTCACCTTGTTGGTAATCATATTGTATTGGTTTTTATAGTGTGTTTTATACACCAGAGTGTCAGGATAGATAAGGGGGAGATTTGGATGACCATAAAACCGGTTTAACCCCACCACTATTCAGCGTGTGTACCAAGTCAGACTATCCTGACTCTTCTGTTCATGTTTGTGTTTTGTACTCTTTTGTGTTCTTTTTTGTGCGGCGTTCTGTCAGTTTGGTTGCTTTGATTGATTGGTATGTCATTGTTGACCTTTCATGTTATCCATTTTGTTCTTTATTTGCGTATATGAGATAAAGCAGATTTTCATGTGTTCACCTCTGAGACAAAATATTCCACAAAATGGCCATAAAAAATGATTCCTTATGTTTAATTCGATATGATGATTTAACACGAATTCCATCATGTTAGTACTCACTTTTTCCAATACTTCTGATAACAGACACAGATCGCCACCAATAAAACGACAATAACAATAGGTACTAACACACCAATTACAATAGTAGAATCATCTGAATGTTCTTCATAAATATCAAATAATGTCGTGTCTTCATGTGGTGTTTTCCTAGACCTCTTTAATGTGGTCTGAGCAAACGCTGCTGTAACAGTTTGTAAATTACCTTTAGTTGATTTAGGCAACAAGAGAAACGAAGAACTAATTTCCGCTAAAGTGGATGAAGGAACAATAGATTCTGTAGCACCTTTAATCACGGATCTAGTGGTTGTTTCTGGGACGTCCGCAGATGATTCAGTGATATACGTATTTACTAATGAGGTTATTCCTTTCCGTACACTTGATGACGGTAGATAAGGCGATAATCCCAAAGAGGAGCTAGACTGGATAAAATTGGATGACGGCAAGATAGTCTCTGCAACATTTGTAATAATTGATCTGGTTGAACTCACAAAAGCTTCTGTGGATTTTGTTAGAACAGATGCTAGTACAGTAGATTTAGTTTCAGGTGTTGAAGATATAGAAGTCGATGTGCTTGTTTCTATCATACTAGAAGTTAACATTTCAAGTCATCACTTAATCTTCGTTACCTAGAAAGAGTTTAAAAAAATAATAATAAAGGCATTAAATGTTGAAGCCCAAAACAATAACCCAAATAGCTGAAGGTCATATTGAAATGCCAAAACTACCAAACGCCAAAACAATTTAAGGCTAGTGGTATGCTCCAGGATAATCCTTAATTTTCACAAAATGTAACAGTAAATCTAAAGTATGAACTGCATGCTAGTATCGAAATACTAGCACCTGAGCTGGTGACAGGGCGGGGATTTTGGAGTCCACCAGCTGAAGTGTGGACTAAGTGATAATAAATATTTCTTGATACCAATTTTGATACACTGTAAATAAATCAGAGTAATTTAATCGTGTTTTATATTGTAAAAATAACGATAGTTGCAGAAAGTCTTTTACTGAAAAATATTTTGATGATTTATTTCATTATTTAAATGATCCAGGAAAAATCAAAAAGATATCAAATCCTAGCAGCAATGAACAGGTGGGATTACTTGGGTCCTTCACAAAACAAGCATTGGAACTGAGAACGAGGGGCTCTTGATGTCACATATATCCCACTTTGTTGTTATATATAATTTTCGTAATTGTCATACCATTGATCAGAATTGATGTATCATCAGCGTTGATTCAGATCAATCATGTGATAAGCAAAAACAGTAAACCAAAAAGTTGTTGAACAAAAGACAAAAACAAAAGATTTTAAGCCAAAAACTGTTATAGGGGAGAGCTTTTAATGGTTTATTGGTTGACTACTTCTTAGTTGCCAAAAAATTAATAATTAAAGTATCAATCTTGTGCCAATAACGAGGTGTTTGTGACAGAGTTGATGATACCTTTGGGGATTTGAGTCCACCAGCATCCACTCTATGATACTAATACACAGTGTTACTAGTTTCGCTACAAAATCAAAATGAAAAAATTGACATGTTTATATTTTACTGGCTGGATGCTCTATCTCGCCAGGTGCCCAATTTCATCCAAGGTTTTTTCTGTCAATTTAATTTTTTTCCAAATCAACACATTTTATTTCTTTAAAATTTCTTTAAAAAAAACCTTTATATAGAATTGTCGGGTGGGTACCTGGGTACTCAATCAGTAGTGTTATTTTTTTATGACCTACTTAAGTTTCGTTGACTTTGTGTGTCTTTTACCGTTTTGCGTTATTGGATCTTATTGGCGCATTCTAAAAATTGCATATTTATTTATATAATATACATTTTATATGTAAATGTAATTTGTAAAACATTCTGCGAAACCCATTTTGATGCAGTGCGTGCATGTGCACATTTAAACAATTTTCGTTTCATCAGCAGTGCAAAACGATTTAAGAGGAGAAGTTAGATCTTTCATGTCCGAAAATTTCTTCATTAACAATAATATTTTTATTATCCATTCCATGGTCACTAAAGAGATAATAGCGACTGAATTGGTGATATTTAAATGTGTGTATACATATGAGAAATAAAAATATGCAACTTCAGTTTTCTTCTTTTTTTCTTTTCACACATTTTTTTCTTTCATCTATTTCAAAGAATAAACTTCTACATACCTATATGCTCTTGAAAATGTTTCAAGCTATGATTGGGATTAGATGTAATTCTTAACTTTTTCAGTTTTAATTATTAAAATTTTACTGTGGTGTTAATTTTTTTCTTTAAAGACATACATTGCAAAAGAAAAAGCATATTAGAATAATGAAATTTTAATTTTAAATTTTCATTCATGTGCTGGGTTGATTTAATCACTTTCCTTATTGTAATGAGGCCAGGTTACATTTTTGTTACATATAAACGTATATAAATTTGACAATGATTGTGACATTAATTTTCAAGCTATCATACAATAAACCTATATGATAAAAATTAATGTAATGTTCATTGTGACGTCAATATTGTTCATGTATCACTGTCATAAAAAGATGTCGAGACGGTGTTAGATATATAGTATTTATATATCGGTTAATAGTGATACCATTATTCCACAGGTTGGTCGCATTTTGTCATCTCTATTTAATAACGACAGCTATATGATAAGTGTCTTGTTCTGTGTGTGACATTAATGTTTGCCATCTTGTTCTTTTTTATTTGAAGAATGGCCATCTACCATGTAATAAAGTTATAAAAGTTAGAATAACTGACATTTTGTACAAAGGGCAATTTCGTTTTTTTTTTTTTTTAAATTATTGTTAAATTGGCATTAGGACTGCCTCGAATTGCAGTAAAGTGTGAGATTTTGCCTCGTCTACAAGGACTTAATGTGACTGAAGTTAGGTGAGCTTTTGCTCTGTGTCATAAGGCTCACTGTGACTTACAGTGAGCTACAATTCTTTGATACCAATTTCGTTATACAAGATGTGCACATTTCGACGATTTTCGACTCAAGGCCTAAAATGTTGAAACCCAAAACAAAAAAGGTTGAAGAGCAATTCAAAATTACCAAAATGACAAAAAGGTGTTATGCCAAAACCATCTAAGGAGAGAGCTATATGCAGGAGGGAGATACTCCTTAGTTTTTGCAAATTTTACATTTTTGTCAAAGTTAATTTTAAGTATTAATTTTGGGCTAGTATCGAAATACTAGAAACTGAGCTAGGGATACCCTCGAGGACTTGGAGTCCACCAGCAGCGGCATCGACTCAGTGGTAAAAATACAATTTATTGATACCAATTTTGATGAACTGTCCCTGTGACTTACAGTGAGATCTGAGATTTTCCTCTGTGTACAAAAGCTCACTGTGACCTACAGTGACGTGTACGATTCTTCTGCGTGTGCAAGGGCTCAATGTCACTTGCAGTGAAGTATGAGCTTTTGCTCTGTGTTGAGGGGCCCACCTTGACTTGCAGTGAGGTGTGAGCTTTTGTTCTGTGTCAAAAGACTTTCTGTGACTTACAGTGAGGTGTGAGATTTTGCTCCGTATGCAAGGGCTCACTGTGATTTGTAGTGAAGTGTGAGCTTTTGCTCTGTGTGCAAATGCCCATTGTGACTAACAGTGAGGTGTGAGATTTTGCTCTGTGTCCAAAGGCTCAATGTGACTTGCAGTGAAGTGTGAGCTTTTGCTCTATGTCCAAGGGTTCACTGTGACTTGCAGTGAGGTGTGATCTTTTGGTCTATGTCCAAGGTCTCATTGTAGCTTACAGTGAGGTTTGAGATTTTGCTCTGTGAACAAGGGCTAAATATAACGTGCAGTGAGTTGTGAGTTTTTGCTCTATGTTAAAGAGCTCACTGTAAATTACATTGAGGTGTTATTTTTTGCTTTGTGTCCAAGGTCTCGCTGTGACTTACAGTAAGTTGTGAGTTATTGCTGCATGTACAAGAGCATGTACAGTGAAGTGTGAGCTTTTGCTCTGTGTTCAGAGGCTCACTTTGACTTGTAGTGAGATGTGAGCTTCTGCTCTGTGTCGAAATGCTCACTTTGACTTGCAGTGAGGTTGAGCTTTTGCTCAGTATGCAAGGGCTCAATGTGATTTGCAGTGAGGTGTGAGCTTTTGCTCTGTGTCAAAGGGATCACCGTGATTTGCAGTGAGGTGTGAGGTTTTGCTCTGTGTCCAAAGGCACATTGTGACTAACGGTTAGGTGTGAGATTTTGCTAGTTATGTCCAAGGGCTCAATATGACATGCAGTGAAGTGTGAGCTTTTGTTGTCCAAGGGCTCACAGTGACTTGCAGTGAGGTGTGATCTTTTGGTCTATATCCAAGGGCTCATTGAGGTTTACAGTGAGGTTTGAGATTTTGCTGTGTGAACGAGGGCTAAATATGACTTGCAGTGAGTTGTGCGCCTTTGCTCTGTGTTCAACCGATCACTCTGGCTTACTGCTAGATGTGAGTTTTTGCTCAGTGCACAACGGCTCAATGTGATTTGCAGTGAGGTGTGAGCTTTTGCTCTGTGTCAAAGGGATCACCGTGATTTGCAGTGAGGTGTAAGCTTTTGCTCCATGTACAAGGCTCAATATGACTGCAGTGAGATGGAATATTTTGTTCCGTGTGCAAGGGCTCAATGTGCCTTGCAGTGAGGTGTGAGCTTTTGCTCTGTTCGAGTAAATTCAAGAAATACCAAAGGGATATTCGAAGGAGAAAAAAAATCGTAACAACTGACAAACTCCGGAGAACAACGAAGACAAGACCAAAACAATACATGCACTACAATTAAAAACTAAAAACATATGAACAACATGGACCCCGCCAAAAAACCGGGGGTAGACGCAGGTGCTCAGAAAGAGTAAGCAGTCTCTGCTTCCTGCAGAACACCCGCCGTACTGTCCATGTCACATCCGATATGAGGAAGGGATAATATCAATGGAACACGTCCAATTTCATTTGGGAAACGGTTTTTTCATACCTGTCAACCAAGTCACGATGACGCCCATAAAACTTTAATAAGGATGACTTCAGCTTAAGAGCATCGTACCCCTGTCTGAGCAACTTTTCTGTCAGAAGCCGGGCTCTGTCCAGGAAGTCAATGTATATGTCACAAGCTCTGGAATAACGTATGAATTGTGAAATATATACTCCATACGCCGGTGCTTTTGGAATATTGCCGCTCAAAAATGGGAAGTTGAAGATTGGAAAGTCAAAGTCATCCCGTTTGTTGAAAAGTTTTGTATTCAACCTTCCTCTGGTGTCAATTTCGAGGTAAAGGTCAAGATAAGATGCAGACTTGGCAATGTCTGTGGTATCCGAGGTGTCACTATGACTTACAATGAGGTATGAGATGTTGCTCCGTTCGCAAGGCCTCACTGTGACTTGCAGTGAGGTGTGAGCTTTTGCTCTATGTCCAAGTGCGAGATTTGCTCCCTGTAAAAGGGATATTGGTCATTTACATTGAGGTGTAAGATTTTACTCCATGTAACTTGCAATGATATGTGAGCTTTTGCTCTGTGTCCAAGGGCTCACTGTGACTTGTAGTGAGGTGTGAGCCTTTGCTCTGTCATAATGCTCACTTGACTTACGTTGAAGTGCGAGATTTTGTTCAGTGTGCAAGGGCTCAATTTGACTTGCAGTGAGGTTTTAGCTTTTGCTCTATCCAAAGGTTCACTGTGACTTACAGTGAAGTGTTAGATTCTGCTGCGTGTATAAAGGGTCACTCTGACTTGCAATGAGATGTGAAAATGTTCTGCGTGTACAAGGGCTCACTGTGATTTGTGGTGAGGTGTGAGCTTTTTCTATGTGTCCACAGGCTCACTGTGACTTACTGTGAGGTGTGAGATTTTGCTCAATGTACAAGGGCTCAATGTACCTTGCAGTGAGATGTGAGATTTTGCTCAATGTACAAGGGCTCAATGTACCTTGCAGTGAGGTGTGAGATTTTGCTGCGTATATAATGACTTAATGTGACCTACAGTGAGGTGTGAGATTGTGATCCATGTGCAAGGGATCAATGTGACTTGCAGTGAGGTGTGAGCTTTTGTTCTGTGTCCAAGGGCTAATTTTTATTTACAATGAGTGTGAGACTTTGCTCTGTGTACCAGGGCTCAATGTGACTTACGGTGAGGTTTGCTATTTTGCTCCGTGTACTAGGGCTCACTATGACTTGCAGTGAGGTGTCAACTTTTGCTCTGTGTCCAAGGGCTCTCTGTGATTTGTAGTGAGTTCTGAGCTTTTGATCTATGTCAATGGGCTCACTTTGACTTGCAGTGAGGTGTGAGCTTTTGCTCTGTGTCCAAATTCTGACTGACTTTCAGTGAGTTGTGAAATTTTGTTCTGAGCTCAAGGTTTACTGTAACTTGGAGTAAGTTGTGAGCTTTTACTCTGTGTCCATGGGCTCACTGTGACTTTCAGTGAGGTGTGAGCTCTTGCTCTATATCCCAGGGCTTACTGTGACTTGCAGATGTGATTTGTTGCTTGTGACCAAGGGGCTCTTTTTGACTTTCAGTGAGATGTAAGCTTTTTCTCTGTGACAAAGGGCTCATTGTGACTTTCAGTGAGCACAGGGCTTTTGCTCTGTGTTAAAGGGTTCATTGTGACTAGCAATGAGGTGTGAGCTTTTGCTCCATATCCCAGGGCTTACTGTGACTTGCAGATGTGAGTTTTAGCTTTGTGACCAAGGGCTCTTTTTGACTTTTAGTGAGATGTAAGCTTGTTCTGTGTGACAAAGGGCTCATTGTGACTTTCAGTGAGCACAAGGTTTTTGCTCTGTGTCCAAGGGTTTAATGTGACTTCTGTAAGATAGCCATAAAACCAGTTTAACTTTAGGTATGTGCAGGTAAGGGTTTTATCTCAAGAATATATCTATTCTTGCCAATCAAAACAGTCAAAAACTCGGAAGTAAAAAATATTTGTATTACAAAAGGCAATTTACAATAGATGTCCAATTGCATTACAAGACAATGATGATGATGGTGGTGATGATGATGAAGATGATGATGGTGATGATAATGAAGATGGTGATGGTGATCAGAGCTTTTAAATTATTATTCTATTTTCATTAGTTGGTTTAACCTTCAGTCTGATAATATTTTCTAGTAATTATTGAACTTCCATTGTTTATATGAAAATTTAAGGATATGGGGAGAGCGTCAATGAAGCACAACCCATGTCATTAAAAACCGGAAAATATTGTTTACATCTAGGGATCGTCCTGTGGTTTTTAACAAAGAGCAACTTCCCCAACACAAGACCATGAAAAGTGCAATTTAAGTAACCACAAATACATCCACTGATTTCCAGTGCAACTGATGCTAACATCTTAAATTTGTTATAAAAACGTTATTTTACCTGACTTTATAAATTTATTTGTATTGTAGTTTTGTTCATAATCTGCAATTCTTGAAAAAAACAATTTTGTGTAAACAGAGCAATCAAAAGCAAATAAGCGGACTTACTGCATATTGGCCACTCCAATGCTTTAGGTAATTGCCTACTATTGTTGATGTCCATCACTGTTACGTGATATATATCTTGTCTTGGTAAAAACACGAATTTATATCCCACAAACTATAAATCTTACTGACTCATACAAGTACATAGAGTGTACATTGGTATGTATTAGAAATGCATCGTTAAAGTGTTTTAAAGATGTCATCCGAGAGCTAAAATAATTCGTTGAGACAGAAGCAAAATCTGATGTTTGCAAGGTTTTGACGCCTTTCAGCACCTTTTTGCATATTTTTTTTTACATTCTTTGCTGGCAATCTGTTATCTCAAACTTGGGATTCACAGAACATTATAAACTGTAAATGTATACGGAAGATTTTAGAAAATAGCCATTCTGATCAACTACCCAAGTGTTTCACAGACCAACTTTTAAAATACACGTACAAGAAATTAAATACAGTATGTATTTAATGAAAAACTAAAACTTTGATTTTTTTCCGAATTTAACTATGGCTAAGCCATATAAAACAACGTCTTATAATACACGTAGACCTTTGTATAAATCTCCCTCGTGCATCGTTCTGTCCTTAGATGGGTTCTGGCTTTACCTAGTGGTAATTATGCTTGCAACATTTGTTTAATTATTTCGGCGTTCATCATCTCCAGCCTTGAGTACAACTTAGTCATAAACAGACGAAATGTGAATCAAAATTATTATAATGGATTGATTTTGGCGCTGGTGCTACTGTTGTTGTCATAAACTGTGCTATTCCAATTCCACAAAATTTTTTAAAACTTGTAAGCATTAAAAAAAAACCTTCATTTGAATTTCTTCAACTTTCCGGTGCCGTTCCAACGGTAATTCTAAAGACTTTGTCAAAGTCTTACAGATCGAAGATTAAACCACAGTTTCCTTAATTATTTTACAGTAGAAGTAGCCGTAAAATTTGCTGTTGTAATGGTATCTTGAAGTCCTCTTACATAAACCGGGGAAAACATGTTTCAGGTTTAAATAAATTGTTAAAATGACCTACCTTTAAACAAATATTCCATACTAGTTCCATTACCTGTCGTAATTCTGAATACGTGTAGAATTTTTCCACATATCTCAATAAAACCTACTAATGACATAAATATCTAGTTGTTTTGTCAACTGTTTATTGTAGATGACCTCAGGTGACAGTTAATTAGAATAACAAATTAGACAGCCCTCAGACATACTCCTACGTGTAACTGCACATACTGCATTCTGTCTGCAGTTGCACAAAAATTAATGAAGGATACTTACAGTTTTTCTTTTTGTGTTTAAAATTGGGTGTGATTCTATTTTCAATATATGACATGATTTAAAACCGGACATCTGTTTTACAAGTATATATATGGTGGATATGTCAAGTGGTTTTTTTCTGTTAGTGTGCTTCCGTTCTTGCTGATTACATCTCTAATTGATATTTTATCACTTGTGAATTTCCTTATAGGATGTTAAGTTACCAGGGTTTGGACAGGGAAATATTATTCAATATTATTGGAATATTATCATACTGGCACGCGCTCACAATACTTACTGAAGAGAGTAATGAAAAATAAACTAAACAAAAAATTAACTTCTAGCATAAAAAAAACAGTTGAAGTCAAAATACACAATACATGTATAGCATGTGAGACTACTTAGAAAACAAAACTTAATTTAATTTTCAATTTAGTTTCAAAATTTTCTTTCTCTTGTGCGAAAATCAGATGGCAATTGCGACCCCACAAGAACATAAAATGGTGTAAAATTTACTTCAGATAAAGAGTAGTCAATATAACTTAATGTTATTTAGGGGGGGTTGTTTATGATTATATGCGAATTATTGGATAATATTAAAGGAATTCAAAATACAGCTATCAGGAAGAATAACCTCGTTTTTGTGAAAAGTTTTAATCTTCGTGTCCAGTGCCGCAACTATGATTCTCAGATTAGTTGGATATACAGCTGGATACAGTAGTAGCCGTCTTGATTCCTGTCGTAAATAAAATAGTGTTGTTTATAGAAACTTTCTTATAAGAACTTCAATGAAAGTATTATTCCTTATTATTATACAAGTTTTTTTATGCACATATAACCCCTTTTCCTTTTTTTCTAATTACTATTGCGAAGTTGAAAGGCAACAGTACATTATTGAAACTGTTTTATTTCTGAATCTTGGGCGCATCTCGAATAAAAACTAAATTCCTCCGTCGTTATAATCGGGTGTGACTAAAAATAGAGTTCGAGTTAAAGTTAGAGTTCGAGTTGAAGTTCGAGTTAGAGTTTGAATTATAATTCGAGTTCGAGTTGGAGTTTGGGTGAACTCGAGATATTAATTTCTAATTCCGTTTATCGAGTTTCATTTCAAGTTAGAGTTACGGTTCGACTTAAAGTTCGAGTTAGGGGCAACCATTTGATTTGAGGGGGGGGGGGTAAGATAAAATTGGAAATAAAAAGGCAGGACCAGAATTTTGGGTAAAATATAACGAAAGGATCACTTTAGGTGTGAAAAAAAATGCAGGACCTGTGTCTATCAGGAAATTATTGGTTTACAGGAAAATAAAAGTTTAGGTCGTAAAAAGAAATCCAGGACCAAAATTTCGGCGAAACATTTAGGCAGGATCAAACATTTGATTCTAGCCCCCCGATAAAAATCAAAAGGCTGCTCCCTTAAGATAAAGGGACTTGTTCCAGGTAAAAACTTTTTGTACAAATAGAGATGCCGATATTCAGTGACGAATTGGTCCAACAAGCATTTTATTCTCAGTTAAAATCCTGCTACGTGGGCCATTAGAGTGCTTCATCTGCTAATAAAAATTTTTTTTTTTAATAAAATGTCAATGAGAATATAAGCGTTCTTTTATTCCGGGTGCTAGCAAAACAAGCCAACCAGACTCTACCATACGAACACTATATTTGCCCCAATTTTGGCTAAAGGTATAGGGAAGGGTTGATATCTCTCAAAGCATGCTTAACCCCCCCGCACTTTTGCGCCTGTCCCAAGTCAGGAACCTCTAGCCGGTTCGGTGCATCCTTCGACACAATTTTGAAACTGGACACCCCTGATGATAATTTAGGCCACATTTCCCGGTGGATTTAGAGGAGCATGCAAACGTGCATTCACATAGGGTCTAGCGTGAAACTAAGTTCGGTGCCGGTGCCATCATGGTCGCGGAGGTCGGAATTACCGGATACCGTTTTCAGTTTGTGATTTTATGGAAATAATTAACATAATTAAATAGACAAGAGTAAAACTATATATATATGTCTCTTCCACATGGACATATGGGACATATGGAGAAAGAGAAAAGGAAAACGCATGAGGAAACGAAGTCGGAAACGTTTCATGTTCCTGCATGAGGAGGCGGCCAATCTAGATTCATTGATACCTATATCCGGTGTCCAGATGATTAAACGGCGAAGAGTAAAAATCAACGCACAATTAATCCCAAAAGGGGGAGGGGTGGTACTGTCCAAAATTTTCTGCACGTACGCAAGTACTATTTTTTGTGGTCAAATTTCTCGATTTTTCTATATTTTTTTGGGGTCCCAAAAATTGCAGGTATTTTTTGGGGTGCGTTCAAAAAGACGAAAAGGTAGCGTTTTTAACCTGTTTTATGGGGTAAAATGAAAGATTTTTCTGGGTCTGAAAAAATCAGAGATATCTTTATGGGGTTGTCAACAAATTAAGGGATTTTTTTTTACTATGTACAGGTAATTTTTTACCTACCCCCCTTCACCCCTAAACTTAATCCGTAACTCGAATATGACATTAGAAATCAATATCTCGAGTTAACTCAAATATTAACTTGAACTCGAATTATAACTCGGACGCTAACTCGAACTTGAACTCGAACTCTAACTCGAACTTTAACTCTTACTCTTATTCGAACTGGAACTCGATGTTTAGTCACACCCGTTATAATCACTACCAAAGTCGTGGATTTTCAGGTACGGGAGAAAACACGGTGATATTGCGTGGAACTTCTTCCAAAACCTTGTGGTATTTGTAAGCAACAGTACAATCTCGGTACGACCACGTACTGATTTCCATGAAAATATTTATACTATTTTATACAAATATAGTACATGCATTATTATGATATATTAAATATAAACACTATCAATAACAAAAAGCGCAGCAACAACAAAAAAATGGAACTCTCCGAGAAATTATATTAAACGTCTTTTTAACAGTGAACAGTTAAGTAGTACAATGTACATAAAACAGTTAGCTGAGCTTTGTTGTGCTGTTGGAAATATTTCAAAATATGGTCAAAACAAATCCTGTAGACTAATTGTTGGGAAGATAAAGAAAGTCAACTTTTGATACGATTGTCAGCATTTTCCTTTTGTTAAAAGCAGAATTATGATTTTGGTACCGAAGACTCTTACAAGGATCTCAACAATCATAATCGTGTTTGTTATCAGGCGACTATATTAAAATAATTTTCAAATATTTATTGAAGGAAATAAATCAAATTCAAATTCAAAATCTAAACTTTTCAAAAGAATTTAAATAATTGATGGATATCAAGTTAGTTACTTATTCCCGTTTCCCGTTTCCTTATTCAATAAGGAATAAGTAACTGGTTACCAGTTCCTTATTCAAAAACGGTGTAAATTTCTCGCTAACGTGATGGTACCTTATCTTTTTGTAACAAAAGATAGATGGTCGGTCAAGATATCCATAACTTTAGAAAGATTTTTAGCTTTGTATTGAAAATACTCAATTATTTCGACCCATTTAAATGCTTTAAATAGTCCTGGGTAAATCCAAGGTCATTCTTTAACATTACGGTCTATTTTTAGCATATTCGATTTATTGGAACATATCCATGCACACAAAAGATTCAATATGGATCCCAAAAACATGATCGGAAAAAAATGCGGTGACTTTACGATTAAGAAACTTACAGGGAAAGGGACATTTGGACATGTGTTTTTAGTAACAAGGACAGACCAAGAACCAGCATGTTCTGGCACGTTTCAGGTATATTTATTGATTTTTTAAGTGGTGGAAATTTTTTTCTATCATTCTACTAATTTCTAGTTGTGGCATATGGTTGCATATGCCAGCGGATAATGTCTGTGATTAACGTATACAATGGTATACATGTAGCAGTGCAGCAGTAAATAAAACACAGATGGCATACAAGTAATTAAAAGCAGGCAAACTCAATAGTACAAATTTCCTCAATTATCACAGGGCATGATGAAATACTTTCTATATAGAGAAATTCGGCTACTTAGAGAATATTTTACTTGACATGTTTTGTCAAAATGATTTCTAGAACAAAATGAATGTATCATTGAATAGTTGATGTTGCTCGTTGATTTCTTCATTTTTCATTGTATTAGTTTAGTGCGAAGTTTTTTTTCAAATAGAACTGAACTAAATGTGAGAAATTAAGGAACAAAAAACGATAACAGTTATTGATAATAAATTATCCTCCTGGCCGTTTGTTCGGAAAATGTAATGTAAAAATTACATGTACAAGTGTATATGGAAGACATGTCCAAAGAACTGTACAACAATTATCATTTTGAAAAATTTTGGGATAACGGCCTTAGGTAAATATCAACATTATTGCAACATATGTTATGACATTCCTTAAATCTACATGGGTCGTGTGTTTTATTTTTATTTTTTTATCGAACCAATCATATACTTCAGGTGAGCTATAAACTTGTTACACTTAAATCTATCTTGATTGATGAAGCATTTAAATTCATTTGCCAACTTTAATACCACGTATCACAAAAACACAATGAACGTCATGTGATTTACAAATACTCAAGGTGAATAATACAGATATTCTTGCAATCTTGGGATCTGAATACTAGACTAACCATTACAGGTCATTACACCATGTATTGAGAAAAGGAAGTAGATTTTGATAATAAATAATCGAAGTACATCATGTTGTATGTCATTTGCCTAATATGATAAGCGTAGTTTTATTCCCAAATTGATTCAGGGTAAAATAATCCTAATTTGGTTATAATATGGCCTTTCCATTGACTACACAATAACAAGAAGTCGCCCATCGGTAGTTTGGTGGCCCGCTATGTCTTAAGAAGGCCGAGATATTCTTGTGAATTTGTTAATGTACCCCAAAAATTACGTGAAGTGTACTATAATGTTATCCTTTGACATTCTTCTTTGGTATAAGATATTCCTGCAGATTTTATTGCAACTGTCGCGCGTTAACGTTTCACATTTTGATGTCTGTCGTGAGAACCACAGAAAATAATTCAACTAAACTTGGCAGAGATGTTCCTAACAAGAAGCATGACCTATACTTTAATTTCTGATTGGTTGGAAATTAAAAAAAAAAAAACAACAACTAGCCAGAATGAAGAAACCTTGAGAAATATGTTTCTATAAATGTCCTTTTTACATGTATACGTAAGTGTTGCCACGTTACTTTGGGGTCGATCAGAAATTCTGGATTGCCGCCAGAGTAGAACTTAGTTAACACTTGAATATATGGTAAACATGTTTAATTTTTTTTCTGACGAACAATTGGACAGATTGAAACAAAACTTGAAAGAAATGATTCTTATGGAGAACTGAATATTTCTTGTTACTTTGCTTCATTTTAAGCTAAAAAAACATGGTCATCAGCCTCAGAATGGCATTTTTTGTTAAATTTCAACGATCTTTTCAAAAACTATGTGACCCGAAGCACTGAAGCTTGACATGGATGATCATTGCTTGGTACTACCAAGAAATGTCAATCGGAATCCAAGAAGACATAAAGCGTAGGATTTAATTAACATTTGGTCTCTGTCTTAAAAGTACTTAACATTCACCCGAAGAGGAAAATTTGAATAAATTAAAACTTGACAAAAACGATTCGTATAAAGCGTACACGAACTGTAATTTCAATGACTAATACGGCTGTGAGACTATTCTGATTGGCAAAATTTTCCTAAATAAATTGACTCATGAAATTGAAACTTGAAAAATTTAATTATATATAAATTCAAACGTATAAAACCTTTCTCTTCCAATACATGTTTATAAGGTATGTTATAAAAAATGAATGTATTTACGGAATGTTTCCAATTTTTGAACAGGTTATACGATATAACCTGGTTTGGGTCTGTTTACTCATAACTTGATAAAGCGCGAAGCAGTTAAATTTTAATAAATTTATTTGCATAAAATACACCCGTATGGGTCAAAGCAAAACAATACAATAACACTTCAATATATATACATCACAATAGACATTAACACAACATGAATACAACAAACAGCTTACAATAAAAAAAATCTTTATAATTATAATATGAACTATGACCAATGTGGACCCTATTTTCGTAGTGCCAATGACTGCTTTATAAAGTCGCAAACATAAGGTAAAAGTTCTAATTTAGGGTTTAAAATTTGACTAATATGTTCCAATTTGTTATTAAAATCTATATTCAAATTAAGTTGAAGATGTTGGAACATAGTTTGCCTTTGCTTTTTATTAATGGATGACGTAAACTGACCGAAACCAGGTTATTGAAGTATAACCTGTTCAAAAATTGAAAACGTTCCTTATAATTTAAAATTTTCAAATAGAAGTACAGTGATTCCTGGATTCAAACATCAATTATGACATAGGAGTATTTGAATTTACAAATGGCGATTTTTCCGTGCTGTTGTCACAAGACCAAACCAGGTTATACAGTATAACCAATGTTGTTCTATGCTGTTCAGCCAATCAAAATGCAGTATTCAAATCAAATTAAATTATATACCAATGGAAAATATGCCAATAAGGTAATCAAAACATGGTACCTGACTAACGTGTGATCAATTACAATGAATGCATTTTTGCTGGCAAACATACGGCCAGGCCCCTATCAGGGCATTTCTGTTTGGTTTAATTAAAAAAATCTTTTTCTGCTTGCCCAATAGAATTGAAACTTTTCATTCGTGATCATTGCAAGATACAATTCGTGTGTTATTTGGTTTTGATCAAGCATCTAAGAGGGTTGCCAGCGTAGTACTAACAGTTAAGTTGACATTAGACTCTATGGAAAATATTTTTAAAATTCTTTTTCTGAAGTGCGATTGATACCAATTTGGCAGAAGTGCCAGTCCCTATAAGGACTCAACTAATCCTTGTTACTTTGGTTCTTTTAGTCGAACACGGCTTTTTCTTATTGGTTTAATTTCAAAGATCTTCCTCTGTACTATTTCTTCCATGGAATAGAAACATTTAATGGTGATTCAAGGATTCAAATGCTGTTATTCTCTTGATATTCAGAAATCCGTAATTTCTAATTGACACTAAGGAAAATACTTAATTTGACCTTTGTTGTTTCTCTTACATGAGAATATATGTGGCTGTTGACGAACATTCTAAGGCTTTTATAAAAACAATTTGCAGAAGAAAAAATATGTTGGAAGCTTAAATGATTAAATAAATAGTCAAATTAACGTATTAATATTTTTCAGGCAACATTTTTCGCATTAAAAATGATAAACACAAAAGACTCCAGTAACAAAGAAAGAGTTATGACGGAAAGGGAGGCGAAGATTCTCCGGGATATGAAGAAATATGAACATAGAAATATAGTCAAATACGTTGACTTCTTCAAAGAAGATAATTACGACTGTATTGTAATGGAATACTGTGAGCGTGGGACTCTGTTTGATTATATCAGGAAGAATAAAGTTGTTCCAGAGAATAAATTTATAGATATACTGAGACAAATTGCAAGTGGTTTAGAAGTAAGTTACCATTTATATTAACATGATTTTTATGTAATTTTTTTTTGGTTTAGAAGTAATTTTCCCTAAAGGCTTTTCATTAACATGATTTTTATATAATATTTTTGTACTGTAACTTTTAATATACAATAAAAATATAAATATGATAACGATCTATTTCGCTGCGTTTCAGGGCTGTGGTCTAACTGACAAACAGACATATTTTTTTATGTTTTTGGAGGTAAGGAAGTGGTGTGATCTTGGATTCTCACTTTTTAATTTTTAACATACTACTATTCGGTTCCAGTTTATATAAAATCATGCCTTTTTATCACTAGACCCCCCCCCCCCACCCCCATTCCCCTTTTTTGAGCTAATTATTGATTCACATTTAACTTATGTCTGTCTTTTTTGCAGTTTTTACACAGTAAAAATGTACTTCACAGAGATGTTAAAAGTAAAAATATTTTACTTACTGGTCACAACGACGTTAAGATCGCAGATTTTGGAGTTGCTAGGTAAGAACATAATATTATTAGGGTTCAGCTGCGTCGTCACTTGAACCAATATACTTAAGTTCCTTTCTGCCCCATGAATTAAGTCAATAAATTTAACCTCATTTGATATTGTAGAAAGTTTATTTTATCAGAACTAAGTTAATGGCATCTTAAATAATCATGGTAATGTTTACATTGTCTTCTGGTTTTTAATATTGAGCTTTGTTTGCTTCACATCGAAATACGAGTAGAACATTCCAGCTTAAGAATATTTGCAATGTTATTTAAACTTAAGTTCATCTCGGACCGGTGCTAAGGGAGCTGGTTTTAGATGAAGAACGTCAATAATGCACCATTCCTTTGCGTGTATACAAATACAATGTATATTTAGGGACTGTATGTCAAGAATTAATCCACCATATTAAGTTACTTTTTTGCAGAGAAATTCCTATTGCCGCCACAGGTCAGATGTCTCTAATGGTTGGTAGTCCGCAGTATATGAGTCCCGAAATGTTGGCAAATAAATCATATGATGAAAAGGTAATTGCTATCCTGAGCAAAACAAATTCTTGGTAATGACAGGTTATAGTGCTCTACAAGGAAAACAAACTTCATAATACAGTTACATGTTTGGCTTTTCATACAATATTGGTTTAATCTTTAATGTGACTATCGCCGTAAGTATGACAAAGACGACGACCGCCGACAATTGGAGTATTGCGATTCCATTTGAAAACATTTTATTAGATTTAATAGACTTGGTGCTACTCCTTTTCAATATGAGTTTAGTTTGATACAAAAAATTTCGGACTTGAGCGCCGTTGATACATTAGTTGTATCAAAAATGGTATCGGCAGTGCTGTGACCTGTTTTTGTACTTTTTTAGTTCCCTTCTCAGAGCGGTTGTTTCATTGACATTTACCCCTACTTATCCTTTTATTTCTACAAATTTTGATGCACAAGATGTGCACATTTCGTGGATTTACGACTGACCAGTTTTGGTCAAGGCGTGAAATGTTGAAAACAAAAACAATAATCCGATAAGTTGACTGAGAGAAAATTCAAAAAGACCAAAATGGTAAAATCTAAATCATCTAAGGACAGAGCTTTGCATGAGTGAGATGCTCTTCAGTTTTCACAAAATTTAACATTCTACAAACTAAAGAGTCTTTTATAATGTTGAAATATATGCAAAATCAAGTGATTTTTATTAAGTATAACCTATATAGAACCATTGTTACGACAAGTGATCATTTTGCGGTTTTTTAGAACTTTGTGCAAAAACATCAAACTTTTGGATAACAAGTAACGTTTTTATTTAAAGTAACTAAAATCTCTTTTTTACAGACGGATATTTGGAGTTTAGGTTGCACTTGTTATGAAATGGGCATTGGTGATTATGCCTTTAAAGCTGAAAATATTAAAAAGATTCGAGAAATGGTAGAAAAGAAGGAGGTACTAAATTACATGTATCTATTATTTTATCCACGGTACCTGTAATAATGTATAATATGTAAAAATAAACGCAAAAACACACACAAGAAGAAAACTATTTCCTTTGAAGTGAAATTACCGTCTCTACATACTTTACAGGATTAATTATACAATAGTTACTTATATTGAGGGCATTATCATGATATAGTGACTGCCCAAGGGACAGTGATATTGCCTGAAACATTTGAAGGCAATATCTGTCCCGAGGGCAGTCAATTTATCGTGATGATCTCTGGATGTGTGTTTATGTTTCTGTCATTACTTTTGGTGGTATGCTGGTATATTGTACATTCATGGAGGTTCCCCATATCTATTCTTTTTTCTACTTCAAACATTACTGACAAGAATTTATTATTCGAAATATGCATACCTACTAAGAACATAAAAAAATATAATATTACAATAATACTATTTGAGCAAGCATTGTTTTTATTCCATTGAAACCAAAATTTCATCTAGAAATGTCTGGAATGAGGAACCTGAGTGAGTTATCTTTTCCTAACCAATGTAGGTAAGGGAGATAATTAAATGCTCTCCCTTTTGTCCTGGGGCTAAAAAGGAGACAAATTTATTATCTCCCTTATCTACATTGGTTAGGAAAAGATAACTCACTCAGGTTCCTCATTTAATTAACAACTGCTGCATCACGTTTGCGTTTTAAAAAGGGGACGTAACTCAAAATTGTAAGCAGGCATTAGCGTGTGGTAATGCCCACGGGCATTATCACGATAATGCCTGCTTGGCATTTTAACGCAGATTAATAAATACCACATGACCATGTTTTAACCAATAAAAACAACTAAATTTTCTCTGATACGAAATAACAGTAATTAACCAACTACAGTATAGTAGATTAATAACAAACACTTATAAACCCTCCATAATTAATATCATTTTGCATTTCGACATGAATTTCACGTTATTTTTAAGTATTATTTGGAAAAATAGGCTTGCATTTTTTAAAATATTGATCTGTATTCATTCCTAACGTCTTTACAGTCGACAAAAAATCGCAAAATATATTTATTGATATTTTATTTATTATATACAATTGGGAAAAGAACACCATGTTAAGTTGTGAATTTCATATACATCTTTAAGTTGCCTCTAATGGAAAAGGCTAACTATTGTAAAGAAATAAAACAGTTAATAATGAAGATGTTACAGACCGAGTCGGTAAATAGACCAACTGCTAGACAAGTCTTAGACACAGTGAATGGTCATAAATGTACCAACACGGACACACTTACAGCCACAGAGATAGCCACAGGTATATGATACTCGTTAAATGGTGTATGTCCGTAATAAAATTTTCATAAAAGAACCAATCTACATAGTAGAAAAAAATGTGCACCTCAAGTTGTAACTTTACTGGCTGTTAAATACATGTATTTGGAAATTCACATGTAATTCTTACGATTGCTTATCTCTTTAATGCATAGCAAGTTTTAAATCTAAATACTTACATTATTCTGTTTTATTACAATATGATTCGGTGTAATATTGCTTCCTTAGTGTTTTCGTTTAATTCTAATTTAATTCTAATTTAATTCTAATTAATTACTTGCTAATATAACTGCAAAATTTGTTCTGAACTCATTTTCACTCTTCTTTAAAGACAATGCTTGTTTGGAACAGATTTTTCTACCATAATTGTGTGTTTCTAAATAGAGTTATACACAAACATCACACGGGGTTCATTTCATCGAATCGCATTCCCAAATTTTGAAATTAGGCAGCATTTTGTAGGAATTCTACGGTAACCACTTGTTATATAGTAGAGAGATAACTTAATGTGGCTTTGTCTTGGCAGATTTTGGATTTAATTTTTTGTCATTTCCTTATCTGCTTTTCAATTACAATTTATTTTTTTTTCTCGATTTTCAACACTTTAGGCCTTAAGCCCTACTAAGGGACCGTGCAATATTTATCAGACAGGTGGGACCGGTACAAAATCCAGTAGGATTTTGCTCATATACTGATAGGACTCCACGTTTTTTTATCCTTAAAAGTGATAGGACAGCAACTTTTTTAATAATTACTTTAGAAAACAAAACAAAAAACATGTACTATATGCTTATTTAAAAAAGAAATATCCGCCTCGCTTCGCTCGTCAAATAAAGCAATATTCCTTTTCCATGAAACCCTAATATTCTGAAAAAAAGACAGGTACCATACAGCCATGCATCAATATTCCCTATACTCTTTGTCACACTGTCGGCATTATTGCTGGTCTATTAGTACCACACTGGGGCAGTTTTTTTTTTAAATTTTAAGCCTTGGACAGTCAACTTTAAAAACCAAAGCATTTCTTTTGTTTTATCTCAGATATTGGTATAAATGAGTATGTATAGTACTAAATACATATTACTCTTACTACCAATCAAGTTACATTGTATTTCAATGAAATGTACAAAAAATATGAACACTTTATTTTGTAGATGAAACCATACCTAAATGGTATGACAACTCACATAGTAAACTTTAAAAACTAAAGCATTTTGTTTTGCCTTGTATATAAAACTTTACAAAATTACATCTTTTTGGCACATCATACAACACACACACAGTCAACTTTAAAAAGTAGAGTAATTCTTTTGTAATATCTTAGATATCAATAATACTTAGTATCTATCCTCAGTTCATATTTCTCTTACTACATGGCAAGTTTCATTATTTATAAAAAAAATCTGGGCACTTTACGTAGTAGATTAAATTATGTCTTATTGGTATATGTGACAACACACAAAGTCACATTTAAAAACTAAAGTAACTCTTTTGTAATATCTTAGATATCAATAATACTTAGTTTCTATCCTCAGTCCATATTTCTCTTACTACCTGCCAAGTGTCATTACATTTCCATGAAATTTATAAAAAAAAAATCTGGGCACTTCACTTAGTAGATTTAATTTCTTATTGGTATATGCGACAACACTCATAGTCAAATTTAAAAACTAAAGTAACTCTTTTGTAATATCCTATCACTTTGTGTGCCAATTTTTTCAGATTAAGCTAATAGGACACATACCTTTTTCTGCATGCAAGTCATAGGACATTAAGTTTTTACAGCCCAAATCAGTATAGGACATTTACTTTTTTAAAGCCATAATCAGAATTTGCACCGGTCCCAACTGCCTTATAAATATTGCACGGTCCCTAATAAGACATAAATTCTCTAAACAAAATGAAAAATGCAAATATTTCATAATTCAAATTATTGCAAACATGCTAACTGTTTTCTAGGTACTACAAGAACGAAAGAAACTTCAAAGCCAGTTTTAGAAGGTGAGGATTTTATTACATTACATGGCTTGAGTCATTTTTTGTAAAGTGTAATTTGTCGAAATGGAAAGAAAAATCAACTATTATCAGTCGAGTTGTTGTAAGAGGGTTTAATTTTATTTCAGTTTCTCCAAGAACCCAAGAACCACCAAGACCGACTGTAGAAGGTAATGATATTATTTTATTGAATATTATTTGTTCGTAGGTAGATACGTCTTTAAAAAGACTTCATGAAATTTGTTTTAAAAGACGATCCTTTACATAAAAGATGGTAAGAAACATGTAGTGACACAATTTTATATACAATATGAATTAACATTTATATCATTTTGTATATGTATTTAAGATTGTAATTTTATCTGAAAAAGAATTAAACTTGTAATTTTTTAGAGCATCCTGACAGCGGAGTATCTAGCGGGACCAGAACACCATCTTTATCAATAGACGGTACATGTAAGAGATTTATTCAATTGTATATATTGTCCTTTAAAAAGTTTCCTACGGGAGTTACAAAAGGAGAGAGAGCTGTTGAAATTATTACTCACGTGACATGTTTTATTTTGAAGTGTAAAAAAAGGAAATATAGCTGTTCTTCACAATATTTCGCACAATCATACTTTAATTGATTGATAAAAAGTCGAACATATTTTTGGTCTGTTCAATTTTGAGATGTCTTCTTGACAGATTATCCATATTGGTTCTTTCTCATATTGATTTTCTTCAGGTCATTCAACTCTAAAAAAAATCTAATAAAGGACCAACAAAAGAGTAATACAAACCATTTCAGTTTACCCGAATTCGGTTAGAAACAGTTTTGTAAATGCATTTCAGTCTTCACGAATATTAAATGTATTTAAACTAATTGGGCTTTTTTTGCGGGTGAATTTCAGTGCGTGGAGAAGACTTTACTTTTTCTTCGGGAGCAACACTGGACACATTACAACAGAATGATTATTTTCAAACTCAGTCTTGTAAATACCAGTCGTAAGTTTTATAAATCACTTTCATAAAATCTGTATCTATATATATTTCTTACATATTTGGACATATTCTGCATTTTTTTTAATTTGATTTGAATTTCAGTGAAAACATGCCGTGCAATTCTTTCAATCAAAACAGCTGATACTTGCCTAGAACTTTTTTATCAACCGTTTTCAGTCATCAATACGTCGTTTCATATTATGTTTTGGTAGGTATTGTTGAGCAGTACATGTATCGTGTTAAAGTTCGTATTATAGTACGTACTACTAGCAATTACATTTGATCTTACAGAACCCAGAACAACAGAAAATAAATAACTTTTACTTACATTTTTATTGCATAAGTAAAATTCTTCAAACCTTTGCTCTTTGAATACTATACCGTTGACTCTCCGTTTGTTCCTAATCTATTTTCAGACAACTAGTACGCCTTATTGGTGACAACAGAGCCAGCGATAAAGTGTCCAAGATAATGAAAGTTCTCCGTAAACATCCTCATAATTACGATAAAATAAAGGTATCTTCTCTTACTTACAGAAAACTTGTTTATGTCATTTTCTCCGAAAAAATTACAATTAAAAGTTTATAATACATTTTCACAAAATATCGACCAGAAACCTGAAGCCAAATCTGTTACAATTATTTCTGCTAACATGATAGAATATTCTCTATATGAAATAAATAAAAGTTGAGTAAAGGTAAAAGCCAGGTTGATTCCCCCCCCCCCCCCCCATTTTGCTAAAGCATCATGGTCTTTTAGAAATGTTGTCGTTTACAGGACATGTTTAACATAATATGATTTATATATTTATATAGGAAGCAGTGAAAAAGCATTTGAAAAATATGAAAGAAGACCGATTTGAAAAAGCCTTCAAAGTCGTCTTGGCTCTGAAAGGTGTCGAAGAAGCTATATCTTGGCAAACTACACAGTCACGTGACAGTGAATCAAGTACAACATGAAAGTTTCGGTATTGTTGACATCAGTCTCATCAAAATACGGATTTTATCTACAGTCAGATGTTTGATTAAAAAAAATAGACATGACCTTAGAGTAGTGTCACTTGCCGATTAACAATTACCTCGTTTTTAATTTGCATTTATTAAGCAGACAAGAACAATCGCATTAGTTGTCACTTGCCAATAACCAGTTACCTCTAGCATTTATAACGAAAATTTCGGCCGTGGATTATGCCGCGCCAGTGCCTCACTTGGACACCGACAAATGTAATGTAATCGCCATATAATATTAAGTAAAAAATGTTAGTTCAAATGTATCATTTTTTCAAAAGTACCAGTGTAAAAATTCGATCTCATTATTGAAATAATTTCATTATGTACACATTTTAAACTCATTTTGATAATACATATCGTGAGTTGGGTTTTTCATTTAATTTGTAGACATTTATTATCGTTTATCTTCATGTTCTTTGTTTTTCAATATAAAAAAAATATCTGTGATATTTTGATATTATAAGTTTATTTGCTTATTAAACGACTTTATTAATGAATGGTTTGTTCCTTTTTTTAGATGGTTCTGGCTTTACAATTTTTGGTCATTTTGGCATTTGAATTTGTTTTGTTCAGCGTTATGGGTTTCAATCGCCTTTCTGCATTTAAAGTCTTTTAAAAGCACAACTTATGAGTCGTTAGTAGACCAAATGTGCACATCTTGTGTATCAAATTGGTTTCATAGCTGGTGGACTCCATGTTTGCTATGGTATCACCAGCTCAGTTACCATGGTTACTAGTGTTTCGATACAAAAGTGAAATTGATACTTTAAAGTTTACTGTTATAAAAATATTAGATTTTGTGAAACCTAAACCCTCGTGTATAGAACTGTCCTCAGATGGTTTGGCCTTTATTTTTTTTGTCCTTTTGCCATCTGAATTTTCTCCTCAATGTTTTTGGGTGATTGTTTAAGCTTTCAACATTTTAGGCCTTGGACAATAATCCGAGATTCCTCTGACGCCAAATGGCCTGTTTTAGAATTGGCACTTTCCATATATAAACACCTTTTGTGTTTTAAGACTTATGCATTTATTTTCTACCTAAAATCATTATTACAACCATTTAATTTCCTCTTTTTAAAAAAGTTAAATAGTTTTTAGCAATGAACTGCTTGGTACTTTTTAGTACGTCAGCTCGATGGCACTTTTTTATTGAAAATCCTCGCTAGGCTTGAATCCATATATATAGAACATGTCATCGGCTTGGTGATTCTGGTATAGTGAATATCCTTGGTATTTTAGAGTCCATTGGAAGCGCCATCGGCTCAGTACTTGGTACTGGTATAGCGAATATCTTCGTTAGATTTGAGTCCGTCAGAATTGCCTTCGGCTCTGTGCAAAATTCATAATGTTGCATTTTTTAAATTATATTTTTATAACTTCCTAATTCTATGTTTCCAAATTAGTTAATTTTGATTTTAGTCTTTCCGAATTCCAACTTTTATTTTCTTATTTCAAATTTTCAACTTCTAACTTCTGTTTTAATATTTGAAACTAAGTAATATTACAAATTACAAATCTAGCTTGGTGGCGGACACACCGCGTATAAAATTATGACAGATGGCTGTGTATTTCTGTCGGTATCAGAATATGCTGAAACGGATTGGACATGGAATAGTGATGTTCCCACCATGCCATGATGCATAAATCATAAATCACGGAAAAGAATCCCTTCGTCGTATATGACAGGTTGGGAACAATCCCTCAAATGAGGGATAACCCCTGAATGTGCTGACTACCCCTTTTATGAGGGGTTGAATTCAAGTATTAAAAAAATTTTTTTTTTTTTAACTATTTCTTAGTACAAAAGGACACAAGTTTATATTATTTGTAGAATCTTTGTCCAAAGAACAATACATCTATCTTGTATTATATTGATAAAACATGTCCATGAATTTTGGAATATTCATGGACTTCACTTTTCGTTATTTTTGAAAATAAGAGGACCCTTCTTTTAGAAAAGTTGTTCCAAATATAATGAATTTTCCCCCTTTTCGGGTTAAACGGTTAATTTATTCTACAACAGCAAAATAGCCCCCTGTCTGAGGGAGTCCCTCATTTAAAGGATATCCCTCATTTGGGTGGTTGTTCCCAACCTATACGAGGGGGGAGGGGTCAGACCTTTCTCGGGACTCCGGGATTGGGCGTTTTTAAGCATTTCGGGATGTTGGGATTGAAATATCTTTAAATTCGGAATCGCTGTGATACTCGTGATATTTTCTGTCTCGACTTTCAAAACATCCGTTATTCTATATATATAAGATATATTATAACTATATAAGATATAGATATAAGATAAGCAGACTACGTATCACCATTTAAGGTGATTTAAAAAATCTTTGCAAGTTGAGAACTATTAAAATAAAGTGGGCAGGGTCATCTAAGGCCGGATCGACTCCAAAGTTAAATTCTAGGTAACATAATCACCGTAAGGGGTTGATATACCATGATAGGAGGCTACTATTCCATGATAGGGGTGGTTATACCAATGACCCCCCCCCAATCATCGTATACACCCCCCCCCTCCCCAACATGGAATAGTTGATAAACCATGGTCGGAAAATCATGGGGTTCCATCTAGTTGTTTGGAGGAGCTCTGATCTCGAAATCCCGGGCTTAAAGTCAAATTGAAAAAATCCGAAGGGGTGATTAATGCCCATAAATCCAGAGACAAGACAAAATTGGGATGACAAAGACACCAACAAACAAGTTACACATATACAACACAAAAAAGTAAAAAAGTATGACCAATATAGACCTCACCAAAATCCAGGGGTGAAATTTGTGTACCGGTATGAGTTAAAAACATGAAATCCGGAATTTAAAAAAAATTTCCATCCTGATGTCTAAAAATTTGAAATGGGAATTCCCGATCACGAAATTCCAAGCTCAAAAAAGCCCAACCCCGATAAAGGTACCCCTCATCTTCCCTGGTTTAGGGTCATTAATCCATGATAAAGGGGGGGGGAGTGTTATACCATGACATTAGGGATCATGTACCAGGGTAGGGATGTCATTAATCCATGATAAAAGGGGTGGGGTGTTATTCCATGATAGGAATCATGTACCATGGTGGGAGGTTAATATTCCTTAAGGGGCTGATATACGGGGAGGTGTAGGGGTCCTGATCCCGATATCCTGGACTTAAAAACGTGAAATCCCGAGGTCTCGAATTTAAAGATATTTCAATCCCGACATCCCGAAATGGGAATTCCTGGATTCCGAAAGGATCAATCCCGAAATCCCGAGCTTAAAAACACCCAATCCCGGAGTCCCGATAAAGGTCTGACCCCCCCTCCATACAGGTTGGGAACAACCCCCAAATGAGGGATATCCCTCAGACAATGGGTTATTTTGCTGTTGTAGGATAACCTAACCTTTTTACCCGAAAAGGGGGAAAATTCATTATATTTGGAACAACTTTTCTTAAAGAGGGGTCCTCTTATTTTCAAAAATAAAGAAGATTGAAGTCCATGAATATTCCAAAATTCATGGACATGTTTTATCAATATAATACAAGATAGATGTATTGTTCTTTGGACAAAGATTCTACAAATAATATAAACATGTGCCCTTTTGTACTAAGAAGTGTTTTTTTTATTATTATTTTTTATCACTTGAATTCAACCCCTCATACAAGGGGTAGTCACTACATTCAGGGGTTATCCCTGATTTGAGGGGTTGTTCCCAACCTGTCATCTGTTGTCATAATTGTATACGCGGTGCGTCCGCCACCAAGCTAGATTTGCAATTTGTAATATTACTTAGTTTCAAATATTAAAACAGAATTAAGTTAGAAGTTGAAAGTTTGAAATAAGAAAATAAAAGTTGGAATTCGAATTTCTAATTTGGAAACACAGAATAAGGAAGTTATAAAAATATAATTTAAGAAATGTTAAAGTTGTAATTTACTGGTAAGCTTAATGCAAATTGCAAAACGGGCATTAGAATTAACTAGTTTAAGAATACTGAATTAAGAATAACGAAATTAGAATATAGAATATGGGATTTGGAATATGAAATTTATAACTTAGAACTTAGAATGGTGGCGGTGATCCCCTTCCATAGTATGAACCCTCTATTTCGTTTTTTGGGGTTTCCCATAGAAACACATGGAATTATACATTACTTTTTGTCTATTATTGTTGCCATAGTAGGGTTTAGTCATTCGTGAACTTTGCTTACAGGATTTCTAGTTGGTCATTTAGGCCTTCATCACAACTGATGACCTTTAAATTGACTAAATTTGAACATCTTTTGCATCAAAACTTGTAAATACATTTATCATATACTTGTGTAAAATATTACTTAAATTTTAAAGTTCAATAACATTTAAAAATATTGAAAGGCTATGAAAGGATTATAAAGTTTATTAACCAGATTCCTACGAATTTCCTCGGCAGGCTGATAAACGAACCTTCATTGACTGCTTCCCGAATGTTATCTCATGCCTTTCTGTTATTGTTCGTGGGGTTTATCACATACAACTTCGTGCATTTCCGGAAATTTGTTTGTAAACATGGCAGACGACACGGACACGGCTGCTTTTGTGTAGTCGTTGAAAAACGATAACACAGTGCGGAAAACTGCAAGTGATATGAGACTTTTTACAAAATGGTTGAGGAGCAACAACGTATTAAGGTTAGCGGAGGAAGAATATGATAAAAAGATAATTACATGTCATTTTTCATATCAGACCTTTTATCGGCCCTCGATCATGATACCATCCCTCGAGCCTGCGGCTCTTGGGCTCCTATCATGACCTAGGGCCGATAAAGGGTATGTAATAATCTATACGTAATATAACACTTATATACAAGGTGGGAGATAACTCTACTATTAGTAATTATTTTAATTATTCCTGTAATCAAAATTACTGTGTATTCATACTAGTGTAAAGGTTCTGGATTTAATGTAAAAACATTTTGATACATCTCTTTTCGGTACCATAATAAATGGATTTGGAGTATGCACTAACCCGACATCTTCCTTCAGTACAAGTGATACATTATGTAGTAAATCAATAAATATGCGTACCTTTTGCATGAAAATTGGAATAAAACAATATTCATTGACAGTAATAATTACACAGAAACATCTTAAGATTTTCCTCCAACTACAAAGATTAGCAATAAATAACCTCAAACATTTTAAAATCAACTTCTTAGCAGAAATTCGAAATAAACTTCAAATTCAATATTTAAACATTAAACAAAACGAAACAAACAGACAGTCATAAAATGAAGCTTGGACAATGCTGAGAGGCTATAAATTAACCATTATGTTGTCAAGCATTAAAAATCAACCAGAATAATGTTTCCATTTATTATGAATGTTACATACATCTTTCTCTCTGTTGATTTAAAGTTATTAAAGAATCCAGATAATATATCTAATAAGAAAACAATTTTTAACAATTGTCATAAATTTCCCAGTTCATTGAAGTTTATAATATGCTAAGCAGTTTTAAATGTTAATTTTTACTTCATATATATTGCCCTTCTCTGTACTCTTTACTGGTGCTGTACATCCTATATAGAGTTGTCCTGTTGTATTATAAGCCAGGGAATAAGGACGTAATACCCCAATATTCTTCATATTAAAATGTGTCTCTAGTTGTCCGTTATTGTTCAGTATATGTAGAATGGGAACGTCCAGATCAGTAACAATAACCTTATCAGATGGTGTGGTTGCTATACCCACAGGTTTGAATGGTTTATGCTCGGTATTGATATCAGGATGTCCTGTGTATATCTGTAGGATATCTCCTCTCTGGTCTAATACAACTACTCTGCCTGTATGATCCCCAGATAAACTGTCCGCTGCAAAAATGTTACTATTCTTTGTAGTAGTTAGACATCCAACATATGTAAATATACAGTTATTTTGTCTATCGTGTTCATATACGGCTTCATGTTCTCCATCTTTATCCATCACAATCACTGCCCGTCTACCCGTGGCTGAGAAAGGTTGACCTGGTGCCTTGGTTCCTACTAACACTTTGTCATCTTCCGTTACGTGGACGGTTGTCAGTATCAATGGATCCACACTATATATAGAATCTTGTAGTTTACCTGTCTTAATACTGATTGTTTTCAGTATCGAACCTACGCCATGAACAATAAGGACATCTCCAGATGATGTAACTGACACGCCATAATTCTCAAGATTAAAACTGGATATAACACTAATTCTCTGACCATCTATCTTTACTTTCTGTAACATATTCGCGTCACTAATCCACAGGGAATCATCTGGGCATGTTGACAGATAAAAAGATCTGGGAATTTCAGTTTTGAATTGTTTAATGTCTTTAACTTCTACCTTCTCAGTCTTTTCTTGAAGTGATCCCACATTATATTTAGTAATCTCCCCTGGTAAAAATGTTGGCATAGAATCAAACTTCCGCTGTGATGGTTCTACTTTCAAATCCACCGAACTGTCTAAATTATATTCCTCGAATATCTTCGTTGTATCTTTTGAATTCATTATTTCTTCGATTTCGGCCTTTTGTAATTCCATTTTATCAATACGTTGACCAAGTTTTTGTCGTTCCTGGATGACAGACTTCTGCAAAATTTCCCATTTCTGATTTAAATATTTTTTTAATTCAGCAATATAATCATCCACAGACTTCTTCAGTGCAATTTCCTGTTTTTCTATTTTCCTTTCCGTCTCTTCACGTATGGTTTTCTCAGTTTTTTCAATATCTGTAAACACTGCATCTTTTTTCTTCACTTCACCTACTTGTTGTTGGAGTTTATACAACGTGTCTTTTAACTTTGTTTCTCGAATTTTGAAAACTTGACCAATTTCAACCAATTCGTGGCCATTGTGGATTTTCGCTATGCATGTCGGACAGACTAACGTATCGCATGATTTGCAGAACATGAAGCACCGTTGATCGTGATGTTTTCGGCATTTAATATCACTCAAGTCCACTTTCTCAGTATGTTGTCCAACTTCTTTAATATCAATGACTTTATGGTTTCTACCAAACATTGAATGTTTGTTATCTTTACATTTACCACACATCAACATGTCACAGTTCAAGCATTTCCAATTGATTTTTGTCTCAGTCTTACACAAGTTACAGCAAATAGGGACCTGTCCTTTTCGAATTGATTGAGAAAACGCCATAATATTCTAAATAGTAAATAATTCAAAATGTCTTCTCTAGCTTGAGCACTTCCTTGTGTCGGCAAATCTATCTCTATATATTATCTCCTTATCAATAAAAGTTTCTATGTCAATATTTAGGGGTAATCGGTTGTTAAATATATTACCCTGACATTTAAATTGACATGTATTAAAAAGTATGCAGGAAAAATAAATATATGTAATAAAATTCAGCTCTATGAAATTGGAAAACTGTTGAAATATATATAGCTCATTAGTTACAATCTATATTGTCTTCAACAATTTTTTTTCTCCTTTTTAGCACCATCCTCAAAGTTTAGTTTTGTATCCACGTTCGTTCCTGGATACAAAACCCTGACTTGGGAGGATGTTTTATATTGAAGGGGATCACCACCACCATTCTAAGTTCTATGTTCTAAATTTTATATTCCAAATCCCATATTCTATATTCTAATTTCGGTATTCTTAATTCTGTTATCTTAAAATTGTTAATTCTAATGCCCGTTTTGCAATTTGCATTAAGCTTACCAGTAAATTACAACTTCTGTAATTCACAATGTTGCATTTTTATAACTTCCTAATTCTATGTTTCCAAATTAGTTAATTTTTATTTTGGTCTTTCCGAATTCAAACTTTTATTTTCTTATTTCAACCTTTCAACTTCTAACTTCTGTTTTAATATTTGAAACTAAGTAATATTACAAATTACAAATCTAGCTTTGGGGGCGGACAGACCGCGTATACAATTATGACGACAGATGGCGCTATGCATCTCTGTCGGTATCAGAATATGCTGAAACGGATTTTACATTGAATAGTGATGTTCCCACCATGCCATGATGCATAAATGATAAATCATTGAAAAGAATCCCTTCATCGTATATGACAGGTTGGGAACAATCCCTCAAATGAGGGATAACCCCTGAATGTAGTGACTACCCCTTTTATGGGGGTTTGAATTCAAGTATTAAAATTTTTTTTAAACTAATTTTTAGTACAAAGGGGCACATTTTTATATTATTTGTAGAATCTTTGTCCAAAGAACAATACATCTATCTTGTATTATATTGATAAAACATGGCCATGAATTTTGGAATATTTTTCAATCTTCTTTGTTTTTGAAAATAAGAGGACCCCTCGTTTAGAAAAGTTGTTCCAAATATAATGAATTTTCCCCCTTTTCGGGTTAAAAGGTTAAGTTATTCTACAACAGCAAAATAACCCCTTGTCTGAGGGACAGTCCCTCATTTAAGGGATATCCCTCAAGTGTGGGGTTGTTCCCAATCTGTATGAGGGGGTCAGACCTTTGTCAGGACTCCGGGATTGGGTGTTTTTAAGCTCGGGATTTCGGGATTGATCCTTTCAGAATCCAGGAATTCCCATTTCGGGATGTCGGGATTGAAATATCTTTAAATTCGAGACCTCGGGATTTCACGTTTTTAACGTTTTTTACTATCTACCTTGCCATTTATGTATTTTTTATGAAGTAATTTTTACTGAGGACACACACGTCAAATAATTTTTTTGTTTTTGTTTACATTTTATGTACGGACTCAGTCTTGCTCTGGGTTTCAAAGAGTCAACACCTTTTTAGGCTATTGGTAATTTGCGAAACGAAACGAAACGAAACGAAACGAAACGAAACGAAACGGAACGAAACAAGTTAGGAGGCACCTTAAAGGGGCGCAAAAAATACATTAAAAAGGACCTTTTTTTCTACATCAAAGTACGTGATTTACATAAAAAAGGAAATGTATATAAATTGCCATATATCATGAAATTGTTATTCATGTCCATGTATAATATTTAAAAAAAATCAATGGTAAGAAATGAAAATTTACTTTTTGTCCATGTCTGATTAAAGTAAAAATTATTTTTATGTAATTTAGTTCCGTTATACAATATACCAACATCCCTTTGAATTAATTACAAGTTGTAATGAGTCATAGGGACGAATGAAGATGTTGAAATATACTTCACGAATGAAGGATGTTAAAATATACTTCACGCTGAGTTTCTATTACAAAGTAATAAATAATATCAAGATATCCGTCGATTTATGTTCAAAATATGTGTTTCGTTTCGTTTCACTAAATACCAATACCCACACGGATATTGGTAAAAAGCGAAACGAAACGAAACAACAACCTTTCATTTCAGATTACCTTAATGCGTGGTTTAAACAGGCTAAACGTTAAAAATAATGATGATTGTATAAATGGAATCATTTTCAACATGTTCAAAGTAGACAGTTCTTAATGCATAATTCATTCATGCTACATATTTTTAAATGTTTTTCATAACATCTGAGTGTTTGTTAATATATCCAAAATAATGTTTTGCACAATATACATTTTTAAGGTAAATTCGCTTAATGTGAAAAAAAAATCTTGTTTCGTTTCGTTTCGCTAAATACCAATACCCACACGGATATTGGTAAAAATCGAAACGAAAGGAAACAACGACCATTCATTTCAGATCAGCTTACTGTATGGTTTAAACAAGTTTAACATAAAAAATAATGATTATTGTATAAATGGAATCATTTTTAACATATTCAAAGTAGACAGTTCTTAATGCATAATTCATTCATGCTACATATTTTCAAATGTTTTTCATATCATCTGAGTATTTGTTAATTTACCCAAGGATTTAAATCCTTGAAATACCTGAAAGACTAATTTGCTTAGCATACATATTTAAGGTAAATTTGGTTAGATTAATGTGAAATAAAAATCTTGTTTCGTTTCGTTTCGCTAAATACCAATATCCACATGGATATTGGTAAAAAGCGAAACGAAACGAAACAACAACCTTTCATTTCAGATTATCTTACTGTGTGGTTTAAACAGGCTACACGTTAGAAATAATGACGATTGTATAAATGGAATAATTTTCAACATGTTCAAAGTAGACAGTTCTTAATGCATAATTCACTGATGCTAGATATTTTTTAATGTTTTTCATAGCATCTGAATATTTGTTAATATATCCAAAAGAATATTTTGCACAATATACTTTTTTAAGGTAAATTCGCTTAATGTGAAACAAAATCTTGTTTCGTTTCGTTTCGCTAAATACCAATACCCACACGGATATTGGTAAAAAGCGAAACGGAACGGAACAACGACCATTCATTTCAGATCAGCTTACTGTATGGTTTAAACAAGTTTAACATAAGAAATAATGATTATTGTATAAATGGAATCATTTTTAACATGTTCAAAGTAGAATGTTTCAGTGCATAATTCATGCTACATATTTTCAAATGTTTTTCATATCATCTGAGTATTTGTTAATGAGTCCAAGGATTTAAATCCTTGATATACCTGAAAGAATAATTTGCTTAAGGTGGTACCCAACACTTTCACTAAAATTAATTTGGCTCGTTTAATTTTCATAAAATTTTGACAAAGTATTTACTTTGACCCATTGACAAAAATTTTAAAATTTCAAAACATTTGAACCAACCAATTCATCAGAAAAATTACACTGATTGTATAGCAGTTTGACAAACACTAATATTGATCATTGAAAAGCTTAATATTCCATTAACAACACAACGTTATTAAAACGTTTAGCTGATTTTACAGAGTTATCTCCCTGTAGTGTTAGGTACCACCTTAACATACATATTTAAGGTAAATTTGGTTAAATTAATGTGAAAAAAAAATCTTGTTTCGTTTCGTTTCACTTAATACCAATATCCACACGGATATTGGTAAAAAGCGAAACGAAACGAAACAACAACATTTCTTTTCAGATTACCTTACTGTATGGTTTAAACAGGCTAAACGTTAGAAATAATGATGATTGTGTAAATGGAATCATGTTCAACATGTTCAAAGTAGACAGTTCTTAATGCATAATTCATTCATGCTACATATTTATATTTATATTTATATAGTATTCGTTGTGTCCGTCCGTCCGACCTTTGTATCCGCATACATTTTTGAGGAAAAACAGGACCCATGATACAAAATTCATGGTTAAGTCCATTTCTCAGAAATTAATACCTAGACCCACTGTATTTGGTCTATTGATAGTTCTTGGTTGGTACATTCCAGTCTGGCACTTGTCTCTGGGCCTTGACCTCAATTTCATGGTTAAATGATTTTCATTCAAGTTTCTTGATTAAGTCCATTTTTCAAGAACTGCAATACCTAGATCTACTGTATTTGGTCTATTGACAGTTCTTGGTGGGAACATGCCAGTCTGACACTTGTCTCTGGACCCTGACCTCAATTTCATGTTTGAGTGACTTTAATCCAAATTTCTTAAGTTTTTTTTTCAGCAACTGTAATACCTAGACCCATCCGTGTTTGTTTTATAGATAGTTCTTAGTGGCTACATGCAAGTCTGACATCTGTCTCTGGACCTTGACCTCAATTCCATGCTTGAGTGACTTTGTCACATTTTCGAGATTAGGTCCATTTCTCAGCATCTTTAATACCTAGACCCACTATATTTTATCAAAAGATAGTTCTTAGTTTGTATGATATCTGCCTTTTGACCTTGACCTAAATTTCTTTTGCAGAATGTCGTGTATTATACAATCATTATTCTGTGTCCATGTGCATACTCAGGCGAGACCTGTAGTGTGTCCACTCTTGTCATTGATGTACCCCAAAGAGAGGTAATTTCTCCCTATCATTATGAAGTGTGGTAAGACTTTTATGGACCAAATTTTCTGTATCAAGGTCCTACTTACAGGTCAGCATATTCTAAAATTCAGCAGTTGGACCCTAGGTTCCCGAGGGTATTTTTGCCAACCCAGTCGTCAGACTTGTCTGACATGATTATTCATTGATTTGTTACAGAAATTACCAGTATTTAGCAAAATTTAAAATAATAGAAATATTAAGGGTTCATTCCTTGTATTGCACATGGTAGATCTCCTTAGCTGTAATTTAGCTTCTTATTTTTGTATTTTTGGTTATGAGTCCTTATTGTTTAAAATAAGTTTGGTTTTTGGTCTTCCAAATGTTTCGGTTTCAATGCTGCTGATGAGAGGTAACTCCTTGAAATGCGTCGTATACAGCATTGTATAAATTTATTAGGTCTTTCCCCTTTCCGTGGAAAGACCTATTGGTTTTCTTCTGATTATTATTTTTTTCTTCCGCCAAATTCTGATGCTTCGCTGTTTTTTTGTTTCGCAAGATGCCGCTTAGATATTTGGAATATGACATCGAACAGTTTATACGCGTTTGAAACTGACACCGCTTAACCGAATACTTTCCCATATAAGAGTTATCTCCCCTAACACTGTTTTTCTTGTTATTCCTAATGCTTTGCAACCGAATAAGAAACCGACAAATTTATTTTTCCAAATTGCTCGTTATATCCTCAGGATGTTCTGTTTTATTTTGACCGAAGCCGTATAGAGATTCCATATGAGAGTTATTTCCCCTTATGTATTTGATATAAGTGAAATGTATTTTAACTGGAAAACCATAAGTGATAGAGGCCTAGGGTCTTTTGATTTGAGGTTCTTGGTCCATAAAAATGAAAATGAGGTCAAGGTCAAAGGTCAAGGTCACGTTCTAAATTTTGACTTTTGCTTGTGATCGCTTCTCCTCTGAAACGGTAAAAGATAGCTGATAAAATGTAATGGAGAAAATGTTCAGGACATTAAGACCTAGCTTTGTTACATTTGCATGAACGTTGTATGACGTCATTTCATAGGCGTAATTGCCGTTAGAACGTTTAAATTTTCGGTTTTTCGTTTATTTCTCAACAATGGTACATGATAAAGGCATGGTGTCTTTTGTTCTGACATCAAGGATTGATAACCTTCAAATTGGCATCAAGGTCAAAGGTCAAGGTCAAGTTCTAAATTTTGACTTTTGCTTGTTATTGCTTCTCCTCTGAAACGGTAAAAGATAGCTGATAAAATGTAATGGAGAAAATGTTTAGGACGTTGAGACCTAGCTTTGTTACATTTGAATAAAAGTTTTATGACGTAATTTTATACACGTAATTGCCCCTAAAACGTTTAATTTTTAGGTTTTTCGTTTAATTCTCAACAATGGTACATGATAAAGGCATGGCGTCTTTTGTTTTAACATCAAGGATTGATCACCTTCAAATTGGCATCAAGGTCAAAGGTCAAGGTCAAGTTCTATTATTTGACATTTGCTTGTTATCACTACTCCTCTGAAATGGTTGTGGATAGCCAAGAAAATGTAATGGTGGAAATGTTTAGGACATTGATGCTCAACTTTGTTACTTTGAGTTAAAGTTGAATGACGTCATCTTTTGGGAGTAATTGCGCCTAGAACGTTCAAACTTAAGGTTTTTTTTTTATAACTTGACGATGGTACATAATAATGGCATGGGGTCTTCTGCAATGACCTCAGTCACCAATGACCTTTAAAAAGGTCACAAGGTCAAATGTCAAGGTCATGACCTATATTACGTATTTTGCATTTTTTCATACTTTATAAGGTTTTTTGTCATATTTTTAAAGCAATTAAAGTTATTGAAAGCGTGAAATTCAGGCACTACTTGTGATGACGTCATTTCTGGCAACGTTATTATTTCTGTAGACGTTTTTAGACGTTTTGAATATATTGGAATGTTAATTAGCGTGACAATGTTACAGCCCATGAAAACGTCTAGAATTGTCAATTTATAAGGTCACATTAATGACGTTTTTGATGTTTATAGTGCAAAACAGTATAATTCATCACAAACATTTAGTTAACCAGAAATAAACATTTTTCTTAGTTATTCAAACTAGCAGTCCATATATTTTTTTAACAATAGTAAAATTACCTATCATATCAAACCAGAAGTGATATTTGTAATACGGGAAGTAGCATAATACCTCCCTTATTTCAATCAAAAGTACATAGAACCAAATATTTTTGCAATCGCTGAAAGCTTAGCTATGCTCTAAAACCAACAATTACATTTTAAACATCATTTTTGTTATCAACAAATCTGCAATTGAGGTGGAAAGACCTTCAATTGTTCTCTGAACAATTGGTTTTTAATTATATCTAAAATTAGTATCTTTGGATTGTTATTTTTTTCTCCATAAGATTTTTGCTTGTATTTCCCACAGGGTCTTATGTTAACCTAATGGTTTCTATTTTATTCAAGAGTTATGCCCGACCCCTTGCTAAAATACGGACAGGGGCTCTGTTTTGTGAAGGTGGGAAGGAAAGACCTTATCATTTGTGATTCACGCAAATGACCTTTAAATTATTTCTTATGTTAAACTTGTTTAAACCATACAGTAAGCTGATCTGAAATGAAAGATCGTTGTTTCGTTTCGTTCCGCTTTTTACCAATATCCATGTGGGTATTGGTATTTGGCGAAACGAAACGAAACAAGATTTTTTTTTCACATTAAGCGAATTTACCTTAAAATGTATATTGTGCAAAATATTTTTTTAGGTATAATAACAAATACTCAGATGCTATGAAACACATTTAAAAATATGTAGCATAAATGAATTATGCATTAAGAACTGTCCACTTTGAACATGTTAAAAATGATTCCATTTAGTACACAATCGTCATTATTTCTAACGTTTAGCCTGTTTAAACCAGACAGTAAGATAATCTGAAATGAAAGGTTGTTGTTTCGTTTTGTTTCGCTTTTTACCAATATCCGTGTGGATTTTTTTTCACATTAATTTAACCAAATTTACCTTAAATATGTATGTTAAGTAAATTATTCTTTCTGGTATATCAAGGATTTAAATCCTTGGGTAAATTAACAAATACTCAGATGATATGAAAAACATTTGAAAATATGTAGCATGAATGAATTATGCATTTAGAACTGTCTACTTTGAACATGTTGAAAATGATTCCATTTATAAAATCATCATTATTTCTAACGTTTAAACTGTTTAAACCACACAGTAAGATGATCTGAAATGAAAGTTTGTTTCGTTTCGTTTCACTTTTTACCAATATCTGTGTGGGTATTGGTATTTAGTGAAACGAAACGAAATAAATATTTCGAACATAAATCGACGGATATCTTGATATTATTTATTACTTTGTAATAGAAACTCAGCGTGAAGTATATTTTAACATGCTTCATTCATGAAGTATATTTTAACATCTTCATTCGTAGCTATGGCTCATTAAAACTTTTAATTAATTCAAAGGGATATTGGTATATTGTGTAACGGAACTGAATTACATAAAAATATTTTTTACAGTTTAATCAGACTTGGACAAAAAGTAAATTTTCATTTCTTACCATTGATTTTTTTTTTTAATATTATACATGGACATGGATAGCAATTTCAAGACATATATGGCAATTTATATACATTTCCTTTTTTCTGTAAATTACGTACTTTGATGTATAAAAAACAGCGAAGTCCTTTTTAATGTATTTTTTTGTGCCCCTTTAAGGTGCCTCCTAACTTGTTTCGTTCCGTTTCGTTTCGTTTCGTTTCGTTTCGCAAATTACCAATAGCCACCTTATTATTTTTATTTTTTACATACTCGTGATCAAGACCATATTGGTCGAAACATTGAGTATTTTAAACTTTTTAGTTTGTTGTTGTTGTTTTACGATTTTATATTTGGTTTTCTTCGACTTGTGTATTTCATACATTTTAGTCGTTTTACGCCCCTTTTGACAGCTCACCATTTCCATTTATTTTTCTTGTTATCACTTTTATTTTAATCGTTCTCAACTTGCAACGATATTTTAATTCACCTTAAATGGTGATACGTAGTCTGGTTATCTTATATCTATATTTTATAGAATAACGGATGTTTTGAAAGTCGAGGATCACGAGTATTACAGCGAGTCCGAATTTAAAGATATATTTCAATCCCAACATCCCGAAATGGAAATTCCTGGATTCCGAAAGGATCAATCCCGAAATCCCGAGCTTAAAAACAGCCAATCCAGGAGTCCCGATAAAGGTCTGACCCCCCCCCCCCCCCATACAGGTTCGGAATTGAGGGATATCCCTTAAATGAGGGACTGTTCCTCATGGACAAGGAGTTATTTTGCTCTTGTATAATAACGTAACCTTTTAACCCGAATAGGGGGAAAATAAATTTTATTTGGAACAACTTTTCTAAAAGAGGAGTCGTTTTATTTTCAAAAATAAGGAAGATTGAAGTCCATGAATATTCCAAAATGAGTTTTAAATTGACTAAATTTAAACATCTTTTGAATCAAAACTTGTAAATACAGTTATCGTATACTTGTGTAAAATATTACTTAAATTTTACAGTTCAATAACATTTAAAAATATTGAAAGGCTGTGAAAGGATTTTAAAGTTTATTAACCAGATTCCTACGAATTTCCTCGGCAGGCTGATAAACGAACCTTTATTGACTGCTTCCGGAATGTTATCGCATGCCTTTCCGTTATTGTCCGTGGGGTTTATCACATGCAACTTCGTGCATTTCCGGAAATTTGTTTGTAAATATGGCAAACGACACGGACACGGCTGCTTTTGTCGAGTCGCTGAAAAACACAGTGCGGAAAACTGCAAGTGATATGAGACTTTTTACAAAATGGTTGAGGAGTAACAATGAATTAAGGTTAGCGGAGGAAGAATATGATAAAAAGATAATTACATGTCATTTTTCACATCAGACCCTTTATCGGCCCTCGGTCATGATATCCTACATCGAGCCTGCGGCTCTTGGGCTGATATGATGACCTAAGGCCGATAAAGGTTATGATATGAAAAATGCTATGTAATAATCTATACGTAGCATATCAGTTATGTACAAAGTGGGAGATAACTCTAGTAGTAATTATTTTAATTATTCCTGTAATCAAAATTACTGTGTAAAGGTTCTGGATTTAATGTAAAAACATTTTGATACATCTCTTTTCGGTACCATAATAAATGGATTTGGAGTATGCACTGACCCGACATCTTCCTTCAGTACAATTGATACATTATGTAGTAAATCAATAAATATGCGTACCTTTTGCATGAAAATTGGAATAAAACAATATTCATTGACAGTAATAATTACACCGAAACATCTTAAGATTTTCCTCCAACTACAAAGATTAGCAATAAATAACCTCAAACATTTTAAAATCAACTTCTTAGCAGAAATTCAAAATAAACTTCAAATTCAATATTTAAACATTAAACAAAACGAAACAACAGACAGTCATAAAATGAAGCTTGGACAATGCTGAGAGGCTATAAATTAACCATTATGTTGTCAAGCATTAAAAATCAACCAGAATAATGTTTCCATTTATTATGAATGTTACATACATCTTTCTCTGTGTTGATTTAAAGTTATTAAAGAATCCAGATAATACATCTAATAAGAAAACAATTTTTAACAATTGTCATAAATTTCCCAGTTCATTGAAGTTTATAATATGCTAAGCAGTTTTAAATGTTAATTTTTACTTCATATATATTGCTCTTCTCTGTACTGTTTAATGGTGTTGAACATCCTATATAGTGTTGTCCTGTTGAATTATAAGCCAGGGAATAAGGCATTATTATCCCAACATTCTTCATATTAAAATGTGTCACTATTTGTCCTTTATTGTTCAGTATATGTAGAGTGTAAATGTTCAGTTCAGTAACAATAACATTATCAGATGGTGTGGTTGCTATACCCACAGGTTTGAATGGTTTGTCCTTGTTATTGATGTCAGGATGTCCTGTGTATATCTGTAGGATATCTCCTCTCTGGTCTAATACAACTACTCTGCGTGTACTATCCTCAGAGAAACGGTCCACTGCAAAAATACTACTATTCTTTGTAGTAGTTAGACATGGAACATATGTAAATATACGATTATCTTGTCTATCGTGTTCATATACGGCTTCATGTTCTCCATCTTTATTCATCACAATCACTGCCCGTCTATCCCTGGCGGAGTAAGGTTTAGCTGGTTTCATAGCTCCTACTATCACTTTGTCATCATCTGTCACATGGACGGCTGTCACCATCAATGGATCTACACTATATATAGAATCTTGTAGTTTACCTGTCTTACTACTGATTGTTTTCAGTATCGAACCGTCAGGAACAATAAGGACATCTCCAGATGATGTAAATGACACGCCATAATTCTTAAGATTAAAACTGGATATAACACTAATTCTCTGACCATCTATCTTTACTTTCTGTAACATATTCCCGTCACTAATCCACAGGGAATTATCTGGGCATGTTGACAGACGAAAAACTCTGGGGATTTCAGTTGTGAATTGTTTAATGACTTTAACTTTTACCTTCTCAGTCTTTTCTTGTAGTGATCCCACATTATATTTAGTAATCTCCCCTGGTAAAAATGTTGGCATAGAATCAAACTTCCGCTGTGATGGTTCTACTTTCAAATCCACCGAACTTTCTAAATTATATTCTTCGAATATCTTCGTTGTATCTTTTGAATTCATTATTTCTTCGATTTCGGCCTTTTGTAATTCCATTTTATCAATACGTTGACCAAGTTTTTTTCGTTCCTGTATGACAGACTTCTGTAAAATTACCCATTTCTGATTTAATTCTTTTTTTAATTCAGCAATATAATCATCCAGTGCAATTTCCTGTTTTTCTATTTTCCTTTCCGTCTCTTCAAGTATGGTTTTCTCAGTTTTTTCAATATCTGTAAACACTGCATCTTTTTTCTTCATTTCACTTATTTGTTGTTGGAGTTTATACAACATGTCTTTTAATTTTGTTTCTCGAATTTTGAAAACTTCACTAATTTCAACAAATTCGTGGCCATTGTGCATTTTCGCTATGCATGTCGGACAGACTAACGTATCACATGATTTGCAGAACATGAAGCACCGTTGATTCTGATGTTTTCGGCATTCAATATCACTCAAGTCCACTTCCTCAGTATGTTGTCCCACTTCTTTAATATCAATGACTTTATGGTTTCTACCAAACCTTGAATGTTTGTTATCTTTACATTTACCACACATCAACATGTCACAGTTCAAGCATTTCCAGTTGATTTTTGTCTCAGTCTCACACAAGTCACAGCAAATAGGGACCTGCCCTTTTCGAATTGATTGAGAAAACGCCATAATATTCTAAAAAGTAAATAATTCAAAATGTCTTCTCTAGCTTGAGCACTTCCATGTGTCGGCAAATCTATCTATATATATTATCTCGTTAAGTTTCTGTGTCGATATTTACGGGTAACCGGTTGTTAAATAAATTACCATGACATTTAAATTGACATGTATTAAAAGGTATGCAGGAAAAATAAATATATGTAATAAAATTCAGCTCTATGAAATTGGAATACTGTCGAGATATATATAGCTCATTAGTTACAATCTATATTGTCTTCAACAATTTTTTTTTCTCCTTTTTAGCATCATCCTCCCAAGTCAGGTTTTGTATCCACGTTCGTTCCTGGATACAAAACCCTGACTTGGGAGGATGTTTTATATTGAAGAGGATCACCGCCACCATTATAAGTTCTAAGTTCTAAATTTTATATTCCAAATCCCATGTTCTATATTCTAATTTCGTTATTCTTAATTCTGTATTCTTAAATTTGTTAATTCTAATGCCCGTTTTGCAATTTGCATTAAGCTTACCAGTAAATTACAAATTCTATAATTCATACTGTTGCATTTTTCAGGGGCGGGTCGCGTACCCCCCCCCCCCCCCCCTTTTAAAAAAAACTATCGTAATCTGCTTATATTGTATTGAATATGGCAATTTACAATTATTTTATGTTTTTTAGCAAAAAAAAAGGTCCAAAAAATGTCCGAAAGTTTTATTATACGCCCCCTTTCAAATATCCTGGAAACGCCCCCGTTTTTAAAATTATATTTTTATAACTTCCTAATTTTATGTTTCCAAATTAGTTAATTTTTATTTTGGTCTTTCCGAATTCCAACTTTTATTTTCTTATTTCAAACTTTCAACTTCTAACTTCTGTTTTAATATTTGAAACTAAGTAATAAATCTAGCTTGAAATGGGGAATAAGAAAATATACGGTTTAGCTGTCGAATTTCTTAGAGATTTTTAATTTTTATATAATTCAAGATAATTGGTTTAAGGGGGAGAGAATGACGTCCATTGAGTAATGAGGTACATGTATGTATCATTTAAAAAGGCATCATGGTATTGTTTATACGCATCGCTCTCTGTGCCGCTATAATGCTGTTTTTCATTATGACGTCGCGCTTACCGTCAAAAATGTATAGTGAGATAATTGAACATTATTGATTTGATGGTAGTGGTGAAAACCCCCTGGGGAAGCGAGGTATGTGTTATTTGGTGCATCTTAACATGGGAAATAAGAAAATATATGGTTTAGGGATGGGGATTTTAATGTTTATTAAATAATTGAACATTATTGATTCGAAGGGAGTGGTGATAGCCCCTGGGGAAGTGAGGTATGTGTTATTTGGTGGATCTTACCATGGGGAATAAGAAAATATATGGTTTAGGGGTGGGGATTTTAACGGGTTTTTTTTATAATTAAATATTATTGATTTGAAGGGAGTGGTGATAGCCCCCTCCCCCGGAGAAGCGAGGTATGTGTTTTTTGGTGCATCTTACCATGGGGAATAAGAAAATATATGGTTTAGTCTAAACTTTAGAGGTAGGGATTTTAACAGTTTTTTAGATAATTCAACATTATTGATTTGAAGTGAGTGGTGATAGCCCCCTGGAGAAGCGAGGTATGTGTTATTTGGCATATCCAACCATGGGGAATAAGAAAATATATGGTTTATGGGTGGGGATTTTAACGTTTTTTTTTTTAGATAATTCAACATTATTGATTTGAAGGGAGTGGTGATAGCCCCCTGGGGGAGCGATGTATGTTTTATTTGGTGCGTCTTACCATGGGGAATAAGAAAATATATTGTTTAGGGGTGGGGATTTTAACGGTTTATAAGATAATTGGACATTATTGATTTATGTTGGTGATGATCACCCTACTGAAAGAATGAGGTACATGTCAGTTAATGCGTCTTGTTACGGAGAATAATAAAATACTAGTACATGGTTTAAAGATATAAATTTTAATTCCATATGAAATTTTTCAAAATTATCGGCTTTGGGGTGGGGATGAAACCCTCCCCCCTAAAGGAACGAGGTATATATCAATTAATAGGTGTTGCCATGGTGTATAATAAAATATATGATATAAGATGGTTATTGGTCACTGTCGTATAGTTTTTCGATGAAAAAAAAATTTACCGTAGGGTCCTAAAGTAAACCCCTAGCCTCTTTGAACTGCTCATTATACCTCTAAGTGATCCCCATCAAAAATGAATAGTATTAGGCACATCTAGAAACATTGATCTTTCATCATGGAAAATCTCAAATCCATATCTCTGACAGTGATTGAGAACTCGAACGAACAAAATCGGAGAGGAAGAAAAAAAATGTTCGATAAAAATCGCAAATCAAAACCTATAAGTCTCCCACTTCGTTTGGGAGACTTAATGAAGTGAGCCGGATCATCTAAGGCCGAATCGACTCGAAAGCTAAATCTAGGTAAAATAATCACCGTAAGGGGTTTATATACCATGATAGGAGGCTACTATTTCATGATAGGGGTGGTTATACCCTCCCCCCAACATGGAATAGTTGATAAACCATGGTCGGAAAGTCATTGGGTTCCATCTACAAGAGAGGTTTGGAGGGGCTCTGATCCCGAAATCCCGGGCTTAAAGTCCATTTGAAAAAATCCGCAGGGGTGATCAATGTCCATAAATCCAGAGACAAGACAAAATTGGGATGACAAAGACACCAACAAACAAGTTACACATATACAACACAAAAAAACTAAAAAAGTATGACCAACATAGACCCCACCAAAAACCGGAGGTGAAATTAGGTGTACCGTTATGAGTTAAAAACATGAAATCCCGAATTCCGGAATTTAAAAAAAAATTCAATCCTGATGTTTAAAAATTTGACATGGGAATTCCCGATCCCGAAATTCCAAGCTTAAAAAAGCCCAACCCCGATAAAGGTACCCCTCATCTTCCCTGGTTTAGGGTCATGATAAAAAGGGGGTGTTATACCATGATATTAGGGATCATGTACAATGCATGGTAGGGAGTCATTAATCCATGATAAAAGTGGCGAGGTGTTATACCATGATAGGAATCATGTACGATGGTGGGAGGTTAATATTCCTTAATGGGTTGATATACGGGGGGTCGTAGGGGTCCTGATCCCGAAATCCCGGACTTAAAAACGTGAAATCCCGAAGTCCCGATAAAGGTCTGACCCCCCCCCCCCAAATCATGTATACGATGAAGGGATTATTTTTCATGATTTATCATTTATACATCATTGCATGGTGGGAACATCACTATTCCATGGAAGGGGGTGTCAATACAATATATAGTAGTCGATATACCATGATTGCAAGGTCACATTTTTATTATATTTTTTATATATGTATGTGTTAAAGCTTTTTGGTTTTTATGTGATAGGGACTTATTCGTTACCAATTCGAGAGCTGTAGTGCTCTTTGAGAGACTTAAATTGTGCAAACTTATTTTGTGGTTATTCAAATTTACCTCTATTACCTTTTGCTCTTTACGATCTCTAGGCGGTCAAAATAAAAGTGCCGTAAAATGTCTGAGGTGTGGTAAAACTCTACTATGTCCAATTCGTTTCAGCATATTCTGATATCGACAGATACACAGCGCCATCTGTCGTCATAATTGTATACGCGGTGTGTCCGCCACCAAGCTAGATTTGTAATTTAGTTTCAAATAATAAAACAGAAGTTAAAAGTTGAAAGTTTGAAATAAGAAAATAAAAGTTGGAATTCAAAAAGACCAAAATCAAAATTAACTAATTTGGAAACATAGAATTACAATTAATTAGGAAGTTATAAAAATATAATTTTAAAAATGGAACATTATGAATTTTAGAAGTTGTAATTTACTGGTAAGCATAATGGAAATTGCAAAACGGGCATTAGAATTAACAAGTTTAAGAATATAGAATTAAGAATAACGAAATTAGAATATAGAATATGGGAATTGAAATATAAAATTTAGAACTTAGAATGGTGGCGGTAATTCCCTTCGATACTGTGCAACCGGTCTAGTGACTGATATCCTCGGTAGATTTGATCCCACTGGAAGTGACATCGGCATTGTGGTACTGGTATAATATTGAATATTTTCGGTAGCTTTGAGTCCATTGGAAGTGCCATCGGCTCTGAGGTCACCAGTCTAGTGAATATCCTTTGTAGGTTTGGATCCATTAGAACATCGTCGGAAACCCACGGTCGGTCGCGCTTACGCTTTGCTTCCACAATCATGAACCATTTTGATTGGCCTCCTTACGATTCTGTAATGGGAATACAGCCAATCAAGTGATAGTTAAAAGACGAGCGTTGGGTCAATATATATGTCATCGCCTGTACGCGTTTCCAGTGTATTTTCGATATAGTTTTCAAACAAAGTAAACAAGTTTTCATACTTTCAAAGAAAATGCATTACTGACCACATGAAAAAATCACTACACAACAAAAATTCATCAACTGCATTACGCATGTGACACCGTTTTACTTTTCCAAAGAACTTTTTAATCTCCAAAGGTGGAGAACGTCACTATTGTTAAAATCTCCAAAGTGGAGAATTCCATTATTGTTAGCAGTAATTTCAATGGTCAATTTGAATCATCAATATTCATAAAAACGAGAAAAAAATGAATGAATTGACCCACGGTCGGTATAAGTGCAAGAAAAGCGTAAGCGCGACCGGCCGTGGGTTTCCGACGATGCCATTAGAATTGACATCGGCTCTGTTGTACAGGCCTATTTTATATATCTTTAGTAGTTAGTAGGTTTGAGATCACCAAATGCATCATGGAACTGGTGGAAGTTTCAAGGTACCAAGTAAAATATAACGTGCGAAAATTGAAGAAATCTTAGTTCATGGAGTAGGTTTGGTTTATATTTTATTTGCATTTTAAAACCGAATTTATTGAATCGTTACCAGAGAAATTGCTTAAAACAAATATCAATTTTGCACATTTATTTTTATCTTAAAACTCAACACGAGTTACTCTCCTCGTTTGAAGTATTAGTTTACTTTTGAGTTAAATTTAATATAAAATTTTAAAAAAGTCCATTTTCCTGTCCACTTATGTTAAAAAAATATTCAGACATAATGGCATTATTTTTCTGTGTTTAACCAAAAGTTCGCAATTTTTTCAAATCGGCACATCTACAATGAGAACGATTTTCTCCTTGAAATCCAAAATAACTTGATTTTGAAGCTCAATATTGAGCAATTTGCGAGTGTCCGGACTGAGAGAACCATGTTTGCATATTATTTTTCAATGTTTTTTTGTATGTTTTCAAATCGGCAAAATTATTTTTTTGAATATCATATAATTGAATTTTAACAAGAAAGTAAAGTCTTGAAGATATTTATATATATGCTCATAAAAAAGTAAATTATGCTGACGTCCATGGAATGCATGTCTGTCCTGTTACCGGTGCAAAATTTGCAGAGCAATAATTGTTGCCTGCAAATACGAATATCTTCTATGATGAAATCAAAAGTACACAAGTTTTCCAAATTACAACCAAAACAATAGAACGTTAGAAGAAACGGAAGCGAAGTTATAACCAGAAAAGTAAGTCAAACTGATACCGTACCCTTTTAAAATGTCTATCATGTTACCAACAAATTTATACATAACTACACCAAAACGTTCTCAAAAGGGTCACTAACTGTTTGGAAACAAAGAACTCTGTTATGATATTGTAATTATTATGTTTATTTATCTTGGCCTAATTTGTTTTGTCTGGCCTTATAACATGTATAATATGTTTACATAATACTTATAGTTGTTTACCAAATAATGTTATAACTGCGCAGTTTAGAAATCACTGGAACAATAATAGATACTGATGGAATGACTAGAACTTTCTATTTGACTTGCGTAATAATTCTGTTGTGATTCGAATTCTACCGTATTCCAGAAGTTTCTGTCACTGTTATATATATACGGAAAAGAAAGTTGGACTTTCAGAGCAGAACGTATTGGACCATACAATAACATTCTTGTGTTCTCAGCTGTTGGATTTATTTACGTTTCACACATCATACTTGACACACTTTTATTTACGTTACATCATACTAGATTGTGACTGTTTGGATATAATATTCCGTTTGGATTCCCGCAACAGTGACGAGAAGAATTCCGGACAAAGAAAAGACATAGGATTTTGAACAGTTAAGTTGACATTTTATTTTGTGAATATTTTTTTGTAAACTTGTATATAATAAATCTTGTTAAATTTTATTATTGATTTGTGTCTTTTGTTGGCTACAATTTAAAGGTGATTTCGGGTGTAACAGAAATTGGGGGCTCGTCTCGGGAGAACGTTAATATCTTATTAAATTTTTTCAGTATTTTTATTAGAATTAGCCAACAAAATTCTACAAAATGGCATTTGATGCTGGTAAATTTTTGAAAACGCCAGACCTAAAAGGGTTTGATAAATTAAAGAAAGAAGAATTAGTGTTGCTTGCTAAACATCTAAAAATAGATTTTAGAACATCTATGAGAAAACAAATTATAAAAAATTTGGTAATAGACAATTTTGTTGATTCAGAAATTTTTGGTGAAGAGGCTCTTAACCTCAACGTCGAAAATGTTGATGTTTTCAAATTAGAACTTTAAATTAAAACAACTTGAATTAGAAAAGGAAGACAGATTTAAATTAAAACAATTGGAAAACGAAGTTAAATTTAAAAAAACAATTAGAAAAAGAAGATGAATTTAAATTAAAACAATTACAGGCAGAATTTGAAATGAGGGAAAGGTTAGAGATGGAGAAAATAAAAATGGAAATTGTCAAAGTATAAAGCAACACTAAATATGAGTCAAAATCAGAAAATTTTGATGCAGCAAAAAATATACGTTTGGTTCCTAAATTTTGTGAAAAAAACAGTTGATAAATTTTTTCCACAGTTTGAGAAAATTCAAAATTTGAAATGGCCAAAGCCATATTGGATTACAATGCTGCAAAGTGTTTTTGTGGGCAAGGCCGCTGAAATTTACTCAGCACTTTCTTCAGAAAAACGTTCTGATTATGACACTGTTAAACAGGAAGTTTTGAAAGCTTATGAGCTAGTGCCAGAAGCATATAGACAGAAATTTAGGTCTTACAAAAAGTTTGAAACACAAACCTATGTTGAATTTTCTAGGGAAAAAGAAGATCTATTTAATAAATGGCTTACGTCAAAGAAAATAGATAACAATTTTGATAAATTAAGACAATTAATGTTATTAGAAGAGTTCAAGCAGTGTGTTAATTTAGACTTAAAAACACATTAAGATGACAAAACTGTTGAGACATTGCAAGATGCAGCTGTTGTTTCCGATAATTACACCCTTTCACATAAAAGAAGTTTCAAAGGTCAAAATTTTAATACTTCAAGCGGAAATTACAAAAATCAAAGCACTGAGCGTACTGATAGTAAGCCTGTTGCACAGAATAAGAGTCCGTCTAGTTATATTTAATTCTTTATTTATTTAACGAGGATTACCAACAGCCAGAGGCTACAAGCGGTTCTCCTCAAATTATAGTTATAATATGTCTGGTCTCTGCAAGAGGGCTCTATCCCAGGAAGAAGCAGACAAAGTGACCGAATGTTACTACCATAAAGACGGCATTTTGATGAGGAAGTGGAGGCCCCCTGATGCTATCCCAGAGGAGGAATGGAGAGTGGTATACCAAGTGGTGGTGCCTAAAATCTATAGGCAAGAAATTATTGGTCTTGCCCATGACACCCCCTTGGCTGGATATTTAGGTATAAGGAAGACTTGCCTTAAGATATTACATTTCTACTGGCCCAGACTTAGAAATGATGTCACAGAATACTGCAAATCATGCCATATATGCCAGGCTGTTGGCAAGCCTAACCAGAAAATACCACCAGCACCACTTCTGCCAATTCCAGCCTTTGAAGAACCTTTCAGCCGAGTACTTATTGATTGCGTTGGACCTTTACCAAAGACCAAGACTGGAAATGCTTATTTATTGACGATCATGTGTACATCCACTCGCTTTCCTGAGGCTATTCCCTTAAGGAATATCAAGACACCAACTATTGTCAAAGCTTTTATCAAATTTTTCACATTAGTAGGGCTTCCTAAGTCTATACAGTCCGACCAGGGTTCAAATTTCATGTCAGGTTTATTTCAGCAGGTCGTTTACCAGTTAGGGATTGCTCAGTATAGATCAAGTGCTAATCACCCAGAATCTCAAGGTGCCTTAGAACGTTTCCATCAAACATTGAAGAACATGATTACAACTTTTGTCTTCAATTTGACAGGGACTGGGATGATGGTGTTCACTTTCTACTTTATGCGGTCCGAGAGGTTGTTCAAGAATCCCTTGGTTTTAGCCCCTTTGAGTTAGTGTTTGGTCATACTGTAAGGGGACCTTTGAAATTGGTTAAGGAAAATGGCTTACTGAACACACTGACTTGAATCTTCTAGACTATGTATCTAGATTTAAAGAAAAATTGTATACTGCTTGTCAAATTGCTCAGAAAGACTTAAAAACTGTACAGAATAAGATGAAAATATGGTATGATAAAGATGCCAGGGACAGAGTTTTTGAGCCTGGTGATAAGGTACTTGTATTTTTGCCAGTCCCTGGGCATCCTTTACAGGCTAAATACTGTGGTCCTTATACCATCGAGAATAAAATCCATGATTTGAATTATATTGTAAAAACTCCAGGTCGGCATAAACAAAATAGAGTGCGTCACATTAATATGTTAAAACCATATTTTGAGCGTACTAATGAAGGTGAGAGTAAACCAGCTGCCACTTTAGCCATGGTTAAATCGGAGAACGATCATGACAAACCAGACATAATTGAACCATCTTTTGATTTCAAGACTATGGAACAAACTGTTAGATTGAAAAATTCTGAAATTTTGTCAAATTTAGACTCAAAACTTGCACATCTGACTTTCGATTGCAGAGAAAAATTGAAAACTTTGGTATTTTCTTTTAAAAATCTTTTTCCAGATGTGCAAAACAAAACCACTGCTGTTGACGTAGGCGATGCTTCTCCAATTAGGCAACATCCTTACCGGCTCAATACACTTAAACTTGATGTTATGAGACAAGAAATTAGATATATGCTTGACAATGATATTATTGAGCCGAGTAACAGTGAATGGAGCTCTCCTTGTCTCCTTGTGCCGAAACCAGATAAAACCTTTCGTTTCGTTACTGATTTCAGAAAAGTAAACTCAGTTTCAAAATCTGACTTCTGTCCGATTCCAAGGATAGACGATTGCATTGATAACATTGGACAAGCAAAATTTTTGAGCATATTTGATTTATTAAAAGGTTACTGGCAGGTCCCCTTGACACCGAGAGCTCGTGAAATATCTGCTTTTGTCACACCAGACGGCTTATTTCAATATACTGTCATGCCATTCGGTATGAAAAATGCTCCAGCACATTTCAAAGAATGATCAATAATGTTATAAAAGATTTAGACTGTTGTTATGCTTATATTGATGATCTTATTGTATGTAGTGATAGCTGGGAAGAGCATTTAACACATTTATATGATACTTTTGATAGATTGTCACAATCAAATTTGACTGTTAATCTTGCTAACAGTGAATTTTTTAAGGCCACTGTTGATTATTTAGGGCACACAGTTGGCCAAGGTCAAGTGAAACCTATTATGGCTAAAGTGGATGCAATTACCAATTTTCCTCCTCCTACAAATAAAAAACAACTTATGAGATATTTAGGCATGATTGAATTTTACAGATAATTTTGTTCAAATTCATCTGGAGTGATAATTGTCAAAACGCTTTTGAAAAAAGCAAATCACTTTTAATTAACAGTCCCGTTCTTATCACTCCAGACTTTAAAAAGCAATTCAAACTTGCCGTTGATGCAAGTGATGTAGGAGTTGGAGCCGTTTTATATCAAGAAACAAATGATAATGTTGAGAAACCTATATCATATTTTTCCAAGAAATTAGATAAACATCAGAAAAATTATTCCACTATTGAAAAAGAATGTTTTGCACTGTTGTCTGCACTTCAACATTTTGATGTATATTTAAATTCCACTATGCATCCTATTCTGGTTTATACTGATCATAATCCTCTCACCTTCATATATAAAATGAGAAACAAAAACCAAAGGTTGACTAGGTGGAGTTTATTGTTACAGGAATATGATATTATTGTAAAAATATTAAAGGTAAAGATAATGTTATAGCAGATGTTTTACTAGATCTTATTAAAACACTGTATACATACTATATATTTTTGTATATATTGTTCATGAAGTTCTAGTTACGCTCAAACTTCTTTTAAGGGGGAGGTGTTATGATATTGTAATTATTATGTTTATTTATCTTGGCCTAATTTGTTTTGTCTGGCCTTATAACATGTATAATATGTTTACATAATACTTATAGTTGTTTACCAAATAATGTTATAACTGCGCAGTTTAGAAATCACTGGAACAATAATAGATACTGATGGAATGACTAGAACTTTCTATTTGACTTGCGTAATAATTCTGGTGTGATTCGAACTTCTACCGTATTCCAGAAGTTTCCGTCACTGTTTATATATATACGAAAAAGAAAGTTGGACTTTCAGTGCAGAACGTATTGGACCAGACAATAACATTCTTGTGTTCTGAGCTGTTGGATTTATTTACGTTTCATGCATCATACTTGACACACTTTTATTTACGTTACACCATACTAGATTGTGACTGATTGGATATAATATTCCGTTTGGATTCCCGCAACAGTGACGAGAATTCCGGACAAAAAAGAAGACATAGGATTTTGAACAGTTAAGTTGACATTTTATTTTGTGTAATATTTTTTTGTAAACTTGTATATAATAAATCTTGTTAAATTTTATTATTGATTTGTGTCTTTTGTTGGCTACAATTTAAAGGTGATTTCGGCCGTAACAACGCTAACTGAAAAAGCCATACAGCGATGTAAGGGGAGCTGTTATTTCAAAATATACTCAATGAACATATAATTTTGTCCCTCCTGTTACTGTCTATCCTGTTACCTTGAATAAAGTAATACCTGATGAAATACTTGAAAATGAAATGAAACATTTGATATTCAACATATCTTTAAGAAAATGGGTCAAAGACACAAATGGCCGGGTTGCTTTACTGGGTGTTTACTGTAGTAGTGACAACGGTGATTACAAGATCACATTGCACATTGGCAGTCATGAATATTTATATAGACAAAATCAGACACATTGTATGTTGGTGTACGAGCACAGAGGCAGTCATCAATTTAATTAGAAATAGGTGAAGTAAGCAATATTTGATTTGATTACATGTTGATAACACTAATGATTTGAGAGTAACATTACTGTTACTCACAAGGACATTATACAGTAATCCAAATACCTTTGTGATCACTCCAGTAAGCCTCCAGAACTCCAGTTTGACAGACTGCATTGAAGTTTCAAGGATATGGGTGAAAAACTGTAGGAGGAGTTGATTTCGCAAAATAGGTACCCTCTATTGAAGATGTCAATAAAAAAAAACGACTAAGTTCCAAAGTTTGGAAAAATGGGAAATAATTCCCGAAATAATTCCATAAAGTGAGGTGCACATCTTCTATATGTATTAAAAGATTCTGCGAATTTTCAATGATCCGGTGAAAAACTGTGGGAGGAGTTGATTTCGCAAAATAGTTACCCTCTATTGAAGATGTCAATAAAAAATGACTAAGTTCTAAAGTTTGGAAAAATGGGAAATAATTCCTGAAATAATTCCATAAAGTGAGGTGCACATCTTCAATATATATAGAAACATTCTATGACATTTCAAGGATATGGGTGAAAAACTGTAGGAGGAGTTGATTTCGCAAAATAGATATCCTCTATTGAAGATGTCAATAAAAAAACGACTAAGTTCCAAAGTTTGGAAAAATGGGAAATAATTCCTGAAATAATTCCATAAAGTGAGGTGCACATCTTCAATATGTATTAAAAGATTCTGCGAAGTTTCAATGATGCGGGTGAAAAACTGTAGGAGGAGTTGATTTCGTAAAATAGGTACCCTCTATTGAAGATGTCAATAAAAAACGACTAAGTTCCAAAGTTTGGAAAAATGGGAAATAATTCCTGAAATAATTCCATAAAGTGAGGTGCACATCTTCAATATGTATTAAAAGATTCTGCGAAGTTTCAATGATGCGGGTGAAAAACTGTAGGAGGAGTTGATTTCGCAAAATAGGTACCCTCTATTGAAGATGTCAATAAAAAACGACTAAGTTCCAAAGTTTGGAAAAATGGGAAATAATTCCTGAAATAATTCCATAAAGTGAGGTGCATATCTTCAATATATATAGAAACATTCTATGAAGTTTCAAGGGTGTGGGTGAAAAACTGTAGGAGGAGTTGATTTCCCAAAATAGGTACCCATTTTCCCCGTCCGCCGCCCGCCCGACATTCACCATACTTTAACTCTGTGCAACCCGGCCAAAAAGGCAAACAATTATGCAAGGGGAGTTGTTGTTTTGCAATAGAATCAATAAACATATAATTTTGTCTATCCTGTTACTGTCTGTCTTGTTACCCCAGCTTGGTAACAGGATAGACAAATATGTATATGTAAACCTTCGATGTCCGTTCCTGTTACAATAGAAAATAACGTTTTACTAAAATTATATGTAATCAAAGAACTAAGTGTTGGATTGATTCAAAAGTCCAATATAAGCCAAATATAAGGAAGTGCTTCAGTTGGTTTTGCGTTGATTGTAGCAATTTTTGCAGCATTTGAAAATGTATTTTTGGATAGTTTTTTCAGGACGCAATATTAAGTAATATTTTTATCCCGTTAATGCAAAGAAATTAAATATTCTGTTATTGTTTTCTGAAGCACCACTAACTTATCTTTAAGAAACACACAACATGTTTTTCACATTTTTCCTGTTGTTAGTACTCACAAATGTGGTAACAGGATAGACAAAATTTTGCATCATCAGTTGAAAATGTGTCAATAATATTTTTATGTTATGTCATTAAGATTGCATATTTGAGTATTTTGTTCAAGAAGTATCATATATTTTGCAAGTTTAATAAATATGATGATTCAAGCAAATTGTTTTTTCTCAAATTTGCAATGTTAAAAATGCACTTTTTTGAAAATGACCCCTATAAGAAATAATCAGGGAGAGTTTTAAACTTTTTTGTGTCGAGTTAATTGTTCGGGAGTCACTAAAAAGAATTTATTCTATCATACTTGATATTGTAAACGAAAACTAGCACTCACTCAGTTTGTGACTTGATGGTAGCAAACATCTGTTTACTGGCTCAGAAGTTTGCAACGTCGAATTTCCAATGTCCACGAATATCTTTTTGTAATTATCTTCTCAAGTTTAGGAATGGCATTAAATGACTAATTCTGGTCTTGATTTTTTTCTTATTTATGTTGGTACCTTTGTTTCAAACAAATACAAATCTTCCGACTATAGAACAGACACAAACTATTAGTACTTGAATGATTAAAGTTTCTTTTTAAAAAATCCGGTATCTTGGATAGCATTTATATATTGTAACGCATTTGTGAATTCAAAATTAACTTCTAATGAAATCTCTCACCTCGATTTAAATTGCTTCATTGACTTTGGTTAAGTTTTGCGTTTAGGTTAATTTCTCAGAAACCTATAGTAATATATCAATGATATTTCACCACTACAGTCCTCTTGTATAGTACAACGCAGTTCAGCAACACTTGGGTCGATATGACCTACATTTAATGCTTCAGTGACTTTTGTTAAGTTTTGCGTTTAGGTTCAATTTTCAGAAACATATAATTTTGAGAAGCAAATGACAAAGGACCATTCCACGAAATTTTGTCCCAGTGGTCTCAGATGAAATTTTTTTTCGAATTTTTAATATTGGGTAATGCACAAATATTTGTCCAAGGTCTGAACGGTCTCAACAATGCTTTTTTTTTTACTATGTTTGTTTTAGTTACAGCTGCTACTTTGGTGCAAGATTCGGGAGAGAAGTTTGAAAGGTGACACGCAAAGCTTAAAAATCTTCAGATAATTCACCCAATGGAGCTATCTGTCAATATAGGTTCAAGGTTCGTTCCGAAGAGCATAATTTTGATAAAGGACCATCATAAATGCCATTCCAGGCTTCATGTGGAATTTTAGTGCATTTAGCCAAGCAATTTCCTTTTGCTTTTAGTACAAGCTGCTTAATAGTCTCGAAGAGAGAATGGAAATGGGGAATGTGTCAAAGAGACAACAAACAACCCGACCAAAGACCAGAAAACAGCTCAGGGTTACCAATGGGTCTTCAACACAGCGAGAAAATCGCGCACCCGGAGGCGGGCTTCAGTTGGTCCCTAAACAATAATGTATACTAGTTCAGCAAAATGGACGGCACACTAAATAATCTTAGCGTCCAGTTTCGAATTGTCTAAGGGTTTTGAGCAAAAATGCCACCAGAGGCAAAAATGTGGACATGAAGTTATAAATAATGATTTTAATGTATAAAAATAAACTCAGATAGTAAATACATTGCGTTAAATGCCTAATTTTGTGTCAGTATATGCTTTAGACCAATTAAATTATTTGAGAGATGAAAATAATCTGTGTAGACCCACCGCCAGGCTATTTGTATTGCTCTGTGAAGGTTAAACATGAAATCCCTTTTTGAAGGAATTTTGTATTTGAGTTTATTAGTTAGTCATTAGAGATTTTTTACTGTACTCCTGCTCTCTGTATGTCTCCAGGGCCTTGTTTGGTCCGAAGTTTTATTTTATTTTATTTTATTTATTTTTTTTTCTTTTGGAGTTATCTCGGGAAGAATAGATAATTTATATGAAAAATGTCGGGAGGAAACCTTTTAAAAAGTTAGGCCGAATAATGTAATACTGACAAAAAAATGAAACAAATAATTAATCTACCTTCATTAATTTAGTATACCTTGATCGCGGTAGTGCGAACATGAAATGGGGAGCTAGAGCTTATTCGTGTCATTTGAGAGTTCGGATGTGATTTTTGGAATAAAAAATTAATCAATTAACCACAATAACCTTAAAATAAAGAATAGAGAATAATTATTTATAGAATATAGGGAATAACTTAAAAATAGATAAAAAATAACAATCCAAAGATACTAATATTAGATATAGTAAATTTATACTATGCTGTACACGACGCTTTTCAAGGAGTTACCTCTCATCAGCAGCATTAAAACCGAAATATTTGGAAGACCAAATACCAAACTTATTTTAAACAAGAAGTACTCATAACCAAAAATGCCGAAATAGGGAGCCAAATTTCAGCTAAGGAGATCTACTATGTGCAATACAAGGAATGAACCCTTGGTATTTCTATTATTTTTGAATTTTGCTAAATACTGGTAATTTATGTAAAAAATCAATGAATAATCATGTCAGACAAGTCTGACGACTTGGTTGGCGAATACCCTCGGGGACCTAGGATCCACCATGCAGAGGCATCATCCCAGGAGTTTCAACAGGGATCATATAATACTAACAGTATATATACAGTTCCTGGTTTCAAATAACAATCCAAAGATACTAATATTAGATCAGTAAATTTATACTATGCTGTATACGACGCATTTCAAGGAGTTACCTCTCATCAGCAGCATTAAAACCGAAACATTTGGAAGACCAAAAACCAAACTTATTTTAAACAAGAAGTATTCATAACCAAAAATACCGAAATAGGAAGCCAAATTTCAGCTAAGGAGATCTACCATGTGCAATACAAGGAATGAACCCTTAGTATTTCTATTATTTTTGAATTTTACTGAATACTGGTAATTTATGTAAGAATTTGAGGAAATATTATTTCAAAAAATAACTTCGATTACTTTTCTGAGTCGGTGTACATATAATATATGCCATATAATACTAACATTCAGTGACTGCATAACTTAAAACAACAATAGGACCCCGGGATGTGTTGTTACTTTAATTTCGTATTTAGTTCTTATTCATCTGCCTGACCTAACAATTTCAAGTAACAGGATTTCACAGGAATTTTTAAATCAGTACAGAAAAATGTTGCAAATATAAACTGACAACAGAATTTGAGATGACGGTGCTCTTGTGGAAGGAGGAGTACATACTAAGAGTAGAGTTGTTTCCCCTTAAAAATGGCAGCCTCCATAGTCAAAGTCACCTCATCGAGAATATTAGTGTTTACCAATTGTAAGATATTGCACAGACTCTTTAGTAACACTAATATAATTCGCACATATAGTTCTTCATCAGAAAAGCAAGAGGAATTAGAGGTTGTAGAAGACGAATCTAATTTTTTGGTAGATGAAGAGGAGGACGAGCGATTGAGAAACTTTTCAAATCTACCTCCCCATCTTCTCAATCGTGAGCATGGAAGACCGCCTAAACAGGAGGAGCTGGAACAGCTTGTATTCAGAGATAACAAAGAACGAAAAGAATTCATAAGGAAGTTGTATGCACAGTATGGCAGTGAATCCGGAATCGATCCCAAAATTTGTTTCCCATCCAAAGAAGAATTGAAAATTATGAAGGAATATGAAACATTATATGAATGTACTTTTCATGAATTAGTTGCCAATGTTAACGAAGAAAAAAGTAAAGAATTAGATTTCAGGAAAAAATTGTAAGCATTTTAACATTCTTTTTTACCAATCATATGCCAAAAAATACATGTTATGTATGTGCTAGCTATAGAGTATTAGGTCCGTTCGCCCTATAAATATATATAGTATAGAGATGACAGTAGAAAGTTTTCATGGAAAATTAATATAAAATTTTATGACAGAATAATGAGGAACCAGAGTGAGTTATCTTTTCATAACCAATGTAGGTACATGTAAGAGAGATAATAAAATTGTCTCCCTTTTAGCCTGAGGACAAAAGGGAGTATTTAATTATCTCCCTTACATACATTGGTTAGGAAAAGATAACTCACTCTGGTTCCTCATTATATTTTGAAAATATAATATATAAAATTTTATTTATAAAATCTTTATTTATTAAATTTTCGGAAATGAAAAAATGATATGACAAGAAAAAATTTAATACTTATAAAAACTAAATGACATTTTTACAATCTATTTAGGTATTAATTAATGATTAAAACTAATGATTGTTGATAGTAGCCCCCGATTAAAAAAACTTCTCTGAATTTTTTTTTTTACATTGAAGTCTTCGAAGAAAAGAAAAATTTATTCTATGATATATGATAGTGATTAAACGAAAAAAAATTAGCATTTCATTCAATATTAAATTATATATATTTATATAAATGTCAGTCATATCAATTAGAACATTTTATTTATTTTCTTACAGACAAGAAAGAGTGGATAAAAATATGGCAAAGATGGACAGTATACTTGAGGCATACAATAAAAAAAAACAAAATACAATACAAGCAGAAATACAGGCTAAAGAGAAGAAAATTCTTTTACTAGATCAAGCTGAAGAATTTTATGGCTATCCTGTACATCCAAACAGTAAAGAATTCAGATCATTCATGGACAAAATACATGAAGAAGAGAAAAAAGCCAAGAAAGAAAGGAAGAAAAAGAAAAGGGAGTCATTTCTTGGCAAAAAACTGCTACAAGAACAAGAGACAAAAGAAGAAAAATTACAACAGTAGAAGATTGTATGTTAAAAAATTAAAAGAAAATATCTTCTCATTTTTATTATACAACCGTGAATATTTGGGACATACGTGTATCTATTGTGGTGTAAGCCTGTCGTTGTCAGTAGACAGTTAGGTTTCCACTCATTTACTTTTGTTCTTTTGAACATATCCTTTATAATGGTACCCCATAAAAAATACAGGTTGGGATTGTTGTGGGGAAATCTGGCCCGTCTCATTTTTTTTTCTGGGGGTCATTAAAGGTTTTTTGTGTTACTGAGAAATTTTTTCCCGATTTTTATGATTTTTTAATTTTCCTTGGTGAAAATGGAAAAACTTCTTAAGATTTGTTTTTCACTAATACTTACTGTTTTAGAGGTAAAAGAGGCAAAAAAATGGACACACCTTAATTTTTTTTAGTTTTTTTTTTAAATGTTCATCATGAGAAATGTAATTAAAGTTAATTCAGGCATTTTTATGTTGATTTTGTCATTGCAGAGAGAAAAAGGGGCCAAAATTAGCAATTTTGCAGTACACCTACATTTTTTATTTATCTAATTTTAATGGGGATTTTTAATTTCCATCTTGATGAGTGTTTCCAGTAGGACATAGTGTATGTCAACATATTTCTTCTATTTGTTACAGGTTTTGAGATATAAGGGGTTAAAAGGGCAAAATAAGCTATGTGGCTTCATTTTTCATCCAATTTTTATGGGGATTTTTTTTTCTTTTAATTCACCTTGATGAGCGCTTTCATAATTATAAGTGTGTTAACAAATTTTTTCTATCTTTTTATTAGCTCACCTGGCTATTGCCAGGGTGAGTTTTTGCCATCACTTGGCGTCCGTCGTCGGTCCGTCGTTAGCTTTTCATTCAAACATCTTCTCCTCAGAAACCATTTGGCCAATTCCAACCAAACTTTGCATGAGTGGTGTATGGAAGATCCTCAACAAAGTTTCCTCATTTAGTTCTGATTGGTCAAGAAACATGGCCACCAGAGGCAATTCTTGTTTCTGATTGGATGATTTTCAAAAATCTTCTCCTCTGAAACCGCTGGGCCGATTGGTTTGAAACTTAATAGGAATGATCTATGACATGTCCTCTACAAACGATCCTCAATTTATTTTGATCTGACATTAAACATGGCTGTCGTAGCTAAAAATAGAATATAGGGGTGCATGTGTTGTTTTTGGCTTATAACTTAAAAACCGTTACAGATATCAAAAATCTGACGGGGTAAAATTGATCAGCATGACAAGATCTACCTACCCTGAAATTTTGAAGGAAATCCCAAAACCCATTTAGGAGTTATTGCCCTTTTTTTCGTCAAATTTTCAAAATTTAACATTTTTCGTCATTTATCTCCAAAAATATTTGAGATAGAAGTGAAATTTAAATTTGAAAAATGTTTGCCATGTTGAGGTCTACATACCCTGAAATTTTAAAGGAAATCCCAAAACCCATTTAGGAGTTGTTGCCCTTTTTTGTCAAATTTTCAAAATTTTTTCATTCAAAAATCTCTGAAACCGCTGGGGCGATTGGTTTGAAACTTGATAGGAATGATCTATGACATGTCCTCTACAAACGATCCTCAATTTATTTTGATCTGACATAAAACAATGCTGTCGTAGCTAAAAATAGAATATAGGGGTGCATGTGTTGTTTTTGGCTTATAACTTAAAAACCATTACAGATATCAAAAATCTGACGGGGTAAAATTGATCAGCATGACAAGATCTACCTACCCTGAAATTCTGAAGGAAATCCCAAAACCCATTTAGGAGTTATTGCCCTTTTTTTGTCAAATTTTCAAAATTTAACAGTTTTCGTCATTTATCTCCAAAAATATTTGAGATAGAAGTGAAATGTAAATCTGAAAAATATTTGCCATGTTGAGAGATCTACCTACCCTGAAATTTTAAAGGAAATCTCAAAACCCATTTAGGAGTTATTGCCCTTTTATTTCAAATAAATTTTCCCTGAACAATTGAACCAATTGCAACATACTTGGTCAAATAGTTGATTAATTGTCCAATGAAAACCAGACTCCAGGTGAGCGATACAGGCTCTGGTGAGCCTCTAGTTTTTTCTGAGATACAAAGGGTCAACATAAATATAGTATTGTAGTATCATGCTGTGCTAAGCGAATCCCTTTATTTATTATTATCTATATAAATGATTCCTCATAGGAACTGGATTTTTGTTTGGCGAGACCTGAACTAATCAGTTTTGAATTTGACTCTATGGCTTTTGTCATCACTTGGCGTCTGTCCTCCATCCATCTGTTAAATTTTCACATTTTAATCATATCCTCTGAAACCAATTTGCCAAATGGAATTAAACTTGGCAGGAAGCATCTATGTAAGTTTCCTTATGAAATTTGCTCATTTTGTCTTGATTGGACAACAAACATGGCCGCCATTGGCAATTGTTGTTTCTGATTGGCTGAGTTTCAATAATCTTCTCTGAAATTGCTTTGCCAAATGGAACAAACTTTCAGTTCGGGCAACAATCATGGCCGTCATGGGCAATACTTGTTTCTCATTGGTTGATTAAAAAAATGTTGGAATTTGGCCAAAACTGTCAGCCAAACTGACAGGAAGCATTTATGGAAAGTCTTTTATGAAATAAATTTGTTTCATCCTGACATCATTGGATGACAAGCATGGCTGACATGGACAATTCTTGTTTCTGATAAGCTGATATAAAGAAATCTTCTTTGAAACTATTTGGCCAAATGAAACGAAACTTGACAAGAAACATCTGTGGGAGGTTTTTTACAAAGTTTTCTCATTTTGTCCAGATCATTCAACAAACATGGCCACCATGGGCAATTCTTGTTTCTGCCAGGTGACCAGTGCAGGCTCGGCCCTCTGAGCCTCTAGTTGTTACAACCGTAAGATTTCAGTTTGGTGCATCCCATATCAATGTGATAGCACTCTTTCAAAATACTTTTATGTCCAACAATTGAAAAATCCTGATTCTTAGAATTTAGGCAAATCCCAGACAAAACCGATAAGTCCATGACTCACCTAGATGAGTTATGAAAAACCCTGTCAGGTTAGTTAGACAACAGCAAATGTTCTGTTTTCTCTGTACACTATATATGGCTAACGAATGAAATTTAATTACGAATGTATCTCTCCATAGTAACTTGTTTAAGGAGCTAACTGGCTGTGGTTTCTCATATATGTATAGTGCAACCTTAGATTATTTAACTTGAATAAATTACACTGTTCTGCATAGAAAATTTTGAATTTGAAGGGAAAAAAATCGACAAAATTCTCTATATATTTTGTTTGATTTTCTAAAATTAACATTGAAACTCATTTTTTTTCTGTTATTTTGAAGAGTTTATGGTGCAAAAATAGAACTATGGTAGAAAAATCTTGCACACAAATTTGTTTTGCAAAAATTTTAAATCTCCTCCTGTAAAACATTTGTGAAAGAATTAACCAGAATTTTTTTTGACTGGAAGTGTTGTTATTACACTCGTATGACCGTTATATTACTACGATGGGCTTTCCAGACTAATATACACTTTCAATATATGATGAATTTAAAATTTAGAAGATCATATACTAGAGGCATATAATAAAAACACAAAATGCATTAATAACATTTTTAACAAATCAAGTTAAATTTGGAGTTCATTTACATGACCTTGAATCAGTATTGGTATACCGGTATTTTTTTTCTGGGCATCTAATAATACGAGATTCGTATCCTTCTACTGTGTATATATATATAATATAATATTTAAGACATGTCGGACATTACCAATCCAAACAAAATCCTAACTGAACTCACCCGGTGTTTCGGATATCTATTTAGGTCATATTTAATTTTAAGTGACCAAGACCATATCCATCATCAGAGACCAAGCCTAAATTATGAGCATAATTATTTGCAGTGTAAAATAAAACCATGTAATAACATTTGGTCCCAAACATAGATTAACAGAAAGGGTCTGACACCTGGTGGTCCTTAGTGTACTTAAAAACAAAAGTTTTCTCTGTGTTAATGTTCATCTGTGTATGTCAATAACATTAATCTCATTCCTTTATTATTATCCAATAACCTCTTTTTATTTGAATTTAGCCGATGTTAAGTGATCTTTTAAGTTTTTTTTTTGCCTTTGGTAAGCTATAATTGGCGATTTGACAAATAGTTTGTTTTTTGGCTTCTTCGTCGTTTTGTATAAGATGCCAGTGTTTATTAAGAGCTCTTCCGATGGTTGAATTTTGTACCTAGTACTAGAGGGATTTCTGTTTTGCCAGGTTTTGTTCTGTATTGAAGGGTTTTACTTCTTAACGTTTTCATTTTTACTTTTATAATTGGTTCAATTTCTGTACGTTTATATCCCCTTTTGATGAGGTTTTCTATGAATTATTTAATTTGAAATTCTAAATCATTTTGGTTATTTGTAAGTCTAATTAGTCTGGTAATCTATCCTATGATAAATCCTTTAAAAACAGGAATGCGCTGATGAGCTATGCAGATACTGGTATTTTTCTGTCGGTTTGCGGTATAGTATAAGATCTAGACAACCCTTTTCTAGGAATCTACTGCCTTTAAAGACGGTCACGTCCAAGAATTCCAAACTCTGATACGACATTTTGTATGTTAATTTAAGCAGCGGGTGGATATTATTAGCAATTTCAAAAACATACTTAGTGTCTTCTTTTCCATTGTATATAATAACCCCATCGTCCCGATAAACTGACAGTAACATTATTCTGTCGCAAAAATTGAATGAGTCAAGAATTTCTGAAATTATTTCGAACATGCGTAAATCTGTAAGGCTTGGGGTACTGGTGCTCCCGTTGGAGCCCCTACTTTTTGTTTGAAAGTTCTTCCGTTCTGCAGTATAATTTTTATAATATCTGGCATTAAATGTTTGGGTGGCAATTTAATTTCATATTCGTATTTTATGAGTTCGGGCCATGCTCTATTTACTGCGCTCAATATTTCCTCATGTTTCATGTTTGTATATATGCTTGTGATATCGAAAGATGCCATAAGTATATTATTAGGTAGTTGAAGTTGTTCTATTTTGTTTATAAAGGCCGTTGTGTCCTTAGTGTACGTCCATTGTGTTGCTACAATAGGTTGTTGAAAGAAGTTTACGTACCGGCTATTTTTTTCAAGTGGACTTCCACACCATGATACAATCGGTCTGCCCGGAAGATTAAGATTCTGAATAATTTCATCACTTATATTGTTGGTATTATTTAGTTCTAAGCGGTGTGTTTCGGGGAGCACATATGATCTCCATAACCTGTTATCGTTGTTATTAGTTAGAAATTTGTATGTTATGTCATCCATATAACCTAATTTCTGGTTGACAATATCTTTTCTTTAATCACGTTGCTAATCTCCAAAGAGTGAGATTTATCAATTTCTTGATAATGTATTCTGTTATTTAATTGGGACATGGCTTGACAGGGACTGGGACCTCAAGGCGGAACAGCCAAAATTCCGAACAGATACAACCTTGACTATGTTATTTATTTAAGAAAAAAAATGAATTTAAAAATTGTGTATTTTCAAATGAAAATAAATAATCAGTCCCTTGTTTTAGTGAAAATGAAAAATCATGCTTCAACAGTGCAGAAAATAAATAATCTGTCTGTATAGTACACAAAAATAAATAACTCATCCAAATCAAATCCTCCTGCACCCCCCCCCCCCCCCCCCCCACCCCCCTAGAATATCAAATTGTCGTCCCCTAACAATACCTTTAAACAGACTTATCCACAAGGGATATGGTTCCGATACTGTTGTCAAGTCCTTAAAAATGGCATTTTTTGGAATTAATATTGATTTACTCAAAGGGTCTTTGCATCGGAAATAAACACATTTATTCTAAAACCAGTTGTTGGCATGATACGGACTATGTTCTTCTCGTATAATTTATGATGGCATGATACTAAACCCTCAACAGGAGGGATTGTGGCTGATTTTCTATACGATATAGACAATCTTTCGATCAGTTAAACTTATGTCTGGAGCTGACATGTCAGTAACTGCTAATAGTCCTTTGTTAATATATATAGATCATTGTCATTTTGCTTAGTTTTTTCTTTGGCATTTTTAACATCGGACTCAAACATCTTTTGAACTGAGTTTTACTGTGTGTATCGCTATATGTTTGTTTATTCAACATTGGCTAGAGGTATATGGTGAGGGTTGAGATCCCACAAATCATGTTTAACCCCGCCACATTTTTGTGCCTGTCCCAAGTCAGAATCTCTAGCCTTTGTTAGTCTTGTGTTGGGTTTTTTAAATTTTTGTTCATTTGTATGTTTCGGAGTTTAGTGTGCCGTCCATTTTGCTGAACTAGTATGCATTATGTTAAAGGGCCAGCTGAAGCCCGCCTCTGGATGTGGGATTTTCTCGCTGCGTTGAAGACCGGGGTGGGCATTGGTAGCCTTGAGCTGTTTTCTGCTCTTTGGTCGGGTTGTCTCTTTGACACATTCCCGGTTTCGATCTCTATTTTATTATTTTTCTCATGAAACATTCATATAATGAAAATAATTCCTAAAGAGATTTTCTGTCATATAAATCAGAGGCTCACAGGAGCCTGTATCGCTCACCTGATATTTCCATTTGTTCATTGCAGAAGTACCTTGAGATTAATATCCATGCCATGTTTGGTTTCAATCCATTCAGTCATTTTCAAGAAGAAGCTGTTTGTATGTTTTCCCCATAGGGTCCTATGTTAAACTAAATCCCCCGCTGGCGCCATTTTGGATGACAGATCTGTACCAAAGTAACAACACTTGGTAAGCACCTCATAAGGAACATTCATTCTATGTTTGGTTTCAATCCGTTCTGTGGTTCTTTTAAAAGAAGATTTTTGTATGTATACTAGTACCCCAGAGGGTCCTATGTTAAAGTAAGTCCCATGCCGGTGGCCATCTTGGATGACAGATCAGAAACAAAGTAACAACACTTGGTCAGCACCTCATAAGGAAAATTCCTGCCATGTTTGGTTTAAATCCATTCAGCAGTTTTCTATAAGAAGATTTTTGTATGTATTTCCCATAGGGTCCTACATTGTATGTTAACCTAAGTCTCTCGCTGGCGGCCATCTTAGATGACAGATCGGCATAGAAAAATTATAAATTTGGTACAGGACCATTGTAGAATCATTCAGGCATATTATCAAATCAATCTGTCAAACAGTTTCGAAGAATTTGTTTGTACGTATTTCTCATAAGGTCCAGCGTTAACTAAGTCCCAAGGTTGTGGCCATCTTGGATTTCCAATCGGAACCAAAATTGGTAGAATACCATCTATGAAACATTCCTGCAAAGTAGAAGTTCATTTGGTCCTGTGGTTTCTGACAAGAAGATTTTTGAAACATTGAGTCCTATGTTAACTATGTCCTGCAGTTGTACCCATCTTGGATTTCCGATCGGCATCAAAATTATAAATTTTGTACAGGATCATCATACAATCATTCAGGCATATTATTAATTCAATCTGTCAAACGGTTTCAAAAAAGAAGTTGTTTGTATGTATTTCCCATAAGGTCCTATGTTAACTATATCCCACAGTGGTGGCCATCTTGGATTTCCAATCGGCACCAGAATTACAAATTTGGTAGAGGACCATCTAAGAAACATTCTGCAAGTAGAAATTCATTCGGTCTAGTGGTTTCTGACAAGATTTTTTAAATTTCAGCCAATCAGAACATATTATTGGGCCTGGCAGCCATGTTGAATATCGATCGGAAGCAAAATAACAACCTCTGTAAATGACCTTCCCAGGAACATTGCTGCCAAGTTTGGTTCCATTTGGTTCAGTGGATTTTTTTAGAAGATTGAAATATGAAAAGTTAACTCACGGATGACGGACGCAAAGTGATGGCAAAAGTTCACCCTGGCTTATAGCCAGGTGAGCTAAAAATGATATAGAAATGATAGCAATTTTATGTTCCGGAGGAAGGATCATCTAGCCTTTCTACTTAAATAAAAGAACCTTTATTAATAAGTACACGAACACATTTTTGTTATTGTTTCCAGGGTAAATATTCATAATTATTCTAAAAAACTTAAATCACCCTTACTAAAATGGTGAAAAATGGTTACAAAATATTGCCAAGTTCTTTGTATCTGTGATCAAAGTTTGAAGTTGCTAAAAAGACTCACTAGACTGAAATTTCCTTAGGCTCCTCTATCATGTCTATACTGTTACCGTATTAAAGTCAGATGTTGTTCTGGAGTTATGTCGCCTTGTCCGTAAAAAAATCAAATGTGCACGAAAAATCACAAAATCCACAATTTTTGGGTAAATTAAAAATCGTGTAGACTTCGATGTGCTCAATATATCTTGTTAAAATTTGAAACATACTTTGTTAAGATAAGTATCTTTTAATGGTCAACTGCTAATCAATGCTAAACATATAGCTTCAACTCCTATTTTGTGTTTTAATTTAATGAAGTTTACCCTTCACTAAATGACAAACGTCAAGTAAAAAGCCTAGATCATCCGTGCCTTATATAACAGACTTATTCTCTAGCTTGATTCTTTAAGTTGGATACCACAATATAATTCTTACATGAAACCAATCTTTTTCCCGTTTTCAGTCCTACACCCTTACATTTTTATGGGCCATATTGGCCAAGTGGTCTAGCTTGTTCGTCATTACCAAAACTGAGGTTTAAGTGGCAATCCAGTTCATGGTGTGGTTTTCTGGACTCCTATCCTTATTAACAAGGATTGCCAGGTTTTTCAATGGTCAGTGATTCTCTCAAGTTACGCTGGCTTTCTGCACCAATAAAAAAAATCATACGGGCTCCACAGAACCAGTGTCTCGCCTGATTTTGCTGTTGTCTATGTTTTCAGTGTTATAGTGGAATGTACATAATATTTCTCCACATGTAATTTATTGATCACGAAGAAGCTTCTATTCAAGATTGGTATAAATCCAGGATGGTTTAAGAAAGTAATTAATGTTTTAAAAACTTTAACTGCAGACTGTATGTAATGTTAACTGCTAGAAAAAGTCCATTTGTAAGTAAAATACGGAAAAATGGGAAAAAATTGTTTACAAAATTTTACTAAATTACTCTGGATACTATCTTGATCATGAACAAGCTTCTGTCCAAGTTTGGTCCAAATCCAGGATAGTTTAAACCAGAGGCTCCCAGGAGCCTTTACCGCTCACCTGAGTATTTCCAGTTGTTTATCACTAAAGATGAGAATAACATCCATGCCATGTTTGGTTTCAATCCATTCAGTAATTTTCAAGAAGAAGCAGTTTGAATGTTTTTCCCATAGGGTCCTATGTTAAACTGGCCGCCATTTTGGATGACCGATCATGGTAGAGAACCATCTAAGGATCATTCCTGCAAAGTAGAAGTTCATTTGGTCTTGTGGTTTCTGACAAGATTTTTTTAATTTCAGCCAATCGGAACACAATATTGGGTGGAAGCCATGTTGAATATTCGATCGGAACCAAAATTACAAAATTCTGTTTAGGACCTTCTCAGGAACATTGCTGCCAAGTTTGGTTCAGTGGTTTTTTAGAAGATTGAAATGTGAAAAGGTAATGGTCGGACGGATGGACAGATGCAAAGTGATGGCAAAAGCTCACCCTGGCTTTTAGCCAGGTGAGCTAAAAAGTAATGTTTTAAAAAATTTAACCTCAGAGTGAATGTAAATGTTGCCGCCGCCACAGCCGACAACGGAATGTAGGATCGCTATGTCACGCTTCCACCACAAAAGTTGCAGGCTCAACAAAAACTGGCTGCCACAATACAGCCAACTGTGTCGAAAGTGTTGTAAAATCCCAATAAACCAACCCAAACGCTAATATTTCATATGTCATGGGGGTTGAGAAATGTCTTTGGTTATCCTCTTTGTTTTTCGATGATGTGTATCGATGGATTAATTTTGAACTACAAACTCTGACAACCAGCTGTGGATAAGTTAGCTTTTACAGAACAGATTAAACAGGTGGAAAAGGTTAAAAACTAAAGGCACAGTAAAATTAATGTAAAATTTCATAATTTTTATTTTTTAAATTATATAACAAGTCCAATTGCCATATTTCATGAGATGATGTTATGAATATACAAATGGCTGATGTATGAAAACTGGCAACAATATATTAGCACAATAAATTAAAGAATATTTCAGCAAAAAATTATTTTTACAAATTTTATAGTTTTGACATATTTCTGTTATGATATGAAAAATATAGATTTTTTAATGCTTGATTTTTTAATATTAATCGATGTAAGAATTTCAGCCTAACATTATTATACATTTATAAGTATATATGCAACTTGCAAACAAAATAAAGATATTTCTACTGTTAAACTCAGCGCTCTGTTGACAAATAAATTATTAATCTCTACAAATGACAGGTCATATCAAGTTAACATTTCAATCTAACATTTCTTCCTGAATTTGTGTAGTACACAGTTCCAAACACTACGTTGATACTAAAAATTATTTATATCAAAATTGCCTACAGTAATTTTTTGTTAAAATTATGAAATATCATCAAAACTTTCTCTTATTCCTTATGATTCTGTATCAAACTTAAAAATCTTATCCCTAATAGAAGAAAATTTCACACCTGACTATAATTTGGCTTTCAATAAGCCTAGGTCAATATCTGCCCTATTGCTTTTCTGTTATAAATGTTATAAAATATTATTTCAGCTAAGTACCTACTGATCCTGTATGCTTTGGCCTAAGTACATTTTAAGATTTTGATTGTAAATTTAAAATCTTGAAATTCCTGACAGTTTTTTGAAAATAGCATAGTAACTGAAATAGCTCACAATTGCATTGTTTATTTATGCTGCTCAGTAAGTAAAAGATAGGTCAGATAACAAGGGGAAATAACTGCAATACTAACAAATTCCTTTATCAAAGATGCATATTTATTTCAAAATTTTAAAATGTAAAGAGTTAAGTAAAATCATTGCATCAACAAATTTCAAAACAAATAACAAATCTTTGAGAACAAATATATGTAACTGCTTTAATAAGATATTAAATCTTTTAAAATCAAGACCCTTGAATAAGTCTCAACACCTGCCATATATTTGAAGTATAAATTTAAAATATTTTAAAGAATTAGAACATGTTAGAATCAGTCAAGGATTTTTTGTTTTGCGAGGAAACAAACAGTAATAAAAGTTTCGAAAATGCATAATACTTTCAGTGTTTTTTTTCTATAAATACTAGGATATTTACAAGCATATAAAATATAAAGAACAATAAAAAAGTAACCATATAAAAAATATAATAAAGATCTTCTTTGTTCAATATAATAAATGCATTTTTACGCCCTTGGAATTTAAAATGCAATAAAAATACATTCAGGTAGATATGTAATATAAAAGTTTAAATGCTTTCTTTTAAAAAATTCAGCAGTTTTTCTATGTTTATACAAGATATATTAGGAATGTATTTTCTGTTGCATAAAATGATAATATATTGAAAAAGGTCACATCAAGTCAATTATTGATTTTTCATTATTGAAAAGCCGACTCAACAGAAGTTTATTTCACAACCATATGTATAGAATTTGTGTCGGTAATTTTTTTTTCATTTTGTAGTTTTTCAGTCGCAATAAAATCTAACAAGTCAATTTCTAATTTAAAAATAATTTTTTTTAATAACTTTGCGTAGCACTTCATTATTTTATTTGTAAAAAAAAACTGTATCATGTGATTTCAAACACCATTTACAGTTAAAAAAAAAAATAACAAATCAACTCCTTTAGAAAATAGAATATGTAAAAGTTTAATGTAAAAGTGAAAAATAACAATATTTGCATATCTAATTAATAGAAAATATGCATATTTTAGTTAGTAATTACAACAACCAATACATCTGGACGGTAAAAAGTCAGAGAGATTCATCAATAACATGCAGATTTACAATATCTTCGATTAAGAAAATGTAAGACCAGTACTTCAATTGTCCACAGTTTTGGTGAAAATTAGCTCAAAGCTGAAAAGGTGTTTCATTGACACAAACAACAGTCTTCTCTAAAATGGATTACCGGTATTTTATTCTCTTTAGCTTAATCTAAAAACATAGTTGATTTTCAGATTTGGCATGGTTCACGGCATTAACATATGGTAAACCAAGTAAGTTCAACCTTTGATTAAACACAACCATTTCATTATAAATTATGCAGTTAAAATCTGTTCATGATAAGAATTAAGAAAAATAAAATGAATATTATAAATTTTCAAACATTTTTTACCACATTTTATCAGCTATTAATTAAAAAATGTCGCCTGCAGACAATTTTTACTAAAGATATAAAAATTTTCTAAAAATGAAATATATATTCACACCTTTGCATTAAGGTTAATGCACAGAGAAAGTTTCATCGAATTGCTTTGAGCGGTTATGGAGAAGTTGAGGATAGAAGTTTTGACCCCCCTCCCACCCCCATTTTTTTCAAAAATGTCAATTTTTACCAAAAAAAATTTTGAATTTTCTGAAAATGAAATATATATGTACAGAAAAAGTTTCATCAAATTCCTTTGAGCGGTTAACAAGTAGTTGAGGATAGAAGAAAAGTGTGACGACGCAAGACGCAAGACGACAGATAGTGATCCATATATGTCGACCATGTGTTCCGCAGGCGACACAAAAATCTTAGAAAACAATAAATAACTTGACAATCATTTTACACAGAAAATAAATTAAGTTACAATTTAATGAAATTGTATGAATGCTTTATAAAAATGTATCAAACTCAATGAATTATTTATTATGAAATGTTTGTAAGTAAAACTATACAAAATGCTGCCATCTTATTAAACAACAATTTCTACAATGCACTGTTTATCCAGTAGACCAACTACAAAGAGTCGTATTCCTTAACCTTCATACTAACATGGCGGACATCTTTTTGGGGTCATTACTTAGATCAAAATCTGTGCAAGTCTAAAACAACCATAACAAGCATCACTCTCTGTAGCACTATATAAACAACTGTTGCTATAAAAATTCCCTCTCTACATACAGAGATACTGTTTTACTGTTCTTCATGGCATTTACAGCATCGCCATGGTTCACTTTGTTAAAATCTTGCCCATTCGCCTGTAAAATTAAAGGTAGGTTATGTAATTTCTACATTGACACATCCAACACCTATTAATGCAAGTTATTTTCTAACTTAATGTAGTTCTTGATATACATAAAATGTGCAACATATTATTAAAGTCTTTTAAAATTTATTTATCAATTATGAAAATTTAAATTTCACTCAAAATTCTAGATTTACTTAAGAAATGATTTTAAGCATGTTTCAATTCATTTTATCTTTTCACTGTTCATACTACTTGGGAGTTCATATACAGTTTTGTATTAAACCTAACAGTCTCCCTGTTGACATAAAAAGCTAAAAAAAACATACATAGTATATTTCTGTACACAAGATTGCTGATGTCCTTGTTTAGCCATCATTAACTTCATAATTTTGGGGTTGACCATTATTGCAATGTTCAGAAAAGATTTTGATAAGTAAATTGTTTGTGATAGGTAATCATCTCTGTAGTTACACATGTAGATAGATATTTATTTACTATCAAAATGAATGACTATAAAAAACAAATAAATCAAAAATCAACCCGGTTCTTCTGAACAAACATCTAACAAATCTGCACAACTGAATTAGAAGCTTCATTGTAATAAAGCTTAAATGTTCGGTTAGTTTCTCAACCAAATTCAACAAAACACTGTACACAACACACTACAGATAATGATTTTTTCTTCTTTTTTTTCCAGTGTGCATTTCCAAACTAGAAATGTGAATAAACAGATGAAATAATGAATAATGGGTGTACATGTATTTCAGTGTCGAAAAATTAAGAGTAATTACAGTACTCATTAAATTATACAGGGATCTAATTTTTAATGTACATCAGTTACACAAAACTGATAGTACTGTTCAAAAACTTTCTTCTTGCTCATATTAAAACATTGATTTGGTATATTTTTCAAGGAAAGAATAAAGTGCACAAGTGATTCAGATTATCTGATTACCATCAGGTAGTTTTGATTTAATCTATATACACTATAACTGACATAATGGTGCTCCTATGCTGGCGAATTTGGAAGAGCTTAAGTTAATGGACATTAGAATTTTATGTTCCTTTCTCCTTTCTATTCTTAAACCCAAACCAGAGGCTCTAGAGAGCCTGTAATCGCTCACCTGGCAAACTGGGCCTATTGTAACGTTCTTTATATCACTGAATGGTCACTCGAAATATCATGAAAATTAGAAAGTAATCAATTTGTGGGAGTCATAATCTGGGCCAGATCGCGGAACCGGATTGAAGTGGGTCAAAACTATGTGAGTCAATAAATAGATTAAAATTAATTTCACAGCCCTAAATTATCATTCAGTTACCTATTGTAACGTTCTTTAAACTGATGAACAATAACTCATTATCTAAACTCCGGCAACAATATTGAAAACATTCGTACTGTTCGTACCACGTGGTATCCTTTAAAACGTTTTCCTAACCATGATTTACCTTCAGGGGCACAGTAAAATGCAAACACCAAATCGAAATCGGAATAAACTAAGTTGCGTTTCCGGATACTGCCGGATAATATGTAAACTTTTTTTTTTTTTCAGACCTGCCAAGTTTCGAAAATTGTCCGTCGTGAAATTGGTTAAAATTTGCAAAGATCAAAGAAAAAAATTACAGGAATTTGTCTCAAATCTGAATAAAATATGCATGCACCTCACAGGTCTGCATATGGTTCAATGTTTTAAAACTAAGCTGCATGGTGGACATTTTGAATTTCCAATTATTGAAAACAATTCTCACTTTGAAAACAGGGCTATCTAAAAACCTTTTCTGTAAAGTAACAATTCAATACACATTGTAGTGTTTCTGACAAGAACATTTTTGAAATTTGGAACAATCAGAACACTAAATTAGCCCTGGCGGCCATGTTGAATTTTCGATCGGCACCAATTTCATAAATCTGGTAAAGGACAACCTGCTTAACATTTCTGCCAAGATTTGTTGAAATCTGTTCAGTGGTTTCAGAAAAAAAGATGAAAACGTATAATTCCCATGGGGTACAATGTTAAACTAAGTTTCATCATGGCGTCCATTTTGAATTTCCGATTGGCACCAATTTCACAAATTGAGTACAGGACTTACTAACAATCATTTCTGCAAAGTAAAAATTCGATCCTCCTTGCAGTTTCTGACAAGAAGATTTTTGAAATGTGGACCAATCAGAACACATAATTGGCCCTGGCGGCCATTTTGAATTTTCGATCGGCACCAATTTCACAAATCTGGTAAAGGACCATCTGCTTAACATTTCTGCCAAGTTTGGTTGAAATCTGTTCAGTGGTTCTAGAGAATAAGATTAAAATGTGAAATTCCCATAGGGTCCAATGTTAAACTATGTTTCATCATGGCGGCCATTTTGAATTTCCGATCGGCAAACGATTCACAAGTTGAGTACAGGACTATCTAACAATCATTTCTGCAAAGTAACAATTCAATCCGCATTGTAGTTTCTGACAAGAAGATTTTTGAAATTTGGACCAATCAGAACACATAATTGGCCCTGGCGGCCATTTTGAATTTTCGATCGGCACCAATTTCACAAATCTGGTAAAGGACCACCTGCTTAACATTTCTGCCAAGTTTGGTTGAAATCTGTTCAGTGGTTTCAAAGAAGAAGATCAAAATGTAAAAAGTTAACAGACACGGACGCGGACGCGGACGACGACGACGACGACGACGACGACGACGACGACGGACGCAAAGTGATGACAAAAGCTCACATGGCCTTTTAGGCCAGGTGAGCTAAAAAGAAGCATGGTGCTGAAAATTAATTAGTGCTGAAAATTTAAGAGTGGCAGACCAATACGCTTATTCAGGTTGTGATGGTCCCTGATTTTTCCAAATGGAACTTTCACAGACACAATGACATCATTTTCTTACAAATACCAATAATTTCATGCAGACTATCTCTTCTCAGGAAATTTATGGCCATTATTATAGAACACTATATTGACTAATCCATCTTTTTGATAATAAATAAAAGCCTGATACTGTAGGTCGAGAATTTTTTATGATGGTTATGATGAAGTGATGAAGAAGTTAGCATTTGTTATGATGTTTTACAAAGTTATTATTATGGGAGCAGGATTTAATGCCTTACTCTCTTCCTCAGTTATAGGATAAAAGAAGTGTGTATCAAAATGTGTGTATTCCTCCCAAGGCTGAAAATCAATCACAAAATTCATTAAATTATTGGAATTATTTTTGCAAAAATTAATAATTGTGACCAACAGTTTGATAACATTATTTGTTACAGTAATATCAGTTGCAGGAAAAAGGTATGAGTAGTAGTGTTTTGAAAATTTAGATCTTAAATAATCCTATATTTGTTTGTTTGTTTGTTTAGTTCAGGTTTAACGCTGTTTTCAGCACATTTGGCTATTTCTTACTGGTGGAGGAAGCCGAGTAACCGAGAGAACCACCGACCATAGGTAGGAAAATTGGCAATCCTTGTCAATTAAGATCGGAGTTGAACACACTCCGTCAGAGGTGAGATTCGAACTCACAACCCCAGTGTTGACAGGCTAGTGATCATTAGTAGTCATGACGAACTACCTAGACCATTCGGCAACCGAGGCCCCTCCTATATTTGTCATACTACATTTGTACTGCAATTGTCAAAGCAAATAACATATTTCATCTTTTTTTCATATTATGATTTTGTTTGTAAAACTGACAATTTTATAGACCTCTACAGTCTGTACTATATAACTGAATTATTTTTCTATATAAATCCAGTTTTCTATTGGATTAGCACATGACACGGTGACAAACTAGAACCTGTATAACATGCCATACAGTTTTTACGTACTGGGGATTTTCAAAAATAACCATATTAGAATAAACAGTAAGTCTATGACCTGGTTAGTATTAATTTCAAAAAATAAAAATATTTGAATATCCTGCTAACAGTAAGTCCATGACCTGTGACCATTAGGGTTTGTTTGTAAAGGATGTAATTTATAACGTTATAAATTTATTTGAAATAAAACAAGCAAAACAAGTCAAAATAGTTTTGTTTAAAAATTTATTGTTAAGTTTTCTTAACTTGTTATTTAAGTATCAATTAATTTTTTGTTTTGAAGACTTTATTGGAATATTAGGCCCTTTCAAAAATGATGATTTAATATTGAAGATGGAAAAATAATAATACAATTAAAATTGTATCATGTTGTCTTTGGTCGATACATGATTTTTATCACACTGACCAAGAATAACAATACTGATGTCAGACTTCGTCCTTGGTCGATATTGTTCTTGGTCATTGCGATAAAATCATGTATTGACCTCATCAAAATTCTATTATTTTATAATATAGTACGCTTCTTTAAAAGAACAATATATATTATTGATGAAATAATTTCATTTTAAGTCCGTTTCTAAGTTCTATTTAAAAAAATAGAAATATTGACAAAATCACCATGTTGTACATGCCAGTTGACTCCCTTATAGCAATTAACCAATATTTGAAATATTTGCCCCATTGACATAAAAGGCAGTTAATTTTATGAATACACATATATATATATATATGTCCTTATTTAGTATGCATATCACTACAGTTAGAACTGACTATCTGATTAAATTTTAGACTACCAAAGACAACCCGGTGTACATTCAGATAATATAATTTGTGATTTAAGGATACAACCAGCCTGTAATAATATATATTTCTAAAAGGCACACACTGAATCTTTACTTACCTAAAAAGCAGAATTTCTATCATTTATACAAAAGTTTATTTTTCAATAATAAATATGTGCTAAATATGTCTAAATCAATTCTATTTTACACTACAGTTGATTCTCGTTATCTCGAAGTGCAAGGGACCATAAAACTGGGTATGAGATAACCAAAGTTAGACTAAAAAGGAGCTGGAAATCCTGGAGTATTGGACAAGGGAGATAAACATTGACTTTGTTTCTTCTTTGTAACGAGAGGCAAGTAAAATGCCCTTTATAATATTAGGCCATCCACCGATTGTTCTTACTTGTAGTGTGTAGATTTTTCTGAAATATATATTTGTCATATTGACCAATATTGATTTTAGAAATTTTTTGTCAGCAAGTCATAAACATAATCCAAAATTATAATGACCATACAGTCAATAAATAGGCCATTTACATACTATTTTATTGCTGTAGAGATTATTTTTATTACAAAATCCACAATATTGTTTAATTGTAACAACCTATTAATGAATGTTTAAATAAACATTTAAGTCGAAACAAGATTATCGAAACATAATTCACATGAAATGACATTTCCAGCATGGATTCCCACAGATTACTGATTGACAGGTGTATATATTTGGTTTCATGACATCAACATAACAAATCTATTTTGCACAATTAAATTTTCTGGGAAAATAAAATCACTTCAACATACCTGAAACTTCGACTAATATATAGATTCTACTGTCGTTGCTTTGGGACCAGAAAAAAGGTTCAACATAACCAATGTTTCAACTTACGAGACAACGAGAATCAACTGCAATTGCTTCTGTTGTTGCTTTTTTGGAGGGGGAAGGGAGTTGGCATTTCTACCAGTATGCGTAATTGTCACTTATAATTTCTGATAATCTGAATGTACAGATCCATTTCTGTTAAACATTCCAGATTTTAGTATTTACCTCTAGCACTTTGTCACCTGGTCTTAATGACATGGCTGCCGGTCCATCTGATGATACTTTTGTTATAAATATACCCTGAAATGAGAAAAGGTTGATCAAAGTATTAAATTTGACATTAATATATTTTCATATTTCATTAAATTATTGAAGGTGTATGCCTCTGTATCTCATGGCTATTTTAATTTGGCTGGATTACAAATGTATTTAAAGATGATAATTTTATAATGTTTTTCAATGTATAGATTTCTTTGCATAATGACTTATTTGCCTGTAGAAACACTTGCAGAAATATGTGTATCCAACAAATTAATTTTTTGAGGTACGAATTATGGTGTATGTGTACCACTGTGTTTAGCTTTTATTTTATAATTTGAAGTTGAATGTACATTTATAAATATGAAACAAGGCCCTATCAAAAAGTGTGTTTTTTCAAAATTAATGCATTAGCTCTATAAAAGTCAGAACTTAATATTTGATTAATTTTAACAACAAACTGGAAATAAACCATTTATTATAGAACTTTGTTTACTGCCAACATGAGCCGTCCATCCAACTTGATGTTTTCCTAAATTTATAAAATTTCTAGGTAACTGTTGATATAATTATTGAAAAATAAATCCAACTCTGATGTTTATCCATTGAATCCTCAACCTTTCTATTTCTTAAAGTTTTTATGGCAATTTGCATTGGAAACTCTTTAAATACAAAATGGTTACAATTATTTAAAATCCTAAACCTTTTTTTGTTTTTCTTTAACCTAAAAACTTTTTCTCGCTGAGAAATTCTCCCTTGCATTCTCCTTTAAATAAATATTCACAACACATTATAAGAAAACTAAATCTAGCTAAAGCATGGTAATTTTGTTATAAAAATGCAAAATCCATTCGTCAGTATACCCAATACAACAATTAAATTTTACTTGTATAATAATGCAAAAGTTACCCATACAAACGTGAAAATACTATAACATACACATGTACATTATCTTCTTGTAGAGCATACATGTGAATAACCATTTAAGTATCTTAGGCCACACAAAATATTTTTTTTTCTTTGTATATTTTTGTAAAATATAATGGAGACAAATTAGATGCTGTCTGATCCAATAGCAAACCATATTTTCCTTAAGAAGCAACAATTTGATTTTTATGGGGGTTCTAGGATGAAATGTTTGTTCCTGCCAATTTTTTTCACTGAAAGTTTGGTCCTGGATTTATTTTTTTTGGCCGCTGTTGCAGATTAAGTTTTTTTTTTCATTTAAAGCCAAAAATTTCCTGACTGACACAGGTCCTGCATATTTCTTTTTAACCAAAAGTGATCCTGGCTTTTATTTTGCCAAAATCCCCCCAATAAAAATCAAATGGTTGCTCCCTAAACCACTGTTTAAAGCCAAAGACTTGCCCATCTGGCTGCTTGACCAGATGTTGTGAGATTCATTTTCATTAATTTCAAGTTTCTGTTTTCTCCTTCCTCTGGTCATAAATATATCAGTTTTCAAAAACTGTTAACTAATAAACAAAATAAGATGAAAAACTTGACATTAATTTGGTGTGGCCTAAGATAAGACAGACAACAAACGTCAGAGGTAAAAGAAGTGAAAAAGGAAGTAAAATGAGTTAATGACGAGGATAAAACCCTTCACCATGAACAAAGTTATTTCTGATTAGTAAATAAATTGTAATTTGTTAGGGCACACTCACATTGTCGTCTGCTCTGTAAGGGTTACCATGGGAACCAATACCACCTGCGATACTAAAACCTAAACCGGGATTCTTTGTTATAGTTACATGAAACTAGAAAGAAAATTAGGGACTTATAAATTTTTGTTTGTTACTTTTGCATCTGGCAGAGTTTTTTGGCGATAATTAAATTTCAGATGTAACAAGTAATCTGATTGGTCAGGAAATCTGGTAACACTGGTTTATAATTGGGATTGGTACTTAGGATTACATTGCCTATGTTATACTCCATTACTCTACAGTCTTAAATTTAAGTATTGCCTTAGCTAAAGCATTTATCAAAAGATGAGCATCAGCAGAAAAAGCTTCGAAAACAAATTGATTGGTATGGCGAGTTTAAACCTTTTCATAAACCAATAAACTGCCTTAACTAGATTATATTGTGCAACCTGTCAAAAACTGAAAAAAAAATCTTAAACAAATACCTAATTCTTTATTTAAATGCCAAAACACTCAGATCAGAAGACTTTATCAGGGACTGGAAGATTAATTTCTAATGACAAACATGGATGAAATGAAACTTTTCAAAATATCTAAACTATTTTATGACACTAACAATTAATATATTTAATAACCAAATTTATCTTTATACAAAAACAACAATAGTTAGTGATAACAGCCAATGAGTTTAAGTGTTTTAGAGCCACTCGTATAAATAATGAATACATGGTTACATGAAAAATAGTAATATAGTAATATGTTAACACAAAATGCCTAAAGGTAGGAAAACAAGGAATTCCTTTAATGATGGTCAGTTTTGACCAATTGGATTTTTTTCAGCTGGTGGTAATTAAATTGTATTCATGCACAGCTAACAATTTATGAATGACAAAAGTAAATAATGCTCAGTGCTGATTTTCTAAAGTTTAAATCCTATAACTAATTTAACTTATGATAAAAAACAAAAAATTTCCAATTGCATTCTATATTACTATACCTACAAAAGCATGTCAATGATCAACTAAGCCTATTTATGTAAATAGTATCGAATCTTACCTTATCGTATTTCTTTGCGTTCTGTGTGTAAACTGGCAATGAGGAAGATGATGTTGATGAATGATCTGGAGTTGGCTCCCTTGATGGGTAATCTTTTGTGTTTGGGTTAGAAGGGTATGAGGATGGATCTGGGGGTGCTCTGGTGGGGGGAGGCATGCCAAAACCTGTGTAAGAGATGAAAAATGCATCACATGCATGTGCAGAAATTTCAGCATTTAAACTTTCGTATTGTTTCAAAAATAATGTTCTTTTTGAAAACAACTATCTGTCATACATACATATCTAAAATTCTTCAAATCTTTCTACATTTGATTTTACAAAGCAAAAGTTTGAGCAAGAAATGAAATTCATCAAACATGTATCGAATAGAAAACTTTGAAACACTATTTTAGTATCTTTTTATCTGTGTAGATAATGAATTATAAAAAATATCATGCAGTTCAAGCACCTAATGGTATCATGCCATAAAACGATTATTTTTAGGTAGGTGTAATTGTGATTGAAGTGATACCAATAATATCATTCAAGTGACACCAATAATATCATTCAATATCCTATATGTAATAAACAAATAATTTAAATCAATCATTACAAATTGAAAAATAGTGAAACAGGATATCAAAAGTATGCAGGTTTAACTGGGAAAGGGTGCTTTACCAAACTACAAGGACTTGATGGTTGTGAACTCACAGGTTTAAAAACACCTATTGCAAAATATTAACACTGTATGAAATGAATGCAAGTGAAATATTAAGTACGCACACACTTAAAAAGATTATCTGCAACTTCCTCAAAAATATCACTTCAATTTTACTCATTATGAATAAAACACTGAACCTGGTCAGTATCTTACAGAAAAGTAAAGATCATAGAAATAATTAGTTTACTTGGTTTTACTCTTTTTCAAGCCAAACTTGATTTATATGGCCACCAATTATTATCGACGGAGGCAGCATGAAAGCTAGCAATCCTTGTCAATTAACTTTTGAGCCAAACACACCTAACAACAAGTTGTATTTGTTGAAATGGAAAAGAGGCAATCTTTTATTTTTAAGACATGTATTGTTACTAAAATATGAAGGTGTAACTGGAAAGATCAATCATTGAAATGAAGACAAATACATAACAAGACGAATGTTTACAATTACCTGAGTATTTCGATGGGGAATCACTTTGATCATATGGTGTTTGTAACTGATGATATCCACTATCTGAAGAACTTGACACTTGTGAGACCTGAGACAAAGGATCGTCTGATTTATACATATCAATGTCATCATAGTTTGACATTGATTGATTACGAATATCACCAGGTTCATAGTATGATGCTGAATGGTAGGTATCATAAAACTGTTTGTGAGAATGATTACTGTCATTTGGTGAGTTTCTATAACTACTCTGTTCTCGACTTCCATATCCAGATTCCCTTGGAGAATCTCTAGAATTCAGTCTTTCATCACCGGCTATTGATCCTGGCGTCCTAGATCTCTCCGGGTTTGTCTGAGACAATGGGGTCATACTTTTCTTAGACATTTCAGGAGTCCGTAAATTTTCACTCGTATAATTAGCACTATAAGGGTTATCTGGGTATGAATATTCATTTGGATAAAAATTTGATTGATATTGGTTACTATGGTAACCTGGAGTTCGATGATCTTTATGTTTATCACAGTTGTCTGAATTTGGGATTTCATTAATCTTCTGATACATAATTGGAGAATTACTGGTCCGTTTATCATAGTTATATACACCATAAGGAGAGGTCCTATTAGGGGTAATTGGAAGCTTTCTTTGTACTCCACCCTGCAAGTAGGGAGGGGCAGGTCTGTATGGGGGTGGTCTGTCTGTAGGAGAGCTGTTCTGTTGTGCCTACAACATAAGTAAGATGTATATTATTTCAAAAAGTGACAATAGTTTAGATCAAAGTGTTGATAAATGATTAAATTACCCATAGATATTAATATTATTAAAGACTGAAAGCAAGTAAAATGGGTTTTTACTGTTTTTTGCATTATCATACAAATAAATACAGTGGACCCCCCTGTTAATTTAACAGTTTTGGAATGATCAATGTTGGTTGATATTCAGAGATATTTGCTTTGGAGAGTTCCACTCTGCTTAAGCTTCTTGTCACATACCAAAAAGCTGAACAATTACACTTCTGTATACAGACAAAAATGATTTCAACTGAATTGCACGTCATTTGACTCTAAACTCCTGAAACTTGTACCTCATGCATTCTGAGCAATTTACATTTTCTTTTTTCAAAAGCATTCTTGATAAAACTTCCTTACCTAGAATTTGGTCCTAGAATAAAACTGATTACCTTGAATATTCTACTCACATCCATAAATTTTATCTGACAGATGTTTTTTCGATCATTTGGAATTTTAATTTGCTGTACAGCAATTTTGGCCTTGGGCACTGGTGATGAGAAACAAGTTGCATATCTAATACATCAAAACTGGTCTGTCATTTTTTACTGAACATACTCAGGCTTTTATATTCATTTAATTAAAAAATACACCAAGGGGGGGGGGGGGGGAGGGTCACTTTCCTAATAATGATATATCCATCCCAAATGCCGTTAAACTTGAAAACAACTGTCTGAAACAGATATTAAAGAGAAAACAAAACATGTTCCATGACTTAATTCATCAATTAATAAAAGTAGGCTTAAGGATGTTCACTGGTCATGGTTTTGAATTTTTATCAGATTTTCAGAATCATCCTATTTTATCCATTTGAATGCCATAAATTATTTTTCCCACTAACACCCATTTTTCTTTTCATAAATCTTTTTAGTCCAGTCAAACTAAGTTTTAACCTCAAATTAATTGCAACAGAAAATGTTTTAGTTTTAATCTATAGCATTAAGCCCCAAATATACACAGAAAAAAGTCCCGTAAAATCTAACTTGAGGAAAACTCAAAATCAGCATTTTTAATTTCCTATGGAAATTAACATTGGAAAGGGGAGATAACTCTGCAAAATGAGTCTTTTTTTGTCAGTTTTTGGTTGATTTTCTTAAAATTCATGTAAAGTATGATACTTTGATGGGGTTATAAGTTCGTATTTGTCTATATTATATAATCCTCTGCTCATGAAATGTACAAAACTGAAGTGTTATGGGTATTTTAATTTTTTTTGCGCATTTTTCATTAAAGAAATTGCAAATTTGAGGCTTTGTGACCATTTTGAAAAAATAATGTGAAAATTTGTTATTGTTTATATCTGTAAATTATATTTGTTCAGCATCTACCTTGTCTAAAGAAACTTTAAACCACAAAAAGAAGAATATGTGCTTAATTATTTTTATTAAATTTGAGGTTCTTTACCTTGACATGTTGAAAAATTTAATAAATGGTCAACTAATGAATTACGAAATCTGAGTTGTAGCTTGATAAAAGATATGAAAACACCTTTAGAGTTGTTTGTTATACTCTAAAGACGGCTAAAATATCAAGAATCAATACATTCTGCTGAATAGAAGCGCTAAAGTTATAATTTTGTATCAATTTTTATTGATATTTCTGCCTTTTCTGCAGAGTTATCTCCCATTTTCAATGCAAATCTCCATAGGAATTTTAAAATCGTGATTTTTTAGTCTTCCTCACGTTAGATTTTGTTGGACTTTTTTCTGTGTATATTTGGGGTATAATTCTAAAGATTAAAACTTAAAAATATTCTGTTGCAATTACTTTAAGGTTAGGGTTAAATTTATGCTAGATTGACTGGACTATTTACATGCAGAATAATAAGCCATTTGTAAGAATCTTATAAAATCCTTAATATTTAATGGTTTTTTGAGAAATAAAACTTGTCAATGATAAAGTTATGTCAAATCAAGAGAGCATATTTTTCAATGGCTCATATCTCCAAAACAAGCACACACAACTATATTATTTTTTCACTGTTTTAGTTCCTTCATTAATCCACTATCAATATTTACCAGTGTTATGAAAAGATTGTTACATGTATTTTGAAACTGAGGAGCGAACGTCTTTAAGTGTTAAACATTGGGAAGCCCTTACAGACAAAACAGATTACTGAAAATGAAACACACTTTTTCGATAATAAAACGTTTCATTTTGTATTTCCAAAACTGTAGTTATGCACTCCTTATGAAATATATATAGATTATGTGCAAGACAACCATTTATGATTTTTACTGTTTGAATGCAAAATTGAGTGCAGAAATAGTGAAAAACATAAAACTAACATTTAAACTTACCCTGCCCTGATAACTGTGTGATGATGAATACTCTTTTCTCCAATCAAATTGCCTGCTGTCATTATCATCATTACTACCACTAGCACTATTTGACCTTGACCTTGAGGTATTAAATGCAAAACCTGAAGGAGGATCTGAAGAGACTGGAGTACTTTGGTCCATAATTTTACTCCTATGAAATTGACTCGGAGAAGGTGGCTGATATGATAAATCAGCAAAATTTTTATTGTCGTTAGTTTTGTTCAAATTATGCTGCATTTGCATGTGCTGACTGTACAGTTCATCGCTTCGTACCACAACACGACGACTGTTTGATAACTGAGGTGTCCGACTGACACTTTCGGCTTCCGAAGTTCTGTTATAACTATCACTTCTTTGAGTCCGACTGACATTTTCAACTTGTGGAGTCTGATTAACATTATCACTTTTAGGAGCTGTATTAAAATTTTCAGTTTGTGGTGTCTTTTGTGCATGCTGACTCCAAGACACATTTGAAGTACGACTAGCATTTTGTCCTCGTGAAAATTTATTCTGAGGTGCACTATTTAGATTATAAGGAAGACTGTTAGACTTTGACTGACTCTGTAATGGCTGTTGTTGAAGTCTATAAGCAGTGTTCTGTGTTCTCTGAGAGTATCCTTCTACATCACTAGAGTAACCGTCCTTACCTCTCCTCTTTTGAGGAGTAACCTCGCTTTCATGACCGCCATACTGTGCAAGCATTTGTTGCCGACGATACCTTGTCAATTCTGATTCACTTCGGTAACCAGTATCAGAATCATAATCTCGATTGCGATGTTTTCTATGACTATGACCAGATGGATTAGCTGGAGCATATCCGTACTGAGAAAATGATTTTGCCAACTCCTTAGGAGAAGCATAAGCAAATCCTGGAGACTTTGGTTTACCTCCCCTTGAATAGTCTTGATTTTGTAATGACACATTTGGATTTGATCCATATGTTGAAAGTCTTTCAGAAAAACCGCCATCATCATCATCAGATCCCATTTTCCTTCCTTTGTCTTTCCCTAAGGTCAATATATACAGGATAAATTTTCAAAGAAAGAGAATATGTTTAGATTTTAATGTCAAAAGTCGGTGAAAATTTCTGTTACATACTTAATATATTGTTCAACAACATGTCCATCTTAGAGACTGAAAGTGTTGTGCTGCTCAACATTGTTTCTAAAAGTCCATTTTTATTTGTGATTATTAACTACATAAAATGTACTATTTCTTTAAACTATCAACCTATTCAAAATACATTCTATGCCTCTTAAATATTCTGTTGCTTTTAAACAAATCAAGCATTCCCGTAGCACATTTTTGGTCCCTATGGTATTATTAAAATTTTAAGTACCTCACTCAATATCTTACTTGTAAGATGCAATAAGCCCTGTTGTAACTGAAACAATATTTGTTATTTCATATATTCTAAGAAATTTTCAATGCAAAAGGGAGATAATTCCTCTTGTAAAATTTTCTTAAATTCATTCTTCCATCTCTCGGTTGCAAAAAATATGTACCAAGTGATTAAAAATATTAAAAAGTATGGTTAGGTTTGTGTTGGTTGTTTCACTTTTTCATATTATTAATTTCTCAAGTAAATTTTTCTTTTCTATTGGAAATCTCAATTCAATATCATACCTGATGTTAAAATTTTTCTCTTTTCTTAGACAAGTCATCAAAGTTAATTAATGAAACAATATTTCATATCGAACTACTACTGTGGCATTTATTCTTAACAGAGTGGACACACTACATGTCTCGCCTGAGTATGCACATGGACACAAAATAATGATTATCTGATACCCGACATTGCAAGTCAAAGGAAAATGTGTTAAAAGAAATAGTAATGGCCACGTTATAATTTGTCTGAAAAATCTCATGCATGTCAATCAAGCGTACAACTGTGACCAAGGCGGGCTGACAGGTCTGAAATTCAAGTCAAGGTCTCAACAGCCATGTATCCACCAAGTACTATCTATTGACCAAATATGATTGGTCTATGTATTACACTTTCTGAGAAATTGATATTATCTCAAAACGTGAAACAAGTCAGTCAAAGCATGCTTGTTTGTTTGTTTAGTTGGGGTTTTATGCCGTTTTCAGCACATTTGGCTATTTCGTGGCCGCCAGTTTTTATTGGTGGAGGAAGCCGGAGTACTTGGAGAAAACCACCGACCTTTGGTAGGAAAATTGGCAATCCTTGTCAATTTAGATCGGAGTCGAACACACCCCGCCACAGGTGAGATTCGAACTCACAACCCCTGTGTGGACAGGCTAGTGATCATTAGTAGTCATGACGAACTACCTAGACCACTTGGCCACCGAGGCCCCCAGTCAAAGCATGAAATAGAGGTCAAAGGTGAGGTGTCAGATGATAAAGGGGTATATACTAAGAACTTCTATCAACCAAATACTGTGGGTCTCGTTACAAATGTAGTACAGTTGCTGAGAAATAGACTAAATCATGAAAATGTATATTAAGTCACTCAAGCATGAAATTCAGGTCAAGTTCAGCTGACAGGTGTTAGACTGGCATGTATCCACTAAGAACTATCTATTGACCAAATATGGTGGGTCTAGGTATTAAAGTTGCTGGGAAATGGACCTAATCTCGAAAATGTTAAAGTCAGTCAAGCATGCAAATGAGGTCAAAGTCAAAAGACAGATGTCAGACTTGCATGTACCCACTAAGAACTATGTTTACACCAAACATGGTGGGTCTAGGTATTACGGTTGCTGAAAAATGGACTTAATCAAGAAACTTGGATGAAAGTAACTCAACCATGAAATTGAGGTCAAAGTCAAAAGGCATGTGTCAGACTAACATGTACCCACCAAGAACTATCTATTGACCAAATATGGTTGGCCTAGGTATTACAGTTGCTGAAAAATGGATTTGACCACGAAACTTGGATGCAGATTTTACATTTATGTTTATGAAGACAGTGAACCATGAAAATGAGGTCGGGGTCATACGACAAGTATATTGCGCTTAACCTTATACGATAAGCTATCTGTGGACCATAAATCTTAATTGAAGGTATTACATGTGCCAAGTTATTAAAGTTTTAAAAAAGTTTACGTCGACACTGGAAATTAACACCTATATCCCGCCTTCATGACTTTTCGTCGCAGGCGAGACAAAAACAGCAAAATCCATTATAAGAACTATCAAAGGTTTCCAGACAAAGAACCAACCTTTCTGAGGACTCTGTTGCGCCTTTCTATCAGGACTTATTTCTCCACTATTTCTCTTTGATCTTTCCTTTGATAATTTGATCTGTGATATATCATGTATTAGGTCACCATCTGGAGAATTTTGTCTGTGATGGTGCATTCTAGCTTTGTCTTTGGCAAGTTTCTCCTAAAAATAATAAAATTATTTTTTTATCATATTCTTATAAATTGTCTCTCTTTAATTAGTATGTTGTGAAGTTATTTTCCTGTTGTTCTAATGAATATTAAAAATTATTTCAAAACATTCCTTTTTTTAGTATATGAAGATTTATTAGGTCACTATACCCCCAAAATAAGTTTCAATTGATTTCTGTCAAGACTGAGTTTGTGTAAATTGCTACAGACATGATTACCTTATCATATCTATAAAGTCGATGCATTTCCTGTAATGATGGTGAGGATGGTTTAGATATCCGTGCTTCTCTGACATGAACATCACTGGAATCGGCTCCACCAGTCGGTGATGCCTGAAAGTCAAAATATTGTGTTTGTTGATATATAGCAACTCAATGTTTTATGGTCACCGTACTAACACTGTTGCATCAAAAAAAGTTTTCCTTGTCCACTTCCACAAATATGACATGATAAAGGACCTATAAAAATTCTATGGGAATGGCCTTGGCAAGGAAAAGCTAAATGTAAATATAAAATTGAAAAAAAAATATATTAGCACTAAAGAAAGCAACCATACACCAATAATGCAGATTATACATATTTTTCTGTAATGGTGCCTTAGAACAAAATCATGCAGTTAGTCAAGTTTGAAAAGTGCTAACACTATGCTAAATACATTTATACAGCATACATCTGCCTCACTTGATGGACATGTAATCTGAAATGGTTTTGTCTTTTTTATTTTTCTCGTTTATGAATCATATTCTGCATTAAAAATTCAATCCACTAAGTGTAACATACATATTCCTCTATTTAGGCTTTTAAAAAATGTTGCATTTTTCAGACATGGCCACATACTCCACCTTCAAATCTGATAACAATGGTTTATTTGCAATGAAAATCCAAACATTATTCATATCCATTTGGTAAATATTTTCAGTATTACAATATTCATGTGTTTGTTAAAACAATATAATTTTAACTCACAGCACTACTTGAAGAAAAAAATTCATTATGGCATCAATTTAAGACCACATTTCAAATGGTATAAATTCTCCTTTACTTTCCAATTCTCAATACTCATTTGTCCTAACCTTACAACCTTAAACATTACAATAATTCAAAAGTGATTTCAGAGCATAAGCAAATTATCAATGTTGTCTATACAAAGAATTTCTAACATTAGATATGTTACCGCACTAATATTTTTAAGTTACTTCACATTTACATCAACAACGTGAAAATAAAGTGAAATACTGCATTGATTTCAAATGGGAATTATCAATTTTCTTTCAATGAGAATTGAAGGTAGATATAGATTCTCCTTCAGGTACGAATGGGTTATGGAATTTCTCCACCAGAGATAGTTAATATTTTTTTTATGCTAAAATCTAAAAGTTAACGATCGAGGGTGGAGAAATTTTATACCTCACAAGTAAATTGATGTAGAATCTGTTTTTCCTATGATTTTCAACAAAAGTCTCAAGAAAATGCCGTTGCTACACATTTTGTTTACATGGACGTCATTTCGGAACTTTTCTAGTTTCTTTTTCCATTAAACGTAAAAAAAAATGGCGGGAATTCCCATGCAGAAATTTTATCCCACCAATTAAATACGTCAACAATAGGAGAAATGTATTTAACCACTCTCAACTGCTACTTCTTTTTTTTTATTACTGTTTGATACAGCACACATCATTTTCCTGTTTGTCCCAAACTTATTTTACCTCTCCATCAGAAAATGCTTTGTTTTCTGCACCATCATTCCATGTTACAGAACCTCCAACCATTCTCTTTCTCATCACTAAATTTTGGGCATGCCTATTCTTTTCTCTCATCTCTTTTGGATAAGGGGTTGGATGACGTATTAGTTTGCCCTACAATAACCCATGGCCCATGTGTTAATGAACAAAAAATAATGTAGTAACAAGAAAAACTAAGTCTGCTGTTTGTTCTTTCAACGTCAGTATATCGAAATGCTCTCTTAACTTCACTAAAAATTATTATTAGTTTGATAATTGTCAATAAAAAGAAATTAAACTAAACAAAGTATAAATTGAATAGAAGAATTTATTATGGCTGCTTGAATTTGAATCAACTGGCAGTAAGGGAGGCAATTTAGACTGCCACTGAGGACAGTCTGGGTACACAAAGAAATTTAGCCTTCGATTCAGCTGCCTTCAAACTTCTCCAAATTGTTGCTGAAAGGTTTTGTTTGTTTTTTTTTTTTTTCATTTAGAGAGCATTATTATAACATTTAAACAAACAGCAGACCTAGACTGTTAGTATATAAACATGTATTAAACAAATGCTTGACAGGATACCATGCAGCATTCAGAAATCTGCATGCAAATGTCCACTAACAAGCTTATTAATTCCCACGTGTATAAGCAGCGGTTTGATATTAGTTAACAAGGTGAAATTTTGAGAATATAATATAAGATAAATATAGAGAGGTATATTGTATACACTACTTCTAGCATTGTATAATACTTTAAAAGTTATGCAAAAATGAAGTGCAAGTTATATTTTGTTTTTCGGATTCTTTAATATTTTTATCAACACAATATTCACATATCAGTCATGTCCATTTTCACTGAATCACAGGTGGAAGTACAGATGACTCAAGAAAGGAAATATATTTGTTTTGTTGTAGGATGAATGTAAACATTACCAAACTATAGAAATTCTGCATATTCTGGAAAACTGTCATCAATATTGAATAAATAATCTAATACATACATAGGAACTAACACTATATCTTTCTATATATTTCATGTAATAGGTGCTTGTCCATTATATTACTGTTACCTTTGATTTGAAAGGTTTCTACAGAGCAAAGTTCTATTAAGGTATGGCAAGGCAAAATAATAAAACTTCGTCTACAATCTTCAATAAAATTTTTGTATAATTATACCAATGACAGTCATGCCTTAAAGTGTAACAAGTATTTACTGTTGTACCTGGTCATCCATATCATCGTTGAATTCAAAATGGATCTGTTGTCTCCTCTCACGTTCTTCATCCCACATAGATGGGTGAAAACTGTCGGTATCCCCACCATTATTATCACCTAATAAAAGCAAATTATATCAGATTTTCACCTCGTTATTAGAAAAATTTATGAACATGATCCAGAGATGAAAAATGATAGGGATAATTATAATAATAAAACACCATTGTCATGGTGTTCAAATGAATATTTTATTTCAAGGTGCTTTCATTAAAATGCTGCAATTCATTCCGTAGATTTTTGTAAATAGATGTCCCTTCCAATTAAGTCAGGTATCATTTTAATATTAGAACATAATCTGTGATTATACCCTGACAGATCAACAATATGAAAATTTTGTTAATAAATTACAAATTGGTCTTAAGTGTATTTCTAACTGAACTATTATATCCCAGTAAATATTCTACATATTCTACTTTGTTAAGCCTGCTGTCCTTTCCTTTCAAAATTAAATAAAACAATTTATAATTTACTGTACACAATTTCAGGCACCATCTATACAGTAATAATAATAAAAAACATTTTACCAGCCTTATGAATATCAATAAATGGAGATGGTAGATTTGTGCAAATTTTTTTTCAACATCTGTTGTATATAAGAAGTAATAATTTGTTATTGCTTGTTTGTTAATTGGGATTTCATTTAACGTTCAGCACAACAGTCTCCATTCCAAAAGACCTGTTTCACTGCTGAAAAAATCAAGAATACCTAAAGACAACAACAACTTTCAGTAGGAAAAAACTGGTTACCATTGTCAATTAAGAATGGAGTCCACGTTTCACAACTTTATACCATGTGTTAATGAATAGCATTGCACTGACAAGTATGTAATCAGTAAAAGGAAGGACAAATTACCTAGATCAATCAGCCATATTTTTTGTATTGAAAATTGGTAAATGTTAGTAAATACACCATATATATGTAAAATTCCTTTTGTCAAAGAAAATTAGGTAAATCTATGAAATATGTAGTCACCATTGAATAGTATCTACAATATCTGTTAAATAAAAATAAAATAATAAAAATACAATGAATGGCCTGGAGGTTAAACACAAAAAATTAAATGTGGGTTTTCATAATAGTCCTGGACTCTCAATGTTTAGACATTTAGGGCATCCGTATTGCAACAAAGCAAAGTCAAAGGCCAACAAAGCTTTATATATAGACCAAATACGACTGTGCAGAGACATAATACGTAAGCAAACACCTATTTACAGACATCTTTTTTATGTATTTAACATCCTTATTTAACAGTGTCAGACTGATGAAAATAGATACGCTAAAAATGATTTGACAGTCAAGGCCAGTACATTCTTCTGAGTTTTTCTATTATAATATTAATTCAAAGAATACTTTTGAACACAGCGAAAACCACAGGTGTGTATATCATATGATGAAAACTTTATACTGATGTATTCTACAGAATTTTGACAAGAGAACAATATTGTACCTGGATCACTGCCTGGTTCCTGTGGTAGTAAATAACAGGTTAATATCTTCCTCCCAGTATCAGGATCAAAGTCTGACTGTAGAGGTACAAGTGGACGGGTCTGAAAAATCAAAGCTTTTGTCATGCGTACATTGAATTCACAGTTACATGCTTACTGCTCCATAGTTTCCTCTCCATTTTATAACAGATTTTGTATATATCAAATGTTTGAAATCTATGATTACAAAGTTCGCCTCGTTCCCCCACTAATTTTGGTGTTTGGCCGTGTAGTTCCCCAGGATGCACCCTTACAGCAATTAATATTAATGGTATAGGAGAACTGAACTCGGACTTAAACATAACTAAGTCAATGAAGCACAATAAGTAGGTCAGAGTAACCTAATTTTGGTGGGAGGCTGTCTTACTCCCCGAGATGCACCCTGACACAAAGTAATATGATTGTAGGTCGCTTGGTATCAGAGAACTGAACTCGGATATAAAACTTAACCTAAGTCAATGAAGTGCTACAAGTAAGTCAGAATGACCTTATTTTGGTGGGAGGCTGTGTTACTCCACAAGATGCATCCTCACACTGAGTAATATGACTGTAGGTCACTTGGTATCAAAGAACTGAACTTGGACGTAAAAATTAACCTAAATCAATGAAGAGCGATAAGTAGGTCAGAGTGACCTAATTTTTGTGGGAGGCTGTGTTACCCCCCGAGATGCACAAAACAACAAGTAATATGGTTGTAGAACACTTGGAATCTGAGAACTGAACTCGGTCGTAAAACAACCTAAGTCAATGAAGCCTGATAAGTAAGTCAGAGTGACCTACTTTTGGTGGGAGGCTGTGTTATTCCCTGAGATGCACCCACACACCAAGTAATATGATTGTATGTCACTTTGTATGTTAAAATATGGAACATGTAACCTCCATCTTATGTCACATGGTCAGTCTCTTCAACATGCACCTGCACACAAAAATATATGACACTTTGTCTAGTAACTGAGAACTGGCTGTGTACGAGTACACGGACATGGACCAGGATGCCGGAGGGTATTCCATTTGTCCACCTCAACTTCACTGAGGCGAACTAAAAAGATTGAGGTATGGATTTTCTATATTTGGTTTTAACTAAAATGGACTCAAATGCATTGTAAAGCCTGGAGGTCCCAATTCAGGATGATGGATGGATTATTGTTTAACTTCCAGTGGCAACCATTAGGTGCATATAAGGACAAGAACATATGATATGATATATGATCCCTGCTTTGTACTAGACTGACACGCTAAGCTGAATCTTTTACGTTCTACCTCACAAGGTAACTGTCCACAGGATGATATAACACTCCACTCGGACACATTATATGACTCCAAGCCAGCCATTCCTTTGCTCTTACTGCTAGATATGTGCTTGGCGGAGAAGCAGCAAATACCAATTCTTATGTCTTTGGTTTGACCCGGTCGAGGAACGAACCCACGACCTTCTACACTCGAGGCAAGCACACTACCACGAGACCACCAAGGTGGTGCCCAATTAAGAATAATTAGTGTGAATGCAAATGTTTCAGAAAGCATTTTGATCTTTTTCTATAATTTGTAAAAAACCTTGCAAGTGAACAGATCATAAATTCTGAACATATTCAATCAAAAAATTCTTAAGACTAAATACAAAATTACCATTCACATTTCCATTTAAAGCTAGACTGACCTGATTTTCTGACAACCATAGAGCCTGTAATTCCTTCAGTTTGATGAAAGTAAATGGAAGACATTTTAATCTATTGTCACTCAGGTTTAATACTCGTAACCGTGGAATCCGACCAATCTCATCTGGAATGTATTCCAGCTTGTTTCCCCTTACGGATAGTACTGTAATGCCATTACAACTACCAATCTGTAATAAAAATACAGATTCTCACAGTTTTTTACAATATAAATCAAATCAAATATAATGGTTTTATTTTATTAAAAATATATATAGGAAGCATGCAAAAAACAAATTACTGTGGTTGTCTTCAACTATGGGTTATCATTACCACACAGCCTTTAACAAGCGTGTACAAATTCTATAGTCTAAAAATTTACCTAAGAGTGCCAAGTACACCTGAATAATAGCCTCAATTACTTGTACAAACACATGCCTAATTGCATAGTGAAAAATTTATCAAAACTATAATTGGTAAATAACATAATCAAGAGTATTAATGGGTGAGATTTTGAAAATTAACAAAATTTTTTTAGAAACTGCAAATTTTTTATGGTTCAGATTTCAAAATTTTACAAAAAATATAAGCATGAATAAATTTGATCCCTGATGTATGCAATATCACATATACGGTCAATATAAAATAATTTGTATTATTTGTTTTCTGTAAGTCAGAATTTCTTAAAAGACTTAAATCATCTGATATTTAAAAGTATGTGTGTCATTCTTAACACATCACAAATTTAAAGAGCTACATAAGCAATCTCAAAACTGTCTTGTCATAGTTCTAATGTCATTTGAGTATTATGTAATTTAGTCTGAATTAAGTTTAATTTCACACCACAATTTTATTATTTTCTTGTTAAAAAACTGACAATATCATATATTATTGATTTACTAATAAGACATCCTGGTTTTTGTGACAGTACTAAAAATAGAGGCCATTTAAAAAAAGTTATTTAGCATCTCAGAATTAGTTCTATAACAACATGTCAATTATTCTATTGCAAAAATAATACCTCAGAGAGTGCATACACTGCTCACTGCACATCTACAGTTATTCATGTAATTTTTTAAAAATACTACTACATATCATAAGCCTGGAGAATTTTCCCATACAAGAACCACTGATACATATTTTTGCTTAAACTTAGGTGTGGTTAAAAATACAGCCAATTCTCGTTATGTCGAATCCATTGGGACATGAAAATATAGTTCGACTAAAGCGAAAATTCGAGATATCAGAAGTAAATCTGTATAGCTACTGCTGTTGAGGGTCCAAACATATAATTCGAGTTACCTGGAATTTCTACTTAAATGTGTTCAAGATAACGAGAGTCAACTGTATTACAAAAAATTTGAAAGGTGGATCCTTACACGGAGACCATGAGAAGTTATATTTATATATTTAAAACAAATTAAACAACTGTCTCCTAGGAGCTTCATTTTACCTCTGCAGGAATAAAGGTCAGGTCATTTTCATCTGCATACAATGTTCTGATGTTTCGTAATAAACCCAGACTGGCTGGAAGATCTTCTAAATCATTAGCACTAACATTTAATTCTGACAGAGAAGACAGCCTGCAAATAAAAACATTTATAAATTATTAAGTATTCTAGTAAAAGAAAACTGTGAAATCTTCAATCATGTTTGTATTACTGTCTTGTACTAGAGTACCTCGAGCACACTTAAAAAGTCTAAATTGTTTTGTTCACTTAACAATTCTGCTGAATTCATGTATCGGGAAACGGATTTTTTTTTGTGTGGTTGCCATTTAAAAACTTCTATTTTGGAATATTCATTTCAGCAAAAGTGCCTTGAAAATTTTCTTGAATTTGAGATGGACTCAATCTATGGCATTTCAATTTCGTTCACAAATATATAAGAAGATTCTTACCCTCCAATCGTTGTAGGCAGTGATACCAAGTGATTGTCATCAACTTTTAAGGTCGTCAGATTTTCTAAATTTCCTGAAATCATACATCAGAATTCTATGAAGGGATATTTAAGCATTAATTTTTTAATATAAACATTTAATATGTAGTCAGGACATAACTAAAACAAATTTGGTGTATCTGACCCTTGCAATGATATATATAGTAATAAGTATAAAATATGAATAGCCTCTAAACAACAAAATCATATACTTTAACAATATAGTTTACTTTTACATAACTTATATTATCACTAAAACAAGTCCCTTTAAATGTTTATTAGGAACACTACGGTAGTGACTTTTTATCAATATTGACAATAAAACACATTGGTTTATATGTCAATATACAGGTAAATTTTTACACACAGGGAGGTGTTTCAATTGCTCTGATTATATTTGTACATGCTGTGTGCTGAAGTTTAAATCTGAGTTACAAGGATCTAGATATCTTTTCAATCAATGAACAAATTGAAAGATAAAAATCAAACAAACACAAAATTTCAATCATTTTTTATGTAGGTTTTTGATAGTCTTTTTTAACATACAATATTAAACTATACTTTTTCAGATAACGTTAGTACAGAAATTATACTGTAGGGTTATTGCACGAATACTGAGAAATACTGTCCCAAGTAGAATGTAATATTGCATGAGCTTGGGAGTGTGATATAATATTCTACTAGGGATAATATTTCCCAGTTTCGTGCAATAACCCTTTTATTGTATGGCAACACACTCATGTCCCTGAAAAACCAAAAAATCTATCACAGATATAATCCTTACAATGCAATATTACTCTCCGTGCAATATCGGCAAATATTGCACACAAACTTTTGGTTGCTTTCTACAGGGAATATTACGTTGCTATACAATAATATTGGGTTATTGCATTAAAATTGAGGAATTGAGCTTGTGAGTACAATATATCATTTTGCAAGATAAAATAGTCCTCAATGTTGATGCAATAACCAGCTTACTATATCAATGAAGTCAATTTTTAAAGCAATTTTGTATGCTAAATTTTTGTTATGTTCTACATGGATTATTGCCAATATAATGATACTGAAAACATATATTCTTTACAAATATTTTTTTTACTGAATAACTGATCCTTGGTACAAGTAATGCAAATGAGGAAAACAAGAAGATTGATTCATAATATTAATATTTATATCCTTATTCCAATTTCCATGAAAATTTCTAACTTCAAACTCGGATGTCTAAATATATAAAAAATTAACCAGATTAATTATCTCCAAATAAAATATTTATGAAATAATTGTCAGGCACAAATCTAGGACTATGATTAAAAGGTTTTGACCTTAAAACTACTTTTTTGCATTTTTTTTTTTTTTTGGACATTTTTGTGAAAGACAATTGTTTTTTGGTGAATTTTAAGTGGGGTTGCATGCTGGGTGCAGTCCCTGAGATCTGCACCTGACTGCAATATTTGTTCCCTGTATAATACATGAATTAACCCAAATCGGACATTTTGAACACTCCCAATATTTATGATTTCATACTTAAATTCCTTACATATGTAGGTAATGATTGTCTGAAATTTTTTAACCAATTATTGAACATTAACTTCTATTAACATATTTAAAACTCAATCGAAAAAATCATACTTAGCATTTGATTTCAAACTTCAAGGACAAAAAACAGAATTTTAATAGATCAATAACCAAACATTGAATACAAAGTGCATATTAGTGCAGGTTTAATATCACATATACCTGGTATCGGTAAATGGTAAAACTGACAACAAGGGAGATAATAAGGATTTTATGAGTCAATCTGATACTAGTGTCTCCCTTGACCCTCCTGTAAGGCCAATTAAAACTTGATAGATTATCATCCACTCCTTCTAAAAAATATGGGGCAGTTTATCTATTTTTTATTATTGGATCAAATTCTGTCGTAAACTCTTACCATGGCCAATGTTCGTAAAAATTCTAGCTGTCTGCAGGTCCAGCATATGTGTGAAGGATACTCGAAAGTCATGGTGCAAGTCAAATCATAGATTAGTGTTTTCCCCAGGAATTAGGTAAGGCATGGTAAAATGTCAGTCTGGGGGCACTTTTATGCAGAAACTTTTGTTTCGGAGGCACATTCATAGTTAACTTAGTCATCTATATTGGCACCCATATCGCATGTTATCTGTCATTTTTATACACGTTTTGTAAGTGTCTAATGCATTAGAGTGTTTGTAGGTTTTCCATGTAAAACAGATACTTTGTATTACTTGCAACAGGTTCAATTTCCCTTCCTGGAAATATTTTCCTTGCATATTGACAAATAAAATATTTTACATTTTTAGCTTTGTTTTTTATTTATAAATTGGATAAACATAGGGCAATTAATACCATTTTCATTCATCCTGGTCAGGAAAAATAGCGTGTAAGAGGATTTTATTGTATGTGTTTGTTAATTACACAAAAAAACATCTTTATGGGAAATGTGAAAAAAAACTGAGCAGCATGATAATTGATGGATAAACAAGGATGAAAATTTATAAATTGCATGACTACCATGACTGTGTATCTATATAATATGGCAGCAATAACTGGGACTACATGACAATCTTAAAAAAATCCCGTAAAAGTTAAAATTGTTAGTTCATTTAAATTTTGTTCTTATCAAAGTTAATTATTTAATGGAATAAGCGGCGGTTTTCCCCCGGCTGCTTTCTAAAGTATTCTATGCAGGTCTCAAAAATATCCATTAAGTTTATTCTTTGAACGTGTGCAATTGTAGTTATTTACGATATTTATTTCACAAACTATACAACTTGCTGTCGTTGTTTTCTCGAGCACGTGTTAGATTTCGCAAAATTCAAACTAAATATTCCGTTAGCAAAACGACTATTAATAATCAAATGTGTATCCCCCCTTTACAATTTCTTTCGTTTATATAATATTTAGACCTGTCGACTATTAAAATGGTCACAATAAAATTAAACGGTATTCAAAATCAGCAGACTTTATGATCGAAGGACATTGTGCGCATAATTAAGTTGACAACCCTCAAAATGTAATAATGGAATCGCCTTACCTACAAATCGACACGCTTCAGCTACATTTACAGATGATGTGAAATTCGACTAAATTGGACATGAAATACAAGAAATAAAGACTATTATATCTAAAATAAATACAAAGAATTCAAATTTTGTTTAGAGTCACCGGATCCAGAATATTCTGCAAAACTTCGATCGTTCACGTTTCGGCATTAATTTTTGCAAGAATGTCGTTCATATCGAAAATAGTAAAAGATGGGAGGAATAATGTGCAATAAAACGTAACAGTTAAACTGAATGGCCACTGCTCTTTGTTTTCCAACAAGAAAATGATGATTCTCCTCCATCATTAATTAGCGACAGACCGTTCTTTGTCGGTCTCTTTTAACTTTCGATCATGGAAATTATCATGTTTTTATTATGTCTTAAATTCATAATTTATGAAGGCAGGACCAGCATGGCGCCGACTGAGGGCAGCATGGCGCTAATGAGGGCACGGCATGGCGCCGCGCATCGCCAAAACGTATTAGGGAAACCTCTATAGATGTTATAGGAAACTAGAGAAATACCCAAAAATCGCATTCTGCTAAAACAAACAAATATGGGTCCAGCAGGGATGATAGTCTATCAATTAACTTTAATTGTTCTAAGGTGTGTGCTTATAGCTGTGACTTTCAAGATGATTAAAAGTATTGTTAATTTGATTTTTTGTCTTTGTTTCATTTTTATTGTATTAGTTTCTAATTTTTGTACTTTGACCGAAAATGTGTCTTTCATCTTATTTCAACCTGGCATTTTAAATTATACTTTGTTCATATATATAATATAATTATGGGCATTCTTGAAAAATATAGAAACAGACGTACACGTTCTCAGAGTTTTTGCGGCAAGTAAAAATAAAATGTTCACTTCCACTGTTTTTATCCAACAATAAATTTTTATTTTATTATTTGGAAAAGTCAAAATACAAACTTTCCTAGCACGACCACAAGATAAATATTTGCTACCAGCAAAACATTCAACACATTTTATTCAACTAGTAAAAAGGCAGGATAAAACTTAAAAGTACCAGTACATATATAAATCTGTTAAAGTTTATGTTCAAGACAATATTTTCTGTTTATTCTGATATCTTAAAATTAAACTTATACTGTATCCATGTAAATCTTCTTGATAAATTTTCATATATTTCTATTTTAATACCCAAACATTCCTTTGTAAATCCAATGCCCAAATCAATACCTTTAATTTCCTCATAGTGACCTACTTGTTTGGTGTATTTTTTTGTTGTTGTAGCATTATAGGAAGTACCATTAAGTCAGTTTAATAAAAAGCAGTATTTTTTTTTTGCCTGAAATCAGTACAACTAAATGATAGTGCAAAATACATGTAGTTTAACAGTCAAATATTTTTGGTTAGTTTGACCTAAAATTTAGTGTGTTTGCACTTAATATTTCAAATTCTTGCTTTTTTATACAGACACTCTAGAAAGGTCAGGTTTTAATTTACTGGAATGTATTCATACAGACACCTGGAATTTTGATATAAAACAAATTTGAATTCTGAACAGTAAAGTGCTCTTTGTAAACTTGTGAAAAATGTTGACAATTATGGAAAACCCCTAAGCTGAAAAAAGTATGGTGGCATCTTTAAACAGGAAGTAGATGTCCCACAGGTATTAAATCAGTATCTACCTTATTCATCATGGTCATGCTTCTCACCAACTATGAATTATTTGTGCCCATTTTTGACAGAGATAAGGCAGTATCCCCCTCTAGTGGAATAGGGGTATAATAAATGAAGAAAACAGTTTCTACATTGACAACAGACACTTAATGATCTTTGGTTAAAGAATGGTCTCTAGAAACAGTTTATCTTTACTCTTTATCTTCACAGGAAGTTTTTGAAAATTTGAACTTCATTAAATTTTTAAATAACCCCGATACTTCTAAGTGTAAACAAATACAACTCGGTTATAAATTTTAAATATTTTTAACTTGATCCTGATATGTATTTAACGTGACTTTAGCCAAAAAGAACAATATTAAGTATAATATATTCCTATTTATCAATGTTCCTTTGGTTAACATCCTATTGTTTAATTGACAAAATGCCAATATGAATTCATTGTTTTAAGCCCTGTTTTCTGATATATCTTCCAAATTATTTCAAATTGATAACCTTTAGATAGAAAAATACACCATACCAAGTAGTATATTTGATTTAAAAATTTATGAAATGGGGAAAACGATCTGGAATTATTGATATGAAGTTTCAAAATTAATTAGTTATAGGTCATACAATGGCACAAAACTGTAACTAATTATGGTCCTTTTAGCGTAAATTTATTCAATTAGTAGAAAAATATTCACTTCATCAGAATAATGAAATAGGTAATCAAACCCAATTCAGAAACTAAATATTTTTTTACGACTCAGCAAGTCGCAAAACTTAAAATCAATACATGAATTGTTAGACAGGATGTCCATTTCAGCTGAATCAATCAATTTTATTAAAGCGAATTTTTATGTCTGATTTTCCACTTTTGTTCCTTTGAAAATGTAGACATCTATTTTATCTTATAGATCTATAGAAGAAATAAAACTTGTCTTTAGATTTCAACATTCATATCCTCCTTGGAGTGACCTTACATTTTGTATAAAGGTGTTAAAAGCTTTCCCACCTGCCCATATCTAATTTACTATTTTTTTTTTACTTTATCCAGAAAAGTTTAAACCCCCTAGCTATAAAACTAACACATATTACACATTAACAGAGATATCAAGTCAAATTAATGATAAGTGAATTTCTTTTGAAATATGATTAAATAACTGTTTTTATTATGACTTATTCAGTCATTTATAGTGTTTACGCTTTTTTACTTTTATCCTAAATAGAATATTTCATAATATGTACCATTCACAGATTTATAGTATTTAATTTTTATAAAAATAATTTTTAACAGCATTACAGTATGCAATCAACAAGAATAGTTACTGGTAACCAATTTCAATCATAATAATGGGTTTCTCTTAAAAACAAATTTCTAACTATAAAGCTAAAAACTTTTAATCTTAATGATATCAAAGTTAAAGTAAGTCAGCAGAAAGAAGAGTGCAAAGCTGTGTGCCAAATTCTGTTTGTCATCTGTAGTCTTATAAATACCCACTTTATTTATTACAACCATTTTTCGAAAATTTTCATTAATGGATACAAATATGTATCATTTTCAAATTGTATACTATATTTCTTTACATTACAATTTCATTTTATTGTAAATCCCCAGTATATCTAGTGGTAGCGGTGGACTAATTTTTGATAGGCAAATGTTCATTTCTACAAACTCTACAAAATTGGCTATAAAGCTACAGAAAACAGCTTTAGAGTTACACCGTGCCTCAACAGTCCAAAAATGTCAATGGTCTGCTGAAACTGTAGCTCATCTGTTATCAGATGCGAGTCATCAAATGATATGCTGTAATTCTTCTGAAAGTCTGGACCAGCTATTTATTTCAGATGTCAGATTGCCTGCCAAACAAAAATCTGCCTAAACACTTACCTATGGAGTCTGGAAGAGATTGTAGCTGATTGGTTGTCAGATGTAAATCAGCCAATGAAGTACACCCATCTATTTCAGTAGGCAAGGTTTGAAGTTTATTTTTAGACCCATCCAAAAACATCAGCTGCTTTAAATTTCCAATTGTCTATTCAAATAAAAACAAACCATGATTCTAACAGAAATCTTTTGTTACTCATATGAAAGCAGATAAATATCATATTCACCAATGACTGACCGAGTGCAAATACTTTATAAGTTACTCAACCTTTGTATACTGGTTACCAAATTTATCCAACTATAATAGAGGGAACTACCGGTAATGGAACTAGAGATTTGTTTGCCTTAAGGATGATCGCTGGTCTAATAGGAAATAAATGGGATTTGAAATAGGTGTTTTTGTTTGAGAGAACATATGAATAGTAAACAAATAAGCAAGAAAAAAATATAGGTTCATGTGCTCATTTTAGAGCTATAAGGCCTTTAAAACTTGCAGGAAATGGGTTTTCTCTGGATTTTTCATTGTCTTTGCATTGACAACTTCAGTCTCTCAAAAACGTACGAAAAAATAAAAAGGATTTCATAAAATTTTGTCAAATACCATTTTAAGGTATATATGATTGAATTATAAAAGAAAAAGTGGGGGTTCATGGGCCAAAAAACTTCATGTTTAAGAAATGGATAAAACTGTGAAAATTCCGAGGATTCCGAAAATTTGACAAAAAGACCAAAACATGACCAGACAGCATCCTTAATTTGTATACTATAACAATTGAGGTCATTATCAAACAACAGAAATTATATTTCTCAGAAAAAAATATTAAAAATCTGCTTACATTCCATTTTTACAGGTCTTTTTTTTTAAATCGTTGCCTTAATAACTGAAGAAGAGTAAAGAGGAATGGCTGTTTGTTATCAGGTAAGTTTGTCTCTTTTTTTTCTTTTTTCTTACACAAATATTTGATCAGAAGTAATACAGTGTAATTGTCATATGTTTTGCTCCTTAAAAACAAGCAATTTTAGTGATAATACTCCGTTGATAAGTAAATTTCTAAATTTATTATACAAAAAATTTCAATTCAACTCAATAAAATAAATTTATATGGCAGAACTTATTCTTTTGAAGTCTATCATGAATTCTAGGCCATGAAAACAGGTCTGAATGTGTTGGTTCTTTAAATAGTTCAATAAATATATATTGCTTTATATCTTCGATTATCTGGTGCAAAACTGTTCATTTTACATTTGATTTTTTAATAAGTATATATAAAGCAGAGATTTAGACTTTTTCTATGCTCTAAAATTTTTAATTATCACAGTTAAATAAATGTTGAACACTTCCAGCATATGAGAACATATAATTAAACCCATCTTTATTTGAAAAGATGAAATATATTGGGTATGTATAATAATAAAAATTCTTTTGTTCCTTCTGTTTATTTACAAACAAAACATTGCAATTTCATCAAACAGAAATATGTAAATTACTTATAATTCAGATGCATTCAACAGTTAATATAAAACATTTATAAATGTAAAAATTTGTTAAATACATATCTCCATGACCAAAACCATTCAACCTTAACATCATCATACATTTCTGAGTTAATTATACCTTTTTATGATTTCAAGCTTATTAAATAAAATTTCCAACAAATCTGCTATTTCATAAAACCCAATCTGTTTTTTGTTTGTGAAGCAGTAAAATTTCTATAAAAAGGCAACAGTCATAATGCCCATAAAAATACCTAAATCTTATAACTTTTAATATCCAAAACATGGCAGATATTAATAGGACTTCTTATACATTTTTATATTCTACATCAGAAGAAATAATCTTAAACATTTATCATAAAAATATCTAATTATCTGGTTAAATGATATATTTTCTTCTCTCCTGTAATAAAGTCTATTGAACATGTCATTCATAAACTCAAAATTACATTTTGTATATAGGATTCCTTTGGATCTATACCAAATAAGTCATCAGAATGTTTTCTAATTCAGAACAAAAAATACCTGAAAACTTTTTATTAACACAAGCAATAATCAGTATTAAAAAGTTTACTTAATATTTATTAATATTTTTTCAAATGGAACTCTTACTAAACTTGAAAAAATTCTAGATTATCTAAAGAACCTATGTTAATTTTACATGACAAAAGTTTTATGTAGTATTTATACATAACAACTCCAAATAGACATCTCATGTTATCAGAGCCTACTCCCACTTTAAATTTCTCCCTGACGAACCCAAAGGATATACAGACTGGGGAGTTATTGGTCTTATTTGATTGTGGTTACACTGTAATTCTAAAAGATTTTTTAAGTTTCAGCCCTTTACTAATGATACGGTAATAATAATGAATTAAAAATGTATATGAGAAATTTGGTTGGTCACACCATAATTCTAACAGCCTTGTTAATTTTACAAACAACAACTCCCCTTCCAAACCCCCTATTTCCTGCCCTGTACAAAAGATATACATGTATACATACTGGTGTTATCTGTGTTATTTGGTTGTGGTCACACCATAATTCTAACAGACTTGTTAGATTTCCAATCACATCAGGCTGAAATGAAAACATAAATAACATAAAGATATCACAATGTTTTCTGGAAATAGTAAATTAGGGCCTAGTCCGGAATGAATGGCACAAAACTTATGTAAAAAAAAAGTTGTGGTTCAACCCCCCTATTTAGGCACAAGATACACTCAGAAGTTTCTATATTGATTAATATTTGTAAATTACAAAAAATATCTAGACTTTCTTGAAAATTGCTCAAACCTTTTCATATCAAGATTAGAACCTGTACAACATTCCAAAGTTTTTGTAACAAATTCTAGGTTAGACTCCTTCAAACATTTTCCTAACTCTGAACTCACTATCTTTCCAACTCTTTACCTTCAGATAATGTTTGGAATTCCTTGTTAAATTGGCTTTGAACAACACTTGGCAGAAATAACTACTTTAACTGGTGATTTGGTACTTCTAGCTTTTTAATATGGAAATATATTACATATTTAGATTTCATTGATTTTTGTTTGCTTGGTCTTGCAATAAAAAACTCAAATATCAAAACAGCATTTGAATTCTGAGAGCTCATGATACATTGTGTTTCAGACCAAATTTCTCCTGTATTTTAAGCCCTCTGAAAACTTACAAGTTCTGTGAATTCATTGTGTCCCACATCCAACCTCTCTAATTCTGTTAATCTGGAGAAAGATTTTGGTAAAGTCTTCAAGTGATTCTCTCTCAATTCCAAAATTTTCAACTTTGACAACCTAGAACAAAATTAGATTATCATGATATATGACAGGTTTCTTTTCCGATAGAAAAACATAAAAAAAATATTTGAACATTTTCTTTGTAAGGTCCTTTTAATTTTCTAATTAAAATTCATATACTTATGCAGGAAATCCAAGTTGAAAGGATTAGGGTCGATATCATTGGGAAAAAACTTTTAAGTTTATTTTTCAACATCACAACAATAAAAAATTCTCTATCATACCCTTCTTTTTATTTTAAAATCTATTGAATTTTCTCCTACAGTACAGTAACAGGTTTCTTTCTACCCAAGAAAATGAAAATTCCAGATAAGTCATTTACAAAATATTTGTCCAGTGTAGTTTATTTTTCTTTGTGTAAATGATTGAAGTATCACACCAATTTGATTTACAGTTCTGGGACTTATTAGGAGTAAGTATAAATGATATCAAGCTCTTCAGTCTGAAATGTATTATCTTACCTGCCAAAGTTTCCAGGTAGGTAGTCTAAAAAAGTATCATTAAGGAATAGTTGTGTCAAGTTTAGAAGCTGTGTAAAGCCTTCTGGTAACCTGTAAAAAAGAATATTAAATCCATATACAGGAATAAAGCAAACATAATGAGTTCCAGTAAATGTTCCTATTCTGATAAGATTTTTTTTTTATTCAGTGGGCATATCTGAAATAACAAGATTTTACAACTTCTTGGATTGTTTCTTTTTATTGGTATTTTATGCCAATTTCAGCCATATTCAAGCTACAAATATGAATTACCATGGTCAATGAGTTGGTTCAAATTTTAACCTTATAAAGATTGGAAACAGATCACAGAACAAGGCAAAAAAGTTTATCTTGATTTGATTAGAATTTTTCCTCTTTTCTGCACTGATTTCCCCTATAATTCTGATATTCTCAAATAATTGTAATGCCAAAACCTACGAACAACTCCTTGAACCTAAAACGGCATAGGAAGTTAAGATATTGTCTATTACTCTTTGATCTATGCAACATTAGAATACCTTAAAAGTACATTGTAAAAACAAGGATAGGGTGTATATCTACCATACATGTACTAAACTGGAGACATAAAAATGCAAACATAAATGTTTTACAAAATCTTCTCAAGTTGTATAAGTTTTTCACAAAGGCACTTGTACTTCTTTTGATATCTAAAGTGGAATGAACTAAATTTGTACTGACTTTTTACTGCATACTCGATTCGTAATGGGCCGTCCTACATCAACTTCTATAAATGTCGATAGATTTCTTCTATTTACTTTTCGTTTAAAGGGTTTAGTGACACCGAGTTCATCATTTCAATCTTTAGCAAGACAGAACAGGATTTATAAATAATAACAAGCTAATGCTGATGGCTGTCAAGCCATCACAAACAAATTAGACAAGCCTTTTAAAAATGTAAAATTCTAAATGGTGAAAATTTCAATTTAGTTAAAAGACTTAAATGAAATGTATTTTTGGTATTAGGAATTTTTTCAAAACATTTCAATAAAACTGACAATTAAAGAAATAAATATCTTTATTGAAATTTAAAACTGGAATTTTGTAATCCATCCTTTTCACAATTTCACATGCTACAACTGCAATGCTTTTCACAGCTGATATGCGAGAGAAAAAAACAACAGCCATGAAATAAAAGGAAATATTTGGCCTTGTCACTTCAGAACAATCAGGACTTCATTCCTGTATTAGATTTCATTTTCTATTACGACAACACTTAATTGTATAACTATCCGAGTTCAAAGGATATCTCATTTTAATGCTATGTGATCTTCAAAGCCAAACTTTATTGTTTAAGCATAAACCTATAGAAAATTTAATATGTCTAATCATAAAAAGATCTTTGAGGTTTTACTAATTTCATTAACCCCCTGTTGACGATTCAATAACAACATGTCAAATATTATATCAAGGTGTCAACTAGCAAGCTGAAAAGGCTAGTATATAATTCTTTGGTTTTGATGACTTGTCACTGATATACTTGCTTCAACACACCAAAAGAAAACCGTCCAATTGGAAAAATATTACTATGATAGAACACATTAATTTTATGTTCCAAACTTAAAAAAAAAAGTTTTTTTTTTAAATTTTGATTTGTAATGATTTTTAAGTAATTAACAAAATTTATGAAACCAGTACATGTAGATAAAATAAATTCATAAGGAAGAAATTAACTGATTTTTTAGGGTCCAATCATCGCATAATTTATTAGTCTTCATTTAAGAAATTTTACATTAAAAAATAACCCCCTAGATTGCTCTATAAAGTAATTAACAGCATTTAAATGTAATTTCTTTATCCTATAACTTAAATAGCCTTTGAATACATTTTTTTTGGTTATTGTAACAAGGATGTTCTGATTCTTTTATCAACTTCAAGGTTTATTTAAAATCTTGAAGTTCCTAGTCTATGTTGGACACACAGGAGATGCTATCTTTTTGTTAACAGATTTCCTGCTAATAAGAAGTGTCATAAAAGCTCTAACAGGCTTTTTTTTCAAATCTAATATTTATAGTATAACTAATCTTGGAATAATACCTACAATAATCTATGAATTACCGGACAACACATTGATTCACGAATGCGCATAGTACATGAGTGAATTATTAGTGTTTTTCGTCATGATTTTTGGTATTTGAATTTCAAGATTAGTTATCCTATTTATTACATTGACATATTCCATGTATTCACAAGATTTAACGAGAAAATACAAGGGATTATGCTTCTATGTGACTACGCGTCGTTGGCCACGGCTATTGTTACGTCACTACCTAGAGTGAAATATGACTTGAGATTTCACTGGGTGAATTTTCGAATTTGATTTCACTCAGAAATCCTGGTATTTCACCACACTCCATGTAATAAAATTTCATTTCATGGTGTTGAAACAATACAACTTGTTGGGTCAAAAGGGTTTTTGGTAATTAAATAAAACTATACCCTTGCCCTATATTAAACACAACTAATGGATAAGTCTACAGCCACAAAGGAGAGAAACTGCTTACCAATGAAATATACACTACAAAGACTTGACATTGACAAAATGAAACAATTACTGAAATGTTAAAAATATCAAGTATCAGAGTATAAACTTTTAATTGGAATATAATTGCATTAGAACAGAGGTACCAGTGCATTGTGACAGCATTTCATTTCAACTCAATTTACAACAGCAGAATCTATCACTGATGTGGGTAAATATTCTAATTTAATACATACATGTACAATATACAATGTACTGTACAGTTATCTGCTAAATACATGCACATCCAGTATATTACTTATATCACATCTGTTCCTATAAAAGTGCCAACTCATAAATTTTTGTGTAACCCACATTTAACACCGAATAAATCATATGTCCAAAATTTGAATGTAACTTTAATTCTGACAACTAAATTCAGGTCAGAGAGTAACGTTGCAGGGTGTCTTCACAATTATGAATGATGATTTATGCATAATCTACCAAGTATTATCCAAGATATAAGGACAGCTAATTCATCATCTTGAAAGTCTCTTATTGACAAAAAGAATCGGGTATATACACAGGTGTACAATAAACGAAGGTTACTTTCTTTCTCAAGGTATTCAACAATTAACTTCTTCCATATACTGCTACAAGTCAAAGCTTGCTGTATAATTAACATTTTCAAATGGTTATTGGTAAATGTTATTAAACTGTTGTCCCATTTGTTACATTATATTGCATTATTTTCACTATTCTTACTTTCATGTTACAATTTATAAAAAAAAAAACTACAAATACCTGAAATTCCTAGATTTAAAATCTAATGATTTGTAGCAGGTACTTGGATCAAAAAGACATTACCACAAAAGTTTCAAGTCTGACATTAAAAGCATGCAATGTGATTTGTCAACAGCTTTTCATCTGACCAATTATCAACAAAACCTGCCTATGATGGATTAACTGAGTTCCACGTTTAAAGGCATGTTTTTAATTTCTGTGTATTTAAATTTATTTATTTATTAATTATAACAATAATGTATGCCCATGGCCAACCAATTAATGTCATTATTGTTCCATACAATCCCTTTTACAAATATTTTGAGATATGATTTGAAAATATTTCATCCTGTACAGCTAATAATGATAGAACTTATTACATCTAAATTGTAACCTCACACTGAACCTTCAACCTGTATTCTAAACCACCGATAACATGAAATCACTGAACCAAACAAATTAGGCCACAATTTGTTTTTACATAAACTCTAAAAATGTTGTTACATTTTATGTTATTAATGCCCTTCACATTTTCAAGATAAACTTCAATACACATGAAACCCAAGTATACATTGTAAATGAAAGATTTACTTATAAATCCTTAGGGATGAGATCAAAAGTTCAATGTAGGATAAAAAACTTAATTCACATAGTTTTTTCACTGACCCCCCCCCCCCCCCCCCCTATTAACTTAATTTGGGAAAAATTGACCAATAAGGGCATATTATGCTTTGAGAGTATACCTTTTGTATCATGGGTCCTGTTTTTTTTCAACAATGTATGTTTGTTCTGTATATTGACTTGGACATCACTTGAATCCGTATCTTTCAATTCGAAAATCGATGTCTGATAACAAAACTTGCAGCGATTTTTACCCCCACCCCCAAACTATTAAAATTAAGTTTTTTATCCTACACTGAACTTTTGATCTCGTCCCTTAGGGTTCTGGCAGTCTTATATTTGTTGAAAGAAACAAGTTAAAGATCAAGAAACTAAAATTGTACCCAATTTCTGCCATGATATATCCAGATATTATTTTTAGCCCTTTTATTTGAAAATGTTATAAATTTATTGCTTATCCAGAGGAATGTTTAATTAGCAGCTTTTTCACTGATTGATAATTTCTATTTTAGATCTAGTGTTTATAAGATTTATTTAATTTTGGAAGAAACCTGACAATTAACAGGCTTCTGTATTTGGTCTTAGTAAATAGAAAATTTTATTGAAATAAAGATAGCAATGCTATTATTTAAAGATTACTGTGAAATGGAGTGGAAAATCTTCTCACAAATTACCTATTAAAGTCTCTTAACCTCCATTTAAATAAACAGTTAAAACTTAAATGTTGATTGTATTCCGAAAGTTAAATAAGTTTTAAAATTCTCATTGTGCTCAATGTCAGTTTCTACATAATGTTCACTTGTATTATATACTAGACCGACGTAACCTACAAAAATTTAACAAAAAACTTGTAGAATTTTGTGTCAATATTTGAAATATTCTTTTTATACTGGTCATTTTAATGTGTCAGATTCCTAGTTATAAACATGTTTATTTTCAATATAGATTTTAATGAGAAATACACAATGTCAACATTGTGTGAAAGATCTGACTTTGACACAGAAAATCTGATCCTCAGACAGTAAGGGTCTTTAACTTGAGGTTTTCGCTATCAGATATTCTTGTGTTGAAAATCTGACAGTTCTGAGTACATATACCCTTAGTAACATTATAACTATTGATCTAGGCACACATAATTCACTGTCACTATAACTGTAAATTTTACTACCCCATGCAACAAAGCTAAAGTTAAACAGTGAATTACATTTGATTTTTACATCTTAAATCTGTTGTAATAAGGTCAAAAACAGATTTTTTTCTTTTCAACTTAAAAGTCTGCAAATGGATTACCAAAAATGTTGTTGCTAATTAAAAGTACATGGGTAAAGTACTCAGTGATGGGAGCATACGATGTACAGTGTACAAAATACAACATAACACACAAATGTGACAACAAAGAAGATATACAAACAGTTAATTGTTATGATAATCCTCTCTCCTCAGTTCTAATGACTGTTTTATAAAGGATGTAATTGTTTTAATAATAATAGTTTATTGTCATATGTTCATAGAACATACATTTTGTGATAAATTACAAACACAAAGCATACATGATAACATAACAAACTATCTTGCCCTTACTTCAATTGAACGTTCTAACAAGGAAGACTTGCAAATTATTGACAAGGCCAAAAAAGAAATGTGTTTAAGGTTACCCTAACTACCCTATTTTTTGTGCCTACCCTAACCCATTTTATTCCCATTTTAGGACAAAAATGTCACTGATGTAATTTTTTCCCTAATAAAACATCTGCTGAACATTTTTTCTCCCATAGGGGTCTATGTAAAATAATTTTTCAAAATGAAATGAATTTGCCTACCTATAGCAATCTACCGTATTTTTGTCACACTGTAACCTTAAACAAATATATAATATATATTTTGTTTTGGTCTAAACTACTTAATGTAGGGTGAAAAAATAATTGAAAAATCCAATAATTTCCTTTCAAAGGATATAAGAAGGAGCTAAAATGAAGTAAAATTTCCAGAAGACAATATCCTAGCTTTGAAATGAACAGACACCAAAAAAGGACATCCAGTGGTCACAATATGATCTTGGGTATTTTTAGCTTTACAGATTTCTATTTAAGAACAAAAAAAACTTAATATTTTAAAATAATTAAACAGATATATATTCAAAATCCTTTTGAAATAATAAGTCCAAACATCCTTTACTGTCAATGAATAAATCTGTTAACACAAAGAAGCACTGGAACCGAAAACTATTTTCACATACAAATCTAATTATGCACCTAAGTTTTTTATTTCATTTTCTTTTTAAAATTATTGTTGGTGCTCAACACCCGATATTATGTAGTCCATTAGAGAGTCTACACTGCAAAAATATCTTTTTAAAATATCTTAATACAGGATGAGGAATAATCCTTAGACTGAGGAAATTGTATACCCAGAGATCAGATTCAACATCTCGTAAATTATACATGAAAACATTTTCTTTTGGCAAAGCAGTTTGTATTTTATAAAGATTGATAATAATATCATTAATATCGCAATAAATAATTCAGGACAGATTATCCGAAGACTGTTAACAACAGGCCGATTTTATGTCAGGGTCCATAATAAAGTTGAATAATTAATCTAAATATTAACTAGAAAAGCAATCTTTATTCACGGCACAAAACTGGTACATGTATATGTGATGAAATGATTATTTAAGGTTACAGAGAAAATCAAATTTGCATCTTAATGGTCCATAATTCTATTTGCACTCACACACCAAGTTTAATATGCCTCAGAGAATTAATTCAATGGAATATTTCACACACTCAACTTTGTATTAAATAGTATAAAAGAGAAATTCAGTTCACATGCGTATTGGTGTAGGCTGTGAAAATATTTACATTTTTCTTACCTAACCCTACCTAGTTTTCACTTTTAAAATCAATATTATAACATGTACAGATTTATTTACAAAGGAATTATCTTGTTATTTACATGTACACTCTAAACCAGCATATTCAGCCTTGACTTAAAGTTTGACTTATTTACCTTCTCAACATAAAATGAAATAAAACAGAATTTCTTATTTCCCTGTCCTTTTAAAATAACTTTAGCAAAATTTTTGATTTTGCATTATCTTCAGCTGTCCAGAGATGTATTACATATATGCTGATATTTTCAAGATCTCGTATAAATTGGGTTCTACAGTGTATAAAGTCAAAGTCATAGATTTATCACAACAGTCATTCCATTATTAATGAATTTTAGAACCTATTTCATACATAAACTATGGCATGTAGGAAAACATTACCAATTCTCTCAATGAAGTCCAACTGTGATATCTTTAAGCCATCAACATTTTCCATATAATTCAACTATGACATCATCCAGAATTGCCCACCTATCTAAGGGCCAGTTAATATTGCAAAAGTTATGAACTCGGACAATGGTGAGTTAACCTTCATCACGTTCACACTGTCATTGCCTTAACCCAACTTAGCATTGTGTGAATACAGTGAGTTAAGTTAATCTTGATTAACATAACCCCAGTGTGAACTGGGCCTTAGACAGCCTCAGGTGATACTGTCTTACAAGCGCCAAATTCAGATGATAATCAATGTGAATTGTGTAGAAAAGGGAAATTAGGTCCTTGTGGTCTATAGTGTGAGTAAAATTGAGCTGGATATTAATACAAATACCAAAGTTCCATCTGCAAGCATTGTTAACACCACAAAGACAATGTTATGCCCAATTCAAGTGAAGATCACTCGTAACAAACTCACTGGAGAGGATCATATAAGGGGATTTGAACACAGGGGTACAAGAAATAAAACAGTTATTCTTGAAAAGTGAAAAATTCACCTGCCATGCAGTATTTTAATCAATCTGAATGAAAAACCACAAATAACGACCTTCAAACACAAAATAAAAACTGCAAAATCATTGCAAGAAAATAAGCCAGTATACCCTCTTAGGTGAGGTTTATGTACCCTGGTATATGGCCCATTTATCTTCTTTAACAATAAAACAGACTTACTTTCCTAAAGGATTGACACTGGCATCTACACTTCTGAGGTATTTGCAACACTTTATATTTTCTGGCATATCAATGATTCCTATAAAAAACATAAAAAAATGTTTTAAACACATTTTTAAAAGTTCTATATTGATTAGAAAACAAGACTAAGGAACCTATATCTGTTGGGTATTATCATGATAAGACACAATTAAACAACATTCAACATTATAACATGCATAACGTTGATAAAAACTTCATTTTATTCTACTTTACTAGGACTAAAGTTCATTGTTGACAGCTTGTATACATGCACTGTTGATCACTAAATTCATGTAAATTAAGGAAAAAACATTAAAAATCCATTTTTTTACCATGTACAACTGTCACAAATGTGTGTAGTATTTCAATGAGTAATAATCATCAATGCATGTAAAAAATTTAATTGTGTTTAAAATTGATGTTTATACAAATATAAAATTACTTTATCATGTTTATATGAAAATGTAAGAATATCAATAAGACATCATTCCACAGAATTGAACATACATAAGATAAAAAAAAATTGATGCTAACTCTTTTTACTATTGGAATGGAGGCTTCTGGTCATCTGTTCTTACAAAGTGGAGTTGCAGAAAATGGGTGTTAAGCTGCTCTTGCTCAAAATTTTGTTGATATAACTGGTTCTTAGGAACCCCCTGTTCAGAAATCTAGTAGTCTACCTGTGATTGTTAAACAATGGACCAAGATTTAAGAAGTGCTGGGTCTAACCCAATCATATTCTATAATGTGCCTGTCTCAAGCCAGGATTCTACATTTTCTGTGGCTGTCCCTTGTCTACATATTACATGTTAATTATACAGGATACTGAGTTCAATTCAGATTTGTGGTTTAACTTGCATTTAATTTTGAACACCATAGTTACAATGACCATTTAGTGTTTGTTCTGAGAAGGCCCCTTGTTATAGACAAGAAGAAAACCCTAAGATTTTCCAGCGATAGCAGTCGGAGAGACTTCATCCAATTTGCATTTGTAAACGAGCATTGATATAAAATCATAAATATTCCTGTGCTACAAAAAACTTACCATTTTTACTGAGATCTAATTCCTCCAAGTTTATAAGACTTGCAATGGCCGGAGGAATCTTTGTAATCTCATTGTCACTTAAACTTAACTTCTTTATCCCATGGCAGTAAAATAATTCCTGTAAAATGATCATAGAATGAGTTTATACATGTACTTGGTTTTATTCAACATTGTTACTGGCAACTAAAGTTTAAGGTTGTCTAGTGTTTCCCTAGTCTTCAGACTTAAGCATGTTAAGCAGCTAGGGCTACTGTTATAATGATTTATCTATGTACATTTCCAATGAGAAATCAAGCATATTTCAGTTCAATCTCTTGTAAAATGTATTTATTCATTCAAAAGAACATTTGCAATGTAATGAGTTTTGAAAGTATGTAAAATTTTACTAAATGCAAATTTTATGTTTACTTCTAATCAATGAAAGATAAGAACACCCTGAAAACAAACATCTCCAGTTCACTATCATTTGCATACTGGATATTAATACAAAACCGGTGCCTGATCCCATCTTGGACTAACAATGATGTTTGAGCTTTGATTCATCATGAAAGCCTTTAACTTGCTGTGAAAAAAACAGACATAAAAGTACTTTTCTCTCTTAAGGAAACTGAGATCATTACAAATATAGGCCATATTTTCTATGATACCAATCTAATTAAAAACCGATCTCTCATCGCTCCCGTTTTCTGATATGTCGCGTGGGAGATCTAACGAAATCCGCTTTGAGGTCACTTGTGAGTGAACTGGAACTTATGAATTTATAATGACATGCAAATGAGTTGACTTCCTATCAGTAAGCCAATCAAAAAAGTTTATGAATTCTGGGGACTGACGATTTCTTCGTAATCAACTTACAAGATCGCATAAGCCGCAATTTCATTGGTCGAACAGGACACACCTACGAGGTCACTCAAATGTGACCTCAAAGCGGGTTTCGTTAGATCTCCCACGCGACATATCAGAAAACGGGAGCGATGAGAGATCGGTTTTTAATTAGATTGCTATGATACTAACAATCTAAATATACTCACCCTGGGTAGATCTCTGATTTGATTTGAATCTAAATACAGGTCCTCTAATGTCCGTTCTACATTAAAAACTTCTGCAGGAACATCTGTTAAACTGAAATGACGATAATCCAATTCTCGAACATCTTCTTCAATTTGTGGTCGCAAACACGGACACTTTTTTACGAAACCTGCCATTTTTCTTCCTAAAATAAAAGTTATACAGAACAAAGTTAAACACACTGTTATTAATTGTATGCAACTGCATTTGTATGTACCTGTACATATGCAGCATATCCACATGGACATTACATTCAAAAGAACACATCACATGGACATCACATTCAAATGAACACACCACATGGACATCACAATCAAATGAACACACCACATGGACATCACAAGCAAATGAAGACATCAAATTGACATCAAATTCAAATGAACACACCACATGGACATCACATTTAAATGAACACACCACATGGACATCACATTAAAAGAACACACCACATGGAAATCACATTCAAATGAACATACGTGTACCACATGCACAATTAACATTCAAATGAACACACCACATGGATACCAATTTCAAATGAACACACCAAATGGACACCTTATTCAAATCAATAAACCACATGTACATGTACATTGTAGACAGCATATTTAGATGTTAATCTTGATTTCTGTTTAAACTGTTGCTGTCATGGAATGCCTTGAACTTTTAAGATGGTATGGGGTGTCAAGACAACTTCACAATGAAAAATACATATTAAATAATTACTTAAATTTTTTTTAGATATACATGTACAATTCATGTAATTGCCCATTTCACTGTTAATGTGATGCATCATAATTCTATAAAATTTGAACATCTGTAATTCAAATCCTTCTACGTTTATTCCATAAAAATCAAAATAGTAAAAAATGGAGTAAATAAACAGCTGCACCATGAGCGCATGATATGCCCGTCTATAATATGATCAACTACAACATGTACATGTGATGGCAAACAATCCTCAAATTTTGTGTCAAACTGTTTCAGAGCAGTTGTGTTCACAAAGACTTTGGGACGGATGAAATGACGACGGACAGACGGACGGACAGACGAATACTTTTGCTATATCCCCCAAAATGCTTGTATTTAGACATTTGTTTCTGTGACTTATGTCAATTTTCTTCGCTATAATGATGTCAGATTATGACTCAATGCTTTAACTACTTCTTTTCTTTATAAATCAATTTCTGACAAAAATCATATATAATGGATTATACCGGTAACTTAATTCCATTAATAAATTATACCATTTTCTATTATGATCTTTTGACAGACCTTTTCCACCAGACCATTATAACAATTAAATATCAGCAGCTGGGAAAATTTTTCTTAAATTTACTTAAAATGTCATCATTCAAAATTTTGATATTAGTGATCAATACCTTATTTGATGACCTAATTTTTTCTTGACAAGCTTAAAAGGCCGATTAAGATGGTATCTAGACAAAGTGTAGAATCCAATCAAAAGCATTGAGTAGTTAACTTACATTGGAACTTAATGAACTTGAAATAAAATTTAATTATAGAATCATTAGTTTATTGACACTTAAAATTCTTTCTGTTTCCTTCATTGCATGACAAATTTTTTGTTCAACAAACTTTGGTGGCATCTATAGAATTTTTCGATAAAACTTGTTTAGGTTTGAGAAGTCTAAATACCTTGAAGTTTTCTTGATAAGTTATCAAAGGTTGAAATCATCAATTAAATACATAACATCTTAATTAAACTTGTACGTTCAAATTCTCAAACTTTAAAGTGGGACATATTTGTTTGCAGGTACTCTTTAACACAGATTGTCTAAGGTTAACTTGACTGAAGCTACAATGTATAGGTTGCTTTCATGGTACTATCCCAGTGGTTGATACAGGAAAATGTACTATTATACTTAAGCTAATATACTGGTATTTATAGGTAAATTTCACAATGAGTGAGAATTAGTTTTATTATTAAATCAAAATTAACTAGAACTGTCCTGAAAGGGACTAATACCCCCTGCTGCAACATGTCTATTTTGAAGCCTACACAAAGTTCAAATCATCATATTTTTCAAAGTACTCGCCCAAACAGAAAATCCTGACAACACGCATATCGCCTTAATGTGATCTAACACTCCATAAGTTTCATGAGAATCATGCAAGTAATGTAGGAGGAGTTGCAGACAACATATGGAACGACGTTTTGTTAAAAAATGTCTGTTAAGTCAAAACAGCCATATCTTTTACATTTCTTGTCCAAACATAAATTCCTGACAATATGCACATCTCAATATAGTGATCTAACACTCCATTAAGTTTCATGAGTATCATGCAAGTAATGTAGAAGGAGACAGGCGAACGGATGGACAAACTGAAACCTATATACTCCCGCAAACGAAGTATTATAATGGGAGTATATATCAAGCAATATCTAAATTCTTACAACTTATTAAACCTACTTCTGTTATGATTCTTCATGAATATTTATTTGCTTGTGATTCAGCATCTAGGCCGCGGGAAATCTTAACTGATGTTAAATGTGGCTATGCAAAGATGGCCTTCAAATACAATGTATGGCGCCACTGTTTAGCAAAATTTTTGACTAATCAAAATATATGAATTATCATTCACAACCACATGTTGACCAATCAAACGGGCAGATTTTTCATATCACTAGTTCATATCACTCTGTACATGGTTCAATACGAAATTTCCCTAACTGTGCGAGAGTTAGATGATTATACCGGTCAATCTTAAGAGAAAAAGTTGTGTAATACTAGCTTATTTATACAGTTGGTTTGATTTATTGGGGCATTACTCCACTTTCAGCACAACTGGCTATATCGAGGTGGTCAGGTTTTATAGCCTGAGGAAGCTAGACAACATTATAATATAGCATCTGACCTTGGACAGGAAAACTGGCAATCTCTGTCAATGAATATTTTAGTCAAACACACCTTGTTACTACATGTACTAGTTAAGATCAAACTAGCAACCTCCATGTTTAAATGGAATGTATTAAGTGTATGTACACCATGTACATAAATGAAACTTACAATGTATACCCTGTATTGGCAATAACTCACAGTAACTCAAATTCTGAGTATTTTCAGTCGGCTTATTTTGCTACACACAACAGAATCTTAAATGAAATTAATTGGAATAAAATTATGTCATTCGTTGTAGGTATTAACCATTGCATCTTCGAATTGAGAATTTACTTGTCCTTATACATTTGTACCTTGTACAAAATGGTGTTGCTGCAGTAATCTAAATAAAACTATTCAAGAAAAGTGATATATGAATCCACAACTTTAACAAGACAGAAAATATACTGAGAATTTTGCCATATTCAAAGACCTGGGCCCAGTTGTTCAAAAGTTTTCACTTTCCATTATTTCGATTGTTACATTTGTAAGTAATATTTATAAACAGAATTTTGCATAGACACACAAAGTCATAGGATTGACCTTTCAGTCCTTAGGCATATTCAAAGTTGCTTTAAGGTGGACACCAGAAGGGAAGAGAAAGCACAGCAGGCCAAAGATCATGAGGAGAAGAACTGTATAGGCAGAGATAAAAGAATTTGGAACTAGCTAAGGTGAATTGGAGAAAAGAGCACAGAACAGAGAAGATTGGAGATCACTAGTCCTTGCCCTAATTTTTGTGCCTCCGGGCATAACAAAGACTAGGTAGGTAGGTAGGTAGATAGGCATATTCAAAAAAGCGAAAATTTGAAACTGAAAATTGTAGTTAATTTAAACAACGGGTCCCGATAGTAGTTTAAATATATTGAATTCTAAGTAAAAGAAACGGTTAATACTGACTGCTAAAAATATTTTTGCGTAAAAATCTCACACTAGATCCCAATTTTTTCCTCTGACATTTATAATATAAATTCTTGCCAAAATCTTCTGTTTATGGGCAATCAATACTATTCTACAGTAGTAGGCAGATGTCCAATACCCCTGAAATATCCTAACTACCATCAATGATAACCTGAATACCCAACTGAAATTTATTACTCAGATAAATATCAGACATTATTGAAACCATTTAATTTTTTATAAGCTATGATCATTCATAACTTATAGATAAAGAGCCATCTAAATCTTTCTTTATTGTCTTGGGACGTCCCTCGGTGTAAAATTCTTACTTTTTGACAGATCAATAAACTTTATTATAAATATCAGCGTTGGTCGTCAGAATAGTCTCCTCTTTCTAAATTCTGGGGAAAATTACCAATTAGTTACAAATACCAGTAATTTCTGTTGTTCATCTAAACATCATAGGAAAAAAAAACCTTGTACATGGAATGAAATATATCCACCATGAAGTTTGTTCAACATTTTAAGGCTAATTCCACATTTACATATAAATGATCTTCCAAAAGAGAGAAACATCTGGTCACCAGTTGTATTGCATTTCAACACATTTTTGAGAATTCAAAACACTCCATCTGAAAGCTTCTGTTACTTTAAAAAAAAATATATTTACTTAATGAGCAGATAAATCACCTAATTTTTTTCAGATTTAAGATAAATTTAAGTTTTTCAATTGATGACAAAGATGAAAAAGATGCTGAACTTGATTCTATTTCCACATAAAAATTAACTCCTAAAATGTTATTAGTTTGACAATAAAGTAGAACATGTGACACATTGCAAGTGGAACGAAGTCTTTGGTGGCGACGGATATTTTTGTATCGACCCGTTTCTATAAATAAACAATGATCACTCGTTCTGAGTTTAGTTAAATTTTGACGATTTTTAAAATTTTTCTCTTGTACCAGATATTCTTCTAATTTAATCTCATTCTTCAATTTACTGTATAGATATTAAGTTTTGAGCTGTCCGTAATCTTTGAAATCTTTAAAAAGAAAGCATTTACTTTTTTTAAACAAGTAAATCACCAATGTCATTTTTTTCTTTTGTTTAACATTTGTCTTTTTGACATTTTCCGTGCTTTTGAGAAACACAAAACATTCAGACACAATGGTTACCCTGAGAATGATATCAAAGTATATGATTGGTTGTCACAAATTAAACCCAGACTGTAACCTGAAACCCAACTAAACTCACATTCATAATGCCCAATTTGAGGCCTATCATTATTTTCACTTCAATCCCTCCAATTTAAATGTTTTTTGTAAACCTGGCCATTCCATCATAAATCATACACATATATATAGAGAAAGAATAATGGTCTTTAAAATCTCATGTCACACATAAAGCTATTTTTTGTAATTTTGCAATTTGCTTTTTGGACTCCTGTGATGGTAAAAACATAAAAATGTTATGATTACAGCATGTTTACAACAGTATGACTCCTACAAATGGCAAAAGTAATGAAATTCAAAGAAATTTTGTATAAAAGAATCACTGAAAATGGCCACTGTTACTTCAAAAATAGAAAATCAGCAAAAAAAAATATTTTAAGTCTCTTCTGAACTGATATGATCTGAAATATTCAATTCTTTCATTCTTTAATTAATAATACAGAGAAAACAGAAATATACTGATGAAAATGACCAAGTACAATGTATGCCATCTAAAATTCTTTCTACAAAATATGTGGGTTTCGTTATTTTGTTTTTCCTGTATGTCTTTTATCAGTGTTAATTTTGCATTTTGTTTTAAATTCCTACTTTTCCCAATAAAATCAGATAACAGACATGACAGGAAAAGAAAATACCACATAAAACGTTGAATTTCTCAGTATACCAAGCACACTTATCATTTCTAATAACAGACACTTTAATTGAAATTTATATAAATTGTATATTAAAACAAGATGGATATTTGTCATAATTTGTTTACACATCCCACTTCTTTGAGATAAGAGATGACAGAAGACAACAGTGTATCTGGGGACAAGATACTGATGTAAATAATTTCATATACAGAGTGTCAGATATCAATGTTATTATAGCCTCCAAGACAACAATTTCTTCATGTAAATATCTTCAAATTGTAATACTTAACCAATTCATAAAAGCTTAGGCCAGGCCTAAAATATTCTTTGTTTGCTGTAGCCTGACCCACTATATACTTAGGAGGGCAGGGTACATGTAGGTACGGTACAAATGTATGTAGACATTTTTAATTTTGAAAATCATATTGATGAAGTACAATGTACACAACTGGACAAAAATAAATATTATGACTCTACTGAAATTGGATATTTAAAGAAAACTGTCACTCATAAAGTCAATGACAATTTTTTGGTCAGGCAAATTTTGGAATAACATACAAAACTAATTTTAATTTAGGCCTTAATAAAAATATAAGAAGTGATAGCAGAATAACATCTGTAATTAACTTTACTGCTGTCAATCAGAGTTTTAATTATTGGCACAAAAAGACCATAAAAACTATATGGCTTTGTCCCTACATATACAAAATTTGTACCTGTATCTCAAACACAAAACATGAAACAAGAATTCAAATTATGTATTGACAGCAAATCGGTTTTGCCTACAAAAATGTACATCATATGTTGGAAGCATCCTACCTGCCTGCTTTTCATACATTAGGCCTTTTATTTTTAATTAATTGGTTTATGGATTTTTTTTTTTAAAATCGGGTCGGTCGGTCGGGAAAAAAAAAGAAAAAAAAAGAGGAAAATTATTTACTTTTGAACAATCTTGGTTATATTGCCAAATATACAAAGGTTGCAAAAGATCAGTTAATTCCCTCTTTTGAAACCCAAATGTCAGAACATCTATCTTGAAAGGTGTTGTTCAGTCGACCCTTTTTAAGGGATCCGGCTCGTCAACTACGACAACTTAAAATGAGTGGATTCGAAATCTTACGGAATCAAGATATTCATACAAAATGAACTTAAAAGCAGCATTGATTCTATTACGGAATTCGTTTCATAAAACTTGTTTCGGAAATTGGCATCAACTAACGTCTATAAATAGATATTCTTTTTTAATCGTGTTTACAAGTACATGTATTTTATTGATATATAATCTATTTTTAGACGAATTGGAATATAATCTTTTATGAAATTTTGATGCAAAAAGGATTTTAATTTATTTTTATTTTTTTGGGATGGCTGATTTCAGAGGGTCGGCGGTAATAAAAAACCAAAATTTTCAATTTTATTTTTTTTCTTCAAATCGGCAAAATCGGGTCGGCAGATCCGTAAACCAACTAATTAAAAATAAATGGCCTTACCAATTTATAATAACTGGATTGTTCTGTTGAAAAAACTGGTTAAAAATGTATAATTGGGAATACAGTGTTAAGAAATGAAAGTTATAAAATGTGGTCAAAATGTCTATCATACATTCAACCCTGAGAAACAGAACCACAAGGCAAAAGGATGCAGGATTCTTTGCTCCATATAATTATCTTTATAAAATATCCAGTATATAAAATATTTAATTTATTATCAAACATGTTTTAAAACATATTTCCCTTTGAATTTACATGTATATTATTTCTATATGTCCTCTTTTTAGTACACCAGATTGAAGCTAATAGTTAATAAAAACATTTTTATTTATTTTTTTCTGCCTTGTTAAGGTGACATCCTGTACATTCTATATGTGGAAAAAAAAATTATAATTTTATAAAGTTAGAAAAATACAACAAAAAAATTCACTATAAAAATTATTTTTATAGTGAATAAACAGTGTTTATCTCAAAAACATCATATTAATTACATTTTAGAACTTCAAGAAATTTAAACTGTAGGTTAGCATGTCCTATAAACAGATAAATTTTTCCATGATTCCCATTAAATTATTTATTAGAATTCTTTCAGTCATTTTAAACATGACACTAATTTTGTCAATATTTACCTGCAATGGATTTTTTCCTTCCCATGTTATTGTTGAAATAAAATTATTGTATGTCCAAATCCTTAATCCATAATGCAAATTCTCTGCTTAATGAAATATCTATAAATAATATATCATGGATCCATAAAATATATTAAATCCATTTATGAAATTCACTGACAAGTCGTGTCATATTGAGAATTTAAAATGAAGTGTATGGATTCCACAAGAAAATCTCATAAGAATCTACAACACACTAGGATTATCAGTCCCACCAAACATGTATTATCTTTTAAAATATTCACAGGATAGCTGAAGACTTAATCCTCTGTCCACGAACACCGAACACCGTTAAAAATCCAAAATTTATCGACCTAACAAGTCCGATCTCCTGCTAGCATTTCACAAAACAAATTATTTAATCACTCTTTTAATCTTGAAGTTTTTGTCCGTCCAGAATTACTGATATTTATCAGCGTAATATTTAAGCTATTACCAACAATGAATGTCAATAAGGAATAACGGATGGGTTTACTGGGGCGGACCATGTACACAAGATGGTCGAGTTGACAGGTGCGACCTACTCTAAACATATATATATACTATATACCTGTATACCCTATTATATTGAACTAAATTCTTAATACATGAGCGAGTTTAGATTTTTTAATGACGATGCATGAAACTATGATTGATGTTTGAAAATTTAAAAGGATGCCTTAATTTAATTCAAGGGTATTCATTACAAAGGTGAATATGTCAAAATCCTAATGCTCTTACAGTGCTTAGAAAATCTTTCTGGGTTTTTTCTTTTATTTTTAGGAAGATGGCATCTGTACTTGTATTGTAAGAAATCATTTACATAATAATTTATACATACTGAAAAAATCTATACATGTATCAGGTAATAAAATGCTCCGCTGGGCGCAGCTTGATACGACCGCAGAGGTCGAACCCTGAACAGTTGGGGCAAGTATGGACACAACATTCAAGCTTGATACAGCACTGAATTTGGTTGATTGATTGATTGTTGCTTAACGTCCAGTGGCAAATATTTCATGCATCTTCATGACGAGAACCAGTTCAATTTATCAAACAATTCAATTAGGGGTGGGATGGGACACAAAGGGGAACCAATTTTGACTGCCACTGTAAAAGGAGGATGGTTGGGTAGGGTCGGATAATTTAGCCTCCTGTAGCGGCCATCAGCCTACTCTTTTTCGAAAACTACAGAAGGGGTCTTTAGCGTGCAGGGAGTGTGGCATTCTCCAAACACGTTACCCACTATGGTCCGCGGTCAGGCTTTCCGTATTATGACCTGACAACCCCCCCAACGAGACTGAATTTGGATTGTGAATAAATATTTGACACAGCATAGGTTTCTGACACAGAATTAATGTGGTCTAAGAACTTAAAATTTTTTAATTTACCTATTCAAACAATATCAGTATTATTTGTTTTTATATATAAATCAGAAATAACCAATTTAAAATTTAAAATTGGGCACACATATCAATTTCTTGCTATTGCGCAATACTGTGCAATTGAAGATTTCTTGCTATTGTGCAATACTGTGCAATTGAAAATTCCCCCCCCCCCCAAAAAAAAAATAAATAATTTACCCCTTTTTTAGCTTTTGAGCAATACACTATGAAGTTGCACATTGACCCCCCCCCCTCCCAAAAAAAAAACCAAAAAACAATAAAATTTATTGTAACCCCCCTTTTTTTGCTAAAAGAAATTTGAAATTTCCTTTTTAATTTATGAAATATGAAATGAGAAAAAATTAAATGTGTTTGGATTACCTCCCTTAGCCCACCAAGATAATATCATACATTTCTATTTACTTATACTAAAGTTATTGTGCAAAAACCAAGAAAAATGCTTATTTGGGCCCTTTTTTAGCCCCTAATTCCTAAACTGTTGGGATCAAAACTCCAAAAAATGGTCATAAACCTTGTGTTAAAATTTCATAGATTTCTATTTACTTATACTAGAGTTATTGTGCGAAAACCAAGAAAAATGCTTATTGGGCCCTTTTTTGGCCCCTAATTCTTAAACTGTTGGGACCAAAACTCCCAAAATCAATCCCAACCTTCCTTTTGTGGTCATAAACCTTGTGTTTAAATTTCATAGATTTCTATTAACTTATACTAAAGTTATAGTGCGAAAACCAAATGTCTACAGACTCCGACGGACGACGACGACGACGACGACGCCAACGTCATACCAATATACGACCGCAAAAATTTTGCGGTCGTATAATAATGGAAAAAAACAGTAATTTGATTCGGAATTAAACAAGAATTTGATGGGAATGTTGATTGCAGATAAAAGGTTTGAATTTTTATACACAATCAATTTTATCTATGCTATATGTAGGTACAAAAAGAAAGTTTGAGAATTTTATTCACTGTGAAATATCAATTTTACAACTAGCACTAAAATTCTGATTGTTTAGCCACTTTTAGGCCAATTAACATTACTTAATAGATTATCATCCCTGTCCGCCACTCAAAAATCGGGCCGCCCCAATTTTTTTTATATTTTTAGACTATCATTCCAACTTCCTTTTCATTTGTAAACATGGTTTTTGTGATAACGAGAGTCTAAGTTACCGACATGAATGAAAGAAAGGGGTGGTTTGCTACCAATTTTAGCAATAAGAAGACAATACTCGATCTTTTTAATGACTTCGTCAGGGAGAAAATAGACGACAAACCACCCATTACGGAAATTCAAACAGCAAGGATAAATGTTACTGTCGGTAAAAAATAAAAACATAAAATCCTCCTCCCTCCCGCCCCATATTTTTTGGGGCCCTGGATGATAATCTACTAATTAAGTTTACTTGGCCTAACTAGCATAAAGCATACATGCACATCTAAGTTTAGTAATTAAATATTCTTTTGGCTGATTAAAATCATTTATCATATACTTAGTAATAAATAAAGGAAAATTGCAAATACGATACTGAAATAACAATTTGTCGGCTGTATTTTCTACATGTACATGTACCGTGATGATATCGATATCATCACCCCTCATCAATACCCCTTAAAATGATAATGGTCATGTGACCAGAAAAAAAAATTCTTCAACACTTTTGAAATATGTGATAAAGCATATAAAACATGTCAAAATTGGTATCACATACAGTATCACCCCTTGATCAATATCATCCCTTGGGCCAGAGGGTCTCGGGCTGATATTGAAATCTTGGGTGATACGGATTTTGCCATGTATTATTCACTATGTATAATACTATAATATCTGACCAGTCTTCGCATGTATTTGAAATGAAAAGTTTGCAACTTTGCAATATACATGTACCTGCAAAAGAATGTATATACATGTAACTTGTCGGATGTTTGTTCATTTGTCATCATTAGTCCTACATGTAATTCCAAAACATGTGTAAATTGTTTGGAAAATTAGATTAAAACAGAATGAGTACAAATTGCACAATTTTGGTCTGACATAACAAAGTGAAGAATTAACAAATAAAATGCACAGCAGTATTAACTGGGACACTGACTGATATCTTAAGTGGAAACCTCTATTTAAAGGTAAAATTATGAATGACCACTATGTTTAATGGTGGACCCCATGAATAGGACCTTTTACTACTTGAAAATGTCAAAATGTCAACATTTAAAACATATTAAGTGGATAAATTGCCTTTCTATTTATCCAATCTACCTTACATTTTGTAGGAGTTCCAAATAATTGTTTATAATAAACATAGGGTCAAGCAGATATCAGTGACTAAATGAGTCTGAAATGAGCCATAGAATAAAAGATATTTATTGGTATTTTAATGAAAGAACAAATAAACCTATTTTACCAGTTCTGATAAATGACTCCAAATATGTGGTATTTGACCCTTTTATTTGGAACATTAATCATTGTTTATTAAACTATAAGAAATGTTTTAATCCAATTATTAACCTATGGATAGGCTCCCAATTTATAATTCTTTACTTTTTAGATTATTTCATTTTCACTAAAATTTCCTCAAGTATTCTTGGCATTTCATATAATACATGCATATGTATATGTTCATGTATGAAAATATTTATTAAATATATTGTAAATTACATACATTTAATTACTCAACAATAAGTTCATTAAATACCAACAAATGTTGTATCTTTATCTCAAATACCAACATTTACATGTACCTATGGTTTCAAATATTGATAATTATACGCAATTATTAAATTTGAACTGGGAAAAATTTTTACAGTCAATATGACATGTACAAAAATACGTTTCTGGTCATGTTATTTCAAATAGTAATGAGTAGAACAACAATCGTACATGTATATGTTTAAAAAATGGGGAACTGGCCACAAAAATGAATTGCTTTGGTGTTTTTTTGGTGACAAGTTTTTGAATTTTGGTGCGACCCCTACTATTAGTTTTGGTTTTTCCGATCAATTTAAAAATTTTAACTGCTGGAAATAATTTTGAACTTTACAAAGATTCCAAAACAAGTAAATTGTTCACATGTATGGAAAAAAAGAAAAACTTGAATGTGACACATATTGTTGACTTATATGCATGTATTTACAGCTATGTCAAGGCAACATTCCGACCCAGTCAATATAATGACATGATCCAATTACTCTGAATTAAATTATTTACTTAACAGCACAAGATCAAGGTAATTATGAAATATTATATACTTTTAATATTTAATAAATATGTAATATAATATGTGAACTGATTTATGAACTTTTAAAATACTATACATTGTAAAATATTGAACTGAAAAAGACCAGAATGGGTGCAAAGAGAGAATATCTTTAATTTTGCTTATAGTAAAATCTCGTAATTCTTAGTCACAGGCCGGCTGTCAGAGTTCAGAAACACAGATTTTTGACGTGCAAATACGAGGAAAATAGGTCCAACTGATCAGTAGTTTTTATTCTAATACACATACATGTAACTGGATTCTCCCTCATGTTAAAATGTTTCATGTATACATTTAGACAATTACACCCAAACTAAGTTCTCCAAAATTACACAAAAATTTTCAATGAATTATTCCCCTTTTATCATATATCACAATATCCCTCTGTGAAAACATGTATACACATGTTGTGTACAACCACATTAGTGTTTATAAAACACCTGAGCCTGTATCGCTCACCTGGAGTCTGGTTTTCATTGGACAATTAATCAACTATTTGACCAAGTTTGTTGCAATTGGTTCAGTTGTTCAGGGAAAATTTGTTGATTTGTTTGAAAGATTTTTTTTTCATAAGGTTTAATGTTAAAATACGTTCCCTGATGGTGGAAGTCCTGGCAGGAAGTTGATAAAATTGACCAGGAATAAGGGTGAACCTTAAATAAATGTAACAGAACCCGACCTCAAATTACACAAACCAATAACTCCTAAATAGAATTTGGGATTCCCTTCACAATTTCAGGGTAGGTAGATCTCAACATGGCAAACATTTTTCAATTTAAATTTCACTTCTATCTCAAATAGTTTTGGAGATAAATGCAAAAATGTTAAAATTTAGAAAATTTGACAAAAAAAGGGCAATAACTCCTAAATGGGTTTTGGGATTTCCTTTAAAATTTCAGGGTATGTAGATCTCAACATGGCAAACATTTTTCAAATTTACATTTCACTTCTATCTTCAATAGTTTTGGAGATAAATAACAAAAAATGTTAAATTTTGAAAATTTGACGAAAAAACGGCAATAACTCCTAAATGGGTTTTGGGATTTCCTTCAAAATTTCAGGTTAGGTAGATCTTGTGATGCTGATCAATTTTACTCCGTGTCAGACTTTTTATATCTGTAACGGTTTTTAAGTTATAAGCCAAAAACAACACATCCACCCCTATATTCTATTTTTAGCTACGACAGCCATGTTTTATGTCAGATCAAAATAAATTGAGGATAGTTTGTAGAGGACATGTCATAGATCATTCCTATTAAGTTTCAAACCAATCGGCCCAGCGGTTTCAGAGGAGAAGATTTTTGAATGAAAAGTTTACGACGGATGGCAAAAGCTCACATGGCCTTTGGCCAGGTGAGCTAAAAAAACTAACGCTTAAAATGGTCAGTCTTCAATGATGAAAGTAAAATAATTCTTACCCCATATAGATGACATAAGATAAACTAATCCAATTTCTTGCTTCTTGCTTGATCAGCAAGCTTATATACATGTAAGTTGGATTTTTCACTGAAGAAATTACAGTTTGCAAAGAAAAATACTTAATGCAATACTACTTCACATCATTTATTGTTCCACACTGAACAAAGATGACACCGTACATGCTCCAAACTGAACAAAGATGACACTGTACATGCACATCAAGGATGCATGTATATACTTTTCAGAAAATATTAAACACATACAATGTAATCCCAACTAATGCTGAAGAAAAGTTACAACTTTAGATTGCACATCTGGTTCATCATAGTCTCGATATCTCCTGGGATATACAAGTAGTTTGTACGTAATTTGCAATTGTATATCCATAGATTTCAGGAAATAAAAATTGACTAGTGTCTCAAATTACAGAATCACAGATTCAAAATCTTTATACATGTACTCTTAAGTAAACATTTTTTTACTCTAGTTTAGATTTAATATTCCTACAAGTATTACTCCTAACACCATTATAACAAACTTTGTATACATCATATACATCCACAAACCTGCACTTAATAATGATAAAGTTTACTATGGAATTCTATAAATATTGTTTTTCACATAGTTTATCACTAAGAAAGTAATTGTAACAATCCACATTAAATAATTTAGTATCAAATTTCATATCAAAATATGAAGGTAAAGATAGTGTATTGCATTTTAAAATGCAGTTTCACCGGGGGTTAGATAAACAGACTTTACTCCTCTTCACAGTTTGAACTACATAACTACAACACACAATCTATGCTTAATCAACTTTTGATTGAAGACCGAAGTACAAAAAACTGTAAATTTAGGAATTTATGAAAGTATGAACAGTACAAATAAGTCATTGTTACATATACTGTTCAAATATTTGTTCTGTATAATGACAATATCCAGCCATTTAAAAAGGTGCAACAAAAACTTGTGTAAATACAATTTTTTTAAATAATTCATTCTGATATTCATTTTTATCAAATATTTTGCATAAAAATCTAGCCTTGTGTAAATTAATTCATTTATTCCATGATGAAAACTTTGGTCATTTTTGTTTTATATTTGAAATTTTTATCCAAAGAAATAGGAAAATATGCAAACTTCAAATGTAATCTTATACCTTCCAAGTAAATCTATTATCATGACTTAATATGTTTCATACAATGTACATGTATATATATTTTTATTCATAATTTAATGAAAGCTTTATGATTTGTTCAGTGTCAGTCTGGAAAATTACGGATTTTTTTTAACACTATCTACAAAATTTACAGTAATTTCAAATAAATCCAAACAAAATCATGCCTGCTTCTGGTTTATATGTACATGTATTTATTTATCTCCCTTCTCCTGCCTCCTGCTCTGTCCCATAGTCTTTATAAGTCATTGGGGATTTTGATTCTGAAATCATGTGCCCAAATTCAGGAGACGGACAGAAATAACAGCAAAATTGTCTTTTGTATTGATTACATTTGTACTTTTTCATGATTTCAATTTGAAAGACAAAAGATCTCCATATCTATGATTTTGGAGTCATAAAAGATTTTAAATTTCTTTTACCATACAATCTTCCAGATGTTTTAATCTCCTTTCCCAACCAACTCTCTCCCTTGTTGCCTCCCCACCTGCACCCTCTCTCCCTTCTCCTGTCCATCCCTTCATATGTAATGCTTAAAAAATATATGTCAGTTGACTGGTTAGTCTTTTTTTCCTAGGTTTTCAAAACGTGGGTAATATGAATGCAGAATATCTGACACTACTGTGTCTGAGGACCATTTTGTGTTTGTCAATCAAGTGGTGTGAGTTGCTAATAATGGCTGAAAACCACATGGCATTCTGTAGATGTTTTTTTTATATACATGTATCTTTTTCCTTAGTCTATTTCCAAGGATATTAGTATATACATGTACTCCACATCCTTTTATTTCTATTTATACAATATTACAATCAATGCATTATCCACAAATACATTGGAAATGAAAGGACTTCTATAGACGTACATAGTACATTTAACAATGTATGTGCCTGTACACAAAATTCAACCAAAAAATTTACATCTGCAAAAATCCCAACTAGCCAATTAATAATGAAACAGAATTCATCAAAATATATCTATACTCTAAACAATAATTTTCATTCCTGACACTTCTATTTCAGCACAACATGAAATCTCAAACCACTCCAGAATATATATGAAAATCAATGTCATTTAAACAGATCCCTTTCAAAACAAAATCATAAATTTCCCAGCACAGACAAAATAAATTTCAATATCACCGCATGGTTTTGCATTTAATGTTATGATTCAACATTCATTAAAAACACCTAGAATAAAATATTCAGGTGAACGATACAGAAACCAATAATAGGTTTAATGGTTACGTAAAAATATCAAATACAAATAAGGATATAATACAACAGATTCTACCAACAAAAATTTACATCAAACACTAACCGGTTTCTAATTATATTTTTTTAAAAACTGCCTATTATCACATGATTATTGGACAATGACAGTATCGTAAAATGAGAAAGCATCACATGTTCCCATGAATAAAGGCAGAAATTATGTGTGATTCTACCCTATTTTTTGGCACCTACACCAAAGATTGTTTTTGAAATTTTTCAATAAGCAATGTTAAAGTCAGAATGTCTCTGCGGCTGACTTCAATTCAATGTTAATAAAATGCTCCGCTGGGCGCAGCTAGATACGACCGCAGATGTCGAACCCTGAATAGTTGGGGCAATTATGAACACAACATTCAAGCTTGATACAATACTGAATTTGGATTGTGAATAAATATTTGACACAGCATAGGTTTCTGACACAGAATGAATGTTGTCTAAGAACTTAAAAATTTTTAATTTACCTATTCAAACCATATCAGTATTTTTTGTTTTTATATATAAATCAGAAATAACCAATTTAAAATTGGGCACACATATCAATTTCTTGCTATTGCGCAATACTGTGCAATTGAAAATTTCTTCAAATATTTGACACATAATAGGTTTCTGACACAGAATAACTGAAACCAAAGAACTTAGAATTGGTCATATGATTTCAATTTATATTCAATTTTTTGCTTCTTGTGCAATACAATATGCTGTGGAGAATTGCCCCCCCCCCCCCCCCCCCCCAAAAAAAAAAAAAAAAAATTTACCCCTTTTTTAGCTTTTGTGCAATACACTATGAAGTTGCACATTGACTCCCCCTCCCAAAAAAAAAAACAACAAAAAACAATAAAATTTATTGTAACCCCCCCTTTTTTGCTAAAAAAAATTTGAAATTTCCTTTTTAATTTATGAATTATGAAATGAGAAAAAAATTGCCCCCTCCCCAATTTCTCATTCCCCCCCTAAATTTTGTTTTCACCCCCCCCCCCCCCCCCCATTTCTCTTGATACTTTGCAACCATAACAGCCCATTTAAATACACCATAACGTATTAAAATAGAAAATGACATCATAGTCATGGATGGCAAATTTTAAATATGCATAATTTAAAAGCAGTTTAGATGAGATAAACAAAAAAGCTTCATCAGCACATATTCAAAATTTGAGATAAAAAAAAGAGTTATCCCTCTTTGTACATATTTTTATAATCATGTTGTCATATTTGCTCTAAGTCATATTTAATTGTTAGCAGTAGTATGTATGTTAGTATCATATAATTTTAAAATTTCTGATTTGTAAGTTTATTCAATATATATGTTTGGATTGAAGTCATTGTTGGGTGTTACTGAAGTTATCCTTTAATTGTAATGTAAATAATGTAAATTGGTTTAAATTATACTGATTCTTGCTATTGCACAATACTGTGTAATTGAAAATTTATTGAAATATTTGACACATAATAGGTTTCTAAAACAGAATAACTGAAATAAAGAACTTAGAATTGGTCATATGATTTGAATTTATATTCAATTTTTGAATTCTTGTGCGATACAATATGCTGTGGAGAATTGCCCCCACCCCCCCAAAAAAATAATTTACCCCTTTTTTAGCTTTAATTTTGGACCCCGATTTGGACCAACTTGAAAACTGGGCCCATAATAAAAAAACTAAGTACATGTTTAGATTCAGCATATCAAAGAACCCCAAGAATTCAATTTTTGTTAAAATCAAACTAAGTTTAATTTTGGACCCTTTGGACCTTAATGTAGACCAATTTGAAAACGGGACCAAAAATTAAGAATCTAAATGCACGGTTAGATTCGGCATATCAAAGAACCCCAATAGTTCAATTTTCGATGAAATCAAACAAAGTTTAATTTTGGACCCCGATTTGGACCAACTTGAAAACTGGGCCCATAATAAAAAAAACTAAGTACATGTTTAGATTCAGCATATCAAAGAACCCCAAGAATTCAATTTTTGTTAAAATCAAACTAAGTTTAATTTTGGACCCTTTGGACCTTAATGTAGACCAATTTGAAAACGGGACCAAAAATTAAGAATCTAAATGCACGGTTAGATTCGGCATATCAAAGAACCCCAATAGTTCAATTTTCGATGAAATCAAACAAAGTTTAATTTTGGACCCTTTTGGCCCCTAATTCCTAAACTGTTGGGACCAAAACTCCAAAAATCAATCCCAACCTTCCTTTTGTGGTCATAAACCTTGTGTTTAAATTTCATAGATTTCTATTTACTTATACTAAAGTTATTGTGCAAAAACCAAGACAAATGCTTATTTGGGCCTTTTTTAGCCCCTAATTCCTAAACTGTTGGGACCAAAACTCCCAAAAACAATCCCAACCTTCCTTTTGTGGTCATAAACCTTGTGTTAAAATTTCATAGATTTCTATTTACTTATACTAGAGTTATTGTGCGAAAACCAAGAAAAATGCTTATTGGGCCCTTTTTTGGCCCCTGATTCTTAAACTGTTGGGACCAAAACTCCCAAAATCAATCCCAACCTTCCTTTTGTGGTCATAAACCTTGTGTTTAAATTTCATAGATTTCTATTAACTTATACTAAAGTTATAGTGCGAAAACCAAATGTCTACAGACTCCGACGGACGACGGACGACGACGACGACGACGACGACGCCAACGTCATACCAATATACGACCGCAAAAATTTTGCGGTCGTATAAAAATTAGTAAAATATAAAATATGTCCCTGCTTATACATGTGTACCTACCCTATTTTTTATCTTGATGTAATAGAAATCAAACATTTTTTTTTACTTGGCCTAAAACATACATTGTACCTGTACACTAGATGTATAATACTAAATACTGCCTTAAATAATGTATCCGATTATTTGTTAATTATTGCAAGAGATGTACGAATTTAAAAATAATCTGAAATGCTATTTCACTGCATTTTGGTTTAATTTCATATCTAAATCTTCCTTGAAATTACATTTACATGTTGTTTTTTTGTTGTTGTTGAAATATACAATAAATTGGCTATAAGTTAATCTTTTAACTGGTACAGATACATCAGTAAACAAATTTTATTAAAGAATTAAGCAAATACCATGAAATAGAAATGTAGAACTTCACTTTTTTCACTACAATATAAAATTTTCACAATATTATATCATATTAAATTAGAAATTAAACTGTGATATATATATATACCATTTAACACGTTTTAAGAGGCAAACATGATTAAGATAAATTCAAATACAAAATTGTATGAAATTACCTTAAAGTCATATAAGAATGTATAACTTAATAATTAAAAGTGGCTGGCTATCATAAATTGGCTTAATGATTGCATAATGAAATTTCTTATCTAAATTAAATAAATGTCTATGTACACAAGCCACACTTAAATTTTGTATCAACACAACAAATTGTATTTTTAGCAGTGACTTGTTATATTATTCATACAAATGTAAATGTATATGAAAGGTTTATTCTAACCATTTATGCAGGATCCTTTAGACAAAATTAAACTAACGCTTTTGTTGTCTTTGCAAATAAATGTACCATTTGACATGTATTTATTTTTTTTAAATTAAAAAAAAAATCACCTTTTAAAAATTAAATATAAAAAAAAACAACTGCTTCATTTTCTATCAATTCCTTATCGTTTTCTGGCAAATCACACCTTAAAATAAAAAGATAGTTGCATTGCATAATGCAAATCTATTGCGTTACGATTAAAATTAGGATATTTAATTTAAAGAAAAATTACCGTAATGTAACAGCACAGGCGCGACAGGTAACTAAGGTAAAAATTGGAAACACTTACTGATGAGTTTACTTACCTCTGGACCATTTCGTTTACACATAACAGAGAATGAATAAACACTATAATCCAATACGGGAAAACAATTTTTCTGTTTTTTATGTTATTCGGTCAAATTCGTAAAACTCATGTGCGTGTCGCCATTTTAACATATCACGTGATTACGCCAGGTGATAACGAGGCCAGTATCAATGGAAAAGTTATACCGTATGTTTCCTAAAGTTGGCACTGTGTTGTAATTATACAGACCTATTTGAGCCATGTATCTGTATCAGTTGTTAGACTTGCAACGATATGATCAAGGCCTTACATGTTTGAGGAAAGTTCAATTTTGTTCTTTTCGGTAATATCGTACTTTGATCTAATAGTAAATCGACCTCCTACGGGTACAGACTGTGCACCTTTCACTATAAATTACCTAATATATTCTATCTTTGTTATTAGTACAGAAAAGTGAAATTTAACAAATAGCTCGATATTTTCAGAGACATATAAAACATATGTCTCTGATATTTTCAATAATACTTTGTATTACATGATATCATATAGTTGATCATAGTTAGTCAAAAGTGCTGTCGCGATAACCTAGACTATGCGAAACACCGAGGAAAGTCTAATTTTTATCTCAGTTTACCTAAATGAAATAAAGTTGATATAGACAAAGGAATATCAAAGCAATAAGACAGAAGGAAGTGTATACAACGAATTTCATAAATCTCAGCAATATCCTTCACCACAAAACCGGAGTAAAATTTAAAATTTCTCCATATTTCAAAGACTAAGAAAAAAGTCCATTGCAACCAAGATTTTCACTTAAAAACGGACATTGCGGAACCACAATTCCGATGACCTGAAGTCTAAACCCCCTGACTGCTCCTAGCTGTTCGATATCTCAATTCAATTATAGTCATGCGTGTCATGTTATATCAATCTATCTTAATTAATCTATTTGATAATCAAACGCTAAAAAATATGCTAGCCAAAGGTCCCAAATACTGAGAAACTATTGGAAATATATCAAATTGCTGATGGATTCTGTTGAGGACTATTCCAGAAAATGGACTTCAAAGAAACAGGAACCCGCTGACACATTTTTAGAGTGGATGAGGGCTATTAGGTTAACGGTACAGGTCCGAATTAAAAAACCCAAGGGTCTATGAGCACTAAAGCTACAACCATCTTTAGAGAGACTAAGGTTGTTGAAACATTGATTGGCCTCCATGACAAATAAATAATTGTCCCAGCGGACAAAGCCCCAAATAAAATCACAAAAAATATTATTTTGTGTGTCTTAGATATGAGTTGGGAATAGATAACACTGCGGATAACCCAACTTATACACTCACCACACTCACTTAACAGGAAGTCCTTGATAGCCACATGATCGTTCTTCATTCCTTTGGCATTTCTACAAAGGGCGAAGAAATGGACGTTTCTGGTCTTTATTGGATTCCTAAACTACACAAGAATCCGTTTAAACAAAGGTACAATGCTGGGTTAGCTAATTGCTCTACAAAACCTCTTTCAAAGACTGACATGTATTATGAGGACCTGCAGAATTACTGTGAAACATCATATTCCACCAGTGGCGTCAATCAGATGTGGATTCTAAAATAATTACTACCATATCTAAAATCAAAATCTTTGGCTACATGCAACAGTATAAAACCTTCGACCTCTCTACACTCTACACTACCATACTATATTCTCAATTAAATTATCGTTTGAAACAAGTAGTTCATCAATGTTTTTTTTTTCAAGAAAAATGGCACACACAGGTATAAATTTCTAGTTTTAGGCACAGAAAAGGCTTATTTCGCGAAGAGCCACACTGATTCTGACAAAAAGTATTATGAAGATGAATTTACAAACATGTCAGATTTTATCATAGACAACATATTTGTTGAATTTTGCGGTCGAATTTTTCACAAAAAGATCGGCATTCCAATGGGAACCAACTGTGCTCCTGTCCTCGCCGATCTGTTTCTGTACTGATATGAAGCGGACTTTATTCAAGGGCTACTACGTGAAAACAAAAGGAAACTAGCCAAATCCTTTAATTTCACTTTTCATTAAAAAAGATGACGTGTTATCGTTATATAACGATAAATTCCAATACTTTATACATCTCATATACCCCAGTGAGCTTGAAATTAAGGATACTACAGATACATCCATATCCGCTTCAGATTTGGATTTGTTTCTTGAAATAGACGATGAGGGACATTAGAAGACAAACTGACTTTATGACAAAGGTGATGAATTAATTACAGTGTTAATTTTCCCTTTTTGAGTAGCAATATACCAGCGTCGCCTACATATGGCGTCAACGTTTCTCAGCTTATCCGATATTCAAGGGCATGCGTGAGTTACCATGACTTTCCACAAAGAGGATTACTACTGTTAAAAAGCTTCTTAACCAGGGTTTTATCGGGGATAGTTGATGTCATCACTGAGGAAATTTTATGGTCGTCATCACGAATTGATTGACGTTACAGTATTCCAATATCTAAGATGTTGAACCTGTTCCCACTATCGTAACATTTCATGTACCTCCACCGATTTGTGACTGCCACCATATTGACTTTGTTGAAATTCACGACCTGTGCCGTATACGGAGCAGGAATTTAACTGCTTACCTTACCGGAGTACCTGTGTTTACTCCTGGTTTTTATAGGAGTTCTAGTTGTTCACTGTTTTTTTAGTTTTCGGTGTTTTATGTGCTTGTGGTTGTTCATTTGTCTTTCTGCGTGGGTTTGTCTCCGTTTTTTTTTTTTTTTTGGTTTGCCGCTTAGGTATATATTTGTCCCTTCATGTCATAATGTAAAGTGACTAGGAACAAATTATTTCAAAACCCGATAAAAAAACATCAGTACACACACCTATTTGAACTTCTCCCTATCCCGGGTAAAAAATTTGAGTGAAATGTTCTGATCAGTTGTCTACAGGTGAAATAATTACATTGACGTACAAGAAGTGTATGACAGTTATATTAATTCGACTCTTATATATATGGCACGTCAAACGTTTCAATAAAAAAAAAAATATTGATTCAAAAAATTAATTTATGTTCAAAACTTACAAATATATATGCAATATTTTTCTATATATATTCAAAATATAAAAATGTATGTGCAATATTTTAAATATAAATGTGCTTAGGGTTAGGGTTAACCCTTACCCTAACCCTTACCCTACCATAACCTTACCCTAACCAACCCTAACCTTAGCCCAACTCTAACCCTAACACTAACCCTAACTCTAACCCTAACTTTACATATATATTTGTAAATTTTAAACATAATTTTTTTCTTTTTTTGAATATATTTTTGTAAGTTTTGAAAATAAATTTTCATTTTTTTAATATATATAGAAAAATATTGCATATATATTAGTAAATTGTAACATCAGAAATTTTAAAACCAGCTTGCAAATTCGCCCAGAAAGAACTTGTTCAAAGTCAACAGAACCAGAATAAATATGATCGAAATGCTATATAGTTTCCATCGCTGAAAACAAAACGTATGATTGACACTTTGACAAATCACTGAAATGAGGTGTTATTGTAAAGAAATGCGTTCAACCAAGACCATCGAGTCGAACAGGATTTTGATGAATGGCATCTAGAGACCGATAACAAATCCGAATCCAAGCCTGTAGCTGGACTAGTAGTGGTCGAGTATTAAAACTAGGTCGTCAAATGGGAAAATCTTCAACAAAGAGCAACAACTCAAGATCTAAATGGCACTTATGAAGCGGTATGTGCGTCATAAATATTTATTTATGCCTAGGCATAAATACTTATGGTTAGCCTTAAATCGATTTATGCCTAAGCATAAATACTTATGGTTAACCCTCAAACGATTTGTGCCTAGGCAGAAATCGATTTAAGGCTAACCATAAGTATTTATGCCTAGGCATAAATAAATATTTACGACGCACATACCGCGTCATAGGCACTCATGTGGAGGCAGAGGTGTCACGAATTAAATAAATGAAAGCATAAATAGCAAATAAACACAACATATTTTATCTTTATTTAATTAAATACATATATATCGGATTTTTTCCGTGCCTTTTGCATTTAGCTTTTTTTTTACAAAAAAATAAAAATAACTCCAGAAATTAGTGTCCATTGACAGTTTCACACACTTTTACCGCCAATACTAATACTTTCGTCATGTTCCTGGCCATAATCTATTGCGAATTTGGCGCCACTCAAAAAATAATATGCTGTTGCTGGGGAATTACTAGGTTGAGGTATAACATTCAAATCACTTAATTTTTCGGGCATTAAATAAAATGGCTGCGGCGTTGTGCTCGGAGACCTGGTCACTTCACAATGTTCATCTTTTGCCCTTCTTATCGCATTTATTAATTCCTGGAGATGGCGAATTTTATATGCCATTCTGGACACTGGACTTGGGCGTACATCACTACCATGTAAGTATGTTAAAAGTTCGACCATTTCCGTCGACATGTCGAACTTCGTCTGATCGGTAGCAAGGTATGACGACGATTTCAAATAATACGCGATAATTGTACGTTCCTTAGACAGGTTTGGCGGGGGTGGAAAAGGACTGCTTCTGTCCGTTGACACATTGAGACATTCCTGTGGTAATTTTTGGAGTTCACCAGACAAAACTATAATCTTAAATATATCTTTCTGATCACATCCTAATAAAATCTTTGATTTGGAACTGTCGTCCTGGATTGTTTTCACGTTCCATAATAGCTGAAGCACAGAACAAAACTGACGGACTATTTTTTCATGCAGATCACATCCCTGTTGGTAACAAACTATTAGACTGTCATGCGGCGTTTTCCTGTCTACTGTTTTGCAACCTGAAACCAAAGGTTTTATCGTCTATTTACTATAGTTTTATTCATACCGTGGTGTTATGAAAGAGGAAACCCCTCTGTTTTAGACCTTAAATTAACATATAATTACAAGGATTGACTATAATTTTGTTTTCTGTCTACTCAGAATGATATTATTATTTAGATTACATCATGTGATAGAGGTTATCTCATCATAGATCTAGACAAAAAAATAGTTAATCCTTAACTGATGTACATGCAATGAGAATAATGCAGACATGTATCACAGATCAATGCAAACGTCGGCCAGTAATTAAGATTCCGCTTATATAATTAAGGTTTGCTCAATGCTATAAATGTATTATACCAATTCTCTAAAACTGTTGGTCGGTCTGAATTCTCGTAATTTTTCTGTTTTAGAAAATGCCGGATATAGAAAGCCAAGAAGCAATAAAATTAAAAAATGTTATGGTCAACCCACTAAATACATTGGTTCTGACATCTGCGTGATGTGTGGTGTTCGTCTATATCATTAAATGTACTAAATTAAAATTAAATTTCATAAAATCCTTTTGCATCGGCCCTTGGTCTCTTCTGCGAAACAACCTATAAAGCTTGCTCATCTTGATAAGGGACGAGGTGGACATATAATTTATATTTTCTTTACTTTCTTTTTAAACACGCCCGTGTGGGGAGAATCATACATATATATACTGTTATTAATCAGTATTATTGTTTAAAAAAGAAGTATTATCTGTATTTATGTATCTAATCAATGTGTTGTATTGTGTTGTCATTGTATATGCCTCTTAAATGGGGCACTTAATTGGTAAAAAAAAAACTTGAACTTGAACTTGAACTTGTACTTACAAACAATTGGAAATGTGCACCAACAAATAAAAACAACAATACTTGTGAGTAGCAAAATGGTGACAACTGACATTATGGGTACTACTACGCCATGGATTTCTTTTGTTTCTGGTACATCTAAAAGACGAGAAAAAGAAAACACTCAGCAGCAGAAAAAAAGTTAATTGTCTCAGAAATAATTAAAACTTAGAGGGTTTATCAACGTACCGAACCAAACGAAAGTGAAACATGTTAATTACACCACCAGTTTACCTCCTGCACTGGTGTAAAACAGAAAATATTTACCTTTATACAACCTAAAAGGATATAAATGCGGTTGACATTTTAGCATCAAATTAAATCTAAAGCACAGAAGAAATCAAATACGACTTACGTGCCTGTGTCTGTTTTCCAGGTACTGCGAAGACGTCACTCTTCTTTCTTTCACAGCCTCGACAAACTTTCTTTCCAAGAGCTTCGATATAGCATGGACATGTAGATTGTGACATGTCACTTTTCACGTCTTCTAACTGAAAGAAAAAAATTAGACATAGTTTGAACAAGTAAATTCATATCTTTCGAGAGACTTAAACTAGAATACAGTCGACCAAGGAGTGAAAAGTGAAAAACAAAGAAATGGTATGGAAAAGAACAAAAAGGAGCAAAATCAAAGCAAACAACCGGTAACAGCAGAAACACGGCTATGTCATTCAAGGAGTTCAAAAGGACGTTTTTTTCCAAAATTTTTAATTTCTCATTAAAAGGTACTTAATTTTTGGGGCCTCGGTGGCCGAGTGGTCTAGGTAGTTCGTCACGACTACTAATGATCACTAGCTTGTCAATGCTGAGGTTGTGAGTTCGAATCTCACCTCGCCGTAATATTGGCTGAAATATCGCCAGCTCGGCGTAAAACAATATTTAATCAATCAATCGAATCTCACCAGTGGCGGGGTGTGTTCGACTCCAATCTGAGTTGACTTTCCTACCGAAGGTCGGTGTCTCTCTCCGGGTACTCCGGCTTCCTCCACCAATAAAAACTGGCCGCCGCGAAATAGCCAAATGTGCTGAAAACGACGTAAAACCCCAACTAAACAAACAAACAAACAAATGTTAACAACAGGCATGGGGTAATGCAAATGTGTAATTGTAATGCATGGTAATGCATTACATTTTCCGAAGTAATTGCAAGTAATGTGTAATGCAGGATTTTTAGCATTACATGTAATTGTAATATAATGCATTACTTTAGCAAAAATCTGTGTAATTTCATGCATTACATTGCATTACATGGCATTACATAAACATAACATCAAATTTTGTAACTCATCTTAAGGTAAGATTTTCAATAATTAAGATATTGTATTAATATGTAAGAAATATTTCACAAATATATAAATAAAAAAATAAAAATAAAATTTGTATAAATACTAGAATGTCCAAATTACAATTTTAAAAGAATAACTGTATATCAGACAGACTGAGTTATCTTTTTTAATGTCTTTTTATTTCATTCTATTTCCTGCATTTTCCTGTATAAACAAAAATTATATATGAAAAGCTATACTGTAAAAGTTTTCCATTGTTGTCAAAAGATGAATGAATATCTCGTCTTGATGAAATAACAGATAATTGAACATTGTCATAAAACACTAATTTGTTTGTTTTACAATCAATCTTTTCTCCATTTGTCATAAATTAAGCTCTATGTTTATTACATAATAAGGAAAGATTAGTAAATATTTTGATTGAAATTAAAAAAAAAAACAAATGTATTTTTATAAACGAAAAGTTAACATTAAGTTAAAATATATATTAAACTACATCTCTGTAATTTCTTTTTAGAGAAAACACAGAGATGTATACATTGATATCTTAAAACCAAAGACAGAAGAGCAATCAGCTTTGAATTTTCTTTTCACTTGATAATAAAATTTACAAATGTAATGTGTAATTCAATGCATTACTTTGCAAAAGTAATTGTAATGTAATGCATTACTTTGATAAATTCATGTAATGGTAATTGTAATATAATGCATGGTTTTGTCAAAGTAATTGTAATGTAATGCATTACATTGCAATGTAATTCGCCCCATGCCTGGTTAACAATTTTGCGTTCGCATGGTTTTGATATACTCTTCATAAGGCACCTGAACGACGTGCGCTTTGTTTAAGAACCCCTAGCGATCCTATTGTACTAGTATTCAAATTTATTTCTGTTGAAAATATAAAACGGACAGAACTACAAATTTGTGACGAAATTCCGCGTTGTGCATTGAAATGCTTGAAAGTCTGGGCTTTTGTGCTCTGTGATGACGATAATATTTCATAATTCAGAATCGTTTAAAATTTAATAAACTTCCTTTGCAGTAATATATGTCAGCAACGAAAATATAAAGGATAAAAAGAAGTATTATTACATTTACATTGAATTTTCACTGACCTGATAATAATATAATCCCTTTGGAAGATTTCTGATCTCGACCATGGACTGTAACGGAAACGATAGAGTATTAAACAATAATAAGGAAGAAGAAAATTTTATTGGCATGAAATCATTCAAAAGTCTAAGCCAAGAACAACGCTAAATAATTTAGTATTGGATGTAACGCGTCATTTGATTGGTCAATTTTTTTTCGTCTATCAGAATTCCGTCGTTTTAGAAATCAAAACAACTTTGGAATTAAATTATAAGGATTGACTGTAATTTTGTTTTCAGTCTATTCGAAATAACCGCAATGCACATGGTGTACACTTTTAAATAACCCGCTACGTTGTGGGGGGGGGGGGGCTTTAATTTTTTCATTAAAAATCAAAGATTTTGAGAATTTACTGTATAAAGATAAAATATTGGAAAACCTTCATGGGTGATTAATTTAATACTTTGATATAATGTCTGTTGCCATTCTGAATGGCACAATTGGATTTCAATGTTTGCCATTCTATAAATTCTAAATATCCTGGAAGGCCCTTGGACCTTCCACTTTTACGAAAAGTACAATGCAACCATATATTAAAATAATCAACTGTGAAATAGCAACTGCTTGGAATTATTGAATTTGAAACATTTCAATTCCATCTTTGGTAAATATCCTGAAAGATTATCAGGCCTTTAAATTCTGGGAATGTTCCTATAGCAACCATAAACCCTGAAATATTAAGTATTTTGATCAGTTGAATCTCAAATAACTACAATTTCATCATATGTAAATAGATTGGAATTTCATAACAATTGCTTGGAACAATTGAATTCCAAAGATGCTGCAAATCTGTCAGATTTTGCATCTTAACAATGCCCATTACATTTATTTGTTCCAATGAGGAACCAGAGTGAGTTATCTTTTCCTAACCAATGTAGGAAAGGGAGATAATTAAATTCTCTCCCTTTTGTCATGAGGCTAAAAGGGAGACAAAATTATTATCTCCCTTACCTACATTGGTTAGGAAAATATAACTCACTCTGGTTTCTCATTGATCGTCAGTAAGTTAGATAGTATTGTGTTTGTACATTTCATGTTGTCTTAGCAAATAAATAGTTTAAGGCCACACCAAATTGATCTTTAGTTCTTTGGATTTCGCCGGTCCGATTGTTGGACTATGTAAAGAAAAAAAACTTTTTATCGCTCCATTTTGCAAAAATGCTGAACAATCGCCCCGAATTCTTCATTTTACAAAAAATTAAAAATAAAAATTGTTCGCCAGCTCCTAATATTTTGTAAGTATTGTTATTTTTACCCCTTTTTAAAACATTTTAGCTAAAAAATGTGTGCCGCATGTAAATATGATTTTCGCCCGAAAAAAAACTCTTCCTCAAGAAAAAAAAATGAAATTAAAATTTCGCCCTCTCGCACCTATTTGTGCAATCCAAAATCCAAAGAACTAAAAATCAATTTGGTGTGGCCTAAGAAACTAGTACATAAATGTTATTAAAGTTGAATACAAATATACCCCATTTACAATAGTAGAACTGACAAAACTGTCATTCTTATGATAAAGATTGAACACTACAGACTGCGTCCGTTGTATAGCAAAGACAATCTGGACGTAGTTATCAGATACATTCAGGTAAGATGTTGCTTCCCACTGAACCTCTAAAAATAAAACAAAACTAAATTTGAAAAATAAAGATTGAAAAATCACCAGCGTACATGTATATTTAGATTTTTTAAAATGTGGGTCGGAACATGAGTTTGTACTTTGTTCTTTTTAAAGTTATTTGAATTTCGCATTAAATATGAAAGGGGTATGGCATCTTTTTTCCCTGAATAGCATAAGCGTCGTAATAAGTGAAGGTAATAATAAAGTAAGGCGATTTTGTATGTCCATCCACTTATTTACAATACCAAGTGTGATAAGAAGTTTTTTAACCAATTTGAAAAATAGTTTATTACTTCGGATGTCCAGATATTTGGATGGATGGATGGATGGATGGATGAATTATTGTTTAACGTCCAGTGGCAACCAGGTGCATATCAGGACGAGAACATGTTGATATGATAATGAATATGATCCCTGCTTTGTACTAGACCGACACGCTAAGTCGGATTTTTAATGTGCTAGTTCACGAGGTAACTGTCAGCAGGAAGACATATCACCTCACTCGGACACATTATACTGACTCCGAGCCGACCAGTCTTTGCTCTTACTCCTAGATGCCGCGTGCTTGGCAGAGAAGCAGCAAATACCAATTTTAATGTCTTTGGTTTGACCCGGCCGGGGATCGAACCCGCGACCTTCCGCACTCGGGGCGAGCACGCTAGCATGAGACCACCGAGGCGGTCCGAGATATGTGGCAATGAGCTTTAAATGCTGACGAGACATGGTTTATTGAAATATACATATATAACGTCATCATGATAAATATATTTATACATACTCTTTAGTGACCCTTTGTGTATCAGTGGATATATATTGACCACAGGATCATTTTCCTCTCTCATGTTGTCTGGTAATAATGTCTGGAACCGATACTGTATAAACGTAAAAGGATATACAATATTTTTGGTGATTTCTTTAAGAATGTTTGGACACAAATTTTAAGGCACACTCCCGATGGACCTAGATTTTCCGTTTCTGCGTGATAAAAAGTCAGCCTTACTTTAATCTTTGAATAAAACAACATGTGTTTTTGTTCAGAGAAACAAATTAGTCTGTCATGTGTCGCCCCGAAATAATTGTCTCATCACCCAGAAAAGGAACAAAACTAGGTTCAGTGGTTGGGCACTATTGATGAGACGGGACTTATTAAAATATGCAGTGCATCGAAAAGAGTATCATAGTTTGTTGACAAAATAGATCTTCTGTTTTTGTCACAGTTTTAACTGGTGTTTTACATGTTTAATATTTCGATCCTTCCATCAATACAATAAAAACACTGGTTATATCGTACATAACAGAGAGTCTGGTATCTTCTAGTGTGGCTATGCACATCTTCAGACCTGTCACGTGACTTCAATGACAAAATACTAGTGCACATCTTGTACCATTTACTGCATTGTAGCCTTTCTTTAAACAATCAGACAAAAAGCTGTGATGAATGTCATTGAAAGACTTCAAGAAGAGTATCATGTGCAGAACACAAGAATAAGCGTCATATCAAAGCACAGGCATAATCTAACGTCTAATATGTAGACCAATTCTACAGTAATATCCCTTTTTACTTACCGTTTGACGGATAGAATGGTCATTTCTGGTAAGTAAAACCATCTGGCATATAACATCCCTTTTTACTTACCGTTTGACGGATAGAATGGTCATTTCTGGTAAGTATAACCATCTGGCATATAACACTCTCTGCACTGAACAGAATCTCAAAACCTGCCAAATTCTGGTGGTTTTCTAAAAAGAAAATTACGAGTTACGAAATGAACTGAGAATCAAACTTATTTATGGTGTTTAGAACTTATTACAACTGAGGCATGTTGTGAGATGCTAATCAAATACATGTGTACATCAGATAGATGCCACCAGGAAAAATGAAAATAATTTAAATCATAATTTGAAGGCAACATGCATAAAAGCCGTAGCGAGCAATAGTAGGTTTTACTACACTGAAGTAACTGGGTGCAAATTATTTAAAGATTAATATTCTCTCCTGTTGAAAGGTTACAGTACAATGAATACGATGGTCGCAATATGGGTTCTCAGAAGTTTAACAGTGACAGACAGTAGACTATGACTAAGCAGGAAGTCCATCGTATGTTCATAGAATATTTGACAAAAAAATCAGTAACAGTTATAATACCTCAGGAATATACAATTGAATCGATGGTCATTTTAGATAGTAAGCAGTTTTTATCGAATTAATGAAACTAACCATAAATCCACATTACGGACCCGTTGCACATCTGTATCCGACTTTTCGGAACATCCCATTCCTCTGGCAAACTTTCTACATAGTTTATGCTTGAGCAATCTATAAGTAGTAATACTTTTTTGACTATTTCTGACAGTCTATCATGACTTAGATAACTCAGTATCCTTTCCTTACTCATTAATTAAAATAAATTCATACGGTTTTAAGGGACCGTTCAATATTTTTCAGAGGGATGGACCGGGTGAATGTTAAAATTTGTTTCATAAAAAGTTAATGCACATCCTTTTGAATTGTGCAAAAAAGTGTTTGCCCATCTCCAGATTTTGTAAAAAAAAAGTTGTTGCCCTGCTATAACTAAAGGACAATCAATAATGATTAGCTTCTTTTTCTACTTGAAGGTATTATAAATTTAGCATGTTTATGTCTAGAAATTACAGCCCAAATAGAATTTTGGTATAATACAGAATACAAATGTATCTGTTAATTACACACACACACACACACACACACACACACACACACACACACACACACACACACACACACATATATATATATATATATATATATATATATATATATATATATATATATATATATATATATATATATATATATATATATATATATATAAATTTGAATATATGAAAATAAGGATATATGATATACTTAGTACTAAATTTGATGGTTTTTGCACATGTGTAACGACCGGAGGTGAACAACCCATATCTGCACACCCCAGCTAATAAGGCATTATTCAGGTGCTGTTTGAACGTACCCGGACTGATATGGCCATATCTATGGTGGCTGGTTAAGGCCATTTCGAGCTTCATATTCTATAGGGCGAAAACGCGAAATGGTCTTAACCGGCCACCATACCTATGTCTTTTATATAAAAAAAACTTTCAACCTGTCAGTAAAGTCGAAGTCTGTTTAAATCGTAAGTCTTCGAGAGATGCACTTACTCAACACAAAATAGTCCCTAAAAGGTGTCACTTCATTTTTCTAATATGTCTTTTATTCGGTTGATAGAGAGAAAACCATTTTTTCATAATATACCATTTTGAAGGGTCAGATGTCAGATGTCAGGCTGATATGAATACACAATAATTTTATGTGAACTGATGTTATCTGATTTATGGGTATCCACTAACTCTTACAGAATGCACCACAGTTGTCACTCTCAGAGACGAAAAGGCGGAAAGGCGAAATCGTGAAAACGCGAAAACACGAAATCGCAAAGTCGAAAACGCGAAGTCCAAAAACGCGAAAACTAGAAGCGAAACCATTTCGCGTTTTCGATTTCGTGTTTTCGCGTTTTCGCCTTTGCGTTTTCGCGATTTCGACTTCGCGTTTTCGTCCTGTAGAATATGAAGGGCGAAAAGACGAAAACGCGAAAAAACAAAATGGCCTTAACCGGCCGTAATATATATCAGACCGGTTGAGTCATGTGGTCATGCTGATATGGCTATATCAGACCCGGTGCGTTCGGAATAAGTACTTAAGCATTATTTGATATAATCCCTTGATTCATATCGGACCTCGGGCAAGCCCTCAGTCCGATATTGGAGTCTCGGATGATTGTTACCCGGTCCGATATGGATTAGGTCGTGTATTAATCTATAAACACTAAAAAATACAATATATAATCAAGTACATTTTACTTTTGTCTGGCCCATCCACTATACAATATTAAAAAAAAGATCTTGCCCATCCAAATATTTACCCAGAAAAAGTATTTTCCCCGGCCCATCCCTCTGATCAATATGGAACGGTCCCTAAAGTTTATTTCTATATTCGATAAAACTACAAGGATATGGGGTAAGCGTCAATGAGAAAACATCCCATAGGACTGATAACCGGTCAAGACTCCCATTTCGTGATATTCAACAAATAGCAACATCCCGCAACACAAAATTAGTGATAAATGACCTCGAAAAAGTCGGAAATCCATGCAATAAACATATCAAAGTGCAGATAAGTGCAGAAATAAAACCGAAACTTGCTGGTTACTGATGTAACTGATTGAACAGAAACTTGCCGATAACTGCTGAAACTATAACCAAACTTGCTGGTTACTGATGGAGCTGAACGTAAACTTGCCGATAGCTCCTGAAACTAAACATAAACTTGCTGGCAAGTGATGAAACTAAACAGAAACTTGCCGGTAACTGATGAAACGAAATACAAACTGACTGGCAAGGATGAAACAAAACACAAACTTGTTGCTAATGTATGAAATATATATGAAATTTGCCGGTAACTGATGAAACTAAATCGAAAAATTGACCAACTGATGAGACTAAACAGAAAATTACTTGTTACTGATCAAACTAAACGAAACCGTGTTGTTAACTGATTAAACTAAGCACAAACCTGCTGGTAACTGATTAAATTAAATACAAACTTACCTTTAACTGATGAAACTAAACGGAACGGTGTTGATAACTTATTAAACTAAACAGAAACTTGTTTGTAATTGATTAAGCTAAAGGGAAGCTTTGTTGCTAACTGATGAAACTAAACACAAACAGTTTTTTATACCGCAGGAATTTGCCATTGAATGGTCATTTCAGATAATTAGCAGTTGTTAATGAAACTAACCATAAATCCACATTACGGACCCGTTGTAGATCTGTATCCCACTTTTTGGAACATCCCATTCCTCTGGTAAACTTTCTACATTGTTTATGCTTGAGCAATCTATAAGTAGTAATAACGTTATGTATCGGACTAAGCATAATTATTAATTCATTGACATTATATTTTTACCTTTTCCTGACAGTCTATCATGACCAAGATAATCCATTATCCTTTTCTTACTCATTAATTATATCAATTTCCTACGATTTTAAAGTTTATTTTTTATATTCTATGAAAATACAAGGATATGGGGAAAACATATCATAGGACTCAAAACCGGAAAAGTTTCCCATTTTGTGATATTCAACAAATAGCAAAATCCCGCAACACAAAAAAAGTTTTTAGTCAAAATTAGTGATAAATGACCTCGCAAGCAAAGAAGTCGAAAATCCATACCATAAACAGTAGTATATATGTGGTTCTAAAGTTGGATTTATGGTGGATCATGTGGTGGATCATCCGGAAGTGACGTCAACCGGAAATGACGATGTGTCGACTGCGCATGTTGAGGCGGAACTGGAAGTGGTTTGCGCGCATGCGCAACCGGAAGTGGTGTTTTTATCACCATTTTCAATTATTTGTTTACGGAAGGGACGTTAGCCACGTGCCTGGACCCGGATGTGTCGACTGAGCATGCTTGATCGGAATAAGAATTGGATAAACTCCCTTTTTTCATTCACGGTAGTCTCTGGGTCTGTTATCGGCCTGTATAGGGTAAGGGTCTCACATGCAGTCTGTAGGGACTGATACTCACACAGTTATGTCGAAGTCCGAGAGTATACAGAGGGTACGTGATTGGGTTATTCCCCTTTTTCCCGCGCTTTTCATTCCGGGTGATATTTTCCTTTCGTTCAAGGGAGGACCTTCAGCCAATGGAGGGTGTCCTTAGCAATCGCCTTAGCAACGGCAGTCCATTTCATTGCTTCTTGTTGCTTTTCTCTTGCTCTTCGCTGCTCTTCACTGCTCTTCTCTTGCTCCGTGCTGCTCATCGCTGCTCTTCTCTTGCTCATCACTGCTCTTCTCTTGCTCATCACTGCTCTTCTCTTGCTCTTCGCTGCTCATTGCTGCTCTTCTCTGGCTCATCGCTGCTCTTCACTGCTCTTCTCTTGCTCACCATTGCTCTTCTGTTGCTCATCGCTGCTCTTCACTGCTTTTCTCTTGCTCACCATTGCTCTTCTGTTGCTCATCGCTGCTCTTCTCTTGCCCATTGCTGCTCTTTGTTGCTCTTCTCTTGCTCTTCGCTGCTCATCGTTGCTCTTTTCTTATAACTGCTCATGGCTGCTCTTCTCTTGCTCATCACTGCTCATCTCTTGCTCCGTTCTGCTCATCGCTGCTCTTCTCTTGCTCTTCGTTGCTCATTACTGCTCTTCGCTGTTCATTGCTGCTGTTCTCTAGCTCATCACTGCTTATCACTGCTCATCGCTGCTCTTCTCTTGCTCATCACTGTTCATCTCTTGCTTCGCGCTGCTCATCGCTGCTCTTCTGTTGCTCTTCGTTGCTCATTGCTGCTCATCGCTGCTCTTCTGTTGCTCTTCGTTGCTCCGTTCTGCTCATCGCTGCTCTCCGCTGCTTATCTCTTGCTCATGGCTGCTCTTCTTTGTTCATTGCTGCTCATCACCGCTATTCTCTTGCTCATCACTGCTCATCTCTTGATCCGTGCTGCTCATTGCTGTTCTTCTCTTAATCATCACTGCTCATTTCTTGCTCCGTGCTGCTCATCGCTGCTCTTCTCTTGCTCTTTGTTGCTCATTGCTGCTCATTGCTGAACTTCTCTTGCTCATCACTGCTCATCTCTTGCTCCGTGCTGCTCATCGCTGTTCTTCTCTTGCTCATCACTGCTCATCGCTGCTCTTCTCTTGCTCATCACTGCTCATCGCTGCTCTTCTCTTGCTTTTCGTTGCTCATTGCTGCTCATTGCTGAACTTCTCTTGCCCATCACTGCTCATCTCTTGCTCCGCGCTGCTCATCGCTGTTCTTCTCTTGCTCATCGCTGCTCTTCGCTGCTCATCTCTTGCTTTATGGAAACGCAAAGTCGAGTGGGACGAGCCTCTTTAAGAAGATGTATCATCTATGTGGACAAACATAGCAGTCGATCTAAAGAAAGCAGTGTCACTAGAATTGGACAGACATTATTTCAACGGGAGTATTGATGGAGTGAAGGATTATGACTTGCAGCGCTCTTGGTTGTTCATTGCTGCTCATTGCTGCTCTTCTCTTGCTCATCACTGCTCATCTCTTGCTCCGTGCTGCTCATCACTGTCTTCTCTTGCTCATCTCTGCTCTTCACTGCTCTTCTGTTGCTTATCACTGCTCTTATCTTGATCATCACTGCTCTTCTCTCGCTCCTTGCTGCTCATATCTTGCTCCGTGCTGCTCATCGCTGCTGTTCTCTTGCTCCCTGTTGCTCATCGCTGCTGTTCTCTTGCTCCCTGTTGCTCATCGCTGCTCTTCTCTTGCGAATCGCTGTTCTTCGCTGCTATTCTCTTGCTCTTCGCTGCTCATCGCTGCTCTTTGTTTTCACAGCTCTTTTCTTGCTCTTCGCTGCTCAGTGTTGCTCATCGCTGCTTTTCTCTTCCTCATCGTTGCTCATCTCTTACTCCGTGCTGCTCTGCCCGTCGTCGGTTGTTCACTTAAGCAAGCGTGAGTGTTCGCCTAATGTTTGTCACGCCTGCGTCAGTGAACCACCGACGTGGGGTTATCATCGGTTATAGCAAGAGTACGAGGCAGACCTACGATAAGGGTTAGAGGCAGGACTAGGATTAGGGTTCGAATTAGGGTTAGGGTTAGGACTAGAGTAGCGCAGAGCACGAAAAGACCAGCGATGAGCAGCAATGGGAAGCGAAAAGCAAGAGAAGAGCAGCGAAGAGCAAGAGTAGAGCGGCGGTGAACAGCACGGAGCAAGAGAGCGAAGAGCAAGAAAAGATCAGTTATGAGTAGCACGGAGCAAAAAGAAAAGCAGCGATGGGCAGCGAAGAGCAAGAGAAGAGCAGCGGAGAGCAGCAGTGAGCAAGTGAAGAGCAGCGATGAGCAAGAGAAGAGCAGCGGAGAGCAGCAGTGAGCAAGTGAAGAGCAGCGATGAGCAGCAATAAGCAGCTAAGATCAGTGATGAGCAGCACGGAGCAAACAAAGAGCAGCGATGAGCGAGAAGGGCAAAAGAAGAGCAGCGAAATGCAGCAATGAGCAAGAGAAGAGCAGCGATTAGCAGCGAAGAGCAAGAGAAGAGCAGCAATGAGCAGCACGCAGCAAGAGAAGAGCGGCGATGAGCAGCACGGAGCAAGTGATGAGCAGCAAAGAGCAAGAGAAGAGCAGTGATGAGCAAAAGGAGAGCAGTGATAAGCAAGTGAAGAGCAGCGATGAGCAAGAGATGAGCAGAGAAGAGCAGAGATGAGCAAGACATGAGCAGCGAAGAGTAGAGGTGAGCAAGAGAAGAACAGCGATGAGCAGCACGAAGCAAGAGATGAGCAGTGATAAGCAAGAAAAGAACGGCGATGAGCAGCGGAGAGCAAGAAAAGAACAGCGATGTGCTGTAGGGAGGTAGAGAAGAGCAGCGATGAGCAGTGGTGAGAAAGAGAAAAGCAGTGAAGAGCAGCGATGAGCCAGAGAAGAGAAGCGACGAGCAGCGATGAGCAGTGAAGAGCAAGAGAAGAGCAGAGATGAGCAGCGAACAGCAAGAGAAGAGCAGCGATGAGCAGTCGTTAGCAAGAGATGAGCAGCCAAGAGCAAGAGAAGAGCAGCGATGAGCAAGAGAAGAACAGTGAGGAGCAGCTGTGAGCAAGAGAAGAGCAGCGAAGAACAAGAGATGAGCAACGGAGAGCACCACAAAGCAAGAGTACAGCAGCGATGGGAAGAGAAGAGCAGCTATGAGCAGCAAAGAAGCGCGAACAGCAGCGATGAGCACCGAAGAGCAGCGATGAGCAGCGAAGAGTAGCAATGAGCAGCACAAAGCAAGAGAAGAGCAGCTATGAGCAGCGGAGATCGGCGAAGAGCAAGTGAAGAGCAGCGATGAGCCAAAGAAAAGCAGCGAAGAGGAAGAGAAGAGCAGCAATGAGCAGCGAAGAGCAGAGATCAGCAGAGATGAGCATCAAAGTACAAGAGAAGAGCAGCAATGTGCAGCAAAGAGCAAGAGGGAAGCAGCGGTAATAGGCACGGAGCAAGAAAAGAGCAGCGAGGAGCAACGATGAGCAGCGAAGAGCAAGAAAAGAGCAGTGATGAGCAAGAGAAGAGCAGTGAAGAGCAGGGAAGAGCAGAAAAGGGGCAGCGATGAGCATGAGAAGAGCAGCGATGAGCAAGAGATGAGTAGCAAAGAACAAGAGAAGATCAGCGATGAGCAGCACGGAACAAGAGATGAGCAGCGAAGAGCAAGAGAAGAGCAGTGAAGAGCAAGAGAAGAGCAGCGATGAGCAGCACGGAGCAAGAGAAGAGCACTGAAGAGCAGCGAAGAGCAAAAGAAAAGCTACATTATGGTTTCATTATTTAAATTAGAGTCTTGGCTTTAATTTAAGTTTAAAAAAAAAATGCATGAAATTTAAAAAAGTAATTGTTTTTTCAGAGAAGTTTTATTAATGGGAGACTACTCTGAAAACATCCAAAAATAGGGTAGATGAAAACACATTTTTATACCACTTCATGTAGCAATTTTAAAAGGCGGCGAATGTACCCTGAAACTACATGTGCTGAAACCAGTTGAATGTGTACTTTGGAAAACACATATACTAAGTTCTCTAAATTACGCAGGAATCCTTGCTAGGATGCTCTGGGTTGGTCTGTTTTTTTTAAATATTTGAAGGGGGAGGCCTATTTTTTATCTTTCTGTTTTGGTAGGAATTTGGAAAGGATTTCCTTAAAAAGAATTATATACAGTGAAAGCTTGAAGAAATATGATACAGCCAATTGTCCAGCTATCAATCTTTTGAGTATGGTCCTTCAATTCATGACGTCATGAAAAGTACTAAGAAAAACTGTTGTGTGCACCCTAAACAAATAATGAGAAAATGGCGGAAAAAATAAACTACTTCCGGTTGTGCATGAGCGCAAACCACTTCTGGGTACATCCGTTTCCGATCACGTGACTTCCGGTTCCGGTGACGTCACGTTCTGTGATGTCGTTTCCGGTTGATGTCACTCCCGGATGATCCACCACATGATCCACCACAAATACGACTTCAGAACCACATATATAGATACTTCTATAACCATATAACAATAAGTACACAAGAGACAGTAACTGAAATGTGGCTGGGTTCAACGTGCTTACAAGTACAGATGTCTTCCCATTGCATGGTAAGTTGAATTAGTATTGAATTCAGTAAGCTTAGTATTAAAAGAAAGATTTTACCTAGAAGTTACAGACAGGCGGAAAAAGATCAGTACTTAGAAATCTCGTTAACTAACTGGTGACAACTAGTTCACAATACTAACTGTACGGATGATAAAGATCACTTAAATCTACACAGGAGTATCAGCCACTGTAGCTTACACGAGCAAAAATTCCACACGTGCGTTTCACATGTATGTCACCATATGTGTTAGAAACGTTTCATGCCACGCATGTGACACATGTTTGCAAAACGAATGCAATACGCATGATTCACACATATGATCATGCGTACACATGTGAATTTCATGCGTAAGAAAACACACCAGTCCTGTGTCACATGCGTTTTCAAACATATGCCATTCACATGTGTGTGTCACACATGTATTACATGCGTGGCATGAAAGGTCTCTAACACGCATGTGACACACCTGTGACACATGCGTTTCCAGGTTCATGCGTGACACATGTATGAAATTTTTGCCTGTGTACTGATATACTTTTCTGAATTTTGCCCAATCATCTCGTTTTTTAAAACGGTTCGCTACACCAAAAAAATATTTCAGCAAACTATTTAGACTTACCTGCCTCTTTTTGTGTAATTTTCGGCTCAGCATAATCCTGCAACTAAACAGAAACTAACTGATGAAACTGAAGAGAAGTTTTGTGGTATTGATAATAAAGAACATAAATTTCCTGGAAACTGATAAAACTATAATACGATTTATTTATAAAAAAAATTACTTTGTTGATAATTTTTTAACTACATAGCGATTTTGAGGTAAATTATAAGAAAAAATTTCTTGCAGGTAACTGATAAAACTAAACAGAAACTTGCTGATAACTGCAGAAACTATAGCGAAACTTGCTGATAACTGCTGAAACTAAACAGAAACTTGCTGATAACTGCAGAGACTATAGCGAAACTTGCTGGTAGCTGATGGAACAGAACAGAAACTTGTTTGTAACTGATAAAGCCAAACGGAAACTTTGTTGCTAACTGATGAAGCTAAACCGAAACTTGCTGGTTAATGATTTAACAGAACAGAAACTTACTGATAACTGCTGACTTGCTGGCAACTGGCGACACTAAACAGAAACTTGCTGGTAACTGATGAAACGAAAAACTGACTGGCTATAATGAAACTAAACACAAACTTGAACAAATTGAAACCTTAAATGAAATGAAATTTGTCGGTAACTCATGAAACTAAATCGATAAATTAATACCAACTGATAAGACTAAACAGAAAATTGCTTGTTACTGATGAAACTGAACGGAAACTTGTTGATAAAGGATTAAACTAAGCACAAACGTCCTGGTAACTGATTAAATTAAACAGAAACTTGTTGGAAACTGATCAAACTAAACATGTGGTAACTGATTACACATAGGAAAAACTAAATACAAATTTACTTGTAACTGACGACACTTGCTGTTTAATGATTTAACTGAACACACTGAACCCACTGAACAGAAACTTACTGATAACTGTTGAAACTAAACAGAAAGATGGCAACTGGCGACACTAAACAGAAACTTGCTGGTATCCGATGAAACGAAACACAAACACTGACTGGCTATGGTGACACTAAATGATGAGGCTTAAATGAAATTTGTCGGTAACTGATGGGACTTAACAGAAAATTACTGGTAACTGATGAAACTAAACGGAAACTTGTTGGTAGCTGATTAAAATAAGCAAAAACTTGCTAGTAACTGATTAAACTATATATAAATATTTCGCAATTGATAAAAAAATATAAGTCATTCAATTTAATGTTATGTTAACTAAACAGTAAATTTGTATCTGTTAAATTTCCTTTCATGTTATAATCTGTAAACGGAAAATATGTTCATTCAGTCTCTGTAAGTATTATGGGTAATTTCACAAAAGTATTCAAACATCATTGGCTATTAAGACTATAATGTTCTCAACAATTTTGACCGATCACTTTGAATAAACATGCATTACTCATAATGCAAAGGTTTATGAACTGATGAACTGAGTATTGTTTCACTGAAGATCGGCCGCAACTTGTATATATATATATTCAAAGGATTTACAATCAATCGTAACTCTTACAACCTTTATTTAAACAGTACGTACATTGTTTCTCGAAATTGACTTTCAATATACAGAGTAGGCACTGAACAACGCATTTTGGCCGCTTATCACAATGGTATATGCTGGATTATTTTAAACTTTCTGTGAAGTGCGATTGACTGCATGCTAATTTGCGGTGAAAAGGCAAAAAAGTTGTATAGCCTAGAACTCGTTGATCCGGGAGGTGGTGTTATATGCGAAATTGTATCACGGTAGTTTTTGAAAAAGTAGCATGTATGATATAGATAGTTGGTATAAGGATAATTGTAGTGAATATGTTAAACTCCAAAAATGAATATGATTCAAGATTCACCATTTTCATGTTTTTTTCGTTAATAAACAGAAACAGATAATTACACGAATTATATATATATATATTTAAACGTTAATATTAATTATCATGACCATAAGAAAAAATAACACCAAATAGTTCTAAAATCAATTAACATGAAAAAAAAATAGCATTACCGGTGTGATAATATTTCCTCCAACAGAACAAGTAGGGATCATTAGAATTTGAATGAAAATCCATCCTTTCCAGCTGGTCATGATGGGTATATGCTGTCGTCAGGGTTGGGTGTTTAATCTTAAAATGAATAAATCCGCAGATTTAGATAATGTCATAGAGTTTTTTGTTATAGATTATTCTTTAAGTCAATATTTTGGAACATTTAATTTTCATACGCAAATCGTTTGTTAAATATAACAACATGAACAAATAACCCCGCTACCAAACTACAATAACTTCAGTCGGGTTATCTTTGTAAAAGTACTTGAAATAATTAATTTATTTAACCAACTCTTACCACCGAGAGCATGCTATGTGAAATAATTGCAAATTGTCCCGGAACTTCATGTTGAAATAATGATAAATTAAGTAAATAATGCCGTATGTTATTCACATTTAAGTTTTCGGTTCAAAACAAGTATATCAATTGGATATTAACCCAAGTATATACATCCTGAGAGAGTTGATACTTTTAATGAGTTAAATTCGTTTTATGATTTTGCTACAGTAAAGGGTCCTATTTCTAGAACAGCCAGGTCATAATTACTTAGCGGTACACTTCAAGTTAAGCCCTGACCACTCATAAAAAGATATCCTCATGCAGTTACTTACAGTCTACAATAAACAGCAGCAATATCGAATTAATGGTTTATAGCTAACTGCGAAAAACTCGTATGTCATGGGAAACAAGTGGTTGGATTATAACTGAATATTGAAAAACACGACCTCTCTTCCTACTCACTCATGAACAACAGTTGGTGTACTATCGATTACAAGGCTATAAATATAGTCACATTTGAAAATTTGGAAACAAATACTATTTACACTTTCAGAACCCTACACAACAGGTAAAAACTACAAAACAAACCAAACAGTTACAATAATTTTAATTATTATACGGATTACAAACATACCGTATTTATTATCACACAATGCGACGTGAACCATCAGATTTCACTTGCATCTATTCCCAAAGGGGGGAGGGGGCGTTTACTTTCCCATAATATTGGTGTATTTGTGCCGATTTACATTGCAAAAACGAACACTATTTACCATGTTTAAAAACATACCCTATCCAAGATAGGCAATTGCAAAAAGCATACCCTGTTCGCGACAAAAACCATGCACCTTCCAAGACAAAATGTGCAAATTATAACGGGATTCTACTTAACTGTTTAACGGATTAGATATGCAACTAAAAAATTCAGTGTGAAGAATTTACAAGATATTGAAAATGAAACAATTTTCTTAACAATTAACATCTGTATTTTAAGCTTAAAATTACACACCTGAGAAAAATTACCCTGTTCTGGACAATTGTACAGATACGACTCTGTTCTCTGCAGTAATAATGTGAAAATCAGACCCTTTTAAACTGCGGCACACTCATACTACCAAAATAATTTGGAGTTACACACGCTGTTGCGTCCCGTAACGTAACGTGACGTGACGTTAAAGTACGATAACGTTTTTATTGAAAACTGTAACTGTTTACAGTTGTATAATTCCAATGTTGTTTTCAAAACATCAAATGCAGTATTTCCATTGGCTAACAGCAACTTCCGGTAAAAAGTTTATACCTTGATAAATTCATGACGTTGTGTTTATGTATATAGTGCATGAAGAAAATGTTAATTTCAAATGGAAAACGTCATATTTCTGCATTACTTGGGAATTATAAGTAATAAAGGTTATTTTTATGGAATTTATCAATGTGTAGACTCGGGCTTATCATTCAAAAACTTTTCATAAAAGCCTTTGGACTTTATTTAGTTTGTGAGTGAATCGCCCGAGTTTACACATTGATAAATTCCTTCAAAACTATGATAACCTTTATTACTATAATATTTTGCATGCAGTCAAGTATGCACTTCAGCTCTAAAGACAGGGGACCCACCTTTTTATTTATTATTTATCATAATTAACTTACTAGCTGTAACATTTTATCATTATTATACTTTTGTAATAATTTCGTTTGAATTTTATTAAAAAGCTCGTAATACAGTTGGTAAATTTAATCGTCTTCAGAGAAACTTGCAGAGTTTTACAGATCGAAGTTTTGCGTAGAAACATCCCCAGTCAGGGTTGGACTTAGTCCGAGATTGCTCTGACGTCTGACGGCCTTTTGTGATATTCTGGGGGCGTCCACCACGGCCCCAGCATATATATCACAAAAAAGGCCGTCAGACGTCAGAGCACTCGGATTAGGTTGGACTGATCAAGGACGTATAACTAATATACGTCCTTGGACTGATCGAGTTGGGCTTCGAGTTTTTGGTCGTTAAAGAAACACGACAGATTTCGTTTTGCGGAATTAGCAGATAAATACATAAACACAACTGGTTCAATAGAATAGGGTATTTTTATATTTAATTTCAACTATAAAATAAGTTTATATCCAGTTGAATCGGAAATAAGATTATGTTCGCTCCGAAGTTGTATTAATTTTAAAAAATACAATGGTAAAGAGTTGCCTCCCATGATCAGATGATGAAAAGTTTGGTACTTTTCTTTTGCAGAAATGTCATCGTTCCTGTTTATACTGAAGGTCCCCGTTGAAAAGGCAACTAAATCAGAATCAACAGGTAAAATTCAAGTTTTTTTGTCAGGACAAGTGCTTTATGTCCACAGTTTAACATATTTAAGAATTGAATGCTGCTTTTTTCAGTTTTTTTAATTGACTGAAGCACATTTGCATTTGTAAAGGAGCTTTCCTTGTGTACGATAGAAGTTATAGAACCGTACCAGGTTTATAACCATCCATTAGTGGACTCCTCCTTTAGCTCAGTTGTTAGAGCACTGGACTACTTAACAAGTTGTTAGGGTGCTGGACTACTTAACAAAACAAACAAATGCTAATTATGCTTTATTGTCAATCAAGAGGCCCCATGTGTGAGGCTGAAGAATTACAAGATATATATACAATTATTAATGTGATCGATTGTAAAATAAAATTAAATTTAAGAAAAAAAAATTAATAAAAAACATTTTTTAAAAATATAAAATATGTAAAGTTTGTCAAAAAAAGTACAATCTTTTAACTCCAAAAGTCTCAGATGGAGGATATAATTGTGTTATTATACTGAACAAACACAAACCACTCTGTGTATTCCAAAACACTTGTCAAATTTTTGTATCAGTTGAAACAACAACAGGTGTATAAATTTTGAATCAAAGACGATTATTTCCGGACTGGAATGGGACATCACATTTGTCACCCTAGTGGACATCACAAACATAAATATCGTGCACCAATGACTGTAAATCCATATAGCCATGGGACATCACATTTGTTGACTATTGTTACAAATTTTCAGAAAAACATCAAATTGCAATCATACTACATGTATGTAAGGTATAATAATATAAGCTATAGAACCCTAACAGTTTTATAGCCACCCTCCATTAGCTGTGCTTGTGGAGTACTCATACACCATTTGTAGAACCCTATTAAACTACAAAAAGAAGCATTTAATTCAATTCTTATAATTACACCTGACATTGACAACAATTTTAATTTTCAGGTGTTCAAATTATTGTGTAGGGAATTTTCTGTTGAATTGTGATGTCATAAATGTTGTTGTTGATATCTTTCGTTTAGTAGTGAAAGATTGTTTATGTTAATTACATGATTCGTTAATTTTCATTTAATGAAATTTTAGGGAAAGCAAAACACATCAATACCCATTAAGACATTCAAGGAGCAATAATTTAACATATTTCTATCAGTTCGGGGGATTTCTTATTAATCAGTTCATTAGTCGAGTGCCTTACTGACCAAAATATATGTCTTTTTTCCAATGCTTATAATTCACGCCTGCTTATCTCTCTTCTGCATAACAATTGATAATATTATAAATATTCTCATTATTTAGTTTTATTTCAAGAATCCAATAATGCGACTTGCTGTTGGTTTGTTTATTTAATTCTAGTTACCATATTTTCCTGCCTATAGGTCGAGACTTTTTTACTTTAAAATGACCATTTTACCATTATAAGTCTACGGAGAAAGTATGAATTATACCTATAGTCCACATAGACATATAGTCCAGAAAGTACAGTAATTACATCCAAGTATAGCTGCATAATTTTTCAGTCCTTTCATAACCAATATTACTTCAGAGCAAATCTTTCAATAATGGTATGTATCTAAATGGGACAATATACATGCATCAAACGGGAATCACATTCCACAAATTTTGAATTAACATTTTGCAAAAATTTAACCACAACCAATTGTTATGGAAAGGAGAGATAAGTGGGCGTGGAATTTAATCACAGTCAAAATGAAGTCTTTCCTGTATTATATCAGAGCAGAGTGTTGCATTTTTCTTTTATGTATAAATTTATACCAACCATTGCAAATTCTCCATAATTGACATGGTTTTAACATTATAATTAGGTTATAACTGTTCAGATCTATTTTATAAGCAGAGATTGGTTCAAAAAGGGGATTGAAACAGAAATCTTATGAAATTGATCTGAACAGTTATAACCTAATTATAATGTTAAAACCATGTCAGTTATGGATTATTTGCAATGGTTGCAATACTTCTTTCTCACATTGATAAATTGTTCTGCTATATTCTTATGAAAAAATATATCTAGGTTTTTTTCTGGTGATTTACATGTGGTGGGCAGCAGTTCAATTAAATTTTAAACAGTGGTGACAGAAAAGCAGACTTTTCTGTCAGTTTTGTAGCTGATTTCTTGTTTTCTGGTTTCATTTTTGTTTGCCTTCATTTCTGCAGATGAAAGAGATAATAGAACCAAAGAGAGTTGCAAAGATGAAAAGACAGACAAGGAAACAGAGAGTAATACTTTAAAAAATCAGAATGTTAATAAGAATAATGACGACACTCAAAATTCAGAAATTAATGGAAAGGATGACACCATAAAATCTGATGTAACTGGAGAAAATTATGAAGAATCTGAAAGCTCTGAACACAGTGATACTGAAAAGACAACAGATGAAATACAGAAAGATATTTCAGTTGATTCAGGAAATAGAGAGGAAGAAAACGATGAAAAAAAGCAGATAGATAAAACTCAAAAGGAAGGTAAATGTTTGAACTCAGAATCAGAAAGCAATAAAGGCACAGCTGATGATGAAGTAACTGAAAAAACAGATGGAAATATTGATGATAATGATGACAAGAACAACGAAAAAAAGATTTCTAAAAAACCTTCAGTAGAATGGGACTTTGGTGAGAATGATACAGAATATCAACCCTTATTAGACAAGGAGGATTATGCCAGTGACATTCTGGACGAGGATGGTGTACCTAAAAAATTTGATGTTATACCAGTTGATGAACCTATTGAAGACAATGAAACACAAGAAGAAGTAGAGGGTACAAAGGTAAATAGATGCGCTGCAGATAAGTTGGTTGTTGCTATAACAGAAGAAGCAGGTAAACAAGAAAAAAGTACAATTGACAATAAAGATTCCAATGAAGAAAAGTCAAAAGAGAATACTGAAGGTTTATCCACTAGATCTAAAAGTACAGCTTCTATCAGCTCCAACAAAAAACAATTCAATATTGAAAAGGTTGAAGATAAATTACCTGAAGCCATTATTGTACCTGAAGGAGTACAACTTTTGCCATTAAAGGGAGATAAAAAGTCATCCGCAAGTTTGGCAAGTGAAAAGAGTTCAACAGATACATCAGATATGTCACCAAAACATGTACAGTTTCAGTCTCAAATATCTGAAGTTAGCGAGAGAGACCTACATCACTTTATAGAGGACACAACGCTTCTTGAGGTATATATATATGTAAATTTGTTTTTAAATTGTGGAATGAAAAAAGAAACAATAAAATGTTTAAATACATGCGCTATACTTTTAAAGTAGAAAGCACTTACATATATATGTTGTAGAATTAAAGGATAGAAATACATGTCAATGAGATGGCAACATCCCAATTCAAGAAGACAGCATTTACATTGTAAACCAAGACCAGTTTGGTTTGTTGATGCACAACTGAAAGGCAATAGTATATAAATTATAATAGAAGTAGGTTGTTATTATCATAAATTTTGTCATAGCCCTTATAAGGTATTATTTAAACTTCGTAAGGTAAATAGCTATAGAACATAAAGCTATAATAAATGAACTCTTATGGATGCATCATGGGACAGTTTTACAAACCTTCTGCATGAAATGAATGCCACAGCAATAAGGGGAAGATGATATATGTAAGAAAAAATCCCAAAATCAAGTGATCTGTTATAACAAAGGTTTAACTAAAGGAAATGAAAACTACAAACATACATGTATAGCAAAACATAGAGAAAGAAAATAAGACACCAGATCTAGAAAAAACTACAGCATTCAGCATTAACTCCCATAGAAAATAGGAGTTATATCAGATACTCAGGAGTGGTAAGCACAGATATGAAAGAGTGTGTATTTTACATGATTTAAATGAATGAAAACATGTTTAAAAAAGGTGCTGTCAAATGTCAGAATATTAGTCACAGTAACAAAATATTCAAATGTGTATATCTATTAAGAACAAAGACTTATAGTATCACTATTATACACTAAGGGATAGGTCTAAATGTCTTTACTGATTACCAGATTTCAAAAACTCCCAGTAGGTAAGTTTTAATACTCCCATATGCTCCCAGGTGCTTGCCTCGCTCGCTAATATATGTTTATTCCCAATCAAGGGGCCCTTAGGGGCATATAAATCATACAAAAGAACGATACATGTAGTACAAACATGAACACTATACAGATTACAATAATTGTCATGTGATTATCAGATATAACACAAAAAGAGGAGGAGAGCCAACTGGACAAAGAGAGATAACTCCATTTCAACTCTTGTCAAGTACAAAGTGAAACTTCATGACAAATTCTTTTCTTGTTTCAAAAATAATATTTAGATATTTACATAATTGTATTGTAAAGTTAGTATTTTTGTTCGACATAATCCAGATAAACATATTCTGTAAATTTAATGAGTTCAGTTTGGAAATTGTAAAAATAGGTTAAGAAAATCATTTCTTGAGTACATTGTAGGTATATAATGGACGTTCTGACATGAAATGGAGTTCACATTCGACAGCATTCAAGTTACAATGTTGATGTAATCTTTCACATTGTTAAATGCATTCTGATTTATATGTACCTAAGAAGTTTTTCTTGTGTTCGTGATGCCCCGTTTCAATTCTCAATTTATGATTACATGTACTTAGTCTAAATTTAGTGAGATTTTGGCAATTTTCTATATGTAATGAGGATAAGTATTTCTCCATAACAAATTAAGATTTGAATTTGAAATAAGAATTTAATTTTCCTTTGTCTTGTGAGTATGAGGATTTTTTTTTATGAGACATTTTTTCAAGGAAATTTTAAATTTATATTTACTCCAGCCCTTACAAGTATTAAGATCAATTTTTAACTTTTTACAATAAAAGAGAAGGTTTGAATAACAAGAATTATTTCCTTTGCTCATATTATGCAAATTTATGTACTCCTTATATGTACAATGTATTGTTCATCAAGTTTGAAGGAAAATTTTCAATTCTGTGCCAAAACATGAAAATTTGTTTTAATATATCTATGTATATTGGAAATCTTCCAAGTTCAGAGATGACTCCTATATTTGTACATAACTTGGTAACCCCAAGTATGTGTTTGTTAAATAAGTAATTGAGTGTTTTTTGGGGCTCCCAATCTTTAAATATATCAAAAAGAGACAAAAGTTTTCTCCTAAGTGTCATGTTTATGACCTCCCAATTTTCACATCCTCATTATAAATACATGTCGTAATAATTGGTTTGATACATGGATCAAATAGATGTGTATAAGTTTTTATACAAGGATTTGAGGATTTCATATCTCTATAGAGCTTGAAATAGGCTTTTACACGTTTGTGAAATAACTGTTTTCTCGGTTCATTAAATTTTCCTGTATTTTCAATTATGATTCCTAGGTATTTATATTGTTTAACACTGTCTTTTCTGATATGGAAATGGTCTTTGATTATTCTTCAAAGGTTATTGAAAATTATTATTTTAGTTTTATTAGAATTAGCCTCTAAGCACTATTCTCTGCAATAGGTAGTTATCTGTGATATCAAGTTTGTTTTGGAGACCAGCCTTAGTTTCAAAGAAAATCACTAAGTCGTCTGCATAAAGAAGACATGGGATCTTCATGTCGTTTAGAACAACTGATTCAGAATTATCCTGAAGGATTGTGGGAAGGTCATTTACATGTATAAAGAATTTAAATAAATTGGACCTTAAAGCATCCCCTTGTCTAACACCAACTTCTCTTGTGAAAAACTCATTTTGTTGTCTAATTTATTACACAGCCTATCATTTGTATACATAGATTTCAATATTTTATAAAAATAATTATTGATATTATTCTGCTGAAGCTTGTACACAATGCCTGCATGTATAACTTTGTCAAATGCTTTGCAGCTGTTGATAAAACATCCAAAAAGTTTTGGTCATGAAATTTATTATACGACCGCAAAATTTTTGCCGTTGTATATTGGTATGACCTTGGCATCGTCGTCGTCCGAAGACATTTGGTTTTCGCACTATAACTTTAGTATAAGTTAATAGAAATCTATGAAATTTAAACACGAGGTTTATGGACACAAAAGGAAGGTTGGGATTGATTTTGGGAGTTTTGGTCCCAACTGTTTAAGAATTAGGTTCCAAAAAAGGGCCCAATAAGCATTTTTCTTGGTTTTCGCGCAATAACTTTAGTATAAGTAAATAGAAGTCTATGAAATTTTAACTCAAGGTTTATGACCACAAAAGGAAGGTTGGGATTGTTTTCGGGAGTTTTGGTCCCAACACTTTAGGAATTAGGGGCTAAAAAAGGGCCCAAATAAGCATTTTTCTTGGTTTTTGCACAATAACTTTAGTATAAGTTAATAGAAATCTATGAAATTTAAACACAAGGCTTATGACAACAAAAGGAAGGTTGGGATTGATTTTGGGAATTTTGGTCCCAACAGTTTAGGAATTACTAATTAGGGGCCAAAAGGGTCCAAAATTAAGCTTTGTTTGATTTCATCGAAAATTGAACTATTGGGGTTCTTTGATATGCCGAATCTAACCGTGTATTTAGATTCTTAATTTTTGGTCCCGTTTTCAAATTGGTCTACATTAAGGGCCAAAGGGTCCAAAAATAAACTTAGTTTGATTTTAACAAAAATTGAATTATTGGGGTTCTTTGATATGCTGAATCTAAACATGTTCTTAGTTTTTTTATTATGGGCCCAGTTTTCAAGTTGGTCCAAATCAGGGTCCAAAATTAAACTTTGTTTGATCCATGACTATGATGTCATTTTCTATTTTAGTACGTTTATGGTGTATTTAAATGGGCTGTTATGGTTGCAAAGTATAAAGAAATGGGGGGGATTTGAAAACAAAATTTAGGGGGGGTAAATGAGAAATTGGAGAGGGGGGCAATTTTTTTTCTCATTTCATATTTCATAAATTAAAAAGAAAATTTCAAATTTTTTTTAGCAAAAAAAGGGGGGGTTACAATAAATTTTATTGTTTTTTTGGGGGGGGGGGGGAGAGAGGGGGTCGATGTGCAACTTCATAGCGTATTGCACAAAAGCTAAAAAAGGGGTAAATTTTTTTTTTTTGGGGGGGGGGCAATTCTCCACAGCATATTGTATTGCACAAGAAGCAAAAAATTGAATATAAATTCAAATCATATGACCAATTCTAAGTTCTTTGATTTCAGTTATTCTGTGTCAGAAACCTATTATGTGTCAAATATTTCAAGAAATTTTCAATTGCACAGTATTGCACAATAGCAAGAAATCTTCAGTTGCACAATATTGCACAATAGCAAGAAATTGATATGTGTGCCTTGTTATCAAAACTTTATTATTAACAAAATCCATTGGAAATTTGCCAATATAAAATGTGCTGATGAAGCTTTTTTGTTTATCTCATCTAAACTGCTTTTAAATTATGTATATTTAAAATTTGCCATCAATGACTATGATGTCATTTTCTATTTTAATACGTTTATGGTGTATTTTAATGGGCTGTTTATATGGTTTCAAAGTATAAAGAAATGGGGGGGGTCTGAAAACAAAATTTAGGGAGGGTAAATGAGAAATTGGGAAGGGGCAATTTTTTTCTCATTTCATAAATTAAAAAGAAAATTTCAATTTTTTATTAGCAAAAACAGGGGGGGGGGTTACAATAAATTTTATTTGTTTTGGTTTTTTTTGGGAGGGGCGTCAATCTGCAACTTCATAGTGTATTGCACAAAAGGTAAAAAAGGGGTAATTTTTTTTTGGGGGGGGGGGAGGGGGGGGGGCAATTCTCCACAGAATATTGTATTGCACAAGAAGCAAAAAATTGAATATAAACTCAAATCATATAACCAGGTTCTTTGATTTCAGTTATTCTGTGTCAGAAACCTATTATGTGTCAAATATTTAATTACAATCCAAATTCAGACCTGTATCAAGTGCGAATATTGTGTCCATTTTTGCCCCAATTGTTCAGGGTTGGAGCTCTGTGGTCGTATCCAGCTGCGCTCAGCGAAGCAATTTATTTATATATTACAAACATATGGCTGAAAGTTGATACTGATTTTAAAAACTCTCAGTAGATAGTTTTAGAAAATGAAATTTAATTTATACTTTATGGCAGAAAGTTGATGGATAAAGACAAAATGTTAAAAATTGACTTTATTTCCTTGTAGTTTATAGAAGAAATACTATATGATCATAATCTAGAAAATTATTCAGTACTGACCACAGAGAATGGGAAGTATCATCAGGTAAGTAGCTTATTAAATTGTTATCTCTGTAATACAGGATGTAACAAAAATTCTACATTTAGATTCTTACAGAGGAATTGCTCCTTGTAATAATAAAAAAGCTTCTGGATTTTCCAGCGATTAGAGTATAATTTTTGTGTTTTTTCCAAGAAAATATTTAAAAACCAGATAAATTTTTAGAGTTCTACAATTATACACATCCTTCAAACCTTTTTTCTTCAATACAAATTAAAACTACAATAAAAAAAAAATCTGAATAAAATTCCACTCATTTGATTGCACAGTTTGTCTTCATATAACAAAGAAATTATAATACATATCATTTCTTTCTTTAGTTCAAAAGAAAATATAAGAATATATACTGTAATTAGTTTGACAAAAAATTAATTAAATAAAAAGATTGGAAAAGTGAACAAAAGTCACAGCACTTACCGTGTCTTAATTTTGAAGTATATACATGTACCTGTATTTGACTATTTGACATACATTTATAACCGCACAAATAAAATGGCACTGACTGATGAAAAACTGGTAATTAAGGTATAAAAAAAATATTGTAGTGTTCAGACTTAATCAGAACTAAATGCTTTAGAATATAATGTTGATATTTTCTAGTGATACTTCTAAAAACTACTTATAAAATGAGATCTTATGAATTTGTAAGGATAAATGCATTAATGAAAAATGAACATGAGTAGAATGATGACATCTAGGGGTTGTCATGTAGTTTTAAAAAAGAGGCAACAGCCCACAACACAAGACTAGCACTAAATATCCCAAGGCCTGGATACTGTGTGAGAAATTCAATAAATGTAACCACAAATCTTAAAGAAATGGTGCATAAGGTCACTGGTTTTAATCCCCAACAGAGCAAAACCAAAGACATTAAAATTTGTATTTGCTGCTTCTGGACCTAGCATGTGGCACCTGGGAGTAAGAGCAAAGGATTGGGTGGCTCATAGTCAGTATAATGTGTCGAGTTGGGGTGATATATCTTCATGCAGACTGTAGTCTCGTGAGCTAGCACGTTAAAAATCCAGCTCGGCATGTCGGTCTTATACAATTTACTACAAAGCTGGGTTGATATTCATATCATACTAATATTTCCTTGTCCTGACATGCATTAAATAATTGCCACTGGATGTTAAATAATAATTTATCATCATCGTTAAATAAATGCTGTTTTGTATTTAACAAACAATACGTAGACAAATGACAGTTACTGCAGATACCAAATAATGAATGGTACAGACTGCTTTAGAATTTGGCAAGGTTTTTAGCATGCAACCTTAACTTCAAATGTATATAATACTGGTGCATCAGTATATTTTATATTTTGTTTTGTTACAGGTATTATTTGTTGAAGAAGGTGGTGAGAGATGTGAAAGTATACTGAATGCATTGACTGACAAAGGGATTGGAGAAAGAGAAGGCACAACAATTAGGTAAATCTTGTTTATATAGATCTATCAGTCAAAAGTCCAGGCTTGTGCCACCAAATATAATAAAAATCTTCAAATGATTATAAGATTATTAATGAAAACATGTACAAGATTACATAGATATATACTGGTACATTCGAACCTGCTTTAAACGGCACCTCTATATAACAAATCACTGTCTGTAAAGGCACAGTGAAAAATTCTCATTCATGAACAAAGCATGTAAAATTAACCTCTGTATAAAGGCACCTGCTCATAAAGGGCACTTTTTCCTGGTCCCTTAGATGCCCTTTATAGACAGGTTTGACTGTACATGTATATATTCGTTTAACATTTTAAACACCGTATAGTCCGTCATGCATAGAAAGTGTTTTCTAAATAAAAAGTATTTTAAAAATTTGTACTTGGTTTCATAAGATGAAATAATAGGATCATATTTTGACTGCTGTTTTGATACTAAACATATTTTAGGTTTTGTTTGTGATAATTTCTTTGCTCAGATTTCACAAGTATGCATTAATCAGCACATTTTACTTGATGCTTGTGCACATAACATTTTAATTTAAGCTTGTACAGTCTACATTTTATGTGATTCTATTATGCATTTGTAGTATAAACATCTTGAAATCTGAATACCTAATATGTACAATGTACTTGTAATCAAACAACACATATAAATTCATCATCACACGAAATTACTGTTGTTTTGTTCCAGTTGTGGATTTTTGGTATTCAAGTTTAAAAAAACGTATTTTCCTGCCTATAGGTCAAGACTTTTTTACTTTAAAATGACAAATTTTACCATTATAAGTCTATGGAGAAAGTATCAATTAGACCTATAGTCTACATAGACTTATAGTCCAGAACATACAGTATAGCTTTTATTACATTAAAACAATGGACAGATAAAAAGAGAAAATGTTGGGGACTATTTTTATGTGACTATTAAGCACACTTGATGAACTGTTTTGTATTTTTAGTATATATCCCTCCAGTATATATAAAGGTAAAGTCAAAGAAGTATCGAATGATTCAGAGGATGAAGAGTATGTATAAAATTTAAGTGAATATAAAAATATAAGATTGTTACACATTGGAATTACAAAATGTATGATTTACTCCAAATTTCATATAATAATAGGTGAGTGTCAATTTTTTTTTGATAGTGGATAAGCCAGTTAATTTTTTTACTTTTGGAATATATATCAAACTAAGGAACATGTTCTTGTTTAGGCTTTTTTGAAGTTACAGTTCTTCAACGTATCTTAATCCCGTATTTTTGGACTGACTTTGTAAATGGAAAAAAATATAGTTGTTTGATGGGTTGTAGGATTGGCAGTTAGGTGGCAGGTTGCACATGTGGTCAGGTGGCTCTGAACAGTTATGATGGAAAATTGTTTTGCTGTCAATCAGAATCACCCAAATTTGAGGCTGCCTTTCAGAGTTGCAGCTTGAACCACTGTAAATTCCCAAAAGCCTGAACAATAAAATGTTCCTCAATATGATATATTTTCCAAAACTAAAATTCTTTTCCATCTGCTATAAATTTCACCCCATTATATGATATTTCTGACATAAGTGCTTGTAATTGGGAACAGTAAATTTATTTTTTTTTCCTTTGGTATTTTAGAAAATTTGGTACAGTTAAAAGGTAAATTTTAGATTAAAAGATTGGATACACTTGCAGTGTGCATGGTGTTTTTACATTGGTTGAACGTGTAAATCACCAAAAACATCGTGTAACGTGCAAAACGTTCGGATCGTGTGCATGTAACGTGTGAATCATGTGTGTGCAACATGCGAATCGTGTGCGTGTGGTTTGCATGTGGTAATAAACTTGCGATTTGAATCGTGTAACGTGTATGAGATTTCATTGGTCGAAACAGATATTAAAACGTGTGAATTCAAATCGTAGCATATTTCGAACTCGAATTAAAACATTGTTGGAACCTTCATCAGTGTCAAATATTTGAAAATACTTATATTAATACTGATATTAATAATCCCGCAACAGATTCTATTTTTTTTTCTATCACTAATTTAAATTATTCAATTTATTTGGTTTGAAAAGAATAAATTAAGTAAACTGTTTCCTAAACTAAACGATGATACAACTTGCATGCAACATTTGCAAATTATATATAAATTTGAACTTTAACTTGTCTGTAAAAAAATATTTTAAATTACTCTCAAAATATGTCGAAGTTTTTAATCCTTTTGCAAATATCATTTATCAATTTATATTTTCATAATACATCTTTTACATAAGTATTTGTTTGATCAGGCTAAAACAACATCTATTTAGACAAGGGACTAAGACGTCTTATGAGGATAAAATGTCTATTTACCTGTTAATTTACCTAAGAAATTTGACAGTTAAATAAATAAAGTACGATTAGCTATTGCATATTAACCATTAATATGCAATAGCTAATCAGGTAATCACAACATGAAAAGGTTTATTGATTTTTAATAAATTAAAAATATAATTTCATAGTTCTGTTATAAAGTTTGATAAATTTCCCATTAAAAAATTGCATATGCAAATAAAAATATGTTTTATTTATGAAAAAAGTCAAATGTGGACCGTTTAAAACCGGCTTCCTTTTATCGTACTTATTTATTTAAAATCAAATGCATTTTCAATATTTCACTGCTATTCATATCCGGCATAAATTTAATTATAATAATTCGTTTCGTTATATTCCGTTTGTATCTTACAAACACAGTTTTTTTAAATCTTGTTTCATGTAACGTGCATCGTGTGGTTTGTGTGTAACGTGCGAATCGTGTGCATGTATCATGCGAATCGTGTGCATTTAACGTGCGAATCGTGTGCGTGTAACATGTGAATCGTGTGAGTGTGGTTTGGTGCATTACACGCTCAACCATCTGTAATCATTCTCTGAGTGCTTCACAATGTTAAGGTGGGACGTTACAATACGATGTTACGATAAGATTTATCGTTCCTAATGTTATCGGGTATAAACCTATTCTATGTGTTCAAAGAACACGAAGAAGATTGAATAGAATACAGTGATGACGTAAATTAGAAATGGAAATATTTTTAAAAAAGTAATTATTATGTCTGAGAAGCAAGCATTCCATACACAAAAACAATGTTTTTGGGGGTTTTTAGACGTTGCAAACCAACATACATGGTAACGTAAAGCTGTAACATCTGTCGTCATTTCTTAAAGGTTAAGGGATCTTTACTGTTATATATCATGAAAATGAGATCCGTGACATGTATGTTTTTATATTCCAAAAAAATAGTTATATCATCAGGAATTATTAGTTAGTTTTTTGTCATGATCTGGATATCATATATATTAGAAATGAAGGAGGATGGTGGAAAAAACCGTCAAAAGTCTGTATATGTATTTGTAAAATATGCCATTTTTAAACCATTTTAGCGTGACCCCATTTTTTAAAAACTTTTCGGTGTATATCTGTAAGATCTACTTCTGTGAAAAAATCAGACAAATCTGGATGTTTGCCATTTTGTATCGTCCCACCTAAAGAAATTAATTGTGTATTTGACTATTAAATTTTCACAATGATAAATAATTGTTGTCTTTTTCTTATTTTATATTTTTAATTTTATTTTCCTTAAGGAAAAAAAAGATATTAGTTTGCCCATGTAGAGCATGCTGATGGGTAGATTGCTTCAAACAGTGATGAAAGATACTCTGATTGGCTGTCAACATGACACCTCCTTTCTTCTTTAGAAATTATTAATGCTCTAATTTATTACAGGCTTCACATGTATAGTACTCTGCATAGATTTTTCTTGTTTGATAATTTACAATTTTTGTAAAAAGTTAAATGAAGTATTAATCTTTGACTTATCCAAATGGCCTTTTCTTTCATATGGCCCTTTGTTGTCTTCACAATCCTTTGTATTTTGTTTCAAATGGCTCCTTATTGCCCACACATTAACATGTTACATAGTCAATTCTTCTCATTTTGTTAAATCTGCAGTCTTTTGTCTGTAGAGTTGGATGTTACTATAATTATGTTCCACAAATGATGTTTTGGGGGAAAATTTTTGTTTTTACTCAGTTTCTCAATACATGTATTTCCTCGTCCAACCAAGTTGATCACAGCATTTCCTCAGAAACAGCATGGTCGATTTATATGAAACTTGGCAGACTTATTTATAGATCGTGGTCTTTAGATGTGCACAACCATTTTAGAATTTTCAGAATGGCTGCCATCAAATTTGAGGTTATGGTTTCCCAAGAATCTGGCTGACCAAATCAAAAAAGTGTTGGGGACGTCTTTGAAATGGCGGCATTTGGGGAACATTTGTTTCGGTGTCTAAAACAATCATTACTAGTTTAAAAAAGCATTCATGAAACAGCATATTACATGCAATGGCAGATACATGTATGTTCGTGAAGTATAAAAATTAAGGAATATGAGGTATGTAACAATGACAAAACATTAAGTTGAACATACATGTTGATAACATGTAGAAATTGTACTTTTTGGCCTCCAAATATTTTGATACCTTGTAGCTTATTGATGAACAACGAGTAGAGCCAAATAAAGAAATGGCAGGCATTGATATAAAATTTATTTTTTATGGGTAATGCATTAACAAGAAAATGGATAACAGGAAAGGTCAACAATGTCATACCAATCAATTACAGCAACCCAACTGACAGAATACCGGACAAAAATTAAGATAATAGAGCTCAAAACACAAACATGAACACAACAGAGAGTCAGGATAGTCTGACTTGGTACAGAAAGTGAACAGTGGTGGGCTTAATCTGGTTTTATGGGTACCCTAACCTCTCCCTTATTTATCCTGACACTCTGGACCCAGTTGTTCAAAAGTTAATCACTTTTTTCACTTTCCATTATTTCGATTTTTAAGTAATATTCATGTATAAAATTTAGCATAGACACACAAATTCATAGGATTAACCCATCAGAAAATTTTCAGTCTTTAGGCATAGCCAAAGAAGCCAAAATTTGAAACTGAAAATTGTATTTTGAACAACTGGGCCCAGGTGTATAAAATACACTATAAAAACCAATACAGTATGATTACCAACAAGGTGACTGCTTGCTAGAACTGCAAAATTAGAGTGTATACTTTATTACAAAATCATTTTGTTATATTTATGAGTTTTCTGTTGAGTAGCATTACCAATAATGGTCTAAATATAGGCTTTTTTATATTTGCAATCGTATTAATATTGTGTGTGCTTGGTTATTTTTTTTCAACGTAAAGAAGTAAAGCTTGGTAAGAACCTAGGTGGTTGTGTATAGATAGATGTATATTTGCATGCAAATTAGATTAAATTAACTTTGTATGTGGTTTAGGTTAAAGTTTTAAATCTGATGTAAAAGACAATTCAGAAAATTCATAAAAAAACACTTTCATTTGCTATTTCAGTGCTCTAACCCTGATATATACATATATATAGGGATTTCAGCATAAAATTTACTCGAAACTTTATGAACACATACAAGGTGATTTCAGTGTAAACTTGTCTCTCTTTATCCAGAGTAGATTGGAACAAAAAAATATTGAGTTAACAGGAATTTTTAGATATCAGTGGTAAATAGTACAAAGTACATGCATTATCTTAGAGCCAAAAAATTCTTTGAGTTATCACTTAGTTTGAAATGTAAAGTGTATGAAATAAATGAAGACAAACTATGATCTTTTGACCAACAAATCACTTTGGCATATCAGAATTTTGAGATAAAGAGAGTCATTTAAGTCAAGAAAAAAATATGTAAGTTTCTGCTAATCCGGCTTACTGACTTACTCCAACCTTAAAGTAACTATATTTTGATATTTTTCTTAAAAATACTTTTAAAGTCAGAAAATTTTCAGTATAAAAACCAGTGCAAAGATAATGCCAGTTCTAGGTTTATACCATGTTAGTGGAAACACATATTTTTTTCTGGTCTTAATAATCATAGCACATAGGAATAATAGAATAATATTATAGAGCTTCTTTCTGTATTAACACTTCTTTTGTTCACAGTTGAATAGAAAATTTCACTTGGTTTATATTAATTGGGACCTGTTTATTACTACAACTTATATATATATATATATATATATATATATATATATATATATATATATATATCATATCAACATGAAACTTTGTCACTAGATACCTTAAGATCAGTCATTTCGCAACGCGACAGCACTGATGAAGAATCTCAGTGATCCGAAAATTTTGCTAAGTTTGAATTATTGTTATAATTCAAAATTTTATTTGTTTTATTTTGATGTTGTTTTGCAACTTTTTAGATGTTTATATATATAGATTATAACATGGCATTTTTAGCTCACCTGTCCTAAAAGGACATGTTGGCTTTTAGCATCACTTGGCGTCCGTTATCCGTCTTTCGTCTGTCCGTCTGTAAACTTTTACATTTTCATCTTCTCCTCTGAAACCGCCGGACCTATTGAACTGAAACTTGGCCTGAAGCTTCTATGGAAGGTCCTTTACAAAGTTTGCATAAATCATCCCGGTCCATCAAACAAAATGCCCACCATTAGCATTTACATGTTCTGATTGGTCCAAATTTAAAACTTCTTCTCCTCTGAAACTGTAAAGCCAAATGAACTCATTTTTGGTATGGAGCATCTATGGAAGGTCCTTTGCAAAGTTTGCATAAATCATCCTGATCGGTGAAACAAAATGGCTGCCATTAGCATTTTCATGTTCTGATTTGTCCAAATCTAAAATTTCTTCTCTGAAACTGTAAAGCCAGATATACTGATTTTTGGTATGGAGCATCTGTTGAAGGTTCTTTACAAAATTTGAATAAATCATCCCGTTCCATGAAACAAAATGGCTGCCATGAGCATTTACATGTTCTGATTGGTCGAAATTTAAAACTTCTTCTCTGAAATCGTAAAGCCAAATGAACTGATTTTTGTTATCGAGCATCTATGGAAGGTCCTTTACAAAGTTTGCATAAATCTTCCCAGTCCATGAAACAAAATGGCCAGGTGAGCGATACAGGCTCAGACCACTGAGCCTCTTGTTCATATATCACACCTGTTATCAGCCCTAGGTCAGGATATCAGCCCGAGTGCCACCAGGCTTGAGTGATGATTTTGAACATAGGCTGATAATGGGTCTGATATGAATAATGACATGTTATGATATTTTTATCATATACTTCAACATTGGTATTTTATAGGTCTCCATGAAAATTCTTATCTCAATGATTTCAGTTTCATTGCCGTATTACCGAAAATCCTCGAGGCGCTGAAAATCGTCATTGCCCCTCATCCATTCAGTCAAAATGTTTTGTCACTTAGTGTTTTTCTGTTTGTATTAACATTTTTTAAGCCACAGTTTCGTCCTGCTATCGTCTGGCCATGTTTCTATGTGCCAGTAAGTTTAGAATCGATTATGAAAATGACTGATTTACCTATTAGTCTGTGATATAAAATGGTTACCTATTAGTCTGTGATATAAAATGGAAGCATTTGATAACAAAGTCTTATCAGCCCGCTAAGCCAATTCTTATAAGATTTGGGCAAAAACATGTACAATTCCAATTTTATCGTAGGGTAAAATTTTACCTTTATTTTCTATAAGTATTTATATATATATATATATATATATATATAAAAAGTTTTCTAGTCATTTCGGCAATGGTGTATATTTGTTCTTTATAACTTTGCATGCAATGGTAGATATATTATTGAACAATTTAAATTCTGTGTTTAAAGTTTTTTGGAACAGTCATTATGTTTCATGGTATAAGATACTGTTTCCTACATAATCATGATATATAAAAAGTAGATATTTTTGTATTCTGCAAATATAATACAATTTTAAAATTTCATGGATTTCTATATAAATTATATGTAATTAGATAAGATGAGCAGTTAGCAATTATCAAAATATTAATTAGATAATTTATAATTAAACATACCGATTTGATTAAACAAATAAAGAAACAGTCATTGAAAGTGATCTTCTAATTACTTAATAGATTAAAGAACACTAGATAAGACGAAGCTCATTACATCTAGTATGCTATAATTAACAAATATCAACATTTTGAGTTGCATGGTATTCACATTCTTTCTAGGCTTATGCAAGCTATCTGTCACCATCAATATCAAAAGTTGTCGCATGGGAATCATAAGTCAAAATGCCAGAAGCCTGCATAGACTGCTGTTTACGGAGCTGTCATATTAGAATAATTGATTAAAAATTTCTACTGGCGGGTTACCCTAGCTATCACTAGTACCCATTCTCACCATGCATGTTTTTTTTTTGTCAACCTAAAAGGTTCAGTGAAAATGTTTTTCATTGTTTATTATGATCAAATATTTTGGATCTCCATTTGGTATTTAATAAAATTGGTTACTTAGCAAGTACAGTATAAAATACATTTGTACTACACATTTGTTAGAATACCTTATAGAAAATAACAAAGTAGTATTTAACATTATTGGCAAGCTGTAACTTTTATTTTCTTTCATCCTGCCATTTTGATATTTTCAGTATCAGCTGCATGTGAGCCTACAGGCATAATACATGTATGTCATAATATGTCAGCATTTGTCAATAGAAATGTGTCTTATCAGGCTCAGAGTGACACAGATGATAATTTCAGTCCTGACCTTCAAAACTTCCATTATTTTACATGTATAGATCATTGTATCTTTATGACAGTCAAGTTAAAGACAACACTTTTTATGCCCCTCCTTCAATAGCAGTGGGGCATATAGTGTTTCACTATTTGTGTCTGTCCATCCGTCTGTACATACATAGGTTAAAGTTTATATTGATAATGGGAAGAATTTGTCATATTAAAATGAAACTATGTTACTAATTATTTTAAAATGGGATATCTTCGAGATTTAGGTCAAAGGGGTGGTGTGACCTCAATGTCACGGTTCACTGAATATGATTTGTTTGGAAGTGGAGCACAGTGTCCATTGTAAGCATATATACCTGTTATTTTTTTTAATGACAGGTGAAGCATGTTTTAAAATGTTTAGAGGGATAATAATATTATGAATGTGTTGAGTTCTTATTATTGTCTTCTTCATCTGTAGGTCTGAATATGAAGGGGAGTTTAAGAAATCCATAAAAGCAAGACTTTTAGTTTCTCAGGTAAAAAGACTTTAAGTATTCTGAAAATTTGATTACTTGTAATCATATGGAAAATTATCAAATTTAATGAGCTGAATATATACCCTCTGAATTTGAGAATTTTGAAAAGAAATAAATACATTTTAATCTGTTATCATCTTTACTTTAACTACATATTTAATACATTTATGTAGAATTTCTTTTGATGATTATTTAATTGAAGCATAACAAAATAACAGTTTTGATTACAACAGAACATACATGTACAATAAAGAGATTTCATATTCCATAGTCAGTTTAAATTGTAGTCATTTTTAACTCCTCAAAAATTTACTAATTCCAGAATCAAATTGGAAATTTACTGTTTGAGAAAAATTTGGTTGAAGTTAATATGATATAAATTTGCTATATATTTGTACAGGTAGTAACCTCTGTGCAGGGAAATGCTGAATTTAAGTTTGACTATCTAATGCTGATAATTACTGCCAGGTGAGTTTAAAAATGTTAGCGCCATAGCAAAAAATGGGTTACCGGTATATTTTTCTAGAAAGAGATTATCACTTCACACTATAAATCTATTGACAAGAACTAAATTCTGTGGAATCACCTGAAGACAAAAATTAGGAACTGTATTCTGAAATCTGGTCTAACATGATACAGTGATTGGCATTATTCCCGTCTTAAATGACATAATTTGTAAGATTTCAAGGTGTGTTGTATTAAATAGGTTTCATTGAACTTAACAACATGGAATAAAATACTTCTGACAAGTTTGAACCAGATAATGTTAAAGTATTCTATTAACATACATATTCTTTGACACTTTGAAAAAAAAAATTTGATGTAGGCAGAAGTATACCTGAAGTTTTACTTTACATTTCTGTAATATTTTCAGTGTAATAGCTGCTCTAGGGCTGATAGAAAACAGTTCAGTTATACTAGTAGCCAGTATGTTGGTTTCGCCATTAATGGTAAGCCTTTGTGTAAAAAATAAAGTTTGAAGACATATCAGACATATCTGATTTTATATTTATATTTTTTTATAATAATCTTTATTTGAATTTACACCCAGAAGGGTCCATCAAAATTACAAACGGACAAATTACAACACAATATTATAACAAAAATGACATTGCATAGCATTAGCTATATATACATATAATATGAAGTCTGAGAGCATAACTTTGACCGACATGAACCTTTTTTATCTCAATTTTAGTGATTGTTTAATAATGGTACTAACGGTTGATAAACATGACACCTCCTTTCTTCTTTGGAAATTTTTGGGATTTAAGATAAATTTAAGTTTTTCAATTGATGGAAAAGATGCTAAACCTGATTCTATTTCCACATAAAAAAATAACTCGTAAAATGTTATTAGTTTGACAATAATGTAGAAAATGTGACTCATCTTCCACCACATTGCAAGTGGAACAAAGTCTTTGGTGGTGAGGGATATTTTTGTATCAATCTGTTTCTATAAGTAAACAGTGATCACTTGTTCTGAGTTTAGTTAAATTTTGACAATTTTTAAAATTTTTGTCTTGTACCTACTTCATGTAAATATTATAAACGTGTATAATGTATAATAATGTTATTTTTATTAAGGTTTCCATAACATATTTCGGGGCCTCAGTGGCCAAGTCATTGAAGTGTTCTAGGTAGTTTGTCATGGCTACTAATGATCACTACATTGTCAACACTGAGGTTTTGAGTTCCAATCTGGCCTGGGGGGGGGGGGGGGATGTATGACTCCGATCTTAATTGACAAGGATTGCCAATTTTCCTATGGAAGGTTGGTTGTTCTTTCCGGGTACTCCGGCTTCTTCCACCAATAAAAACAAACATAACATTTTTTTTATTTTCATTGATGTTTTCCTTTCTATTACCAGAATGATATTATGTTTCAAGAGAATTACCGATGTTTAAATAGTGCATAAAACAGAATACTACCACAAAGTCAGGAGAAACAATTTTTATTTTACAATCTTCTAATTAACAGGGTCCAATCCTGGCTGGGACATTTGGATTCGTAGTAAAAAATTACACATTAAGAAATCTTGGTATAGCATCTGAGGCGAAAGGACTAGCTATCTGTGTATTTTGTGGTAAGTTTTTTTCATAATGTAAAATGATGTTTCAGCTGGAATTTAAGTTCTTTGGAACATTTATTCAGAATAAGGGCAATTTAGTATAGAATAGAGAATGGAAACAGGGAATGTATCAAAGAGAGAACAACCCGATCAAAGAGCAGGAAACAGCTCAGGGCCACCAATGGGTCTTCAATGCAGCGAGAAAATCCTGCAACAAGAGCTTCTTGTCACAAAATGAGGAGCTTGATTATCTCAACTATATTAATTTAAAATTTTGCAGAAAAACTAAAGATGTGTTAAAACAAACAAAATAAAATCAGATGTACACTTTTAGGGGAGTATAACTGAAATGCAAGCATTCTAGATCCTGTATAATGAATAATTTCATATGACGTCTACGTTTCTCAGCTTATCCGATTTTCAAGGGCATGCGTGAGTTACCCTGACTTTCGACAGAGAGGATTACTGCTGTCACAAAAGCTTCTTAACCAGGGTTTTATCAAGGAAAAGTTGATGTCATCACTTAGGAAATTTTTACGGTCGTCATCATGAATTGATTGATTGACCATTACAGTGTTCCAATATCTAAGATGATGTTGGACCTGTTCCCACTGTCGTAACCTTTTATGTGTCTCCACCGATTTGTGACTTCTCCTGGTTCACTCCCGGTTTTTATAGGAGTTGGTGTTGTTCATTGTTTTTCAGTTTTCTGTGTTTATTTGTTGTGCTTGTACTTGTTCATTTGTCTTCCCGGGTTTGTCTGTCCAGTGGATTATGTTTTTTTTTTTTTTGATTGCTCCTTAGGTATATTTGTTCTTTTTTTTTCTCATTTTTGACACTCCATCATTTAGATATAAACTTAACTCTTTGACATTATACTTTTGGCTTTGACATCATTCTTTCAACTGTGAAGCCATTTCCATGATGGTCATAGTTATTGGAATTAGATCATGGCTTTGTTCACAAAGTGAATGCATCACTTCACTCCTTTTAAATCAGTTTATTGGTTTGGTATTTTACAACCTGGTTGGGTTATACCAAATAGTGAGGAATGAAAACCTGCTTTGCTGTAAGTTGACAACTCATTTCTTATTAAGATTTTTATGATATGTCTATCCATTGATTTTTAATCATTGTTTATTTCCATTAAGGCCACACCAAATTTATTTTTAGTTCTTCGAATTTTTTATGGCAAAAATAGGTGTGAGCAAGTGAAATTTTAATTTTATATTTTTTTGTGAGGACTAGTTTTTTTCAGATCAAATTTACATGCGGTACAAATTTTCTTAATTCAAAACATTGCAAAAAATGGAAAAAATCCCTATTTTTTACCAAATTTTTTATTTTTAATTTCTTGAAAAATTAAGAATCAGGGGTGCATTTTCAGCACTTTTGCAAAATGAAGCGACAAAAAAAATTTTCTTAAAATTTACAAAGTCTGAAAATTGGAGCGACGAAATCCAGAGAACAAAAATTTAATTTGGTGTGGCCTAAAAAGTGTTTTTTTTATTGCATTTTATGTACTGTCATACTTAGTAAATAAATCAAATGTATCAAAAATTCATTATACATGTATTTCAGGTTTTGTAGTAGGAATAATAGCATCTAGTATTGCTGTACATATTGGAACTTTAGGAGCAACTGACTCATGGCCCACGGATGAAATGAAGTCACGGTATTACAGTACTAGTTAATCACATGACTTATATCAAGGGACATGCATTGCAAAATTTATATGATCTCTGACACTCACATTGTGTTAATGGTGATGATGGATACATGCTTATTCATTCCAGCTTTATTGTGCAAATTATATTAAAAAGAAAAAAAAAAAAAAAAACAGATAAATAATAAAATTATATTAAAAATTAGAAAACAATATTAGACTTCAATAAATACTAAAGAGAAGTAATGTTTTTCATATCAGTTAACATGTATGCATGTATTATATACATTTTCCTTGTTAGATGCAAATTGTATTCATAGGCTTAAAGTTTTGTAACTGATGATTGATAAGAAATTCATTTGTCAAATGTTGCTATGAACGATTCAAGACATCAGATGCAAGTTACAGAAAGTGCCACTAATATTTTACTTCCTGTTTACAGCATTGTATAAGAATTTTAAAAAAAGTATTATCTTGTAGTGGTGTATTGAGAGGGCTGATTCCTGGTTTGATGATAGCCTTAGCCTCTGGTATAGGGGTAGCACTTTCAGTGTTAGGTGGGAACTCTGCATCGTTAGTAGGCGTGGCAATTTCAGCTTCTCTGCTTCCACCTGCAGTCAATGCTGTTAGTATTAGTTATTTGGAAAACATAAAAAGATTAATTCATTTTAGGGGTTGTCATGTGGGTTATCTATTTATATTGGTACATTTAATATTAATTGTAATATAACAACATTTCGTAGGTAATCTGGATCTTTATCACACAAAAATTATTTTTGATAATGAAAGAAATCAGTAAACATAAGGATATTTTTTCTTTTAAATAAAACTGAAACTTTCCTGCTTTGTGAAACTCATCTTCTATTAATAACAAAAAAGTTTTTTGTAATTTTCCACCGCTGGATGGAAAATTAAACCTTTATGTTTTCTTATCACATTTCAAAGGTTTTAATGGAAACAATAAGAATAATTGGTTTGGTGGATTGAAGTTTAATATGGACATCAAAAAAATAAAATAAACCCCTTAAATTTGTTTAAAATTTTTTTGCATTTAGGAATATCTTAATGCATACTTCTCGTTATGTTTTTTTCTTATTATTGGGAAAGGTGTCAATTTAGTGTAGTTAATTTGTAATGTGATTAACATTTTATGTTGAATAACAGATTCAGATATTTTTTTCTTTTTAATTTTAGGGCATGTTATGGGCACATTCCTTAATAAGTGTTATTAGACCTCCTAGTCAAGACATGGTTGTACAGATAGATCTAGACAATAATTCACTTTCAGGAAATATATCTACCTCAGTAAGTTTAACAGTACAGAAAATCAATCTGGCAGTCATCCAATACATGAAAGCTTTAAAGATAAGATTATATAGAAATTCCATAAATTTGATTCATGTAAGCCTTTCATGCCATTTGCAAGATGGTGTCTATATCAGATACATGTACATCCAGTTTTGGTATCTTTTTGTGTTCATTTATTTGTCAATTCAATTTTCATATTTAAGGTATCCGGACCATAAATGACCACATGATTATTCAAAAGTCCCGGATGTTCCTTACAACGTAATTGAAATGACCTTGGTAATTATCGGCAAACTTTGGAAATGTCAATATAACTAACTTATTTTAACAGACTCTGCATATAAACAACAAAGTGTGTTTCAACTTGAGAAAAATATATATACAAAATTCCAGCTTTAAATTGTTTGGTTCAGCCATTCATGGTCAAGAAGAGATACAATTTTCGATCATGATCTATTATTGTCTGGATACCTTAACACAAAAAAAAAAATGAAGTCGTTTTGGGTTCACTGAAATTATGGTTCCCACACACACTGGAAAACTGGAAAAAAACCCTGGGAATTTAATTTCATGCACTCCCATCTGGAAATTTTCTTGAAATTTAAAAAGACGGCAAGAAAACAGAATAAACCTTTCAAATTTGTAGACGAGAATTCAAAAGATAAAATAGATTACTTCCCTTTGATCATTGTTTTTTTTCATTCCTAAACAGCTTTGGAACAGAAAGTTCCACAGTTTGTTTATACTAAGTAGTATTAAATGGGATGGGGCCTCGGTGGCCGAGTGGTCTAGGTAGTTCGTCATGACTACTAATGATCACTAGCCTGTCAACACTGGGGTTGCGAGTTGGAATCTCACCTGTGGCGGGGTATGTTCGACTCCAATCTAAATTGACAAGGATTGCCAATTTTCCTACCGAAGGTCGTTGTTTTCTCCGGGTACTCCGGCTTCCTCCACCAATAAAAACTAGCCGCTGCGAAAAAGCAAAAATGTGCTGAAAACGGCGTAAAACACCAACAAAAAAAAAAGTTAAATGAGATGCAAATTTTTTTTGATGAATGTTGATGGGGCAAAACTATTCATGACTCCTGCATCATAAAACATTTGTTTGTAAATAGAATAGCTACTCTGGGTAAGTAGACACTGCTTTGCATATAACATGAGAAGCATAGTCTCTTTAATAAGTATAAAATGAGTAAAATTAATTAAATTATCACCATTGAAAATGGGAAAAAAGCCTAGAAAAACTGGAATTTTTTGTTCAGAAAAGTTTGGTTACCCAATAAAATTCTAACATCTGGTTACTTTTTACCATTTATTTAAATTAAATAAAGTTTTTGTTGTTATGAATTGTATATAACATCACTGTAAAATGAATAAAAAAGATATTTTTTATTGATGATATTGATTATTTTGTCTATCAAAGAGGCAATTATAAATATTAACAAACTATTCACCTCCATCAGAATTTAAATTTTGAGTTACACCCCTTTGACCATTTGCAATTATTTTAGAATTATCACAGTGAGAATTAGATATCGCTTGATATCAAGTCGAGTTACTTGTATTTAATTTTGATAAGATAAGATAAGATAATGTTTATTAACCTATTAACGGGCCCTCTAATAGGTTAATAAACGGGCTAATCCGACACCTGAGTATTCCAACAACTTGTGACATCCAACAAAAATTTCCGGTCCCAAAAAATGTCTATAACAGTCTTTGTTAAAAAAAAACTTGTGTATTCCGAAACCTGTCACTTCCGTAATCCGACACTGTTTTCAAGTCCCAATGTTATTAGTTATACCTAATTAATCCTGTCTAATCCGACCCTTTGATCTGCTAATCAATCAATTAAAATAAATAATTATCATGTGTTAATGTGTATCATGATCACTGAACCATCAAACAAATTGACATGATTGCGTTCATTCAAATTTATAGATTGGAAGGTGAGTTGAGGCTCGTTAAGGGTTACAGGTAGGTTTACCTATATGAAAAATAAAACTTTTAATGTGAGTTATTTTCAGTTTCTTTGTAAAAATCATTCAAGTATTATACAACATGGCTACGGCATCTAAATGTAAAAAGAGAATTTTGGAAAATGTCTCTCCTTCGCCTTCACCAAAACAGGCTAGAAAGGATTTAAGTTTAGACGAAAAGTTAAATTTGATTGAAGACTCTGATAAAATTCCAAAATTAACCAAAAAACAACTTGGCAAGAAGTATGGATATTTTAAAATAGAAGGAATTTTATAACCAGCAATATGCCGATAATTCTGCAGGATTAATAAAAAGATTTACAATTTAAATTAAACCACCATACATGTACATTCATGACACACACACAGTTATTTCACGTGATGTTGTGCATACTTGTGTTGTTCAAAAATGAAACCTGAGTATTCCAACACCCTGTACAATCGGACACAATTCTCTGGCCCCTTAGTGTGTCGGATTAGACAGGTTGCACTGTAACAGAGTAACAAAAAGAAGGAAGAAGTTACTTGATAGACAGAAAATTATAGATAAACCATGATTATCTAAAATAAAAAGGCATATTAACATGTAAAAATTTGCCAACAGAGTCTATATCAGGATCTTCACAGTTGAGAATATGATATAACTTTTGTCTATCTGATAGATTTGATGACATAAATTTAAATAATTCTTTACTCACATTAGTATACTTTTCACACCTGGTTAGAAAATGTTCTTCGTCTTTAACCTCACCAATGGAACAATTTTTACACTTTCTTTCATTTCTTACTATTTTTTTTGTAACGACCTGTTTCTATCAAAAGTTTATGTGAAGATACACGAAACTTACAGAGCGCTTTTGTACATCAAATTTCTTCAGCAAAATCAGATATTTTTCTAATGGACAATTACTAATTAAGAAAAAATAAGTTGTAAGTTTACCTTCTTTAAATTTATCGCTAGATTTTTTCCAGACATTGAGATATTTCTTATCTTTAGGTTTTTTTAACAACTTATTAAATCTGTATTCTCTTTGATTCATTAAATTAGTATCAATTTTTATACGACCGCAAAATTTTTGCGGTCGTATATTGGTATGACGTTGGCGTCGTCATCGTTGTCGTCGTCGTCCGAAGACATTTGGTTTTCGCACTATAACTTTAGTATTAGTTAATAGAAATCTATAAAATTTAAACACAAGGTTTATGACCACAAAAGGAAGGTTGGGATTGATTTTGGGAGTTTTGGTCCCAACAGTTTAAGAATTAGGGGCCAAAAAAGGGCCCAATAAGCATTTTTCTTGGTTTTCGCACAATAACTCTAGTACAAGTAAATAGAAATCTATGAAATTTTAACACAAGGTTTATGACCACAAAAGGAAGGTTGGGATTGTTTTTGGGAGTTTTGGTCCCAACAGTTTAGGAATAAGGGGCTAAAAGAGGGCTCAAATAAGCATTTTTCTTGGTTTTTGCACAATAACTTTAGTATAAGTAAATAAAAATCTATGAAATTTAAACACAAGGTTTATGACCACAAAAGGAAGGTTGGGATTGATTTTGGGAGTTTTGGTCCCAACAGTTTAGGAATTAGGGGCCAAAAGGGTCCAAAATTAAACTTTGTTTGATTTCATCGAAAATTAAACTTTTGGGATTCTTTGATATGCCGAATCTAACCGTGTATTTAGATTCTTAATTTTTGGTCCTGTTTTCAAATTGGTCTACATTAAGGTCCAAAGGGTCCAAAATTAAACTTAGTTTGATTTTAACAAAATTGAATTCTTGGGGTTCTTTGATATGCTAAATCTAAACATGTACTTATTTTTTTTATTATGGGCCCAGTTTTCAAGTTGGTCCAAATCGGGGTCCAAAATTAAACTTTGTTTGATTTCAACAAAAATTGAATATATGGGGTTCTTCGATATGCTGAATCTAACCATGTATACTCTCTCAAAAAAGAAACGCAACATCAGATTATCTTTTTGAAATATTATTTTTCCGGACAAATAACCAATAAATATCAAAATATATGTACACATGATCATAATTACACCTTCATAAAAAGTTTCCAGGTACAATCATTTAAATTCATCCACCCGTAAACGACTTTGGTCGCAATCTGGGACACCCTACGGTTTACGCATTGCCAAAAACTGGGTCGACTTTCACGTGCAAATCATGGCTTATTTTTTAGCTCAGTCAGTCGGTATAAAAACCCGGTATTTCTTTTCATGAATGCATTCGTAAAATAAAATTCTGATGAGGTGACGCTATGCCAAGGTTAGACGCTGCTACCCGGAATATCGCTATCGGACGACTAGAGGCCGGAGAATCACAGAATGCTGTTGCTGTAACGTACAATGTTCATCGTAGCACAATTTCACGCCTTTGGGGACGCTACCTGCAGCTTGGTACTACGACAGATCGGCCACGTTCAGGGCGCCCGCGTGTTACAACCAGGGCGCAAGATCGTTACATCAGACTTTTCCGTCTGCGGAATAGGACTATTGCTGCAACAGAAACAGCTGTAAACGTCCCTGGGTTGCGCCGTATATCAGCACAGACAGTACGCAATCGGTTACGTTCTCATGGATTGAGGGCAAGAAGACCTTACTTTGGAGCAACACTGAGACGCCAACACCGCCGAGCGAGGGTTAGATGGTGTACTACAGTTCGTGCATGGAATTTACAGAACTGGAGAAGAGTATGGTTCAGCGATGAGTCACGTTTTCAACTGGAAAAGCGAGATGGTCGCATACGTGTGTATAGGCGCCGAAACGAACGTTTTGCGCAAAACTGTGTTGTGGAGAGAGACAATTTTGGCGGAGGCAGTGTTATGATGTGGGCCGCTATTTCTTATGCCAGAAACACACAGCTGATACATATCCAAGGCAATCTGAACGCTGTTAGGTATAGAGACGAAATTTTACGACCTCATTTATTGCCCGTAATTGACATTCGGAGAGAAATTTTTCAGCACGACAATGCCCGACCACATACAGCACGTGTAACAGTAGACTTTTTAGAACAACAGAATGTCAATGTGATCCGTTGGCCGTCACGATCACCCGATCTTAATCCAATTGAACATTTGTGGGATGAAGTGGATCGGCGCGTGCGCCAACGACAACCACCACCGCAAAATCTGCAACAATTACAGCAGGCACTTCAGTTTGAGTGGCAAAGGATACCGCGTGTTCGAACTCAGCGTTTAATTCAATCTATGCCAAGAAGAGTCGGGGCTGTGTTACAAGCAAATGGTGGACATACCAGATATTGACAATTTATGAGTGATTTATTGACAATATGTGACAAACTGTGATATTCCAAGGTAAAAGAACTCATGAACAAGAAGTGTGCCAATTTTTGCATTCCTGTGTAAATTATTTATATCATAAATTATGAAAATAATATATGAAGTAAATTTCCTATTTTCTGTATGTTGCGTTTCTTTTTTGAGAGAGTATATTTAGATTTTTGATATTTGGCCCGGTTATCAAATTGGTCCACATTGAGGTTTAGAGGGTCCAAAATTGAACTTTATTTGATTTCATCAAAAATTGAATTCTTGGGGTTCTTTGATATGCTGAATCTAACCATGTATTTAGATTTTGGATATTGGAATACCACAAAGGGATGGTAAGAATTGTCTTTGGTAGTTATGGCTCAAACCGTTAAGGAATAAGGTGCAAAAAGGGGGGAAAAGAGTTTCCAGGTTAATGGACAATTACTTAAACATAATTTAAAAGGCAGTGTAAGGTTGGTAATTGAAACTCATTTGAATGTCTCACCTAAACTGCTTTTAAATTATTTATATTGGAAATTTGCCAAAAACTTTATTATTAATAAATTCCATTGGAAATTTGCCAATAACTTTAGTTTAATGAACTTCATTGGAAATTTGCCAATATAAAATGTTGCTGATGAAGCTTTTTTGTTTATCTCACCTAAACTGCTTTTAAATTATGTATATTGGAAATTTGCCAAAAACTTTATTATTAAATTTCTGATTTATATATAAAAGCAAATAATAATGATAAGGCCAGAGATACACACCAAACAGGATGTGTAAATTATTATAATAAGTATTGTGCAATAGCAAGAAATCTTCAATTGCACAGTATTGCACAATAGCAAGAAATCTTCAATTGCACAGTATTGCACAATAGCAAGAAATCTTCAATTGCACAGTATTGCGCAATAGCAAGAAATTGATATTTGGGCCAGTTATCAAATTGGTCCACATTGAGGTTTAAAGGGTCCAAAATTGAACTTTATTTGATTTCATCAAAAATTGAACTATTGGGGTTCTTTGATATGCCGATTCTAACCGTGTATTTAGATTTTTAATTTTTGGTCCCATTTTCAAATTGGTCTACATTAAGGTCCAAAGGGTCCAAAATTAAACTTCTTTAAAATTTTCCATTTTAAATTGGTTATTTCTGATCTATATATAAAAGCAAATAATACTGATATGGTTTGAATAGGTAAATTAAAAATTTTTAAGTTCTTAGACCACATTAATTCTGTGTCAGAAGCCTATGCTGTGTCAAATATTTATTCACAATCCAAATTCAGTGCTGTATCAAGCTTGAATGTTGTGTCCATACTTGGCCCAACTGTTCAGGGTTCGACCTCTGCGGTTGTATCAAGCTGTGCCCAGCGGAGCATTTTATTAATACTTCAAGTAATTTTTCTACTGATGAATACCAAGTTAGTTTGTAAGACAGATGAAGTTCTTTACAGCATTGAAAACCATCCTGTAGAAGAGGAAACTCTGTTGACATGTTTTCCAATCCATGTTTTCGATATGATAATAAACATATCTCTGTGATATCAAATGTTGCTATGTAAAGATGGCTTTCAAATTTGGTGCCATTGTGTAGCAAAATTGTTGACCAACCATAATGTATATGACCTTTCATACACAACCACATGTTGACCTACCCCGTACGCGGATCAACAGAAAACACTTCTGAACAAGCAATAAAAAATTTAAGATTCATTTTATCCTCCCCCTTTTCCATCCTAAAAACAGATGTGCATTTACTATATGCAAAGCAACATCAAAAGACCTGTTTTAGTGCAAGTTTTGGCCCTGGGTTGGAAGAATTAAGACCATGCAGCATCAAATTAAAAAATCATTTATCCAATGAACCTTTGGATCATTGGACCTTCAGACTATCAGACCTTCAGACCAATGGACCTTCGGACTAATGAACCTTCGGACTAATGAACCTTTGAACCATTGGACTATCGGACCTTTGGACTACAGCTACGGAACCTACAATTACTGACTTTGAAATAGGTCACTATCGGGATTCATCAACCCGAGAAAATTTTAATATTCACAGAGGTCCATTTTCAAGGGTTGATTAATCCCAATAAGGAACTATTACCTAGTTAGTAACTGTTTTATTACATGAATGGGGAAATTGTACTTTCACTTTCTATTTTATTTTAAGAACAAATCGGTCACTATCACATTCCGCTTGACTGAATAGGATCTATTTTAATCCCATAACAGTGCAAGCGGAATTATTGCACTAAATTTAGATACTCTCAGCTACTATCATCAGTGCTCAAGACCTTTTAGACATTTCTCAGCCAATCAGAGAATAGAAAAAAATATGGTCATGTAATAATACCTAATATAATCATAAGAGAATTCTTAATACAGAGTATGCTTTATAATTTAATTCACCATATGTATATTTTTAATATCTCATAAGTATTTTTCAGAACCAATAATCAAATTTATTAATTAACTACTGTATAATATTGGCTTCAATACGTCTAAAACTGACCTTTCAATACAGAATCATTAACTCAGCCAAATTGAAAAACCCGGCCAATACAGATTTTTATCTGTATTGGTTGACTTGTATCCGGCCAATATAGGGCGAGTCGATTTTCGCTAGATTTTAGTTTGAACATACGAAAACTCCAAAATGTTTACATTATATCGGCTAGATTTATACATGGTCTGTGATTAAAGGTGCTTCAAAATTGATGATTATAAATTATTTAGTAATAGCTATGACTAAAAATATCTTTTACAACACTCATTCCAATCCTTCAGAGACTATACTTAGGAATTTTCAAACAGTTGATTCAGAAAAAAATCATACAGAATATGCATTGTAAAAACTAGTTAATTAATAAAGATATTATTACATAGTTTTATCATATATTTGGTACTAAATACAAGAGTTTTGTATATACGATAAACCCTATGACATCATACCCTTTATCGCATGGCTTACCCTTTATTGCATACCCTTTATCGCATACCCTTTATCACATAGCTTTTTTTCATTTTTTTTTTTTCAATTTTATTTTCTTTGTATTTTTTTTTGGGGGGGAGAGGTGCCGATTTTTTTTTTTTTTTTTTTTTTTGGAAGGGTCAAATTTAAAAAGACAAATGTTCAATTCTTTTTCCGATTATTTGACTTTTTTTCGAATTTTTGGTTTAATCTTATCTTTTTTAAACTGATTTGCATTTAATCATGTACCCCTTTTTATGACACTTTTACACCATCACACTAGGGTGAAGGCTGTTTATTGCAGCTTTTGATATATATATATACATTCCCCCAATTGAATTTTTTTTTAACCGTTGAGTGCCCTCAAAATACGAAATATACCATGCCTTCACAAATTTCAAGGGAAAGCATTATACTGAATCCTTTTGCTGTCAGGTTGTATGGAACATCAAGGGTATATATAATAATCCTAAAACCTTACATCATGGAGTAGAATCACTTGAATAACCATGGCATAAAAATCAATCATTTATAACAGTCTACATTATATACATCATAACTCTGCAATTTTTTGACTTTGTGATTTTTAGGTAATGCCTGACAATTTAACAGATACATTACTTTGTCCTGCCTTACAAAACAACAAGTACATTCCAGTATACAGTTGTAGAATGGAGATAGAATCTGTCTACCTTGGATTAATTAGTCTTAGTCTAACAATTCTCAATATCCTGTGTATATTTATTATGGGAATCATTGTCATGAAGGTAAGTAAAACATTTATGTGATCATCTTTTATTGGTATTGCTTATGCGGAAGACAATATTCATATAATGTTTTTTATTACTGGTTCTTAATATTTACAAATTTGAATACTAGTATAAGGAACTAAGGCATTTTTAGGACAAGAAGAATGAGTCTCATACTAGAAAAAAGACTAAATAACTACTGAGAGGTTATTCTCTTTCTTCTTTAGATTTTCCAACAGAAAGAAGTTTGGCAATATCTAACCAGAGGACATTGATGAATCTTGGTTTGCTATCAGTCAGGCAGCTTCTTGTTTATGCCCCATTACGTCCATTTCTCAGAAAACCCTATAAATATATCCATATATATTAAACTAAGATAATCCTCTAATGACACTTAACACAGATCAACAACAATTGGGTCATTTTGACCTACTTATAAGGATGAGTGACTCTGATAAAGTTTTGCCTTTAATTTCATGTTCTAGAAATCAATGGTTTTATATCAGTGATACTTACCACTATATTCCTCTTACATTATGTAATAAATTTCTTCAACAGTAGGGTCATTATGACCCACATTTCATACATAGTGACTTTGTTAAGTTTTTTCATTTAAGTCCATTTCTCAGAAAAATAATACAACAAAAGTCAGCAGCTTTAAGTCACCATGACCTATATTTTATGCTTGACTTACTTTTATAAACTTTTTGATTTTAGGTTTATTTTTATAGGATGATCATATTTCACAATTAAATCATTATATATATAGTACAACATGAATCTGATAGCAACTTTTGAATCACTGTGACTTACATTTTATCCTTGAATGACTTTGATAAAAATTTTGAATATTGGTGTATAATAAAAATTTTTGCTTTTAGGTTTATTTCTAAAGAAGTAGGATAGTATATTTATGATATTAAACAGTTTAATAGGTTCTTACACAAGTTCAGAGTGAAGACTGAAAAATCTTCAACGAGATTTTAAAATTCATGTCTTTCCTGTGTGACTCCATTAAATTTGAGTGTTTTGATACTTGTGCCAGAAAGAGTTTAGTACTGTGGATTCATTATTTTTGATGGAGTAAAATACAAATAATGAATTATGAAACATTCACAAATTTGAAATAATTCTCAAAACAATCAATAATAGATGGGAATTCTATGTGCAGGATGATGGGGCATGTCTTATAGACACACAGGCTGCAGTTTAATAATGTTTTTGAGAAAACTGTTAGTGATCAACATATGATAACATATATTGCAATTTGAATGCCCAGGCTATTATTGACCAAACAAAACATATATTCACTGAATACTTAAACACTGTACAGACATTTATGAAGATTAATTATAAATTCTAATGTTTTTCAGATAAAAGAAGTTGCTCCCCAGACTTCAGTTTCAGATGAAGGTAGAAACTTTTGGAAAAATGATGTCAAGGTCGGTAAATAAATTTGACCATCTTCAAGAGTTTGTTCATAAATTTGCGATAACATTTTATATCTATGACTTATGTTAACTAATCCACATTTAAAGTTTTATTTTTTTCTTTTAAAAGTTGTTGACTAGGTTTTTAGAAAATTTAGACAGATATATTTTAACCCTTTCACCAATGGAGTCCCCACAGGAAGTAACCCTTGCATGATGGCTTCCCTGACAAGATGGCAGACTTGAGTGGCTACTTCTTTGTTAATGCTTTAGAGCATTAATTTTGGGTCATTTATCCTTTATTTGAATAAAAATGTTAATAAAATGTGTTCTCTTTGCAATCTTTTTAGTTTTTGAATGAAAATGCGAAGATTTGTAGTAAATAGGGGTTTCAGCTTTTGGATATGTTGAAATTCTTCAAATATCATTAAAATCGCTCTAAATATGCATTTTTGTCATTAAAAATTATAAAAGTATTGCAAGAAATAAACTTCCAATCATCGATGTCCATTCGATTTTGGACAAATTTGGCACATTTGATATGAAATAGATACTTTCCTGGCATCCAGTCTTGCCAAAAAAAATGCCAAAATTCATTTTCCTAACTTTAAAATCCCATAAAATCTTAAAATATTTGGTCTTTTTTCACAGGTTTTTTCTTAAAAAGATCTGCCATTGTTTTATCTTTAGCCGGGTTTCAAATATAAGAACAGTAACTCTTGATGTTAGCTCCATCAAACTGGGACTCGTCGTCAGCGAGTTGACTCGGGAATTCTGGTAAACCGGGACTTGTTGGCGAAAGATTTCATTGGTACTCTAGATTGTTTAATTTGACAATAATTTACCATTAATTGTAAAAATAATCGAATAAATGAATCATAGGTTTAAAAACATTCAGTTTCACAATCTACCAACAAGATGGTCTACAATTTTTCAGACATTCTTCTTACAAATATATTTCATTGGCAATAACAAAAATAGGTTCATATTGACTTATGTCTTTTACTATTACTAGTTTTCCTGCTGAACACCTTGACAGTAGCTTGGATAGTAAAAAATACAACAATCCTTTTATGGTAACAACTAATGTCTGCCAATCACATATTTAAACTTTGGCAGCATATAAATTTATTATAGGATTAAATACGATTTCTATGAGTTTACACATCGATAAACTCATACAAAATCATATTTAATCCTTATAATTCCATTTCAAACATCGAAAAAGTTGTTCCTTACCAAAATAAAATCAAAGTGCATAGCACTGGTAGGGTTAGGTTGCTAGCATTTGACTTTTATTTGTACAAACATTGCTATGATTATTTCAATGCTTTTTGTTTGTACAATGTATTGCAAAATAGGTTTTGGTATTGAATTCTTTTTATTAACAGTATTATTTACAAGGAAATATATCAATTATGAAAGTTAACGAGCTCTGCGGAAAAAGTGTCTATTATATAATAATGTTCCTGTGGGTAGGTGACTGATTTTTTTTTAAATTGACAGCATATGTATTGCTTTGGTTTCAAAATATACAGTGATTTTTTAAAACGTATATTTTCGCAACACAGTGTATCTGAGCTGAAGGTTCTACTACTCAACTTTACTGCGCATGTCTGTGGAAACAAGTCGTTTCGGCCATACTACCAGTTCGGCCATAGTCGTTTCGTCCATAGTCGTTTCGGCCATACTACCAGTTCGGCCATAGAATTAAAGTCGATTCGGCCATGGAATATTTATACGGAATCTAACAAATATTTAACAAGTTCTAAGCTCAAAATTTAAGTTTTATTTTATATATATAAAAATCGAACAGCGTTCCGAAGTCCCCCGCCACTAGAGCATCAGAAACCCTTGGACAAGTGAAACATAACAAAATTTTCTCAAAGAGAGAGAATAGAAGGACAAACAATTTGTGGTTATTGCTAAAGTTTTTTACAAGTTAATGAGTGGTATGAAGACATTTATACAATATGGGTATAGTGTTGAAATCTTATTTTACCATGTGTATTGAGAATTTATACAAATGTACATTTACTTCTTTTCAATAAACAGAAATGCTTTGATCAAAAGTATTCTGCCTAACAAACTCTTAAAGACAGTATTTTTCAATTTTATAAGTTTCGATAGGAGTTTATGTATAAAACCTCCCTTTAGGTCCAAGTGTATAAATATTATTCCAATGCAAGGAGAATATAAATTTTCTAGAACACTTAGATGAACATTTTGTCAATTTTCAAAGTTATTAAGGGGCATAACTCCTACAAAAATATTTCGACATGACTCACCTTCGAACTCCCTTGAGGTATCATTGAGTTAAAGCTACTGTATAAATATTATCCAAATCGGTCAAGAAATAAATTTGCTAGAGCGCTTACATGAAAATTTTGTCAATTTTCTAAGTTATTATGGGGCATAACTCCTACAAAAATATTTCGACATGACTCATCTTCGAACTCCCTTGAGGTATCATTGAGTTAAAGCTACTGTATAAATATTATCCAAATCGGTCAAGAAATAAATTTGCTAGAGCGCTTACAAGGTGGACGGACGGACGGACGGAAACACGGACGGACGGACGGACGCCCGGCATTACTATATCCCCCGCATCGCGTTGCGGCGGGGGACAATAAATATTTGGAAATTAATCATGAAATTTCAGAATATTATTTATTTACTAGATGATTAATGATCAATATAAACCAGCTATTGTAGATCAATCGTAATTAATTGCAAGACAAATAAAATGTAATTATGTTCATTACTTCATGATAATTATCAATTATTTATTCTTTGATCTGACTATATCCTGCATTTTGTGATTGTTAAGCACACGAAATGGCTGCATATGGGTTATTTTTATCCAAGCTTGACCCAAGCTTACCACAAGATGATGCAATTAAACTTTTCTTGTTATGGAGAAAATTTTAAAACAACAATGAGACCATGAGAAAACTTTTTATATTTGCCGACATGCTTTATATAAAGGATTTGAAAATGTGAATTGTATTCATAAAAAAAAAAACTTTCCACATTGCCGTTTCCATGTGTATCCAATCTAATTAAAAACCGATCTCTCATCGCTCCCATTTTCTGATATGTCGCGTGGGAGATCTAACGAAACCCGCTTTGAGGTCACATGTGAGTGACCTCGTAGGTGTGTCCTGTTCGACCAATGAAATTGCGGCTTACGCGATCTTGTAAGTTGATTACGAAGAAATCGTCAGTCCCCAGAATTCATAAACTTTTTTGATTGGCTTACTGATAGGAAGTCAACTCATTTGCATGTCATTATAAATTCATACGTTCCAGTTCACTCACATGTGACCTCAAAGCGGATTTCGTTAGATCTCCCACGCGACATATCAGAAAACGGGAGCGATGAGAGATCGGTTTTTTAATTAGATTGATGTGTATCTTGTAGCAAGCCAGTTCGTCCACGCCAGCATGCTCTTGAGTGCGAGTCTTGTTTCCGTTGGCAGCATTGGCTCTTGAATATAAATTGATTCTTTGCAGAAGTTCAAGATGAGGTATATTGCATATTTTTTTTTTATGATTGATATTGTTTGACTATAGAAATTTTGCTTTGTGTACGCTACAGTTTACAGGTATTGTTAGTAATCAACAACGTGTGGCAGTAGCGTATTATCTCAATCACTTGATTGATCTTTCTTAATGGCTTCATTGCCTATAATTAATTATCAAAACATAACGCTTTTATTTATTGATTCATTCACTTAATAGTTTCAATGTTAAAGTTCACATTTTAGAAAATTAGAAAAGAAGAATTAAAAAAGTGCACATTATTAATAAAATAAATATTTTTTTCAGAACACTTCCAATAATGTAAATTAAATCTATTATATTATACCGCTGGGTTAAATTACAATCACTGTATAATAATTTTGAAGGTTGAACAAATCATATTTCCTGTGAAGTATGTTGTATTAATTCAATTATTACTTTTGTAGGCTGGCACAGACGTTTTAATGGTAAAGCAGCCCGCCCCCAACTCCAATTCTACAGAATAGTGCCTGCATTCCAGAAGGAAGCCAAGACTGTCAACATCACCTACAGACTGGTCGGGGAACAGCAACTGACAAGATACCAGCGTGATACTTACAAGAAGATGCAAGGTCGCCTGGAGTCCCTGTGGGGGCAGTATGACAGCAAGTCCATCAGAACATCAGACTTCCGGCGTGCTGTGGGTAACCTTACTCGCCAGCAGTACCAAACCAAGAAGACCTACCAGACTCCGATGACAGTGGTTCCGATTCTGATGCTTAGTGAACATATCTTATATATATAATTATAGTGCAACTCACCTGTTATAGCGCTTTTTTTTAAATTGTTGTTAATTATGTATTTGCTTGTTATCAACCTGATGATATAAATATATAAAGAGAATAAATAAAGTTGAAAACAATGATTGTGAGTGTTTCAAAACTTTTTTCTTCCCTACCAAGAATACCTCTCGTAAGAAACAACGATGCTATTAAGTATATATTTCATTATAAAAAGTATGGCCGAAACGACTATGGCCGAATCGGTCTATGGACGAAACGGTATATGGACGAACTGGTTTATGGCCGAAACGTCTCGAAAGCCATGTCTGTACATAAATATGCACTAATCAATCAAAGAAAGCACGAGTCGGCTAACGTTTCTTGAATTATCACTCTAAATTGAATTTTTTTTAAAAAGTCAAACGCATAATAATGATTTGATGAATTAAAATAAACAGAAATCAAAGGTCTTCAAGTTATTAAGGTTATATAAAAAGACAAAGTTTGGACAATTGTAGAAGGGGGTCATTTCTATTTACACTACATTGCGCATGTGCAAGGAGATCAAAACGTAAACATTCAAGCTTTCAATTAAAATAAACCCATTATACCTTCGATAATACAGTTTTCTAAATTAATGATAAACACAGTGTTTTTCAATCTTAATGTGCAAGTTGTCGGAATTTCAAATAACCTGTATGCAATTCTATCACTGACCAACAGGTTTGACAAAATGAAGTCACGATGATCAGGTCAAAAGGTTAATCAAATACACAAAAAGAACGTAAACATTCAAGCTTTCAATTAAAATAAACCCATTATACCTTCGATAATACCGTTTTCTAAATTAATGATAAACACAGTGTTTTTCAATCTTAATGTGCAAGTTGTCGGCATTTCAAATAACCTGTATGCAATTCTATCACTGACCAACAGGTTTGACAAAATGAAGTCACGTAATCAGGTCAAAAGGTTAATCAAATACACAAAATACCATCAGAATTACAAGAAGAATAAGCAAATAATGTGCAAAATATGTTCTGTATAAGTTAACAATCACGTTCACAACAAAAATGGAACTTACCTTTGAAATCTTTTGAAAATAAACCTGATTGTAATCCTTCCCAAAATATCCGTGCAAAATCCTTACGCCGATAGCATTGTACACTTTAAAAGGTGCGAATACTTTACACGGCTTTCAAAACAAAAAGGAAATCGTCAATAAAACACACATCTTTTATTAAATAACTGGACAATTACACTTCTCGGTGTGTTTCAGTTACATTTCTATTAAAAAACAACTGCACCAGCAACAACAAATATTAGGACTATTTTACCGCGGAATGTTTATTTTCTTATATGATATTCCAATATAAACATAGTCGTAATTCGAAAAATATGGAGGTTGCTTTGCGCATGTGTTATCTCAAAATCGAGATAAAAAGCTGCTTAACTAGCCTTGCTTAAGCTTCAATCCTAGATAAGCTTGCATATTTACTCATAAAAACATAGTTTCAAAAACTTCTGGTCCAACTTTTTCCACAAAACACCAGATTTCCAAAGTTTCCTTCATTGTCTAACCAAACGACCGACGGCATAAGGGTTTTGGTTGCTTAGCAACCTAACCCTAAAAATAACTTTGCCCTTTTCAGGTGACATTCATCTTGAATCTGGTGCTATTTTTGGCAGATGAGCAATTGAATAAAAAAGTCAACAAAGTAATTTACAAATTGAAAAAACAAGAAAACTTACATTTTGATAGATTTTAATATAATCTGAAGCGTACAGAATCCACGCAATGTCAGATTTTTTCCGTTTGAAGAATCTAACTTGCATTGTTTACAAATATGACGTTACAATCTTGACTGTGACGTCCGTGCAGCAACTTTTCGTGGAATTTTTGAAAACGCAATTTTCATCAATTTTTAAACCATTTCTCATTAAATTTTAACTATTACTGTCAGTATCATCCTTAAAATTTATTCTTTTCAGCATTCTTCACATTTAATGTCTCATTTGAAACTTTAAATAATCAAGAAAGCGCATGAATATACTTTCCAAATACGGGTTTATCGATGTATAAACTTTTACGATTTTGCCCTTCCGACCAATGAAATTCTTGTATTTTGTCATATGCAAATTAAAATGGAATTATGAAATAGTATATTCATCAACTTGCAGATTAATTAATTTAGAGACTTTCTTTTAATACAGGTTTTTCATAACTTCTTTAATAAAATTATATTGTTGGAAAAATGATTCATGTAAAAAATATTTCAGATCGCAAGGGATTCATATGTTACCATGAAAGGTAAACAATCACTAACACTAGGAGCAGAGGCAAAGAAATTAGTAGACGAATTGAAGGTTTGTATTGAAAATATTTATTTTCAAGGAATAATCACTTTATATTTGATACCCGGTACTTAAATTATGGAAAATCCCTCCATTTAAACCAAGATTTACAGACACAAATTTATATGGTGGTTGCAGTCACAGTTAAAGGATATACAAATGTATGTCAGACTTTCAGTCAAGATAAATAAATGGTCCCTTTTGATTTAATATTACAAAAATAACTACTGGTGTTATCTTACGTTCCATTGAACTCTAAATCTGACAGTTAATTATATACTATTCGATAAACAAGCTTACCATTGTTTTATGCTCATTAACCAGTGACTCAAACTGCATTGACAGGGGTTACTCTGGCTCCTAAAAAGTAGGAGCCAGAAAAATCGCCAGGTACCATTTTCAGGAGCCAGTTTAGGAGCCAGATAAAATTTTATATCAAGGAGCCAAACTGTGTCAATCTTGCAACTGTCGTTGAATGTGTTTCGCTCGTATTTCTATTTGAAAACAATCAGTCCGACAGCATTTGAAGGTTTTAGACTACTAAGTGCTACATTACCTATAGATGCAATTTTTGAAGGTTTTGGACTAACAGGTTGACTGTCACTGTTGTCAATAGCTCTGGAGCTAAACCAAAATACAGAAAGTTTTGACGTCTTTGAAGACGAATTTGTCAAATCTAACTTTCGCTTCACCATAATTACGTTTGCGTATATGTAGTTTTGGAAAATGAATAATTATATTTCATTGAGACAACTATTTATAAGAAAGAAATCTAAAGTTTTCTAATTTCTTTGATAATATTGAGTTATAAGAATAATTTGATAGAGCTTGGATCTCCGCTTGGTATTAAGCTTGTTTTGAAGAAAGAGACCGGGGAACAAGAAATTACTCAAAATTCTTACCAACTACCTAAAGGCGTTTATCACCTCATCATTCTAATATGATCATCTAATTGTTTTCTTTAATAAATGGCAATCATAAATCGTAATTGGCGATTTGAATTTCACACCTCGATAATTTGTTCACCTTTTTCCTTTGACAGTTAAATACCGACATGCTCCAGAAAACCAAAAACTTACCTGTATTATCCAACATATCGATCTTTGGTACGTAAACAGTAAATGATGATAATTTTACACAGGGAAATGTAGGCGCCAAAAAAATCGCCAGCAGCCGTTTTCAGGCGCCAGTTGAGAAAAAAAAATCGCAATTTGCGACATTGGCGACCGACAGCGCGATCCCTGATTGATCAAGAAGAAAGGTAAAAATTTTAGTACGTACAAAAAATCATGACCAAGGATACATAAGACACAGAACCTACTAAAGATACATGTGTCATCAACAGCTACCCGGCAAGATTCTACAATGTAAGAACTGAATTTTCAAACCGCAAAAAAATGATAAACGGATAAAACCAAGAACATTAGAACTTGATTATTGCAATCTTTTCCAAATGTGATATCTGTTGACATGGAAACAAAAGTCTGTCAAGTCATCTGCATGATGTATTTCCTTGTAAATTGTATCACTTTTTCTGTGAACTGTCTCATGATTTCTTCTTATTAATTCGTATTTAGTCAGGCATTTTCTGTGACGGACAGCAAGGTTTTCACTCCTTTGGTATATGTATTCCATGTCCTTGTCAAATAAGTAAGATAACGCTATTTCTTTATCATTCTCTCTGTCACACCTCCGACGTTTTCTGCAATTTTCTTTGGTCCCCATATTGGACTTTATTATTTTAGTTGTGTGACTTTCTTGATCTCTGGCAACTTTGCTCAAAACGACTCAGAATTTATGTCATTGGACAGTGGTTTCGATCTTTTTTTATCTATAAAAAATCTGTTGTCTTCAATCATGTCTGCCATGGCTTTAAGTCGTCGTTGATGTTTCTGAACTTGCATAGGGACTTAGATGTCTCAAATTAGATGTGTCATACTTGAAGTCAGAATGGACAAGTTTCGGCAAATCGGACATGATTGAGAGTGTTACATGTATACTTGTGAATGAAGACTAAATCAATCTATTTAATGAGAAATAATTTGGAGCATTAACATTTAAAATTCTTCTCTGAAGGGGAGATACCAAAAAAGTAAAGTAAGTAACAATTTTCTTTCATTGCTAATGTATAGACCCAGAGTATTCCTAATTCTCTCCACCTCTTACCCTGGCAATTAAACCATGGGGTTTCTTAATTTATTTTTACCTTGTCCCTATGGTAGGATTAGTTTATACAACTCCTAATATTGAAAAGGTGAAGAAAACTTGAGTTGAAAGTAGATCACATGTAATCATCAGGTTGTTTCATCAAACTTTTTTATGCAAAGAAGAATTTTAAAAATCAAAATAAAGTGAATTTTTGTGGTGTTCTATATCATAATTCTTTAAGTAAAGTTTAATATAGTAATAAAAGTTATTTTTAAGGAATTTATCAATGTGTAAACTCAGGGGATTCACTCACAAACTAAATAAAGTCAGAATGACTTTATGCAAAGTTTGTGAGTGATAAGCCTGAGTTTACACATTGATAAATTCTGTAAAAATAACCTTTATTACTTATAATTCCAAAGTAATGCAGAAATATGATGTTTTCCATTTGAAATTAATATTTTTCCTCATGCACTATAATGTATGCATACAGATTGGTACTCACAATGTCATGAAAGGAATTTATCAAGGTATAAGCTTTTTACAGGAAGTTGCTGTTAGCCTATGAAATAACTGCATTTGATGTTTTGAAAACAACTTTCGAATTATTTGTTTTGAATGCCAAATTTAAATTATAGTATGTATAAAGCATAATTATAGTAACATGAGTTTAGTACAGATTTTATATATATGGCTAAGATGCCCTCAATTTAAACATTGCCACTTTACATTTTTTTCTGTATTTACTATTATAAAAGTTTTATTTCACACACAAAACTCAAAGAAACTATAGGATACAGAGAATTCATTGTAGTGGGGGGGGGGGGGGGGGGGTTAGGTATGAACGAATACAAGTCATTTTGGCACTCAGTCAAATCGGCACCTGGTTATTTCGGGACTGGTCAAATCGGCACCTGGTCAAATCGGCACCAGGTCAATTCGGCACCTCTATATATTTAATATGATACTGTGTCAGGATGATTTATTGCCCAACTAACTAGGTACATGTCAAATTGGAAATTACTGTCAAAACGTAATTATACAATTATTAGATAAACAGTCATTGACAATCGTCATGGTGTCAAAATATTGGTATTTTCTTTGTTATATATTACTTATTTTCGATTTTATTTTTGTAAATCTAATTCTATTTCGTATATATCTTGCACATTATATATACAGTCGTCAGGTTACATTTTGGAAGTGATACCCGAACCAGAGAGTCAGTTTTCATCTTATGTGTACATAAAAGTTTCAAATGTTGGATTTTAGCTTGCATCAAACTATGTGCACTATAACATGAGTAAAACTAAAACAAACACAGAACGTACTAGTCTTTGATTATTTCCTTTGATCTTGATTAATTATGATGATCATCTTATCCAAATTAATTCTTGAATTATAATTTACTAACTGATTACAGGATTAATTGTTTTGAATAGATTTTATAAGTTTGTTTTGATATTGAAATTTATGGAAATTATATTATGTTTTATTATATTGTTATAAATTTGTATCAGAATACAATAGTATGTGGTGTCGAAATGACTATGGATAAGTCTCGAATCGACTATTTATCGGTCCCGAATTAACCACCTTATAAACAGTCCCAAAATGACTATTGGTAATGGTGCCGAATTGACCAGGTGCCAATTTAACTTGATACCGGTATGAACAAGGTTAGTTCTACAGTAGGTACCAATTTCGTAAATATGGCACATCAAGTCCGTGTTTAACCATTTACCATTTAACGAATGTGGTCAGGGTATATATATTTAACGGTAAATAGACAGAAAGTCACAAGACAAAAAGTCACAGGACAGAAAGTCACAAAACTGACAGGATGAAAAGTCTCAGGACAAAAAGTCACAATTCATATATGGATTTCAACGAAACTTTACAGAAAGGAAATACATCATCTAAAGATGTGCATGAAGAGAAATCTTTGCTTTCCGATATCACACAAGGGAGATAATTGGACTTCAAAGCGGGGGGCATCCTTTGTGAGCTTTGCTCACAGTACATCTAGTTACATATAGAAAGAACATTTAGGACAAAAAGTCACAATGAATAATTTCTCATTTACAGTAAGGGGGGTTGTACTTAGAACAAAAAGTCACAATTCAAATTATATATTATGTATTTTTATCCAACTGATTAAACACGTCAGGAATAGGAGAAAACATATTATTCTCTACTTAATTGTAACCATCAAATAGAATTTTATAATCCTAACTTCAATTATGGTTGCTTTATAATAGTAACTTTAAGTCCTAAATAGTAAGGCAAATTAAAATTGTGACTTTTTGTCCTAAATAAAATGTCAAAATATGAAATGCGACTTTTTGGTCCTAAATGATATGTCAAATTATGAATTGTGACAAAATAATATATATCAAAATTGAGAGTCTTACAGTGTGACTTTTTGTCCTAAATACAATTAACTTCTTAAGTGTAAATGAGAAAATATTAATTGTGACTTTTTGTCCTGTGACTTTTTTCCCTTTATCTGTTACCAATATGCAAAAACTTGAATTGTGACTTTTTGTTCTGCGATGTTTTTTCTGTGACTTTCTGTCCTACATTCATATTTACCTTGTCCATGTGTCCATACATTCATCTGTACGTCTGTCCAGCTTGGTTAAGTTTTTGCCTTTAGGTCTATTTCTCAGAAACCCATTGAGACACATCAATGATATTATATCACTTCAATCCTCTTATAGCACTGAACACAGTTCAGTAGCATTATGGTCACCTGCATTTAACTGATGACTGACTGACAAAAATTTGCATCTAATTTCCAAGGTGTTATATCAATAATAGTTGATCATTATGTTCCTCTTACATTTTATAATGGATTTATCCAATAATTAGATCATAATGATTATGACCTATATTTAATGCTTGAGTGGGTTGGTTTAGTTTTTACCATTAGGTCTGTTTCTCAGAAACCTAGTGAGATATATCAATGGTATTACACTAATTTATTGATCTTATATAGAACAACAAAAATCAGCAACATTCAAATCACCATGATCTATATTTTGTGATTGAGTGACTATTCATAGTGATAGTCAACTGATATAGCACAAAACAACTTTCACAAGTTTGAGTCATTTTGACCTACATTTTATACTTGAGTGACTTTGGTTAAATTTTTGCAATTAGGTGTACATGTATTATTAAAGAAATTGTGGTATTAATGATATTTCACATCTACAGTTATAAAGTACAACACATGTGAGAAATATTTTAGTCTCCATATTGGCATAACTTATATTTTATGTTTGAGTGACCGGTTAAATTTTGCATTTTAGTCCATTTTCAAAACCTAACAATTGTATGTCATGATAATTTAAAACTTCAATTGTCATTTTTTAGTTCAATATAGATCAGCAATATATAATTCAACATTACCTACATTTCATGCTTGAGTGACTGCAATGAATTTAAGCATCAGTAATGTGTTTTTGTTATTTTTCAAGAGATACCAAATTTATATAAGCAGGATATAATGTGATTTCATCCATCTAAAATATTTATTAAAATGATTTCCCGTCATAAATAATGGGATTTCTTTGTTCAGGAGGACGGGGCATCAAGGTCTTACAGACAAACAATGTCTTGTTTACTTTGAATACTGTCTCAGCAACTATAGGCCACAACTTTGTCATAGTTAATATGATGTATGACCATATATACCTGCACTTCCTGCTAAATGATAGGGACTTAAATTTATCAACTGACCAAAATGCCTTTGATTCGGGGTATTTGTAAGATCTAAGCTTACAGCTCTATCATTATCTACTGTTGAGGTAAAACTTCTGTAACTAACGCTTTGCCAGTGAAAAATGTATTTTGCAAGTTTTTTCATTGCAATATATTTTCCATTTGCAGAAAAAAATCAAGAAGGAAGATGGTGGCCAAATACTGGATTTGATAGAGGCAAGTATTTAGTTACATTAAATAAATTGCTTATACTTCATATTACCTTTGGTGACAAAAGTTTGACATTTTATAAACAAAATGTTTCCTGCTTTTATGGCTGTTGATTGGCAAATTGAATCCAGCTGAGTGATACAGGCCCCTGGGAGCCCCTAGTTTGTGCTTACAAAAAATAATGGTATTTTTATACTACTGCATCAAAATTATATATATTTATATAATATTAGGGTCTTGTGATGGTTATATGCGAAATATTTGCCAGGTCTGAGTGATATATTACACAATGCGAAGCCACATATAAAGCCACACGTGGACATATTACTGTAGTTCATATGCATTACTTGCCGGATAAATGTACACAAAAACTCACGCGACATATAAAGCCACACATGGACATATTACTGTAGTCTATATGCCATATTTGCCGGATAGGTTGGAATTTATATGCGAATTATTAATGTACCAATTATCACATTAGTTTCTGGCATAAAGTATAATAATATTTTTATCATTCTTTTTCTCGTTTGTAGGAAGTAGAGAATGACTCAGAAGTACTGAACGTACAACGTCGCATTCCAGGTTGCATTAGGTCAAGGGTGAGTTTTTACTATGGCCCTATCAAGTACTGTGGAGAGCCTTATTCTTGCCATCACAGATTTTTTCCAATCTCTTAATTCTCTATCACATCAAGTTAAATGATCCCTCATTTGATCATTTACTAATGAAAAAAAAAATCATTTTATTTGGTTCTTATCACTTGACCTCAGCTTTGTTTTCATGGTTCACTGACTTTCTAAATATTTTGTGATCAACTCAGTTTCTTAGTAACTAGAAATATTACAACATTTGTAACTTACTAAGGGATGTGTGTGACATTTTCAGGTACAATCTAACCTCGATAAGTCAAAGTTGAAGGGACAACAAAAAAGTGTTCCATTTAACTGAGGTTTGGGTCATCTGAGGTTAAGTGTGACCTTAAAAAATGTCAATATATTTTCTTATTAATTATATGCATTTTCCTAGATTTTAACTCGTCGAGGTTATTATGTTACATCCAACTTTGGACTTCTCTGAGAGAAAAAAACACTTTGAAGTTTGACACATCGAGGTAAAATTACAATGTATTTTTTTCTGGGGACCTCTAAACATCCTCGAGTTATCTGAGATTACAAATTATCAGAGTTCAAGTCATCAGAGGAAAAAATGCATATGACAAAGGGGAATTTTGCAGGGGCCGCGAAATTACCTCAACAAATCCGAGACTTCAAGTCAACATTGAGATTCGACTGTATTACTAGCTCATATTTAAAGTGTTACGGGCAGAAATCACCTTTTAATTGTAGCCAACAAAAGACACAAATCAATAATAAAATTTAACAAGATTTATTATATACAAGTTTACAAGATATATTATATTATATAAATTGAAATGTCAACTTAACTGTTTAAATATATATGTCCGATCCTTTGTCTTTTCTTTGTCCGAAATTCTTCTCGTCACTGTTGCGGCAATCCAAACAGAATACTCTGTCCAATAAGTCACAATCTAGTATGATGTGTGTAACATAAATAAAAGTGTGTCAATCCAACATCTGAGAACACAAGAATGTTAATGTGTGATCTGATTGGTTCTGAAAGTCTAAATTTAGTGCCTGCATATATATAACCATGACGGAAACTTCTGGAATATGGTAGAAGTTTGAATTACACATCGTATATTATGATCATTCCAGAATTATTATGTAAGTCAAATAGAATGTTTTAGTCATTCCATCAGTATCTATTATTGTTCCAGTGATTTCTAAACTGTGCAGTTATAACATTATTTGGTAAACAACTATAAGTATTATGTAAGCATATTATACATGTTATAAGGCCACACAAAACAAATTAGGCCAAGATAAATAAAAATATAATAATACAATATCATATCAAAATAAAAATAATAATTCAATATCATAACAAAAGGATTTCCTCAACTTATCCTAACTCAAATATTGACTAATCAGATCAGTAGAAATTTAAATTACCATGAGAAAATAATCACCACTTTGACTAAGTTAAGTGTTTTACAAAGAATCATTATAAGTATGTACCAAGTAAAGACAGGCAAGCCTTTCATTATTGTGAAAATTTTTGATAGTGGAATAAATATAAGACAGCAAAATTTTGTTTGCTTTTCTGAATCGATAACTCACAGGTCTGTACTTTTTATTTCAGCCGTTTTCCCAGCCACTTGATAATGAATTTCGTTACTCTGAACTGGCAAAATTAAACACGACTCATAATATGTATCATACCTACCATGGCAACGACAGTTTTAGGAAAAGACTTTTATCTAGTTCATCGTTAAAAACTACAGGTCATGGTGAAAGTTTACCTAGAACATCGCAATCGGCTACATTAGAAGAAATAAATGAAGCTGAGCCTCTAATTGTCAATAAAGTTGAAAGCCCACGTACTAAATTTGAAAGTAATATGTCATTATTTGATAAACTGAAAATATTTAAAAGGAGCAAGTCATATGATATTGATGACAGAAATAAAAAGTCAAATCCTGTTTAATTTTTTTTCAATATAGCATATATATTTAACCTGATCTTTCCTTACATAATTTAGGTGACTTTGATCTTCATTTGATGCATGAGCAACTCTGATAAAGTTTTGCATTTAATTTTATATATTAAGAATCCATATTGTTATATGCGACTATAAACCTCTGACATTATATAATGCTTTTCTCCTACAGTTATGTAATTATAACCTAAATTTCTTGGATGGATGACTCTGTGAAGTTTTTGCATTTTAGTACATTTCTCAGAAACCTATTGAGATCTAACAATGATATTATCATCATGAATTCATCTTATATAGTACATAGTCCTAAGTTGTATTCTTAAGTGACTTTGGTCAAATTTTTGCATTTGGTTAATTTTCAAAGAGCCTATGATAATATATTTGTGTAATTTCACGACTACAATCATGTTATATAGTACAACAGAACTCAGGAATATTTGAATCATTTGACATACATTTTTATGTTGAGTGACTTTATTAAATTTTTGCATTTGTTTAACCTATGATAATGTATTACTGATTTTTCACAACTGATTGAGGGGCGGGGGCTAGGATGAAATATATGATCCTGCCTATTTTTTTCTCCGAAACTTGGGTCCTGATTTTATTATGCCCCATCAACGAAAATGGAAAGGGGCATATAGTGTAACCCTTGTTGTCACACCTAAAGTGATCCTCGCTTTTTATTAGCTTACCTGGCCTATAGGCCACATGCTTTTGTCATCACTTTGCGTCCGTCGTCAGTCGTCCTTAAACTTTTCATATTTTATTCTTCTCCTCTTAAACTACTGGGCGGATTGTAACCAAACTTGGTAGGAATGATGTATGGAAGGACCTCTACAAATGATCCACCATTTGTTCCAGTTGGATAACCAACATGGCAGCCAGAGGCCATCTTTTATTTTTATTGGCCAATTTTCAAAAATCTTTTCTGAAACTACATTGCGAAATGTTTTGAAACATTGCAGGATTGATGACAACAATACCCTCTACAAACATTCCACTTTTAGTTGAGATTCATCCGCTGCACAAAGTTTCCATGGAAAACATATTGGAAAAGACCTGTTTTGCAATTTCCTCTAGAAGTATTGGGATGATTGTAACCAATGTTCCAAAAGATCCACCTTTTTTTTTAGGTCAAAGAACAAATGTCAAGGTCACTTTGACATTTTGCTTTTCTTCAGCAGCCTTGTTGATATAACAGAGCTTACATTTTCAAATGAGCTTAATTGAAATTTGGCCGGATGAGTGATGCACACTCAGGTGAGCCGAAAAACTGGTCATTTGATGTATATGCCACATGGACCTATAGTCCAAAAATTACAGTACAACGAAATCAAGAACTTTCATTCTGTTTAATAAAAATTAAATTTGAAATGTTACTTATTATCCTTGCTATTGAAATATATTTATTTTGATTATATTCGTTTAAAACGTCCAACGAAATCAAGATACATCTGATCAGCATTCAATATGTTTATTAAACATGAAATTTGAAATGTTACTTATTATCCTTGCTGTTGAAATATATTTCTTTTGATTATATTTATTAAACATTCCATATTTCCTCAATGTAAAATTCAGGGATGATTTTAGTCAGTTATTTGGTATTGCAAAATTTATTTGAAAAGTTGTCAAACTGGGCAGAAGCTGCAAGAAAATGAGACTTTTGCATGCCTAAACCCTCTATTTCAGTTATTTTTAGCAATTTTCAGTTATTTCCTCTGCTCATCAAAATCATCCCTGAAATTTAAACATCAAAGAATAAAATTTATACGTCGTGATTTATAGATTCAATTTATTATAGATGTAATGTGGCATTTAAATTTCTTTTAATTTACCATAAAAGTAAAACAACATTGTATTGATATATTATAGTCGAAGGGTTGTAGATGATTAGTTGTTTGCATTTCAAAATTTAAATGCTGAAACGACGTTGGGTGAAATTTTGTTGTTCTTAAACAGTTTTGACCAAAGACTGTGTTTTCACTAACTTTTCTGATAGGTGGAAAAAATTCAATGAATAGAAGGCAGAATAACCAATGATATGAGTACATTGTAACTGTTTTTCCTCAATACTCAGAAATTATGGGAAATAGGCGGTTAAATTTTCTGGCTTCTGACTGTTGATGAAATCACTGAAAGATGACAATTTGGTGATATGAAATATCACTATAACGTAGTGAATCCTGAATTAGTGATTTCAAAATATCTCTGAATTACTGTTCAATGTCAAAACCCTGTTAGTTTTTTTCTCTTTTAAGTTATGATCGTTTAGATAAATTATTCAAAAACTGAATAATAATCACAAATGAAATTGTATGTATGTAAGTCTATGGTGTTTCAAAAGCATGATTTTGTAATATTTTAGTATTGAAATGTCATATATTCTGCTGGTGATTTTGTTGGCCTTTTCAATTCAAATTTTTTAATGGTTTTTTGTTTTTGTTTAATAATTGGGTTAAGAAGTTGAATGTAGATTTGTTAAGTTTTTATAAATGTTCACAATAAACTATTTATTTATTTGCTTGTTTGTTTTTGATGCTTTAAGTTGTTACTTTTTATCAAATTTGTATGTTTTAAAGCAGTAAAAAATATTTCAAAACCAAGTCTTTTATATACATTATGATATTAAAACATTGTTCGTTACTTTCAGCTAAAACATAATTATTTATTGTAAATTTTATGTAAATTTAACATATGAAGTATTTATATTTTTTATTATTGTCCCACACCGCAACAAGTTTCGCGGGGGACATAGAAATGCTGGTATTCGTTTGTTCGTCTGTTCGGATTTTGTAAGCACTCTCAATTCTACATTTCTCTATAGATTTTAACCAAATTTATATTGAAGATGTATCTTGACGATACCTTGGTCAAATTTGAAAATGAGCGCTCTCTGATAATTACTTCCCTTGACTTTTTTTTTCCTATCAACTTCTTGTGTGCACTTTCAATTCTACATTTCTTGATGGATTTTAACCAATATTATATAGACAATACCTTGATCAAGTTTGCAAACAAGTGCTCTTAATTAATTTTTGCAGGAGTTACTGCCCTTGAGTAAGTTTTTTCCTATCAACTTTTAGTAAGCACTCTCAATTCTACATTTCTTGATGGATTTTAAGCAAATTTAAGACCTTGATCAAGTTTTAAAAGAGCTCTCACGTACAATTTTTGTGAGATTAACTGCCTTTTACTTATTACAAAACCCATTTAGGAGTTATTGCCCTTTTTTTGTCAAATTTTCAAAATTTTAATATTCAAAAATCTTCTCCTCTGAAACCGCTGGGCAGATTGGTTTGAAACTTAATAGGAATGATCTATGACATGTCCTCTACAAACGATCCTCAATTTATTTTGATCTGACATAAAACATGGCTGTCGTAGATAAAAATAGAATATAGGGGTGGATGTGTTGTTTTTGGCTTATAACTTAAAAACCGTTACAGATTTCGAAAATCTGACATGGGGTAAAATTGATCAGCATGACGAGATCTACCTACCCTGAAATTGTGAAGGAAATTCCACAACCCGTTTAGGAGTTATTGCCCTTTTTTGTCAAATTTTCAAAATTTTAACATTAAAAAATCTTCTCCTCTGAAACCGCTGGGCCGATTGGTTTGAAACTTAATAGGAATGATGTATGACATGTCCTCCACCAACGATCGTCATTTTATATTGATCCGATGAAAAACATGGCCACTGTTGCTAAAAATAGAATATAGGGGTAAATTGCTGTTTTTTGCTAATAACTCAAAAACTGTTACAGATATCAAAAATCTGACATAGGGTGAAATTGATCAGCATGACGTGATCTACCGACCCTGAAATTTTGAAGGAAATTCCACAACCCGTTTAGGAGTTATTGCCCTTTTTTCGTCAAATTTTCAAAATTTTAACATTTTTGCATTTATCTCCAAAACTATTTGAGGTTGAAGTGAAATGTAAATTGAAAAATGTTTGCCATGTTGAGATCTACATACCCTGAAATTTTGAAGGGATTCCCAAATTCTATTTAGGAGTTATTGGTTTGTGTAATTTGAGGTCGGGTTCTGTTACATTTATTTAAGGTTCACCTTTATTCCTGGTCAATTTTATCAACTTCCTGCCAGGACTACCACCATCCAGGAACATATTTTAACATTAAACCTTATGAAAAATAAATCTTCAACAAATTTTCCCTGGATAATTGAACCAATTGCAACAAACTTGGTCAAATAGTTGATTAATTGTCCAATGAAAACCAGACTCCAGGTGAGCGACCAGGCTCTGGAGAGCCTCTTGTTTCCTATTAACTTCTTGTAAATGCCCTCAATAAACTTAGTTTAACACAGTATGGAGGGCATGATATTCGTGCTGTATCCGTACATTCTTATTTACAATATAGATAGCATTCCTATAATGTTTTTCGTATTGACAATAGTAGTGGAAGACACTTGGCTACTCTGTAGCAATCTTCTTTATTCTTAGATTTTTAAATATTTCTGTGTATTATACAATTAATATTTAATTTATATCATGAATGTTGTAGTGTAAATATTAATTTGGAATTCAAAAAATGACAAATTTAAAATGAACGAAGGTATTATTACATTATGATATTTTATTTTTCAAATTTTTTATACTTCGATTTTAAACAAATCATAATTGAATGTTCATTATTTATAATTCTTAAGCATGTACAGTGGAACCCTTGTTGGACTGTGGAAAGTGTGAAGTTAAAAAATGAAAATGTTCATGATAGTAATATAGGTTCTACATTTGTATTTTATTTTCTTGGACTGCACACAATCTTGTCTTATAGTTTCCTTGCTAGGATTTGGTAGAAACAGAAGTTAGAATCTAGTATTAGTATTAACCCAGATCTTTGAAACTTTGTAGAATGTGTATGGACATATTGAAGATGGGCATGCAGGAGTATGATGTCATTTGAAGAATTATTACTAGATTTTTCATTTTGTGGAACTTGGCCATTTTTGCAACAAATGTGTATAGAGGGTACCAATTATGTTTAATCAATTCCTACTACAGCATTGAACCCAAATCTTTGAAACTTTGGAGAATGTTTGTACACACTGCTACCTGGCCTATTGAGTCTTTAACCAATTTTCTTCAACTTGATATCAGTTATTTCCTAGAAAAAAATATATTTTTAAACAAAAAATGCTAATCAAGGATCAATGAAGAAAGTGAGTAAAACAAATCTAATTGCCAGTTTTCAGATGTGTATTCAATAGAAATAACCTCTGGTATTCATAATACAGAGGGGCAAATTTTAGAGTATTTTTTATTTCAATATATAGAAGTAAATTTTAGACTAAATGAAAACATTTAGTTTTTTGCAGGTCCTGTCTTCAGAGGGGCTATATTCCTGATAAACCTATTAAAGAATTTATTTTATGGAATGTGTAGATGAAAATTGCTTTTAAAAGCCTCTGTTATTCAATTTTTAGCTCACCTATAGAGCCATATGAGCTTTTGCCATCACTTTTGAGTCCATCATCCGTTGTCATCCAGCATAACCATTTCTTTTAGATCTTCTCCTGAAACCACTGGGCCAATTGGCAGCAATGGTCCTTAGATGATCCTCTTTTGGAGTTGTGTCCTATGACCTGAACTGTCAGCAAAGATGCCATCACAGCCAAACTTAATTTAACATATGACCCTGTGGAAAACCTTTATTCTCATGATCTTCATGTTTTAAACATCTTGGCCATGTTTAACCAGACTTGAAAGCAATGTTCCTCTTTCAGAGTTCTGTTTGATAACCCAGACTGTCAGCCAAAATGGCCACCACAGCAGAACATAGTTTTACTTAGGAGTAATTGGAAAAACCAGCCATGATAACTGCTTCAATTAAATTTTCAGTGCTGCTCAAGGCAGAAAGTAAGTCCAGGTGAGCAGTACAGGCTTTCTTGAGAGCCTGTGGTATTATTTTCCTGTAAAGTACATGTGTATCTTTTTGAAATGTCAAATTATTTGAAGTGAGGTTCATGCAGGTAGCATAATTGCCAACATATTTTTGCTAGAATCCCTGATGAAAATCGGCAAGGGATCTGGTGACCGCTAAAGGTCCACATTGGTTCCAGGGCGATATTTCGACTGGAACAGCAGTAATGAAAACACAAAATGTAAATACAGATGGGTATCCAATGTGATGAAGACCTTGTGGTGACTTCTGCATTGTAGTCTTAATTAAGAGAAGGGATTTTGTCTATCTTACATTATTATAAGCATAAGCATTGAAAAAATCCCTGAAAAATTTGGAAATCCTGGAGAAATTTAGAAATTCATGAGAATATTACATTCCACCCGGTAACCCAGTAATGGGGTCAAATTTCCGGAGGTTCCGGGAGAAATCCAGAGCATTGGCATGTATGAGGTAGGTTCATGGCAAAAACAGTTAACAGCAAACAAAACAATTTTTAAAGTCCAAGATTACATATAAATAAATATTTTATCCAGATATTGTGTTCCTTGAGCTATGTTTCAGAAAATTTAAATCCTAATATGGATATGTAAAATTTGGAATTTCTTGTTTTGGGACTTTTTCAATGTTAAAATTACCCAACGTTTGACCAATATGGCCTTGATCACGAGCATAATAAAAAATAGAAAGATGTTGAATCTTGGAAACACAGAGCAAGACCTTTTAACTTTTTAGTTTGGTTGTTGTCTTTTTACGATTTCGTATTTGGTTTCATTCGGCTTGTGTAATTTGTACATCTAAGTCTTTTTTTGGCCATTTTGACAGCTCACCATTTCCATTTATTTTCCTCGTTTTCTACTGTCGAATGAGCTGTTTCACAACATACTTATTTAAGAAACATACAAACATGGAATATTATACTAATAATTAAAATTTTCTCCCTGTCTTGTGTGGATGTAGCATTTTGGTGTCTGTCAGACTATTCCTGTCCTTATCTTAAATTTGCTGTGAGGCCTTCTGTGAGTGGGAAATCTTTCGTAAAGGTGCTATATCTGGATACAATTAATTATTTGTAATGGCAACTTAACAGTTTGTCATTAGTTATTTGTATATCAGTATATGTTAGTCGATTGTTGTTTGAATATAGTTTTATAGTTTGTTTTCTACTTACTTTGTTTTTTATTTATTTAATTAAGTTTTCAAATGGGAATGTGATATGATTTCATTTTTCAATTGGTGGATACAGAATATAGTAGTTGATTAAAAATGGTGAAATTGGGGATTTGGTGAGAAAGTGTACTCAGCGAATGCTCAGGATTATAAAAAGTTATAAACAAATGAACTTGATAAATTTTTTTATTGTATTATGTAAAAATTATAATGTATGTTTTCAATTTTGAATTTTTATACAATTTTCAAATTACAATACCTCTACAATGAATATAGTTCCAATTCTGTTATATTTATATCTTTAGTTAGGACAATTTTAATACATCTGTGATAATAAAGCTTATCTGACAGTTAGATGTCTTTGAATTGCCCAAATTTGAAAGTAATTTATAAAGTAATTCTCAGAAATGAAATATATGATTGTTGCTAGCTTTTCACACAAAACATATTGTATACTGTATTATAAATTGTCAAATATGTTATAACTTGGTATCCAAGATAGTAAAATTTCCTACTGAATCTACATAAATCTCTTTCCCTCTGAAACTACCATGATGAAATGATCACCTGGTACACAGTCAGTGGACATCATTAATCCTCACCTCTAATCTTCCCATAGGTTTATATACAAATTCACAAATTTCAAAAAATTGTTGTGAAGTCATTTCACAACCAATTTTCATGAAATTTGCACCATCGGAAAGAAAATAATTTCAAGTTATTTTGTTTATTTACCTATATTTTTGCTGTTCTAGACTTCAGAGTTGTAATGATTAAGAGCACGTTTATTTCTGCACTAAACGATGTAAACGACTACGCACTAATATGTTTAATCCATTTATTTCTAACAATTGCATGTCAACATTAACAACATTTACCTAAACTATGTAATCGCGAAATAGTTGTGTAACCATTGTCCGTTTACATTTGACAGATGTAAACGTTCCATTTCTTGTAATTACGCGCTGGATTGCACATGAACTATATATAAAACAGCAATGCACTGTTGTCCATTTGGTGCTATTTAAAACAAAACACATGCTTTTCTATTTCCAAGCTGAGTAAACGGTAATCAACGTTGATAAAATTTAGGTTAGAAATGAATGCACTCTTAATCACAAAAAAAATTTATGATGTCAAAAAATTGGTTGAATATATAGGGAAAATATGACATCACAATTGTCTTTGTAACTAAATTATTCACTCATATAAAACCAGGAATCAGAAATACATACACGAATAAACAATGAAATTTAAAACATTTTTCTTTCTGAAAGTGAAAGTTTCATGCAAATTGGTTGAGAATTGACTTCATAATAACTTTTTGAAAAATTGTGAATTTGTATTTAAACATTTGAGGTGACAAATAATTATATCCATTGACTGTACCTTTTTCATACATGTAAGTGTGTGGCAAACATGAAAAGCCACGTGTGCACCACAGTCAAACTTAGTTTTCATAGAACAGCATTTTTGTACTACTTTTTTCTTCATGGATATTATTTTCTAGAATTACTTTGTGAAAAGAACTAAACTTTTATTAGATGCTTGTTAGATAGAATAATTTTAAAGATATGTCATAATACCTTCCTTTCCATATCAAGGTGGCTGAAACTGGCGAGTTTAAAATTTGACTATATATATGATAAAATGGCTTTCAACTCATCCATCTAAAAGGTATGAATGATCTAGACACATGTTTCATTAGTTGTAACTTGCGAGCTGATCCTTATGCAAATGCACAATATATTTTGCACCTTCCTGCCCATTTGTATAATTTCTATTGTCCTTTTTTTGTGTTTGCATCAATGAACATACCAAAGAACTTAAGATAAGGATAAAAAGTCATCTATAGCTGAGAGGCACACGTAACTGTTCACGTATGCGGAATAACCTTTATACCGTATGTACAATGAACTCGTCTGCTGAAGAATATGCATACGTGAACAAACAGTTATATGTACCTCTAGGGTACGGGAACAAACTGTTACGCGCACCTCTAGGAACGTGAGCAAAATGTTACGTGTACCTCTGGGGTACGGGAACAAACTGTTACGCGCACCTCTAGGAACGTGAGCAAAATGTTACGTGTACCTCTAGGGTACGTGAACAAACTGTTACGCGCACCTCTAGGAACGTGAACAAAGTGTTACGTGTACCTCTGGGGTACGTGAACAAAGTGTTACGTGTACCTCTAGGAACGTGAACAAAGTGTTACGTGTACCTCTGGGGTTACTTGAACAAAGTGTTACGTGTACCTCTAGGGTACGTGAACGACCTGTTACGCGTACCTCTAGCGTACATGTAACAAAATGAATTATGACCCGAACGGCCCTTCATAGAATCCTAACAATTCCTCTGTGAACGCAATACCATACCGACTCGGTGTATCTTGAAGTGATAAAGGTTCTTTTTAAAAACCACATTGGACATTGGACAGCTGTAATATGAACCTACACTCATTCAGACTTCATCATTTACACTTTGGTGCGGGAAAATTTGTAAAAGAAAAATCTTAAAACTGAACACTTTAGACTGACGCTTCAGAGCTGAATAACACTGTTCATTATACTAAAACTCTATTCATAGTAAGTTATTTTTGGAACTTGCATGTAATACTTACCGTAATTTTATGATTTTAATATTGCGGAAAAGGCGATCGGACGAATATCAAAGTAACTGGACTTATCAATTTATAAAATTAATGTCATATCGTTCGTTGTGTAAAATAGAATATTCGCAATAATTGCTGCGCATTATTATCCAAATTTATTAATATGTTATAGTTCTCAATTCCTTCTAACTCAAAATTGGAAATTATATTTCTTTTACTATATATGAGACAATTCAAGTTTGCTGTAGTTACACGGTTTTCATTGTGGTATAATACGAATACACGACTTGGTGTATAATTTCAAAGATATAAATACAACTTCGGGAATAAAATTGACCGTCATTCAAAGTCTGCAGTTGGTCTCATGCAGTCAAATTAACAGTTGTTTTAAGATACATATTTCTGAATAATACTACGCAGGGCTTTCGAAAGTTTTCAAAGTAGCAGTTCCAAAATACAAATGTAACAGTCCATATGCCTATATACTGTAAGCAATTTTGCCACAGTAGTCAATTAAGACACAAGAGTAACGGGTAGAAAGCAACTGTACATTGTAGCTTAAAAATTATGAACCGACTTTCCATTACTTAAATACTTAGCCAATCGCATATTCCATGACCTGTCCGATATATTGCAATTTTAGAAAATGGCCTATTGTAGATTTTCAGGAAGTTATAAATATTACTATTTATTATTATTTTGTTTTTGAAAACTCATCGTACCTATGTGTCATTCACAAACTAGCTCAGTTTCCGATAGAATCATTAGGGAATTAGGTCATCTATAATGACATGAAAGTGATTAAAACATTTGAAAAGTCGTTAAGTTGAATGTTACTGGGAAAAATTTACAAATGAGGAAATGAGTTTTTTTTTCAATGACCTTGTCTATTGATAGAACCTGGTTATTATGGTCAAGATTAATAAAATTCAGTCAATCGTAACAAGGAGCCAGCAAGTTATTTTTCACCCTTCCTCAGCAACCGGCTATTTTTTCTACCAGATTTTCACACTTCAAATCAATGTCTTTTTATAAGATACTCCACATCTAATCTATGCAAAAGCTTGGCGTCTAGTCTCCACAGGAAAATCCTATTATTTATACAGATAAAACGAAGATTTCTTTTTTTAACACATGATTCTGATAGCTTAGCCGAAGTCAGTTGTCTGCTGCATCTGGATTTAAACAAATTGGCTACATGTATTTGTGGAAAACATAATTTGAAGAATAATATATCTGGTATCAAAGAATATCCCTCACAACCAGAATCTCCTACCAATTCCATATATTGGAGGACATCATACACAGAACATGCTAAGAAACCTACCTAGCCATCTTTATATGTTCAAATTTGCCTTGCCATTTCCAATGCCACGAGGTCTTGTTATTTATTCTAATCGTTCTATCTTTCTCCTACTGGACAAACCTCCTTGTTTCTGTCTTGGCTGCTTTGAAATGTTATTGTTTAGGCTTTCCACATTTATGGTTCTTGTGTCCCAGCATGGATGGGTGGTGGAGGCGGGGGACTAGAATGAAATGTTTGATCTTGCCTATTTTTTTCGCGGAAATTTTGGTCCTGTATTTTTTTCCGGCTGCTTTCGCGGCCTAAATCATTATTTTCCTTTAAACCAAAAAAATTCCTGTTTGACGCAGGTCCTGCATTTTTTTCACACCTTAAGTGATTCTGGCTTTTATTTCGCCAAAATCCTGGTTCTGTTTTTTATTTCAATTTTAATCCTAGCCAATAGAAAATCAAATGGTTGCTCCTTATTTTGTAATTGGTATCACAGTATGTTAATTTAATTGTATTGGAAGATAAAGATTATTTGAAAACACAGAACCTCTATTTATATAAATAACTCCTAGAAACATTACGCCGTGTGCTTTGGTGTCATATTGTAAACTATAGTTTGTATCACCACGAGATTGAATACTAAGAATTTTTATCGTTATACTTTTTTTTTTTCGAGCCAATGTTAGTTGCAGTCTAGTTATGATACTCCCGACTGTAATTATGTCTCCTTTCCTGTCGTCTTTTCTGTTTCGCGTTAAGAATATTACTTTGAATTGAAGAAAAATAAATTATTCATAAATATTATTTTATTATTCACCTTTTGAAAAACTAAAACTCATTTCATTGTCTGAGAATCTTATGCGGTTGTTGCTCCGTTTATAAAAAATTCAAAAGTACTGAGGAAAGTTGAAGCTACAGCGGAATAATATAATTTATTTGTTCCAACATTTATAGATTTCTGTTTTACATTGTATTTATGTTATGCTTAATAATGCCATCAACCATTCTGGGTATAATTTTTCATTTCAAATAAATTTAAATTTTTATGATACAGGTCATAGAAATGTTTGTCTATGGTACTTTAGTGGTTTTTTTAACTTCTGAATGGTATATGTATGGATTCTTTATCAGTTTTTTAAGTTGTTTTCAGTGAAATGTTGATCGAGAATTAATATAGTTCTTCTAACAACACGAATTCCATATTCTGCCTTACAGCCCTTGTATCTTAGAAAAAATGTATAAAAAGGGCTAGTGGTACACTTAACAATTACAGTAAAATTAAAACTGTATTATTATTTGATTTAATTTTGCCTTTTTAGTTGCTCATAATAAATTTAAAAAAAACAACTGGCGTCAAAAGCAGTTTTCTTGACACTTCCTTACAATCAACTTCCACCGAAGATACAAAAACTTTATCGCAGGCAAAGCAACGTGTTTAAAAGCGCAGTTTGCTTATCACAAGATCTAACGAATATATTTAACATAATGTTCGATTAGCATTGACTCAAGTTCCGCTAGGTACAGCTATAAAAGCTATATTAGTGACAAGAGACAAATTAAAATTGATGTAATATAAGAACATGACGAAAATTTTATTTCTCTTCGCTTAATTACGTAATTTATTCTTCAAAAGTTATAATTGTTTCCTGTTTCATATATATTTGTGTCATTATATTCCTTTAATTTACAAGTCATTTTCGTAAAGAATATATATTGTATATAATAGGTATAGGAATCAAAAATGAAAGGATATTGATGATGCGGCAATGAAACCATATCTCGATATACGAAAAACCACTAGGGGTTGTAAGACCTTCAGAGATTAGAAACAAAAAGACATCTATACGACGGTACTGTTATCTAAAAGTGTTAATGTTTTTAATCATTTAAATATAGAATATGAAACAATATCTGATAGGACGGGAAAAAAATGACCAGATCTAGAGGATGGCGTGTGATTTTGAACAAGGAGCACAAGACTACTTACAATACTCTTTGAAGGTTTCTAAAAGAAGGATAATTCTGATTTTCATTAGAACATATATGTTAATTTTTGAGCATATTTTACCTCAAATAATGTTTTAAAGCTCATATTCGAAAAACAGTAGACATTATTATATGATTCTATGCTTTATTAGATTCCATATTACCTTGAATGCATTGGAATGCACAGAAAAAGTTTGTTAGCGACCAGTCTTGGATGCTTCCCATCATAAAAGGAGGGATGAAATCGTTTACTAAATGTACATGTGCATAAACTTTAGGAAAAACCTTCTGGTCGAGGTGTTTCAGAGCACAAACCGTACTTGCAAGCATGTCTTCGGCATTCAATGCACTGTCGTCACAGTGACCTAAGTATCTTGATTTTAGACAAGAAGCACATTCACTTATTTTACAGTTTGCTTTAGAAATACTTCTGAGTTTTCCCATTACAGTTTTTGATCTTGTCATATTTTCAAGTTCTTGACAAACCACCTTGAAGACATTATTAATTTGAGAACTGGAAACTTCTTCATTATTGTTTTGTCCTTTGTCACTAATGTCTTCTGAGGAAGAACCTATGTCCAGTGAGGAACTCAGATTATACTTTTCCCATTCAATGTCGATCAAATCATGAAATTCATCATCAATTTCACAGAACTGGTTCACCTGCACGGTACCACCATTTCTTAATGATACAACAGCCACGTTTTTTTCGAAGTAACTTTTCCCCCTTCGATCACAAACAGGTGAGGACTTAACAATGTCGTCTGTATAATCACAAAGCCAAGGTTCCAGAATACCGAGGTCTGTAAGACGTTTTTCAGACACATAATGTGACATATCAGTTGCAAGATCTTTATGAATATACTCGTACATTTTGGAAAGAGGTTTAATCAAATGTTGATACAATATCTGTTCATAATACACAGTCACTTTATTGAGTGAAATGTCGCTGACGATTTTCTTGTCCGATATTTTTTCTTTTGACAAAAGCTGTACTAAAAGTTGACACTGGTCGTAAATATGCTGTGTAATTTCTTCTTTCAACATCTTGGTTAGACGTTTGTATGGATTATCTACTGTCTCGTCTTTTTGGACGTTTTCATATGGATTGCCTGCCTGTTTAGGTTTTTCCTTTCTTGGAGGAAGACTGTATTCAGACACTGGCATATAAAACGGGACATTTGCTTCTCGTTTCTTGTCAAATATCGCCCTTTCATCTAAAAAGTCGGTAATAGTTTTCACAGTTTCTGAACTAAAGTTCCGATATACCTGAGCAATTTCAAATGAACTGTTTTCAAGAATACCTTGAATTCTTTCACTCAAAGTAAGCCATTTCTTAGGTTTGATGGTGGTTCCAAGAATATCAGTTGATGATCTCTCCCCACCCAAAGTCATTTCACAACCTGTTGTCTCGCCGGACGTTTTCAGGTCGTTGCAGGCTAATACGATAGCCTCCCGAACTGACGTCGTTTTAATCTTTGCTTCGAAAAGATTTCTTATTTCCAATTTGTCAGCCCGTAATTTTTCTTTCAGTGAAACGTATTCATCATGTTCCTCGTTGAAGCAAACTTTCTTTGTCTTTGCCTTTTTCTTTTTCCTGGTTGTCACATTTTTAATATTTTCTCTAATACTTTGCAAATTAAGGATGGAGGACTGTACCTCGTCGCGTTTCTTTCTCCATTCTTTCAGGTTTATTTTGCCCTCATCTGTCATGGCGTCATGAGTCAGATCTACACGACTTTGACACGTTATGAGTTTATCTGTCAACGTTCTTATTTCATGATTTATGTCATCCAGAATCTCAAGAAGAAATGTTTCACTGCATTGCTTCAAATATCTCTTATTTTCAAATTGTTCCTTTTTTAGCAGGGTTTTTCTCCGTTCACTTAAAGTGCGCTCAGTTTTAATTACTTCTTCGTCATTTTCGAATATTGTTTTGCTTATGTACGATATACGGTCTTCAACAATTGACAAAACGTGTTTTAAACTCTCGTAATCTTCGTCTTTCATGACAATAGCTGGCAGAACATGAAGATGTAAAATCCTCAGAATTTCTTTGCTAACGGTAGCAACATGGCCCGCCTTTTTGTCACTGCATTGCACAATGTATATTGCAGAATTGAACAACTCGCAGTCCTCCAAGCGACTGTCGTCGAAAACTGGCCTTGTTGGTCCAACATCAGCAGGTTGCTGCTTTGATTTCCAATAAACATTTCTTACATTACAGTCAATCAAAATAGATTCTATCACAAGACTTTTGAACCAGATCGCAGGTTCAATTTGGAAATCAAGCTCGATATTGTTAACTACGGGCAGGTTGAAATCCTTTAACGCGATTCCGGTAAATTTGCATTCTTTACCAAGATGTTTCACGTATAAATCCATTTTTGCGATCATATGTAATTAATTCAACACCAAAAAAACTTTTACAATTTACAGCCTTAGATGTGTATAGGATGAACGTTACAATCTTTTTTGATTTTACAAACTGACATCCTGGTTTATGTAAACAAATGAACGTATAAATAAAATATAAAAGGAAGTGTTGTATATGTTTCAATGAAAACCCACAATAAATATGCGTTGTAATTGTTTCCTCGTGATTTTACGTACAGGAAATCAGTTGTTTATAATTGTTTTAACTAACCAAAAGTTGTAAAAATTAGAAACTAGCTGTTGAACACGTAATTAACACAATTTATCAATGGGGGTGTTACTATGAACAGAAAACCAGTTAATAATATTAAAATATATACATGCTATATATACAACACTCTGTTACTCAATAAAATGCGGTTAATACATTAGCCGGGTCATGGTGTGGTCTTAATTTTCAATAATAGGCATTGTATGGGCAGCCATTCGGGCAAAAATTAACAAAAAATTAAAAACAGACGATAAACTAAAAACAGACGCAAAATCACAAAAAACAGACACAAATTTGAAAAACAGACAAAAAATACAAAAACAGACATACATTTTACTAACAGACAGACGATCGGGCAAAAATTAACAAAAAATTAAAAACAGACGATAAACTAAAAACAGACGCAAAATTTTACAAACAGACGTAAACTTAAAAAACAGACTGCATACCGATATTAAGAGCATGTTTCAACATGCATTTATAAAGGATGTTTCATCACACGATCATGTCCCAGAGGAAAACATTTCCCCCAGTAAAACTATGAAATAATGTCAAATCCCTGAAACTAGAGATTAAGAATCTTTTTAAAAATAAATATGATAATATAAATAGTAGAGCATTGAGCAATCTCACCTTTCTTTTATAAAAAATACAAAAGTAATTATCTAACACGGTCAAACAAAGAAATAAGAAATTGATTACGAAGTTTGATCACAGGGACCTTCTCCCCTCCTCTAAATAAACAATGGTCGTTTGTTCACAAGGACTTGTTGTGTTCCAAGTTTTAGGATAAAAACCTGTCTTGAGTATTAAATTAAAAAGTTTTTTTATTATCTCCCCTGTCAAATGAACCAGAATCAAAATTATTGTGTGTCCAAGTTAATTACTATGAAAATGTTTGATTTATTAAACCAGATTGTATTTATTTGTATAGATGTTTGTTAAAATTCTAACAGCTTAATTGGTTCATATTATATTAGCAAAAAGGTGAGAAAAAAAAAATTTAATAATTAACTTTTATATATAGAAGTATTAAATATATATAACACTTAAAAACGTCTGTTTTTGAATTTGGTGTCTGTTTTTTAAGTTTACGTCTGTTTGTAAAATTTTGCGTCTGTTTTTAGTTTATCGTCTGTTTTTAATTTTTTGTTAATTTTTACCCGATCGTCTGTCTGTTAGTAAAATGTATGTCTGTTTTTGTATTTTTTGTCTGTTTTTCAAATTTGTGTCTGTTTTTTGTGATTTTGCGTCTGTTTTTAGTTTATCGTCTGTTTTTAATTTTTTGTTAATTTTTGCCCGATCGTCTGTCTGTTAGTAAAATGTATGTCTGTTTTTGTATTTTTTGTCTGTTTTTCAAATTTGTGTCTGTTTTTTGTGATTTTGCGTCTGTTTTTAATTTTTTGTTAATTTTTGCCCGAATGGCTGCCCATAGCATTGTCGTGAATTAAACCAAGTATCTGAAGCCAACTGCACTGATTAAGTTATAGAAAAAAATATATAATTGGATAATAAACACATACATTGCCTTATAAGGCACGTCTTATTTACATTCAACACTTCAACACGTGATGGAGCATCGGCTAGAAGAACAGAAAAGACAGCTTTGTTTTCGTAAGTCACAGTATGGTGTTTTTTTTCTGTTATTTTAATGTTTGAACTAAAACTACGTAACTACTGAAATGACGAATTAATGTATAAATCACTAGGTGTGGTTTCACTACAGGTCGTAAGAGTTGCGACTGCTCGTAATCCTTTGAATATATACAAGTTACGACCGATCGTAACTCTTAGGACCTTTAGTGAAACAGTATTTTTATAAAAAAAGAATTGAATATCACGGGTAATTACGGTAATACATGAGGAATAAAATTATTGCTTAGTTTTTTGTTTTTCCCCCCATTATTTTGGAATTTGAATCTTTCCACATTGTCATTGAGCGCTGCTGACAAATTATACGGCTATATCATTTAAAACAGAAAGAACAAAATACATAGAGAAACAATTGCAACTAAGTCATGTAAGTGCTCCCTAGCTGTCATCACTGCTATCGACTGTTTTAAAAAGGAGCCTTAGCAATTTCACTTGTGTGGAGTCTATCAGTTTGATTTTCGGTACTGTTAAATCTAAAAATTGCTAAAATATGTGTCCTAAGTGATTCATTTAAAGAACAATCTAGAAAAAATAGAAAGCGGAAACCACTGAACAAGGTGAAAACAAAACGAAAGAAACAACTAAAATTATAAACTAACTTCCCAGTTATAAACCTTAAACAAACATACTATAAAATACCACTTATTGAAACGTGACCAGGATCACGTACTTGAATCATTCATACCAGCAATCATTTCAGTGTAATGAGAGTGACGTAATATAATATAGGAAATTAATAAAATTCATATGGATAAAGTAACACGGGAATAAAATGAATAAATACAAAAGACAACACTAAGCACTGAAAACTAAAAACTATTGGGAAAAGGAAGGTCTATAAACCCAAACTGAAGTGTATAAGCAGTTCCAGTTCTGTATACTGCGCCTGTCGTGGTTTACAACAAACTGACTCCGCTAGTAGTCTCGAATCCGTAGTGGAGCAAGAGGTATAACAACAGCGAACATAAGGTTCGTTTATCACAGCCATTTATTTAAAATTCTAAGTTGTGACCGCACGATTCATTAGCCATGACAACAGCATATTCCTACAAAAATCCAGGGCAATAGTTCTCGCTGTATAAATATATAGTAATTGATGCTCTCGAGTATAAGCATACATACATGTATCATCCATATCAAAGTGTTGTTTATTATTAATAAGTAGCATGTCATACTATAGAGCTATATAGTTATAGAAGTGAAGTAAAATTAAGGTTTTCTTGGTAGAAGGTAAACCTTTTAGTCGTAGAACACTTATTCTGAATCCAATCGGCAAAATTCCCACTTTAATAAATGGGGTCTCACGTCCCCGTTCAATTATAACTAGAGATACTGTTTATTTGGATATGAGAACTGTTTTTGACTTGACAATGAAGGTAGACAATTACACAATCCACTTCCCAAGTATCATTTACATGTACTTCCTTCAAGGTAATATAAGGTTCTCAGTACAGACAGAAGGACAGACAAATTGATTCCTACATGTATATGAGGTTGACGTGTTTTCCAACAAACAATTGACATTCCTATGGGTACGAATTGTGCGCGCCACTCCTGACAGACGTGTTCCTTTACAATATATGAGGCAGACTTCCTTGACGGACTTCTTAAGGAAAAACAGAAAAAGTTAGCCCGTACCTTTAATTTCAGCTTCCGCTACATAGATGTATTATCACTCAACAATTCAAATTTTGGGATACCACAGACACTGCCAAGTCTGCATCCTATCTTGACCATCACCTCTTAATTGACACCAGAGGAAAGTTTGAATACAAAACTTTACGACAAACGGGATGACTTTGACTTTCCAATCGTCAACTTCCCATTTTTGAGAGGCGATATTCCAGAAGCGCCGGCGTATAGAGTATATACATTGTATTTCACAACTCATAGGTTATGCCAGAGCTTGTGACATACAATGACTTCCTGGACAGAGCTCGCCTCCTGACAGAAAAGTTGCTCAGACAGGGGTATGTTGCTCCTAAGTTGGAGTCGTCCTTATTAAAGTTTTATGGACGTCATCACGACCGTATGAAAAACCGTTTCCCAAATGAAAATGGACCTGTTCCATTGCTTTTATTCCTTCCTCATACCGGATTTGACATGGGCAGCATGGCGTCCCACAGGAAGCAGAGACTGCTTACTGCTGAGTCTACCCCCGGTTTTTGGTGGGATCCATGTTGTTAATATGTTTTTAGTTTTTAATTGTAATGCATGTATTGTTTTGGTCTTGTCTTCGTTGTTCTCCTGAGTTTGTCAGTTGTTTCAATTTTTCCCTCCTTCGAATATCCCTTTGGTATTTCTTGACTTTACTATAATTCACAGGATTGATGTATTTTTATATGAATAGAGAAAAACATAATGCTTAGGGAATTTGGAATCCCCCTACCCGATCCTCGTATAAGCAATCGCAGACCACATCAATATCTGTTAAATGAGTAAGGAACCTATGAATTGGGCTATAATAAAGTGAATTCCGGTATTTTATTTGGGTGTATTTTCATTTGCATGTAGATATTCTTTGAAAATGAATAGCATACTATAAGCCATTGTCTTCATGGATTGTCGAAATTTCTGGTTTATTCTTTATCATTCTTCCATATTTTACATTATTTTTTGGCAGACTTCAATATAAGATATTTAAGGACGCTCGCTGGTCATGTTTTGGTCTTTTTGTCAGATTTTCGGAACCCTCGGGTTTTATCAATTTCTTAAACATTAAATTTTTTGCCCATGAACCCCTACTTTTTATTTTATAATTCAATCATATATACCTTAAAATGGTATTTGAAAAAATTTTATGAAATCCTTTTTATTTTATCATACATTTTTGAGAGACTGAAGTTGCCAATGCAAACACAGTGAAAAATCCAGATTAAAACACCAATTATTTCAAATACTATTTATTTCCTATTAGACCAGCGATCATCCTTAATACAAAAACAAATATAACTAGAAAGACAATTGTTCAGAGAACAATTGCAAGGTCTTTCCCGAGTCAAATTGCATATAAGGCTATTAAGTATGACTGTTGACCTTCTATTTTGGCTTGCATAGTCAAAATATATGACTCTGTCACAATGACCTTGACCTTTGACCTTCGATTTTGACCTCTACAGCTCTAGAATAGGTTCCTGAACATAAATATATATGGTTGCTAGGTACTTTTACATCAGTTGCTAAGGACTTTTTAGATGACCTTGACCCTTGGCCTTCCATTTTAACCTCTATGGCTCTATAATAGTGTCCTGAGCATAAATATATATGGTTGCTAGGTACTTTTCCATCAGTTGCTAAGGACTTTTTAGATGACCTTGACCCTTGGCCTTCCATTTTGACCTGAACGGCTCTATAATAGTGTCCTGAGCATAAATATATATGGTTGCTAGGTACTTTTCCATCAGTTGCTAAGGATTTTTTCGATGACCTTGACCCTTGACCTTCCATTTTGACCTCTATGGCTCTATAATATGATCCTGAACATAAATATATATGGTTGCTAGGTACTTTTCCATCGGTTGCTAAGGACTTTTTCAATGACCTTGATCCTTGACCTTCAATTTTCACCTCTATAGTTCTATAATAGGGTCCTGACCATAAATATATATGGTTGCTAGGTACTTTTCCGTCGGTTGCTAAGGGATTTCTTGATGACCTTGATATCTGACTTTTGACCTTGGTACTAAAATGTATATCTTTTGAAACTGATCTTTTTTTGTATTAACCTTTTCTTCATATCTATAATGGTTTTCGAGATATAGTGTAAAATTAACATGAGTCAAGGGCATTAACTCCTATAAGGAGTCATCGTACAACTTCAGACCCAATGAGACAAACTTAGATCCTGACAAGATAAACATTTTCCCCAATATATTTCATCAGCTATTTGTTACGGTTTCTGAGTTATTCTCATAGCAAGGTATAAGGTCAAAGGTCAAGTGCGACCTTGACCTTTGACCTTGGGGTCATTTTGAAGAATAAGACATTTGATGACTATTGTTGAAAGTCCCAAGTCTCTACGACTAACAGTTTATGAGTTTTGACCATGTACGCGTTTCGTCAAATATTCAAGGGCCAGTAACTCCTATAAGGAGTCGATAAACCAAGTTGAGCAAAACATGACAAAGTTGCGTCTTGCGAAGATGAACATTTTTGCCAACATATTTGATCAGCTATTTGTTACGGTTTCTGAGTTATTCTTGTAACAAGGTATAAGGTCAAAGGTTAAGTGTGACCTTGACCTTTGACCTTGGGGTCATTTTGTAGAATAAGACATCTGATGAATAATGGTGAAAGTCCCAAGTCTCTACGACTAACAGTTTACGAGTTTTGATCATGCACGCGCTCCGTCAAATATTCAAGGGCCAGTAACTCCCATAAGGAGTCGATAAACCAGGTTAAGTGAAATCTGACAAAGTTGCGACTTGCGAAGATGAACATTTTTCCTAATATATTTGATCAGCTATTTGTTACGGTTCCTGAGTTATTTTGGTAACAAGGGTTTACGGTATTTGGGCAGATAACTCTGTATGGAAAAGAGTTCGGCTTCGCGGTGTCAATCCTAAATCCGGTTTATCATTCCGAACCAACTGGTGAAATATCATTTCGTTATGTCGCGAAAAGAAGAAAATTCTTGACATCGAAGTTGGCGGAAAAGAAGAAAAATAATAATAACTAGAAAGACAATTGTTCAGAGAACAATTGCAAGGTCTTTCCCTTGTCAAATAGCAATTAAGGCTATTAAGCATGACTGTTGACCTTCTATTTTGACTTGTATAGTCAAAATATAGGACTCTGTCACATTGAACTTGACCATTGACCTTCGATTTTGACCTCTACAGCTCTATAATATGGTCCTGAGCATAAATATATATGGTTGCTAGGTACTTTTCCATCGGTTACTAAGTACTTTTTCAATGACCTTGACCAATGACCTTCCATTTACCTCTACAGCTCTAAAAAAGGTTCCTGAACATAAATATATATGGTTGCTAGGTACTTTTCCATCAGTTGCTAAGGACTTTTTCAATGACTTTGACCCTTAACCTTCCATTTTGACCTGTACGGCTCTATAATAGTGTCCTGAGCATAAATATATATGGTTGCTAGGTACTTTTCCATCAGAAACTAAGGACTTTTTCGATGACCTTGACCCTTGACCTTCCATTTTGACCTCTATGGCTCTATAATATGATCCTGAACATAAATATATATGGTTGCTAGGTACTTTTCCATCCGTTGCTAAGGACTTTTTCAATGACCTTGATCCTTGACCTTCAATTTTCACCTCTATAGTTCTATAATAGGGTCCTGACCATAAATATATATGGTTGCTAGGTACTTTTCCGTCGGTTGCTAAGGGCTTTTTTGATGACCTTGATATCTGGCTTTTGACCTTGGTACTAAAATGTAGATCTTTTGAAACTGATCTTTTTTTGTATTAACATTTTTTTCATATCTATAATGGTTTTCGAGATATAGCATAAAACAAACATGCGTCAAGGGCAGTAACTCGTATAAGGAGTCATCGTACAACTTCAGACCCAATGAGACAAACTTAGATCTTGACAAAATAAACATTTCCCCCAATATATTTCATCAGCTATTTGTTACGGTTTCTGAGTTATTCTCATAACAAGGTATAAGGTCAAAGGTCAAGTGCGACCTTGACATTTGACCTTGGGGTCATTCTGAAGAATAAGACATTTGATGACTATTGGTGAAAGTCCCAAGTCTCTACGATTAACAGTTTCTGAGTTTTGACCATGTACGCGTTTCGTCAAATATTCAAGGGCCAGTAACTCCTATAAGGAGTCGATAAACCAAGTTGAGCGAAACATGACAAAGTTGCGTCTAGCAAAGATGAACATTTTTGCCAACATATTTCATCAGCTATCTTTTACGGTTTATGAGTTATTTCCATAACAAGGTATAAGGTCAAAGGTCAAGTGTGACCTTAACCTTTGACCTTGGGGTCATTTTGTAGAATAAGACATCTGATGACTAATGGTGAAAGTCCCAAGTCTCTACGACTAACGGTTTATGAGTTTTGATCATGCACGCGCTCCGTCAAATATTCAAGGGCCAGTAACTCCCATAAGGAGTCGATAAACCAAGTTGAGCGAAACATGACAAACTTGCGTCTTGCGAAGATGAACATTTTTCCTAATATATTTGATCAGCTATTTGTTACGGTTCCTGAGTTATTTCGATAACAATGGTTTACGGTATTTGGGCAGATAACTCTGTATGGAAAAGAGTTCGGCTTCGCGGTGTCAGTCCTGAATCCGGTTTATCATTCCGAACCAACTGTTGAAATATCATTTCGATATGTCGCGAAATGAAGAAAATTCTTGACATCGAAGTTGGCGGAAAAGAAGAAAAATAATAATAAGAAGAATAATAATAATAATCATACGAATTACAGAAAGGTCTTTCCGTTGGAAACGGGAAAGACCTTAACTAGAAAGACAATTGTTCAGAGAACAATTGCAAGGTCTTTCCCGTATCAAATTGCAGTCAAGGCTATCAAGCATGATTGTTGACCTGCTATTTTGACTTGCATAGTCAAAATATAGGACTCTGTCACAATGACCTTGACCTTTGACCTTCGATTTTGACCTCTACAGCTCTAAAATAGGTCCCTGAACATAAATATATATGGTTGCTAGGTACTTTTACATCAGTTGCTAAGGACTTTTTCAGTGACCTTGACCAATGACCTTCCATTTTGACCTCTATGGCTCTATAATATGATCCTGAACATAAATATATATGGTTGCTAGGTACTTTTCCATCAGTTGCTAAGGGGTTTTTAGATGACCTTGATCCTTGACCTTCCATTTTCACCTCTATGGCTCTATAATATGATCCTGAGCATAAATATATATGGTTGCTAGGTACTTTTCCATCAGTTGCTAAGGACTTTTTCGATGACCTTGACCCTTGACCTTCCATTTTGACCTCTATGGCTCTATAATATGATCCTGAGCATAAATATATATGGTTGCTAGGTACTTTTCCATCAGTTGCTAAGGACTTTTTCGATGACCTTGACCCGTAACCTTCCATTTTGACCTCTATGGGTCTATAATAGGGTCCTGACCATAAATATATATGGTTGCTAGGTACTTTTCCATCAGTTGCTAAGGGGTTTTTAGATGACCTTGATATTTGACTTTTGACCTTGGTACCAAAATGTAGATCTTTTGAAACTGATCTTTCTTTGTATTAACATTTTCTTCATATCTATAATGGTTTTCGAGCTATAGTATAAAACAAATATGCATCAAGGGCAATAACTCCTATAAGGAGTCATCGTACAACTTCAGGTCCAATGAGATAAATTTAGATCTTGACAAGATAAACATTTTTCCCAATATATTTAATCAGCTATCTCTTGCGGTTTCTGAGCTATTTCGATAACAAGGTCTGTGGTCAAAGGTCAAGGTCAAAATTGAGATTTGACCTTGACCCCTTACAATAGCTTATTTGGTCCTGTGACCAATAGTGAAAGTCCCATGCCTGTACATGTCATAGTTTTCGAGTAAAAATTTTTAGCGAAAACTGGTTTTCATTAAGGGGACATAACTCTTATTACGACATTTGAAATCCTTTCGGTTTTGTGTCATGAAGCATGCAGTCGATAAACCGAACACTTTCCACCTTTCGGTTTGCATCTAAGTTTTACGGTTTCAGAGATGAAGCGATAACAAGGTTTCGCTACACCGGGCAGATAACTCTGTAACGACAAAGAGTTCGGCTTAGCAGGGTGTTTTTTGGAATCGGTGTTTGAATACGACACATCCCACCAAGTTTCGAAATGATATGTCGCGAAATGGCAAAAACGTTTTTCTGGCGGATGAAAAAAAATAATAATAATTAAAAAGACAATTGTTCAGAGAACAATTGCAAGGTCTTTCCCGTGTCAAATTGACCTTTTAATCCTCAGTTGCTAAGGATATTAGTCAAAATATAGGACTCTGTCACCATGACCTTGACCATTGACCTTTGATTTGACCTCTACAGCTCTGAAAGAGGTTCCTGAAAATAGATATATATGGTTGCTAGGTACTTTTACATCGGTTGCTAATGACTTTTTCTATGACCTTGACCATGACCTTCCATTTTGATCTCTACAGCTCTAAAATAGGGTCCTGAACATAAATATATATGGTTGCTAGGTACTTTTCTATCGGTTGCTAAGGACTTTTTCATTGACCTTGACCCTTGACCTTCCATTTTCACCTCTACAGCTCTAAATCAGGATTCTGAACATAAATATATATGGTTGCTAGGTACTTTTCAATCGGTTGCTAAGGGCTTTTTCGATGACCTTGACCTTCCATTTTGATCTCTGCAGCTCTAAAATAGAGTCCTGAACAGAAATATATATGGTTGCTAGGTACTTTTCCATCGGTTGCTAAGGACTTTTTCAATGACCTTGATTTTGACCTTCCATTTTGACCTCTATGGCTCTATGATATGATCCTGAGCATAAATATATATGGTTGCTAGGTACTTTTCCATCGGTTACTAAGGACTTTTTCAATGACCTTGATCCTTGACCTTCAATTTTGACCTCTATGGCTCTATAATATGATCCTCAGGATAAATATATATGGTTGCTAGGTACTTTTCCGTCGGTTACTAAGGACTTTTTCAATGACCTTGACCCTTGACCTTCCATTTTGACCTCTATGGCTCTATAATATGATCCTGAACATAAATATATATGGTTGCTAGGTACTTTTCCATCGGTTGCTAAGGGCTTTTTGGATGACCTTGATATCTGACTTTTGACCTTGGTACTAAAATGTAGATCTTTTGTAACTGATCTTTTTTTGTATTAACATTTTCTTCATATCTATAATGGTTTTCGAGATATAGTATAAAACAAACATACGTCAGGGGCAGTAACTCTTTAAGGAGTCATCGTAGAACTTACGGTTTCGGTCCTGAAGACTTTTTTGTAGATTTCGACGTGACGAACAATTTTCCCATGTATTGTCTGCTTCAATTTTGTACGGTTTACGTGCTTTTCCACAAAAACTGTTTACAGTGTCGGCCATTTTGAAAATGGCCGCCATTAGCCAATCGAGTTTGATTTTAAATTGAAGGGAATAAGTTGACGGTCACCAATAACCCATATGTTTACTATGTTATCTCGAACCATTTTCAAGTTATAGGCCAAAAACCATTTAGCCGAAACGCGTTAAGGGCTATAACTCGAAAACCGTTTGTCGTACAGGGTTCGACCCTTATATCAAATAAAGGTCTAAATGAGACAAGTATTTTCCCCATTACATGTCTGCTTAAATTTTGTATGGTTTTTGAGTTAACCTGATAACAAGGTGTACCATGACCTCTGACCTTGAGATTTGACCTTTGACCTTGACATTTTTGAATGCAACATATGTCATCCAGGATGATTGGTGAAGGTCCCAAGTCTCTAGGACTTACCGTTTTGAAGAAAAAAATTTTGACGTGTCGCGACACTTTTCGGGTCAAAAACGCGTAACCAGGAAGTCGATCAGAACATTTTTTTTTGCGTGACGAATCATGTCCAGGAGTTGAGCAACATTTTCCCCACTTCAGATTTTTGATAACGGTTACGGTTTTTGAGTTAATCTGCAAACAAGGTTTTACGGTCTGGGGCAGATAACTCCGTTACTAAAAATAGATCGGTTTCGCAGGCCGACTCAAGTCGAGCCCAAGTAGTGTCGTTTAATAGTACTAAGTTTCGTAATGATAGGTCGCGACACTTTTTTGACATCTGCGGCAGAAAAAAAAAAATAATAATAATTAAAAAGACAATTGTTCAGAGAACAATTGCAAGGTCTTTCCCGTGTCAAATTGACCTTTTAATCCTCAGTTGCTAAGGATATTAGTCAAAATATAGGACTCTGTCACCATGACCTTGACCATTGACCTTTGATTTGACCTCTACAGCTCTGAAAGAGGTTCCTGAACATAGATATATATGGTTGCTAGGTACTTTTACATCGGTTGCTAATGACTTTTTCTATGACCTTGACCATGACCTTCCATTTTGATCTCTACAGCTCTAAAATAGGGTCCTGAACATAAATATATATGGTTGCTAGGTACTTTTCTATCGGTTGCTAAGGACTTTTTCATTGACCTTGACCCTTGACCTTCCATTTTCACCTCTACAGCTCTAAATCAGGATTCTGAACAGAAATATATATGGTTGCTAGGTACTTTTCAATCGGTTGCTAAGGGCTTTTTCGATGACTTTGACCTTCCATTTTGATCTCTACAGCTCTAAAATAGAGTCCTGAACAGAATCATATATGGTTGCTAGGTACTTTTCCATCGGTTGCTAAGGACTTTTTCAATGACCTTGATTTTGACCTTCCATTTTGACCTCTATGGCTCTATAATATGATCCTGAGCATAAATATATATGGTTGCTAGGTACTTTTCCATCGGTTGCTAAGGACTTTTTCAATGACCTTGATCCTTGACCTTCAATTTTGACCTCTACGGCTCTATAATATGATCCTCAGCATAAATATATATGGTTGCTAGGTTCTTTTCCGTCGGTTACTAAGGACTTTTTCGATGACCTTGACCATTGACCTTCCATTTTGACCTCTATGGCTCTATAATATGATCCTGAACATAAATATATATGGTTGCTAGGTACTTTTCCATCGGTTGCTAAGGGCTTTTTGGATGACCTTGATATCTGACTTTTGACCTTGGTACTAAAATGTAGATCTTTTGTAAGTGATCTTTTTTTGTATTAACATTTTCTTCATATCTATAATGGTTTTCGAGATATAGTATAAAACAAACATACGTCAGGGGCAGTAACTCGTTAAGGAGTCATCGTAGAACTTACGGTTTCGGTCCTGAAGACTTTTTTGTAGATTTCGACGTGACGAACAATTTTCCCATGTATTGTCTGCTTCAATTTTGTACGGTTTACGTGCTTTTCCACAAAAACTGTTTACAGTGTCGGCCATTTTGAAAATGGCCGCCATTAGCCAATCGAGTTTGATTTTAAATTGAAGGGAATAAGTTGACGGTCACCAATAACCCATATGTTTACTATGTTATCTCGAACCATTTTCAAGTTATAGGCCAAAAACCATTTAGCCGAAACGCGTTAAGGGCTATAACTCGAAAACCGTTTGTCGTACAGGGTTCGACCCTTTATATCAAATAAAGGTCTAAATGAGACAAGTATTTTCCCCATTACATGTCTGCTTAAATTTTGTATGGTTTTTGAGTTAACCTGATAACAAGGTGTACCATGACCTCTGACCTTGAGATTTGACCTTTGACTTTGACATTTTTGAATGCAACATATGTCATCCAGGATGATTGGTGAAGGTCCCAAGTCTCTAGGACTAACTGTTTTGAAGAAAAAAAATTTGACGAGTCGCGACACTTTTCGAGTCAAAAACGCGTAACTAGGAAGTTGATCGAAATGTTTTTTTTTGCGTGACGAATCATGACCAGGAGTCTAGCAACATTTCCCCCGCTTCAGATTTTTGATAACGGTTACGGTTTCTGAGTTTATCTGCACACAAGGTTTTTGAATGTCGGGCAGATAACTCCGTTACTAAAAATAGATCGGTTTCGCAGGGTCAGTCAAAGCGAGCCAGAGTATGACCGAATAATGGTACCAAGTATCGTAAAGATATGTCGCGACACTTTTGTTATAGTGACCGCGGAAAAGAAGAAGAATAATAATAATAATAATCAGAAGAAATACAATAAGGTCTTTCCACTGTAGTGGGAAAGACCTTAATAATAATCATAAGAAATACAGTAAGGTCTTTCCTTCTGCAAAGGGAAAGACCTTAATAATAATAATCAGAAGAAATACAATAAGGTCTTCCCTTTGGAAAGGGAAAGACCTTAACTAGAAAGACAATTGTTCAGAGAACAATTGCAAGGTCTTTCCCGTATCAAATTGCAGTAAAGGCTATCAAGCATGACTGTTGACCTTCTATTTTGACTTGCATAGTCAAAATATAGGACTCTGTCACAATGACCTTGACCTTTGACCTTCGATTTTGACCTCTACAGCTCTAAAATAGGTCCCTGAACATAAATATATATGGTTGCTAGGTACTTTTACATCAGTTGCTAAGGACTTTTTCAATGACCTTGACCAATGACCTTCCATTTTAACCTCTATGGCTCTATAATAGGGTCCTGATCATAAATATATATGGTTGCTAGGTACTTTTTCATCAGTTGCTAAGGACTTTTTCGATGACCTTAACCCTTGACCTTCCATTTTGACCTCTATGGCTCTATAATATGATCCTGAACATAAATATATATGGTTGCTAGGTAGTTTTCCATGAGTTACTAAGGACTTTTTCGATGACCTTGACCCTTGACCTTCCATTTTGACCTCTATGGCTCTATAATATGATCATGAACATAAATATATATGGTTGCTAGGTACTTTTCCGTCCGTTGCTAAGGACTTTTTCAATGACCTTGATCCTTGACCTTCAATTTTCACCTCTATAGTTCTATAATAGGGTCCTGACCATAAATATATATGGTTGCTAGGTACTTTTCCGTCGGTTGCTAAGGGCTTTTTTGATGACCTTGATATCTGGCTTTTGACCTTGGTACTAAAATGTAGATCTTTTGAAACTGATCTTTTTTTGTATTAACATTTTTTTCATATCTATAATGGTTTTCGAGATATAGCATAAAACAAACATGCGTCAAGGGCAGTAACTCGTATAAGGAGTCATCGTACAACTTCAGACCCAATGAGACAAACTTAGATCTTGACAAGATAAACATTTCCCCCAATATATTTCATCAGCTATTTGTTACGGTTTCTGAGTTATTCTCATAACAAGGTATAAGGTCAAAGGTCAAGTGCGACCTTGACATTTGACTTTGGGGTCATTCTGAAGAATAAGACATTTGATGACTATTGGTGAAAGTCCCAAGTCTCTACGATTAACAGTTTCTGAGTTTTGACCATGTACGCGTTTCGTCAAATATTCAAGGGCCAGTAACTCCTATAAGGAGTCGATAAACCAAGTTGAGCGAAACATGACAAAGTTGCGTCTTGCAAAGATGAACATTTTTGCTAACATATTTCATCAGCTATCTTTTACGGTTTATGAGTTATTTCCATAACAAGGTATAAGGTCAAAGGTCAAGTGTGACCTTAACCTTTGACCTTGGGGTCATTTTGTAGAATAAGACATCTGATGACTAATGGTGAAAGTCCCAAGTCTCTACGACTAACGGTTTATGAGTTTTGATCATGCACGCGCTCCGTCAAATATTCAAGGGCCAGTAACTCCCATAAGGAGTCGATAAACCAAGTTGAGCGAAACATGACAAACTTGCGTCTTGCGAAGATGAACATTTTTCCTAATATATTTGATCAGCTATTTGTTACGGTTCCTAAGTTATTTCGATAACAATGGTTTACGGTATTTGGGCAGATAACTCTGTATGGAAAAGAGTTCGGCTTCGCGGTGTCAGTCCTGAATCCGGTTTATCATTCCGAACCAACTGTTGAAATATCATTTCGATATGTCGCGAAATGAAGAAAATTCTTGACATCGAAGTTGGCGGAAAAGAAGAAAAATAATAATAAGAAGAATAATAATAACTAGAAAGACAATTGTTCAGAGAACAATTGCAAGGTCTTTCCCTAGTCAAATTGACCTTTTAATCCTAAGTTGCTAAGGATATTAGTCAAAATATAGGACTCTGTCCCAATGACCTTGACCCTTGACCTTCCATTTTACCTCTACAGCTCTAAAAAAGGTTCCTGAACATAAATATATATGGTTGCTAGGTACTTTTCCATCAGTTGCTAAGGACTTTTTCAATGACCTTGACCCCTGACCTTCCATTTTAACCTCTACGGCTCTATAATAGTGTCCTGAGCATAAATATATTTGGTTGCTAGGTACTTTTCCATCAGTTACTAAGGACTTTTTCGATGACCTTGACCCTTGACCTTCCATTTTGACCTCTATGGCTCTATAATATGATCCTGAACATAAATATATATGGTTGCTAGGTACTTTTCCATCGGTTGCTAAGGACTTTTTCAATGACCTTGATCCTTGACCTTCAATTTTCACCTCTATAGTTCTATAATAGGGTCCTGACCATAAATATATATGGTTGCTAGGTATTTTTCCGTCGGTTGCTAAGGGCTTTTTTGATGACCTTGATATCTGACTTTTGACCTTGGTACTAAAATGTAGATCTTTTGAAACTGATCTTTTTTTGTATTAACATTTTCTTCATATCTATAATGGTTTTCGAGATATAGTATAAAACAAACATGCGTCAAGGGCAGTAACTCCTATAAGGAGTCATCGTAGAACTTCAGTTTCAATGAGACAAATTTAGATCTTGACAAGACGAACATTTTTCCCAATATATTTAATCAGCTATCTCTTGCGGTTTCTGAGCTATTTCGATAACAAGGTCTGTGGTCAAAGGTCAAGGTCAAAATTGAGATTTGACCTTGACCCCTTTTAATAGCTTATTTGGTCCTATGACCAATAGTGAAAGTCCCATACCTGTACAAGTCATAGTTTTCGAGTAAAAAATTTTAGCGAAAACTGCTTTTCATTAAGGGGACATAACTCTTATTACGACATTTAAAATCCTTTCGGTTTTGTGTCATGAAGCATGCAGTCGATAAACCGAACACTTTCCACCTTTCGGTTCGCATCTAAGTTTTACGGTTTTAGAGATGAAGCGATAACAAGGTTTCGCTACACCGGGCAGATAACTCTGTAACGACAAAGAGTTAGGCTTAGCAGGGTGTTTTTTGAAATCGGTGTTTGAATACGACACATCCCACCAAGTTTCGAAATGATATGTCGCGAAATGTAAAAAACGAATTTCTGGCGGAAGAAAATAATAATAATTAAAAGGTCATTTGTGCCTAGCACAAATGATAAGGTCTTTCCTTATTCACGTTTCCAGTTTTGCAATAAAGAGGCCCTGCCCCTCTATTTTTGGCAAGGGGCATAACTCTTGGGAAATAAAGAAAATAGACCCCCCCCCCCCCAAAAAAAAAAAAAAAAAAAGGCCCGTCCCGTCTTCAGTAAAGAGATATTGCTACTTCTGTTTTCTCTTGAAATCTCTTAAATTTTTAATGTATTTTTCCAAATAGTAATTGTCAAAAAAAAAAAAAAAAAAAAAAAAAAGAAAGAAAGAAAAAAAAAATAATGAAGTAGCAATATCTCTTTTCTGAAGGCGGGACGGGCCTTTTTTTGTTTGTTTGTTTGTTTATTAATTATTTTTTTATTTGTAGATAGCAAGTTTTCCTAGGATTGCTGAATACATGTAAGGGGGGGGGGGGCATTGTATTTTTATTTCTCTAGATACACAAGTGACAGTAAAAGTACATTTCTACTATAATGTTTACTTCTATTTCAGGGACGCTGGATTGGATGACGTTGTGTATGTCACGTGACGTCCATTGATATATGTCTGGACTTAGTTTATTTCTTTCTTTTCGAGAGGGGACGTCGTCGGATGAACATGGCACAGGATAATGCATTTTGCTGTTTGATGTGGAAATAGTCATAAATAGAAAACGGAGTGTACGTGTACACATTTACTTATGTCAGAATGAAGATTCATGTAGAAATTTGATCTCACGATTTATTTATTTAGATTTCCGGTGCCATGTTGAGCAGACGACATTTTCGTGAATAAAGTACTGTTAATTTGACGCGAAATTTTGACATTCGGATGCAATAAATTGGTAAAATTTGGACGAATCTTGTGTTTTATGGCGGAAAATAGCTTTCTATTACTGCACTGCGCGAACGCTATTTTCAGGAAATTGGTTGGAGTTAGGGTCATAATTTTTTCTCATAAACAAAGCCCTGGATATCCCCTAGCTGTCTGTCAAATATCAGCCCTGTACGATTTGTACTTTTTGAGGAGATACGATAACATTTCCTATGGGGTCCCGCGTGGATTTTTACCGAACTTTCTAAGAAGAATTGTATTTACAATATTAAAAAGTCATTTGTTCAGAGAACAAATGTGAGGTCTTTCCCCGTCTCTAGTCAGTGTTATGGTGTCCTATACAAATACTTAAGACAATTGAGTCATTTTGTTTACGATAAAATGTTGCCAATAGTTATCATATAGGTTCCAGAATAAAGATCAAGGGGCCTAGTGTCAGAAAAAGTATGGTTGTTAAGGACTTTGTCGGTTGCTATGGACAGAAGGTCATTTCCGGTTATAAAACTTAATTCTAAACTCAGAAGGTAGTGTTGGTTAAGAATACATATGGTTGCTATGGACTTTTCATTAACGTTACCTTGTTGCTAGGGAATGACCTTGACCCATGACCTTTGACCTTTGACTTAAATTGTAGGTCTTTGCATACTGATTCATTTAAGTATACATGTTTACTATACTATCTAATACGGTTTTCAAGTTATAAGCGAAAAACCAGTTTTAACATACAAATCAAGTGCAATAACTCAAAAACGACAAGTTTTACGGTTTCGGTCCTGAAGACTTTTTTGTAGATTTCGACGTGACGAACAATTTTTCCATGTATTGTCTGCTTCAATTTTGTACGGTTTACGTGCTTTTCCACAAAAACTGTTTACAGTGACGGCCATTTTGAAAATGGCCGCCATTAGCCAATCAAGTTTGATTTTAAATTGAAGGGAATAAGTTGACGGTCACCAATAACCCATATGTTTACTATGTTATCTCGAACCGTTTTCAAGTTATAGGCCAAAAACCATTTAGCCGAAACGCGTTAAGGGCTATAACTCGAAAACCGTTTGTCGTACAGGGTTCGACCCTTATATCAAATAAAGGTCTAAATGAGACAAGTATTTTCCCCATTACATGTCTGCTTAAATTTTGTATGGTTTTTGAGTTAACCTGATAACAAGGTGTACCATGACCTCTGACCTTGAGCTTTGACCTTTGACCTTGACATTTTTGAATGCAACATATGTCATCCAGGATGATTGGTGAAGGTCCCAAGTCTCTAGGACTTACCGTTTTGAAGAAAAAAATTTTGACGTGTCGCGACACTTTTCAGGTCAAAAACGCGTAACCAGGAAGTCGATCAGAACATTTTTTTTTGCATGACGAATCATGTCCAGGAGTTGAGCAACATTTTCCCCACTTCAGATTTTTGATAACGGTTACGGTTTTTGAGTTAATCTGCACACAAGGTTTTACGGTCTGGGGCAGATAACTCCGTTACTAAAAATAGATCGGTTTCGCAGGCCGACTCAAGTCGAGCCCAAGTAGTGTCGTTTAATAGTACTAAGTTTCGTAATGATAGGTCGCGACACTTTTTTGACATCTGCGGCAGAAAAAAAATAATAATAATAATAATAATAATAATAATAATAATAATAATCATAAGAAATACAGTAAGGTCTTTCCTTCTGCAAAGGGAAAGACCTTAATAATCAGAAGAAATACAATAAGGTCTTCCCTTTGGAAAGGGAAAGACCTTAATAATCATACGAATTACAGAAAGGTCTTTCCGTTGGAAACGGGAAAGACCTTAATAATAATAAGAATAATAATAATAATAATAATAATAATCATACGAATTACAGAAAGGTCTTTCCGTTGGAAACGGGAAAGACCTTAATAAGAATAATAATAATAACTAGTAAGACATTTGTTCCGAGAACAAATGTAAGGTCTTTCCATTCGATTATGGAGAGTGTTATGACACCTTAGTAAGTCTTTTTTACCTTAAAATGTTGTAAAAAAGTCTTAAGAACCATGAACAAACTGTTTAAAAGCCAAGTTCAATATCTAGGACATGACCTTGACCTTTGACCTTTGATCTTTTTGAAGGTCAATGGTTCCTGGTGTCATTTCAAACGACCCGGTGCCTTTACTATATACCATTATCAAGTTGTTTATGAAAAAGTATTTAATTTTATGTTCTAAGGACAATAACTCCTACAAGATGACGTCATAGGATTTTGACACTAACGGAACAAAGTTGCGTCTCAATGTCCTTTACATTTTCCCCATTATATTTCATCATCTATCTTCTACCGTTTCAGAGGAATACTTATAACAAGGAAAAGTCAAAATTTAGAACTTGACCTTGACCTTTGACCTTGACATTATTTTTCTTGGAATGGCTTGTGGAGACCAACTATGAAGTTTCATATTGATATCTGACCCCTAACCTTACTTTTGACCCTTAAAGTCTTCTGTCTAGATCTTGATGCAGTTATGCCCCTTGAAGGAGTCATCAAATCTCTTTGGACCAAATGTAATGAATCATCGGTCTACATGGTTGAACATTTTCCACCCTTAAGTTTTAGCGTATCTGTTACGGTTTCAGAGTTTAAGTGGTAACAAGGGTTACGGTGTTCGGGGAGATAACTCTGTAATGGAAAAAAGTTCGATAACTCAGGGTCGATTTCGAATAGATTTTAACACACCGATATCATATAAGGAGTTTCATAATGATATGTCGTTAGCTCTTAAAAACAGAAGACTTTGAAATGTGGCGGAAAAAAAAGAATAATAATAATAATCATAAGAATAGCTATATGTCTTTCCATTTGGAAATGGAAAGACCTAATAATAATCATACGAATTACAGAAAGGTCTTTCCGTTGGAAACGGGAAAGACCTTAATAAATCATACTTGATCTTTCTTTCGGAATTTTAAGCCTTAAATCCATATCAATTAAAGAATGCATTTAGACATATCTTTACATGTACCATTTGCATTAGATGCCAAGATTTATTGCCAGGGATAAAACGAATATCATAATTTTCTTTTGTTTTACCCAGAGCACTTTGCTATTGCATTCTATTATCAACAGGAACGACGACAACAAAGATTTCTGAATTGATAAACCTAAGGGTAAATGTCACCTTACTTTTTGTCATACGAAATTACATGTCAAAGTGATATTTGCAGTCAGTATACAGATTTAAAATGTTCACAAATCTAAATATAAAATTGTTTAAATCTACAATGGCTCCCAGCAAGATCTATAAAAACTACGACAGCAATGACAAATGAATAAATTAAACCTCAAAAACTAATATTGTAAAATCCTAGATATTTTTACAGAGGGCTCATCAGCTGTGATCGGACACAGACCGAAGCTGCCAGACACTCAATCTAATTAAAAACCGATCTCTCATCGCTCCCGTTTTCTGATATGTCGCGTGGGAGATCTAACGAAATCCGCTTTGAGGTCACATGTGAGTGAACTGGAACTTATGAATTTATAATGACATGCAAATGAGTTGACTTCCTATCAGTAAGCCAATCAAAAAAGTTTATGAATTCTGGAGACTGACGATTTCTTCGTAATCAACTTACAAGATCGCGTAAGCGGCAATTTCATTGGTCGAACAGGACACACCTACGAGGTCACTCACATGTGACCTCAAAGCGGGTTTCGTTAGATCTCCCACGCGACATATCAGAAAACGGGAGCGATGAGAGATCGGTTTTTAATTAGATTGCCAGACACTCCGTATGTTACAGACTTGACTAGTAAAATGCACAAAAAGCTTTTGAAAAAATTCTATACTTAATATACCGGAAGTTAAAATAAAGCACCTTGCAAAATGGGATTCGGTTTCAAAAGGTATTTATTGCCATCACTTGATGTCCTTCTGCGTAAAGTTCACTTTATAAATCTTCTCCTCAGATTCCACTGGGGCAATTGGAAACAAAGTTTGATGGAATAGTCCTTAGGCGGTCCCTTTTAAAAATAACAAAGTCGGCCACCACAGCAGAACTTGATTTAATTTAGGACCATATATGAAGGTGGACTACGTTTAAAGATCTTCCTGTCTGAAACCACTATGCCAATTAGAACCAAGCCTGGTAGCTTTAAAAGTGGATATCTTTCAGAAGTGTACCCGATTACCCTGACCCCCAACCAAGATGACTGCCACAACCTAACTTGGTTAAAATAGGACAGAAACTCCATTTAAAGATCTTCTCGTCTAAAACAACTCAGCCAATTCTTTTGCAATTGGAACCAAACATGGCAGCAATGGTCTTTGTGGGTTGCAATCTTCATAATTATATCCAGAGCAAATTCTAACCATAAATTGCACCATAATTTAATATAAAACTAAGATACTGTCATTTAGGACCGCTACTCTGGTTCCGTTATACAATAAACCACTGTCATGTATATCTTCAATAGGCTTTCCGTCACTCGGAAAGGTTGGGGGAGGGGTGGGGAGGTGGTAAAGTTAGTCTTTCAAAAAGACAAAAAGACATGGTACATTTCTATTACACGTAACCTTTGACCTTTTTGATGATTTAGTACGACATCATGACATGCGACAGAAAACACGATTGTATTGTTTCACTAAAGGTCGTAAGAGTTACGATCAGTCGTAACTTGTATATATTCAAACTATTTACTATCATTCGTAACTCTTACGACCTTTCGTGAAACAGTACCCTGTACCGTGGATTTTTGTATTTTATAAAGTGTTTCGTCACAGAAAACAGGATGCGAAATACCATTGGTATAACAAATGATTTTTCTTAAGATATCGTTGTAGCGATACAAGATTTTTATAAAGATTTTAATTTATGGGTGTAAACATTTTTCATTGTTTCTTTCATTAAAATCAGTATCATTTTGTGCAAATCGATGCATAACGGACTAGTTGTGAAATATGGACCACATAAAATTGTGAAACATAATATAGAAATCGAACCATATGAAATGAAAATTCATCTCTCTTGTCATAGATTTCTGTTGATTATGATCTTGATTGAAGGATTACTTGTGTATGTCAAAGTTAAGAGCTTTAGGCATATTCAGTGTAAGTTCAGGATAAATTTTGTTGGTATACTTTTAAAAATCAGGATGATTTATATAAAGTCAAAATGTCATCCACATATCTAAAAGTATTATTGAGGGAGGTCTATGAGTGAATTTTGGCTGGATCTGTACAGATTTGTCATAAACTGTAATTCATAATAATACAAAAATAAATCAGCAAATGAGTGGTGCACAAGTTGTGCCCATTGGTATACCGATAATCTCACTGTAAAAAGTATCACCAAAACGAACATAAATTTTATCAAGCCAAAATTCCACAGCCTGAAAATAATTAATACTAGTTCATTAGATTGACGACGAAAATATCCCTCAGACATGTCAGATTTGTCTTACGGGGAAAAAATGTTTTTGTGTCCGGATTTGTCGAGACACAAATGGATAATTCCATTGTTGTACATTAACTAGATGCAGAAATAAAAACGAAAAGTGTGAATTTGAAAATCAATACATGGTTCGACGTTTTAGATGGTACGGTAAGAGCAGGTAGGTGGGATTGGGCCATTTTCTGTTAAGAAGGTCTGGTTGTTCTAAAAGTACATTAATTTGTAGTTTTTTTTAATACTTAAATTGTGTATGCTTATGATTTAACTTTGAAAAATATAAATACGTGTATGAATAAATATAAATCAAAGGACTAAAAAAAACATGTTGTCTGTTTTTTTTTCCTAGACTTGTCTTTGGCTTTTGACTGTAATGTTTGAAAATCTCCTTTGATTTTATAAATTTCGTATGGTTCTATATATGTACTTATTATATGAAAAACAAAAACTGTGTAATCGTTCAGAGATACTAATGCATGTGCGTATGCTATATTGATGTACTATGATCTCTGGCAGTATGATCTTAGAAATGGTGATTTATTTAAAGACAAAATTATTACTACATTGTAATAGACCTAAGCTTGTACATACGCCTATCATCAGTAGATGCATAGCGGTAATTGTAGCGATGAGTGCGGTACAGGTTGATTCCGTATAAAAAAAAATAAAACCGGAATGCAATAGAATACCAGGAATTGGGCAAAATGGGCTAAAATTTGAGGGAATTTGTAAAAAAGGGGAAATAATTTGTAGAACTGGGAAAAATTGTACCACAGTGTTATCTCCCGGTGGTAATCTGAAAATTTTCCTGTACGTAAGCTCGTACTATTTTTTTTAGTTCAATTTTCTTAATTTTGCTGCGCTGCATTTTAGCTTACCTGATCCAAAGGGTCAAGTGAACTATTCTCATCACTTGGCGTCCGTCGTCCGTTAACTTTTACAAAAATCTTCTCCTCTGAAACTACAGGGCCAAATTGAACCAAACTTGGCCACAAGCATCATTATGGTATCTTGTTTAAAAAATGTGTCCGATGACCCTGCCTGCCAACCAACATGGCCGACATGGCTAAAAATAGAACATAGGGGTAAACTGCAGTTTTTGTCTTATATCTCAAAAACTAAAGCAATTAGAGCAAAACTGACAGAGGTAAAAATGTTCATCAGGTCAAGATCTACCTGCCGTGAAATTTTCAGACGAATCGGTCAACCTTTTGTTGGGTTATTGCCCCTGAATTGTTAATTTTAAGGAAATTTTGCAGTTTTAGGTTATTATCTTGAATATTATTATAGATAAAGACAAATTGTAAAGAGCAAAAATGTTGAACGAAGTAAGATCTACAAATAAGTCAACATGATCAAAACCATTGATTGACCCCTTATAGGAGTTTTTGCCCTTTAAAGACGCCATCCAGCGTAAACTTTGATTTAAAGACCTAAAGGTCATTGGGTGGCCCCCTTCCAAAATTATGTCTGGCATCCCCGACTTCCAACCGACATGGCTGCTGTTACTAAAAATAGAAAAAAGGGGGGGTGAATTTTAAAAATCTTATATGAAACTACAAGGCCAGTTGGAACCAAAGTTGGTAATGGTTCTTAGGAGGTTCTCTTTCAGAAATATGTCCAATGACACTGACTGTTAACCAAGATGGCCCACACAGCCGAACTTAGTTTAACATAGGGCCCTATTGAAAAATCTTCTTGTCTTAAACCACTTGACCAATTGGAACCAGACTTGGCAGCAATGGTCCTTAGATGGTCCTCTTATAGAGGTGTGTCCGATGACGTGGACTGTCAACCAAGATGGCCGCCACAACCGAATTTAGTTTAACTAACAATAGGGCCCTGTGGGAAAATTCATCGAAAAATCTTCTTGTCTTAAACCACTTGACCAATTGGAACCAGACGTGGCAGCAATGGTCCTTAGATGGTCCTCTTATAGAGGTGTGTCCGATGACCCGGACTGTCAACCAAGATGGCCGCCACAACCGAATTTAGTTTAACTAACAATAGGGCCCTGTGGGAAAATTCATTGAAAAATCTTCTTGTCTTAAACCACTTGACCAATCGGAACCAGACTTGGCAGTAATGGTCCTTAGATGGTCCTCTTATAGAGGTGTGTCCGATGACCCGGACTGTCAACCAAGATGGCCGCCAAAGCCGAACTTAGTTTAACGTAGGGTCCTATAGGAAAATTCATTGAAAAATCTTCTTGTCTGAAACCCCTTGACATATTGGAGCCAGACTTGGCAGAATTGGTCCTTAGGAGGTCCTTTTTCAGAAATGTGTCTGATTTTGTGGACTGTGAACCAAGATGGCCGCCACAGCCGACCTTAATTTAACATAGGACCCTATGGGAAATTCACTCAAAAATCTTCTCATCTGAAACCACTAAGCCAATTAGAATTAGACTTGGTAGCAATGGTCCTTAGATGGTCTTCTTTCAGAATTTTGTGCGATGACCCAGACTGTCGACCAAGATGGCCGTCAAACCCGAACTTAGATTAACATAGGGCCCTATGGAAAAATTCATTGAAAAATCTTCTCGTCTGAAACCACTTTTCATATTGGAGCCAGAATTGGTAGCATTGGTCCTTAAGAGGTCCTCTTTCAGAAATATGTCCGATCACCCGGATTGTCAACCAAGATGGCTGCCACACCGAACTTAGTTAAATATTGGACCCTATAGGAAAATTCATTTAAAAATCTGAAACCACTTAGCCAGTTGGAACAAGACTTAACAGAAATGGTCCTTAGATGGTTCTCTTTTAGAAATGTATCCTTTGACCTGGACTGTCAACCAAGATGACTGCCACAGCTGAAATTAGTTTAACATAGAATCCTATAGAAAAACCAGCCAATTGACTGCAACACTTAAATGTTTAGGTCTGCTCAAAGTGAAAAGTTAAATCCAGGTGAGCGATACAGGCCCTTGAGAGCCTGTAGTTTTGTTTTGTTTTGTTTTGTTGGGGGAGGGGGGAGCGTATGAGAATTTAAATTAAGTATTTTTGGGGGGTTAAATATTTCTGAGCTAAGTTTTGGTGATCGGGAAGTTATGTAATATTTAATTTTTAGGAAGAATAATGCCCAGTTGAAGTACAATATATATATTAGTATTTAGGGAAATTTTTTTGGTGGTCACTTATTTAGACAACTATGTTTGGGTGTTTTGAAACCAGAGGCTCGCTCACCTGTAAACCTGAACACCATGGTTGCCAAAATTGGTTCAAATTTGACTGAAGGACGACCAATGATGTTATGTTTGGTTGAAATTGGCGCAGTGGTTCTCATAGGACGCCTATGTTAAACCAAGTTTGGCTATGGCGGCCATTTAGGATTGCCGACCGAGTCTTCGGACACAATTCTGAAAGAGGACAATCTCAGAACAATTGCAGCGAAGTTTGTTTTAAATTGACTCAGTGGTAAAGGACAAGAAGAAATTTTAGTGATTTTCAAATAGGGTTCTATCTAAAACTAGGTACAGCTATGGCGGCCATCTTGGATCATGGACTGGGTCATCGGACACAACTCTGAATGAGGACCAACTAAGGACCATTGCTGCCAAGTTTAATTCAAATTGGCTTATTGGTTTCATACAAGAAGAAATTTTAGTGATTTTCCCCATAGGGTCCTATGTTAAACTAAGTTCAGCTATGGCAGCCATCTTGGATCACGGACTTGGTAATCGGACACAATTGTGAAAGAGTACCACCTTAGGAAAATTGCTTCTAGGTTTGGTTCAAATTGGCTCGGTGGTTTCAGACAAAAAGAAATTTTAGTGAAATTCCCATAGGGTCCTATTATAGTATGTTAAACTAAGCTCGGCTATGGCGGCCATCGTGGATCACGAACCAGGTCATCGGACACAATTCTGAAAGAGGACCACCTAAGACCATTGCTGTCAAGTTTGGTTCAAACTGGCTCGGAGGTTTCAGACAAGAAGAAATTTTAGTGATTTTCCCATAGGGTCCTATGTTAAACTAAGTTCAGCTATGGCAGCCATCTTCAGTCACGGACCAGATCATCGGACATAATTCTGAAAGAGGACCACCTAAGGACCATTGCTGCCAAGTTTAGTTCAAATTGGCCCAGTGGTTTCGGACAAGAATAAATTTTAGTGATTTTCTCATAGGGTCCTATGTTAAACTAAGTTCGGCTATGGTGGCCATCTTGGATAATGAATCGGGTCATCGGATACAATTCTGAAAGAGGACCACCTAAGGACCATTGCTGTCAAGTTTTGTTCAAATTGGCACAGTGGTTTCAGAGCAGAAGATCTTTAAGTGAAATGTATAAGGACGACGGACGACGGACGCCAAGTGATGAGAAAAACTCACATGACCTTTAAGGCGAGCTAAAAATTACTATTTTTTACGGGGGAGGGCTATTTTTTTTTTCGGGACGAGCCTATGTACAGATTATAAGGTGGGTTACCCCCTGTTGTGTCACCCTGCTCGTGTATCACTATACACACTTGACATAACTATATATAAGATAGGTTTTGTAAATTTTACATAGTAATAGACAATGCAGAACACTCTCTACTGGGTTGTAAATTAAATAATAACTCGAGGGAGAATTTATTTGACTCCCTTATTTCTGATTCTGTTAAATAAGGAAGAAGAATTAATATTTAAAAAAAAAAAAACTTTTGAACCCTACAACTAAATTTTGTCCATATTAAATATTATTGGCTATTTTTTAAAGCCGTAATTAGAACTGAGTACACAATAAGGTTAACTTGAAATTAAATATATAGTCAAATATGATTACTATAACGTTATATTTGTTTCTGATCTTGTTTTATTGGTTTTTTTCTTTCATTTTTGTCACAAACATATTTCAATATTTAAAATGACAAATTCTCTCTTTTCATTATTTTTTATTCATAAAACGTTATATTTGTTCCTGATCTTTTTTCTTTATTTTTTTATGTCACAAACATATTTCAATATTTAAAATGACAAATTTTCTTTTTTCATCATGTACTTTTATGATTATATCTTTTTGTGTATATAAACTTGTACTAATTGTACTGTTTATTTGTATTATGCTTGACACAGACATTAGTTTTATAAGTTTTATGGCAATAAAATATTATCATTATTTTGTATTCATAAAAAAGTAAACACCTTTAATTCGTATTTACCGCGATTCATTGTCACTATTACCGTTTGACGTCATATCCAGAATCTTCTGGAAAACCCGGAAATTGCTGGAGAATGTAGTGCGCAGGCGCAGTACAGATTCATACTACTTCATAACTGAAAACTCAACAGAGAAGATTAATTTTTGTCATTTCACTGGGTACGTGTTAGCTGCAAGCTAAATGATGGGAAAGGACTATTACAAAACTCTTGGTGTGTCACGAAGCGCGACAGAAGATGAAATAAAAAAGGGATATCGGAAAATGGCTTTAAAATATCACCCCGACAAAAACAAATCTCCAGGCGCAGAAGAAAAATTCAAGGAGATAGCAGAAGCATATGACGTGTTAAGTGATTCAAATAAGAAAGAAATATATGATAAATATGGTGAAGAGGGACTGAAGAACGGACCATCCCCAGGAGGTGGCGGAGGCCCAGGTGGTGGAACTTACCACTACGAATTTCAGGGAGACCCCAGAGAAACATTCAAAATGTTTTTTGGGGACAATGATCCTTTTGCCCATTTCTTTGGAGGACCTGGTGGTGGAACAGAAGGTATGGGTGGAGGTCCTGGTGCTCGTGTGTTTCATTTTGGGCCAGGCAGTGGTGGACATGAAGGTATGGACATTGATGATGATCCATTTGGTGGTTTTGGCGGGGGTCAAAGATTTGGACCTGGAGCACCAAGGAAAAGAAAAGATTCAGCTGTTGTAAGAGAACTCCCTGTGGCATTAGAAGATATTTATAAAGGAACAACAAAGAAATTAAAAATTACAAGAAAAGTGTTAAATTCAGATGGCCGAACAACAAGGAATGAAGATAAGATACTGTCAATTGACATTAAACCTGGATGGAAAGCTGGCACAAAAGTAACATTTCCTAAAGAAGGTGATCAGACTCCAAATAATATACCAGCAGATGTAGTGTTTATTATTAAAGACAAACCACATCCTACCTTCAGTCGAGATGGTTCAGACATTAGGTACAAATGTAGGATCCCACTGAAAGACGTAAGTTACTACATAACACATGTACTTGAACTTGATGTTAAGAATATAGCAATCTTGTCAAAACTGGCTTAACTTTTGCTCATACCATGTACATGTACACAAAATGTACACTGGAATTGTAAAAGAAAGCATTCTCACCCTAAAAATACAATTTACTACAGATGTGTCATGAAATTTATATAAATAATATACATTTGTCAACTTTCAATTTGAAGGTCAGCTAAAAACAGTTGCAGGGATTTACTGGACACGTAAATCGCACGTTTCAGCCTCAAAAGTAATGAACAAGACGTAATTTAATACAAACTATGCATCCAATGGGATGCAATGTTTATAAATTTCAAGCAGTGAATTTTAGACCTTTACAGAATTAGCGATTTAATGATACTCTAAATTGACAATTATAGATTTATGATGCATATCACGATACATTTTTAGTACAATCCATTGAGTTCGATCTCTGCCATGACATTTCGCTGATATTCATTAGTAAAACCATTACATGCATCGACCCCCACAAATTATTAAGTTTTGATTAATTTTTTGAAATATGAATCAAATCATGGCTATAATACCAAAGGCATATACAAATTTTTTACTAGTTCTGAAACTTCACATGTACGTAAAATAAAAACAGCCATATTGTTAATATTGTAAGCGGCCCCTCACGTATCATGTGACATCTGGAAAATACCGTGAATTAGGTACATATGGTGAGTCGTTTCCCCCTTATTATGAATGTAGCATAACTTGCAAGTATTACGATCCCTTGTTTCTATTTACCGGAATCCTCAGAAGTCTGTCTACGTTCGAATACATTACTATCAATCCTTTACATTTCTGTTCTAATTATTTATAATCAGAGGGGGGATGTTTTACCATTGCATATGGTTTCCAATATTTAATATTAAAATGACTGTAGACACCCTACAAGAAAACCTGATTGGTGACAAAAATATAAATGTCACCGAGATAAACACGCAGAAGGGTCAATCAGTATGTTTTGACAGAATGGCCTAGCAAATTTCACTGGCTTCGTTGGGACGATGGCTAGGATGACCACGAGAACTCTTCTAGTATATACATGAACTTGCGCTTGGAGAACCAATTCATTGCTAAATCTAATTGCACAAATTTTCAGAACAGCACTCTTGTGTCCATTGACAAATTTCACCCCATGTTCAGTCAAGTATATTTCATGATAATATAATATTGGATGTAAGGTGTCATTTGATCGGTCAAATTTTTTGTCTATCATATCATCTTATCATTAAAGGGAATCCGGACTTTTCAGACGTCGAAACAACCTGTTGAAATTATAAGGAATGACAGTAATTTTGTTTTCAGTCTATTCAAAATAACCTCAATGCACATGGTGCACACTTTTAAAAAATCGCTTTATCATTACATGTACATATAAAACCACAATTTTTCTTTATTTTGTCCTAAATTTTTCCTGATCTAAAGAAATTTTAATCATGATTATTTCTGGATAATGATCATCTTTCAATAATTTGTTTCAGAAAGTCATGTTTATGAAATTCATTTTTCATAACATTAATTACAATTAAATTTAATCTTATTAAATGGTGTCGAATGTCTTCAATTAATGTAAATGCAATGTAATTGAAATATTTATATCACTTTGATGCTTATATTTTAAAGATAATCCTATTAAAAATATTTTTGTTTTAATGTTGTTAGTACAATTGAATTAATTACAATTCTAATTAACTACAATGCTGATTTGATAATTACAATGATTATTGTTTAAAAAAAAAATACAATACTGGAACAATTTTTTATACCTTTATTTATTTAGCATAATTACGTCCATAAGGACCAAAGCAACATACAAATAACATACAACACACAAGCTGAAATAAAAGACACATGTATAGTTCAATTTGAATAAAAAAAACAAATTCTCCATATCAGCATGTACATTTTGTATGTATAAAAAAGTGTACAAATTAGGAACCTGTCCGACCAGGGTCTGAAGCCCTCAGTTCTAAAGACTGTTTAATAAAGACTCCAGTGTGACAAGTTCTGTAGAGGGGCACAATATTTTAATTAATTTAGTTTGAGTGTCCAGTCCTTCGAAAGAGGTTATGCAGTATTTTAATTCATTCAAAAAATCATTACGTAAAGAGGCATTTATTTCACAATCAAAAAAGAAATGTTTTTCATCATCTAAGACTTGACATTTTCTACATAATCTTTGTTCCCTTGGAATTCTTGTGTAACGACCAACTTCAATGCCAAGAGAATGGTCACTTAATCTAAATTTGGTTATTAACTGTCTATAATTACAATTTCTATGTTCAAGATACTTTTCTAAGTTACAATCTTTTTTAAGTTTTCCATACCAATAAAGTTTTGAAGATGTATCAAATTTGGAAATTTTTTCCAATGTTAATTTTTCATATTTTTCTAAAACTGCTTTTTTGGCTGTATCTTTGAACTTTTCTTTAGTTAGGTTGAATTGGTCAGCATGTATATCCAAATCTTTTAAAATAGTATCTGCAAATGTATACCATGAATAGACTCCCTTACTATGTAAAGTTTTATTAACTGTTAATGATTCATAGACTAAAGGATTTACATTATTTGAATTTAATCTGTAGTAGTACATAAGGGTTTGAATTTTTATAAATGAATCTAAAGTAAATCTACCAAGCTCTGATCTTGCACCTATATTTGAAGCCGTCCTTTTAAGCCGTAATACTGCCTTACAAAATTTTTTGTGAACTTTTTCGAAAGGAAATTTTTCAACAAGTGACAAGACATCACAATAATTATTTTTAACTGCTCTTTTTTCAGAATTGTAAATTGAATTAAAAATATCCATATACCAAATTTCTGAATTATACGTCAAGATTGGTCTAATGAGTGTATCAAAAAGTTTACATGATAAAGTAGTAGGTACATAATTAAAATTTGACATATAGCTCCTTAACAGGAATAAAACTTTGATACCTTTTTTTGACAGTTCTTCAGAGGATGGTTTAAAGTTTCCTCTGGTATTTATAATATTTCCTAAAAATTTAAAGTCTTTAACTTCACTTAATTGTTTATCATTACATAAGAAAGGACTGGACTCTTTGTAACAGTTTTGAAATACCATTATTTATACCACTACATGTATGTAGTACATGTACATGATCCAAAATATCTATAAATAATTGATACTGGTAATAGCTTACATGTATTTAAATATTTTATTGTTTCTTTTTTCATTCCACAATTTAAAAACAAATATCAAGTTTTAGTACGTTTACCCATTGAAAATATGTAATTTTGACTTGCATAATTTTGTTTTTTAATAAAGATTTATCCAAAAGTCAGTCTTTGAAAGAAAAATGTCAAAATTATCTAAAGAAAGTTTTAATATTTATGAGATTCATCATAAAAATTTCATAATTTTATACATGTTAAGACAAGAAGTTTTCAGGTTTCTTCAACTTTTGATAATTAAGGTAATCAACACTAAAATAACATCCAATCAAGTGTTGGGATTATAGGGCCTTCTGAAGGAGCTGCAAATTGGTATTTACCTGTAATCACCTGTTCCAGTGTTTAAATTTATTATACATGTAGTTTTAAAATGAAATATTTAAGTTATTCTGTAAACAAAAGTTGATACTGTTGACCAAAAATAACATCTTTTTATATAGTTTACATAGATTAAGTTGATTAAAATGAATTATAAAATATGAAAATTTAAGTATAAAAAATGAAAATTTAAGTATCAAAATATTAGATTCAGCTAAATCAATTTTATTTTTAGATTTAGCTGAATTGAATTATAATTATTTGGCAGTTATAATTTAGTTTAAATATTAGCTTTGGCCATTGTTTCTAATAGATTATAAATAGCACAGCTCATTATCACTAAACTTATAAATATATGACCATGAACAAACTAAAAAAATACAACCAAACTTAAAATATGAACGTTTTTAAATTCTCAGTTGGTTTATAGATACCTGTTTATATTGGTATAGCACAAAAATTTAAACCCCCTATTTATGGGCTTCTTAATCCCCTGCCTTGATTGTTGTTGTTTTAGAGAAGTGTTGATAATTAGACAAGTTGGAGAAACATGAATAAACCAAAATAACACCAGGACCAGCAATAATTTTAAAAAAGTAGTACATTTAAATTTACAATATGGCCACTGAGTGTAGAATTAATGGCCCATGGGTATATGAATATGATTACATTATTTATTCAGTCATCGGCCCTTAGAGAGTGCACGTTACATAAGTTGATTATATTTGTAAATATAATTTTAAACAGAACAACAATTTGTACATGTAGTTAAACACCATTGTCATTTTCTTGTGATATTGATATTTTAAAAAGTTTATTAATGCACTTTCATGTATTTATAAATAAAATTCAAACGTATTTGATTATTAAGGTGATAATCTACAAAATCTGATAGATGAAGATGCATGTAAATGCTTCAAAATACATGTAGTCGTGACAAGCCCTTTGGCAACTTTTCCAACTACATGTACATGTACTGTACATATCTTAAACATACAAAACTGTAGTAGCGTAAAACTATGTATCATTTAACATCACAATTATACTGCCTTGGGTTATTAACTAGATTTGAAAAGTACATCAGACCAAATAATGCTGGAAATATCCACAGGGAGCAACCATTTGATTTTTTTTGGGGGGGGGGGTTGGATCAAATATTTGATCCTGCCTATTTTTTCATCGAAATTTTTGTCTACATTTTTAATTTTCATTTAAACCAAAAAAAATTGTGATTGTGTCAGATCCTGAATTTTTTTCACACTTAAGTGTCTTTATATTTTGTCAAAATCTTGGTCCTGCCTATTTATTTCAAATTTGATCCTACTTATCAGGTTTCTTTAATTTGAATTACAAATGTACATGTAGGTAAAGTTTTACGTCAGAGTTCAGTGCTCCGATACCAAGGGACCTACAATCATACATTATTACTTGTGTGGGGTGCATCTGGGGGAGTAAAACTGCCTCCCACCAAAATTAGGTTACTCTGACCTACTTATTGTGCTTCATTGACTTGAGTTATGTTTTACTTCTGAGTTTTCTCCGTTACCAAGCAACCTACAGTCCTATTACTGGGTGTGAGTATACATCTCGCAAGTAACACAGCCTCCCACCCAAATAAGGTCATTTTGATCTACTTATCGCAATTCATTGACTGATGTTCAGTTTTACGGCCAAGTTCAGTTCTGGTACCAAGTGCCCTCCAGTCATATTATTTGGTGTCAGCTCTCGGGGAGTAAAACAGCCTCCCACCAAAATAAGGTCACTCTGACCTACTTATCTTGCTAAAAAAATGCTTCATTTACATTGGTTAAGTTTTACGCTCGTTCAGTTCTCCTATACCAAGTAACCTACAATCGTTGCTGTAAGGGTGCATCTTGGGGAGCTTCACGGCCACACACCAAACTGTAGTAATAGATTTCTGGTTTTATTTTGATTAAGTACCAGATTAAGTACCAGAACAAAATATTACTGAGTTACCAAGAGATATTGTGATTTGCAAGGCTTAACCAATGTTAGCACATTCTTTCTAATGCATAGCAAGGTATTTGAAGTTTGATAATATAATATATAATATGATTATGCATTGTGCAATAAATAGATGTCTCTTTTGTTTTTCCTTATAACAAGTCAATCTTGTAACAACCATTTAAATGTTTTTATTTTCAGGCTTTATGTGGAGCCACCTTACAGATACCTACCATTGATGGACGAAAGATACCATTGCGTCTAACAGAAGTCGTTAAACCGAACTCTATAAAACGAATTCAGGGAGAAGGACTGCCACAACCTAAACAGCCCTCACGGAGAGGAGACTTAATAATTGAATTTGATGTGACTTTTCCAAGTCAGTTATCACAAAGTGTTAAGGAAATTCTATCTGACTGTTTACCGAGAACATAAAATATGGTTTAATTAGGGTTATATTATAAAGTCTAAAAAGTTGGTGAACCTGGAATGATGTTGATTTTCTTTGTTTCAGATTGAAATGTGAATGTACTTAAGTTATCTGCTCAAATCTTATCATTTGCACCTAGGAATCTTAAAAATATATTGTATGATTCTATATTTATTTACCTAGAGAATATTAAAGCTACAGGGATGAGATAGGTAATCACATTTTGTAGGTGTTTGGATCAAAGCCAGCGGAGTGTAGCAATTACTCAATTTATCTGTGTATGTTAAATAGACTGATTAATTGGAACATCATGAACAGGATATAAATATACCCTTACAGTTGAATATCATATAGAAAGTAGGTCACTCAAACATTACAAAATATTCCAAAAAAAAATTCTACTAGATCTGTTTCAAACTATACACTAATGAAGCTATTGGAAGACAGAACATTTAAATGTCCTAAGGAATTAAAATGCTTCTGTATGGCTAATTATTATTCATAGACTTAATTACATTGAGAATTAGGATTGTTCAATGTTACGCCTGTTTAAGCAGCTTAGGGAGAATATTTTTTAATAGATGTATTTGTTTGGTAAATATGTATTATTATATTTGTTACATTGTGAGTGAATGTGTTCTGTCATGAAAGTTGTTTGTATGATTGAAGATTTAAATTTTACATTGGATACAATCTACATGAATAAAGAGATATATATCTTAAAGTTAACTTTATTTAATCAAGAGGTAATCAAGATGAATTTGATGTCTGTGTTTTAAAAAAAAATTAATACAAATTGTGGTAAAAAATTCAAAATGTTTGTGTATTTAAGTGACAACTGCATTTATGTAAATGTTGGGGTCCAGTTGTACTGTTAATATATCAGCTTTGATAAAAAGGACAAATATATCTTAAGGAGAAATTAAAAAAAAATGTAATCCATTGGACAGACAAACTTGGGAAGACAAATGAACAAGCACAACAAAAACAGAAAACTAAACAATGAACAACACAAACAGCTATAAAATCCAGGAGTGAACCCAAGTGCTCCGGAAGGGTAGGCAGTTCCTGCTCTGTATACGGCACCAGTTGTGAAGTTCAACAAAGTCAATCCGGTGGAAGTCACAAATCAGTGGAGGTACATGAAATGTTGTGACAATGGGAACAGGTCCAACATCATCTTTGATATTGGAACACTCTAATGGTTAATCAGTTTGTGATGACCGTAAAATTTCCTAAGTGATGACATCAACTTATTCGTGATAAAACCCTGGTTAAGAAGCTTTTGTGACAGCATTAATCCTCTGTCGAAAGTCAGGGTAACTCGCACATGCCCTTGAAAATCAGATAAGCTGAGAAACGTAGACGTCATATCCAGGCGATGCTGGTATATTGCTACTCAAAAATACAACTAATGAGTGCATAAACATTAGCGTTTATACGTATAGAGTGCACAGGTGATGCCCACCTTGATAGAAACAAGTGTCTTTTGCCATTTGAGTCCAGTAAAATATCCTCTTGGCTAGTTGAAAAAGCGCTAGAAAGACCATTATGGTTATTTTCTATGCACAGCTACTACATGTGTGTACAATTAAAAAGCTCTACACTTTTTTAGGTATGACCATTTTCTGCCTTTGGCCAGGAGAGCCATGGACATTTTTATCGTTTGTAGACGTCACTTTATGATACAGATCATCTTGTGAGCCACCAAATTAGAACATCCTTATAATGGTTGTTACTTTGGTGTCCATTGCCAATATACACAAGCACCAGAAACTTTTTAGCTCACCTGGCCTAAAAGGTCATGTGAGCTTTTGCCATCCCTTGTGTCTGTCTGTCCATCCGTCCACAATTACAAAAAATCTACCTCAAACTGCTCAGCCAATTGGGACCAGACTTTGGTTGCAATGGTCTTTGGGTGGCCCCCTTCCAAAATTGTGTCCGTCATCCCCGACTTTTATCCGACATGGCTGCTGTGACTAAAAATTGAAAAAAGGGGGATGAATTTTAAAAATCTATAACTACAATGGCCAATTGGAAATATACTTGGCAGCAATGGTTCTCTCTCAGAATTGTCCGATGACCCAGAATGTCAACCGAGATGTCCTCGAATGGACACCGGCCGCCACAGCCCAACTTAGTTTTAAAATATATTTATAATCCTATCTCTGAAACTACTCAGTCAATCATTTAATTTGATTATTAAGTGGCAGAACATAATCTATATAGCGGAAACTGAAATTAAAGGACTGGGCTAGTTTTCTTTTCTTTCCGATCCAGTAGCCAGTGTAAAAATTTAGCCTAATATTGTCAGTGAGAAATTCCAGCATGTTAACATTAGTGTGTTTGACAAAATAAGCCTTAACCTTGCCCAATACGAGTTGGGCATACCTTTGTCAACCTTGTTTATGCCCAAAAACTGGTGAATTAGCTAAAGAAACACAGATTTATAAAGTTTATCGTGTGGGAGGGTCCTAAATAGTGTAGACAAATCAAAGGTTTTTATGCTATTACAATAGATGAGGTCACAAGAAGAGAGATATTCCTTTAAGTCTTTAGAATTTTTAAGAATCCACGTCTGATTCAAACTACTAGTTGAATTATCACGCCCTTAATTGCTCCAAGTAAAGTAGTAAGGAGTTTTGAAAGGGGTTTAGTAGTGCATTTGGCAGAGCCTGCTATGTACCTTTGTATGGACACCTATGGAGTTTTGGTATTCAGTAAATGAAAGGGATGTTAAAATTGGCATGACTTAAAGCAATACCGAGAGCAGAGAAAAGAAATGTGACTATTGATAATATCTGCCTTTGGTATCGTAGCGGAGGTTGCCAAGTGAATTGTCAATACCCATCTCCTTAATCAGGCACTCGATGTAGTGTCTTGTCTTTTGCAGAAAAACTATGTTGTTTGGAGCTTTGCTAGCTGGTACAATGGCATAATTGTCATGAGGGTAAGACAATGTTTTTCTAATTTTTGGATTGTTAAAAAATCGCTATCAGATTTAGAACTAATGGACGCTCTAAGGTGCCGAATGCCAGCAGGAATTAATTACTATCGACCTGATCCAATTTGGAAGTATTTCAACGTCTTCCTTCTCTTTGCCCATTTTCTGACATAGTCCTCAACTGCATCCATCAGTATTTTGATGTTGTGCTTCCAGTGGATAGACTTGGCTCACGATATTCAGGACCCTTTATAAGGATATCTTCCAATTTAGCATTGTTAACGATGCTTAGGTCACCAGTAATAACATGGCCAGCAGGACTATGAGTAAATGGAGATGAGGAGCATGAGCAATCAGGTGGTTTGGATTTAAAGTCATTAATTTTGCGGTGGCGCAATACCCTTTTGTGGTTGAAAATAGTGGTTGCAAGTAGTTTGGTATAGGTATAAGATATAAACGGATCAGATGGGAACATTCAGCACAATGGCAATTATATTATATTTAACAGAGGTGTGGTCAGTAGCAGGTGTTATCAAAAGGAGTGTAATTTTGAATGGGGTAAGGAGTAAAGGTTAGTGCGAATGTAATGAATACAGAGAGGTTTTTTATGTATGGAAGAAGGCCATCTACTGAAATTTCGTGCAACTTGGTGGAGGTGCAGTGTCTATAACCATGACTACGTGGACGATGCTGGCTTCCATTAAAAAGCAGAATACAAGTGACCAAAAAAACGCAGCTATTGTGACAATGAACAGATTATACACAATATAACAAAACTTGCAATCTCTTAGGGACGAGATCAAAAATTCTATGTAGGATAAGAAAACTTAATTCACATAATTTTTTCACTGACACGGACCCCCCTCCCCCATCCCCCCGGCCCCACCCCCCTCTTAACTTAATTTGTGAAAAATTGATTGACCAATATGGGCATATGCTTTGAGAGTATTCTTTTTGTAATATGGGTCATGTTTTTTCTCAACAATGTATGTTTGTTCTGTATATTGACTTGTACATCACTTGAATCCGTATTTTTTAATTCGAAAATCGATGTTGGATAACAAAACTTGCAGCGATTTTTACCCCCCCCCCCCCCCCCCCAGACCGCAAACTGTTTGAATTAAGTTTTTTATCCAACATTGAAAATTTGATCACGCCCCTTAATGAATCGTCACAGAGAACATCAAGAAATCTGTTGGAAAACTTGAGTACATAATTGTAATCTCTGGTATACGGAAAGACCTTTTTACCAATACTTTCCTTAACAACAAAACTGCGAAGCTTCATTCCTTGGTTCCATGAAATACGCTTGTTTGTTGTAGTGGTACACATATCGAATACAATTCTGCACTAATTATCAATCTGTCTATTATGTTAGTTATAGGTTTATTGGCTGATGAAGACGTTATTCACTATCTGATTTCATTTCTGACATCACTACAAATAAACGTCCTAAGCAATAGTTCATTTCAGAAGGTACACATTTTAACTTGTTCTCTCGGTGGTTCTACAACATAACATATCTATTTAGTCAGTTTTCATTAAGATGTTATTTATTTCGGTGGCCAGTGCATGTTTTAGGTTCTGTGTCAGGTGTGTACTTATATCAGTTTTCTATTGGTTTATGATTGATCACATGTTACCCACCGATCCAATATCAGATTCACAGTTCCGATAGAGACCGCTCGAATGTTATGTCCACAATTCAAGTCACACAAATTTAAAAAGAAGAAAAGCTAATCGAGATCTTTATGGAATTTCGTAGCAGACAAACCCATTGTTACCGCCAATCGTTCACGCTATCTGATGCTCTGATCAACGACATTTTAAACAATAACTTTTCAAAAATAAACTGCTATTTTTATTTATTTATTTATTTATTTTTTATTATTAATTTAATAGGAATCTACCCGACTTGTTTTTTAATCTGTCTTTCTACAAGAATAAAACTGAATATAAAAAGAATGAAGAATATATGTGAACAATGGACAGTACTGTGCCCCGTTTCCAAAACACCTTAATCAAGATCAGTCATCCGTATCACTGAGGTCACACCACCCCTTTGTTCTAAATTTCGAATAGATCCCATCTTAAGGTGTTTAGTGACAAATTTTCATGTTGATATGAGATCTTCTTTCATTAAACTACTTTTTAACCTAAAGCAGCAGAACGTATGTACGAACGGACGGAAACATTATATATCCCTCCTCTATCGCAGGCGGGCATAATATAGTTATTTAATGTGTAGCCAGGTAATAGACTAGAACATTTTTCCCAAGTTACTGAAAACTGAGTGTTCTAATGCCCGAAGCCAACTCCCGAGGGCAATAGAACACTTGAGCTGTTCCCAGTACCAAACTGTTCTAGTAGGACAGTTTCTACGACATTCTGAAACGCCGCAAAATAGGTATTCAGACACAAAGACGCCATTAAACAACGCAAGTTATACTATGAGGTCATTAAAGCTTGTGGGAAACTTTACTATGACGTTGCCAAACAAGCGGTCTGGCGTCTGTGACGTTGGAACCAATAAATCCACGTTTTACCACGGATGTAGACCGAAAGCTTTTGAAGCAGGTCATATTAGAATTAGGGGATAACTGTATTGTATTTTATCAGTTGCCGACGTAAACCGCTGGTTTTACCGTCGCAAATTGAGTTTACCTGGCGACGCGTAGCGGAGCCAGGTAAACGGATATTTGCGATGGTATAAAACCACCGGTTTACGTCGGCAACTGATAAAATACAATACAGTAATCCCCATTCTAATGCAACCTCTGTTAAACGTTAAAAAATAGAATAAAAAGTAAACAGGAAACGTCAAATGCGTTTGCGCAACGTTGTCGTCAATGGTTCCGACGGTAAACCGTGGATTTTACGCTTGACGTTATCCAATCAAAAAGGACGTTATATGTTATGTTGCATTAGAATAACTGTTTTATTACCTAATAGTAGTTTTGGGATGCACATTTTTGTATTATCAAAGTATTGGGGTAGAGAGATAAAAATAAAGTAATTAAATTGTATTTTTCAAAAGGGTTTTATAAAACAATAACAAATATATGAGTTTTTCATATGAATTAAATCCATAAATGGAAATAAATATTCATGAGGAGTAATTAACCAATCGTAAAGCGGGTCAAAAGGTCGCGGGCAATATGACGCAACAGTGGGCAATAGAATATCGTTCTTTTGCCGATAGACAAATTAAAATGAAATATGGTTAAAACTAAATCATGCCAAATAGAAAGGTAATTAATATTTTATTAGGTAATAAAAAGAGATGAATAATTGCGTTTAAGGATATGTAATAAGTGCGTTCATGATAAAGTGTACTTCAAATAATTCTATAAATAGATATGTCCCTTTTCTCTTTAATGAAACCTTGACGTTTTCGGGTTTCCTGCGGCTAGTGTCATATAACATCCGGTATCAATACCTTTGGGAGGTTCGTGTTTTATATTTATTGACTGGCTATGAGGGGAATAGTAAGTTAATGGCCCCCGAGGTACCAACTATTGCCCCGAGGCGTAGCCGAGGGCTATTATTGGTATCGAGGAAATAATGAACTAACTATTCCCTGAATATGCAGTCAGTAAGTGTTTTATTATACCGAGAACACTTTATCGGTCAATAAATTCCATTATTATACCTCAGTACGTTTTTACTATGTAAAACTTTATTCAGTAATTAAAGTAGCTGTTCAATCGCTTTTCGAGTTGGAAAAACTGTTTTTTAACTGTTACCCCGGGCAATAGTTCTTTTCGAAGACAAATTATATTGTACCAATTCACGATAATGGGCGCGGCTTTGGACAACGTCACGATAGTGGGCGTGTCAATAAGATTCAAATTATTTCGATTTTGTCCATAACTGTAAGTAATCACAGGGTTCTTTCGACATTTCCGAGAAATTTACAATTTTTGGTTTAATAAAACAATTATTGAACAGCTGTTTCGGTATATAGCAATTTTATTAATTTTATTGACTATTTCCCTCCGCTAATGCGTCGGGAATATACAGATGATATTGTCAATGTCTCAGGGCCAATAAAATTGCTATATCCCTCAACACTGTTCAATAATTGTATAATGGTTTCCCGAGGTTCCAAGTATTGTCCCGAGGCGTAGCAATTAAGGGCAATAGTTCGTTTCGAGGGGATGATAAACTTACTATTCCCCGTCAGTCAAGTAAGTGTTATTATACCAAAAAACACTTTACCGCTCAATAGTTTCAAGTACTAAGGGACCGTTCAATATTTATCAGATGGATGGGCCGGTGCAAATGGGGCGGGGCAAGCAGTTTTTTGTGTAAATATTTGGATGGGCGAGATATTTTTTTAATATGTGTAGTGGATGGGCCAGAACTTATTTTAGAGGAAAAAATTTTGATATAAATTTTGTCGGTGTGTAGGAAATTTCTTTTGCAGGCACACAAAACATAATAAAAACATGATTTTAATGTGTTTCAGAAATGATTAAATCATGTAACATGTAAACACAACATTTTAGAAATAATTAAAACATGTAACATGAAACCACAACATTTTAAAATTTGATCAACTAACAATTTTCACATGAATGGAGTTATCTCCCATGTATTAAAGTTGTAAAATTATATACTTTTTTAATATAGTCAGTATATAGCTTCTGGTCAAAAATATAAAATAACTATAGAAATAGATTTGCATACTGACTTTTATATATATATATATATATATATGGAATTAACAAGCACATTTTGTATTACACCAACGTCTATTCTTTTATTTCCAGACATAAACATGCAAACATTAAAACAGAATAAGAACCTAAATCATTGTTGATTGTTTATAAGTTTTAGAGGGGCAAGCACTTTTTTTTGCAGAATTTAAAAGGATGGGCATCAACTTTTTTAATGAAACAATATTAAGAATGCACCGGCCCGTCCCTCTGATAAATATTTAACGGTCCCTAATGACTGGTAAATAGTAGTGGAAATTATTGACCTGTCAATAGTAATGGAAAGGATCCAAATTCTTTACACCACCCTAAATTAAAATCAGTGTTTGCTCCATAATTTTAATAAACTTTATTTAAAATTCAAAATTATACCCCGAAGGGTTGACAGCATTATTAAACGACATACAAAGTAAAATAGACATCAATTAATGTGAAAACAACCCGGGGGGTAGGGGGGGCACTTACTATATATGAGGTGCTAGGTATGTTCTGACAAAAGGGGCCGTTTTTTTTCGCAAAACGATTGTAAAGGGGTATACTTTTTTCTCTTTTCTGCAAAGGGGTAATATCTGACTATCTGGAATGGGGTTATATGTCAAGAACTTCTGGAACGGGGTTATAATTTGCAGAAAACATAGAATTTCAGTCACAATCACCTTTAAAAAAGAAACTTACATGGGAAAAGCAAACATAAGACATGTAGTTAAAGCCAAGTCTTGATGTCAATGTGCTAAATTTGGATTGCTAGTTAAAAAGGGATATTATTTTAGACACAGATTGTCTGCAATGGGGTATGTAACATGGTCAAATTCTGTCTGGAAAGGGGTCGGGGTTCAAATGTGCTGGACTGAGAACCAACATGTCAATTTTTTGACAAGCTGCACCCCCCCCACCCCGGGGAAACAATATATATATTTATTGACTGGGTATGAGGGAAATAGTAAGTTTATTGTCCCTGAGGCATAGCAGAGGGCAATTGTTGGTATCGAGGGGATAATAAACTTACTTTCCCCCGAATATGCAGTCAGTGTTTTATTATACCGAGATCCCTTTACCGGTCAATAATTTCCCGTACTATTGACCGGTCAATAGTAGCAGAATCTATTGACCAGACAATAGTAATGAAAACCATTGACCGGTCAATAGAAGTGGAAACTACAGTACGGGTCAATAGTTTCAAGTTTAGAAACAGACAAAATAGTAAAATTGTCTTAATTTTTTATATAGAATAAACATACTGAGGTATAATAAATACATTTATCATATACTTAGTACTAAATATGATGGTTTTTGCACATGCATAACGACCGGATATAAACAACCAATATCTGCACACCCCAGCTAATAACGCATTATTCAAGCGCTATTTGAACGTACCCGAGCTGATACTGAGAGCTGACATGGCCATATCAGACCGGGTGCGTTCGGAATAAGTACTTATGACAGTTTATGATAAACAGATTAATACATGACTTAATCCATATCCGACAGGGTATCATCCCTCGACCCATATCGGACCTCGGGGAAGCCCTCTGTCCGAAATGAGAGTCTCGGGATGATACCCGGTCCGATATTGGTTAGGTCATGTATTAATCTATAAGTATTATGCAGCTGTAGAGTCCAGTTTCCTTAGTATATGGACTTTTATATAAAGGGGCAACAAACCGCATAAGTGAGCATAAAATGAGTTTTAATTTTTCAAAAGCTAGTGATAATTATTAATATTTGGCAGTATTTCAATGATATTATTTAAGCAATTCTGTCTTAGCAGGATATATTTTGGACAATAGAAGAAAAAATGTATCTTCTATTTCATTTTTGACATATTCTGTTTTCTCTTTTGATGTTTTTATAACGTTCTTGATCAATTTCTAATTAGTGGTCACTAACTCTCATTTTTTAAAGATTTCTCCCATTTGAAGTTTGATTTAATTAAAAAAAAATCAATTTGATTTTACTATATACAAGTATATTTTACTGTCGTCTTTTACTGTTTGTAATTTTAAAGAACATACTTTCATAATTATCTCAAAGTTTCTGTTTCAATATTTTAGTTAAATTAAATTCTCTTTTTGTTAATTTGTTTCTTTCAATATTTATTCAGTATCATTAGAAGTGCAGGAAAAAGTATCATTGGTAAGAATGTATTTAAAGAAATAGCAAATCTCGGAACAATGCATACGTACTTGTCTTTTTAGTTGAAATTAGTGACATTTAATTATCCCTGAATCTTAAGATTCATTAAGAGAAGCAAGACAAAATAGATAGTTTGCGTCCATAGCAATGTCGTCATAAGATTTCTGTTTATCATATCTGAGATATAGCTTCCCAGTGGTGGGGGTATTTATTCACGAAATCTTTTCCTAATTTCAGGAGAGATTTGAGGTAAAGGTTAATTTTCAGGCAATATTAATTTTAAAAAGTCAAATAAAAAAGATGCAAAAATCATATGGCACTTTTCATTTCTCAACATAACATGCAGTAACTGGTCTTGAGGCTTAAGCCTGTTAAAACAGTGAATCTTTTGTCCACGAAATTAAAAAGGTACATGTGCATGTATCAAATTGGAAAACATTTTAGCGAAAAAAAAAGAATACTGCACAGACTGACGTTTAAACATTAATACAAAGGAAACAAAGGATCGGATTTTGAACAAGATAGGTTAATTCATCAAAGAGAATTGATAACCTTGCTGCATTGACTGAACTTCGGTGATTTCCTCAACTCTTTGATATCCCAAGTACGTGATCAGTTACTGCTATAGGATTAAACAATATTAGCGCCTTTTTGTTATTTATTTCACGGCGCCTAATATTAGTCCAAAATTTGGAGTCGGCGTCTAATATTAGTCCAAAATTTGGCGTCCATAGTTTGTCAGTACTTCGGAATTGGATAAACCTGCTCAAAACTCAATCATTTTTTTTCAGAAATAAAAGAGGAATAATTTTCGTGACCTTCGGCACTCGAGGAGAGCATATAACTACTCATACGATTTTAAAATTTGTTTCAGATATTTGAAAGTAAAGTCAAGAAATACCAAAGGGATCTTCGAAGGAGGGGAAATCGAAACTGCGGAGAAAAACGAAGACAAGACCAAAACAATACATGCACTACAATTAAAAACTAAAAACATATGAACATGGACCAAACAAAAAACCGGGGGTGGACTCAGGTCCTCCGGAAGAGTAAGCAGTCTCTGCTTCCTGTAGCACACCCGCCATGCTGCCCATTGTCAAATCCGGTATGAGGTTGGGACAACATCAATGGAACAGGTCCATTTTCATTTGGGAAATGTTTTTTCATACCTGTCAACCAAGTCATGATGACGTCCATAAAACTTTTAACTAGAAATCTGAACTGTCGAAATCGACAATGATCCCCGCACCCCCTGTAAGTAGTTGGGCCACTTACCTATTGTCAAAAATATAATACCTTATTCCCATCCCAAAAAAGTCTGCAATCATTCTATAAATAAATTAAATCAATAAACCTAATGAAAAGTGAAAAAACCTTAGTTCGCAAGCTTAAACAGACAATTTTTGAAATTTGGCCTGTGTGAGCCCCCGGATCAAATCATTATTGTGCAACTTAATATAGTGTAGGACAATACTATATATGAGGGGGTGGAAAGGGGGGTACCTTTCTCCTTTCTCCCGCCCCTCGTCTCCTTTCTCCCGCCCCCTCTCTCCTTTCTCTCACCCCCTCTCTCCTTTCTCCCGCCCCTCTACTTCCATCTCCCACCTTAACAACCGTCTTTTTTCAGATCAATCGATTTTAATACAAATTTGAATTAATATATGATCATATATAGGTGGTATAGGTCTTTATTAAAGCATATACTGATTTTACGAACAAGGCCTGCCTCCGACTCATACGCAAATTAATACACAATGTTGGAATGTTGTCAATGGTGCATTGTGCATGCCCCAATGTCAAGAAACTCATTTTTGATATGTATGGTCATGTATGAGGATCATTAAATTAGACATAGTTTTTTATTGTGTCGTCTCTATTTTTCCGTGTCTTCGAGAACACCTTACTTTGTATGGTCAAGTGGATAACGTAAATATTTTAAGGTGACCTGGAAAACGCGTTAAGTACATGTAATATTGTTTAGAGGAGGGAGTGTATCTCTCTGACATTGTCAGCATCCCTTCTTTTTAAATTTGCAGAAGATCGCCAAATACTTAGAGGAAACAGATACCCACATGTGAAGGCAAACCGGAAATTATGGGGGCATTTTAACAAGAGGCTCAGTGGGATGAGCCTGTATCGCTCACCTGGCAGTCACAAACTTTTGATTTGACAGACTAGATTGATTTCTGGAAACTTTGTAAATGATCTTCTATAAATGCTTCAAACCAAGTATAAGTTCATTGGCCAAGCGGTTTCAGAGGAGAAGTTTTAAATTTTGACCGATCAGAACATATAAAGGTTTCTGGTGGCAATTTTGTTTCACGGACTAGAAAGATTTATGCAAAGTTTGTAAAGGACCTTCCATAGATGCTCCATACCAAAAATCAGTTCATTTGGCTTTACGGTTTCAAAGGAGAAGAACTTTTAAATTTCGACCAATCAGAACATGTAAATGCTCATGACGGCCATTTTGTTTCACGGACCGGGAAGATTTATGCAAATTTCCTAAAGGACCTTCCATAGATGCTCCATACAAAAAATCTCTTCATCACCATTCACTAAGGATACCATGTTTACTTTAAAAACCAAATATTGTTAAAATCTTAGCAAGTGTAAAAAATGGCGGGAAAATGGCAGCCATTTTAAAAATTGCCGTCCAAAACAAACTGTCATCATCACCATTCAACTCGGGATACCATGTTTGCCTTGAAAGTAGCTTTCATCTTCATTTTCTTTCTATAATTCAGGAAAAAATAGCAAAAAACAGCATTTTGACCCCTATGTTCTATTTTTAGTAAGGGCGGACATGTTTTTCGACCAATCAAAAAATCCAAGCACTAACTTTTTGCAGGATACCCTAAGGAACAATCTTACCAAGTTTCATTTGATTTTGAATAGTAGTTTCAGAGAAGAAGATTTTTGAAATAATAACATAAAAAAAGCCAAAAATGTCAAAAAAGGGCAATAACTCTAACATCATTTGACAGATTTTCACGAAAATCAGCACACAGGTAGCTCTCATCATGCTGAACACTTTCAACCTGCCAGAATTTGCCGTAATCTAATGATTTTTGAGATATTTGCGAAAAACTGTTGTTTGACCCCTATGTTCTATTTTTAGTAACAGCGGCCATGTTTTTCGACGAATCAAAAATCCCTACATCAGTTCTATGCAGGGTTTCCCAAGGAACAATCTCACTAAGTTTCATTTGATTTGGAATAGTAGTTTCAGAGAAGAAGATTTTTGAAATAATAACATAAAAAAATCCAAAAATGTCCAAAAAGGGCAATAACTCTAACATCAGTTGACAGATTTTCACGAAAATCAGCAAACAGCTAGCTCTCATCATGCTGAACACTTTCAACCTGCCAGAATTTGCCGTAACATATGATTTTTTAGATATTTGCGAAAAACTGTTGTTTGACCCCTATGTTCTATTTTTAGTAACAGCGGCCATGTTTTTCGACGAATCAAAATTCCCCACATCAGTTCTATGCAGGGTACCCCAAGGACTCCAATTTTAGAAAAATAAAATTCTAAAACGTTATTGTACACCTGGTACACCTGCATATGGTGTTTGACAATACTGTATAGAAATAAAATGCATAAATTGAAAAACAAAAGACAAGTTTATGTCACAAGCTTAAATTGATAATTTTTCAAAATTCTACACCTGTGGGCCCCTTGTTTAGAAAATCAAAATCCTAAAAGCTTATTGCGCATCTGCATATAGTGTATGACAATACCGTATAGAAATAATATGCATAAATTGTAAAATTAAAGAGGAGTTTAGGTCACAAACTAAATTGACAGTTTTTCGAAATTCGACCCCTGTGGGTCCCAATTTTAGAAAATTTAAATTCTAAAACCTTATTGCGCATCTGCATACGGTGCATAACAACACTGTATAGAAATAATATGCATAAATTGAAAAATGAAAGGTCACAAGCTTGAATTCCAAATTTTCGAAGTTCAACCCATGTGGGAAAGTCAAAGTCATCCCGTTTGTCGTAAAGTTTTGTATTCAACCTTCCTCTGGTGCCAATTTCGAGGTTAAGGTCAAGATAAGAGGCAGAGTTGGCAGTGTCTGTGGTATCCTTAATTTCGAGCTCATCGGGATAGATCAGATGTAAGAAATTCCCAAAACGTGAATTGTTAAGTGATAAAACATCATTTATGTAGCGGAAGCTGAAATTAAAGGTACAGACTAACTTCTACTGTTCTTCCTTCAGAAGCCCGTCAAGGAAGTCTGTCTCATATGAGTAAAGTATCAAGTCGAACAGGAGTGGCGCACAATTAGTGCCCATAGGAATGCCAATAGTCTGATGGAAAACGCGTCTATCAAATTGAACAAATATGTTGTCGATCAAAAATTCAGTCATCAGGACAATATCGTCCTCTGTATATTTTTTGTTAGATTTAGAGTGTTTTTTAACAAAGTGTGATTTATCTCTACCTGAATGATAAGGTGTGTATCTGCGGTTTTGACAGCTGTTAAAATAGTAGAAGTTGAGACAATGGTTTGGTGGAACATTTGGCAGATCCAGCTATAAAGCGTTGTTTGTATGGACACTAATGTAAAGTACCTTCAGTAATGACTATCTGATATAGCGAGGTGTAATGCAAGTCTTTGATCCGACAAGAAATCTTTCCCTTTAGAGCACGTTGGAGGCAGGAGGATAGAATCACCGATTTATTGCAAGCTATATATACCCAACTTTAAAAAAAAAACTTATTATTCACGGGATTTCCTATCCTACTTTTTATTATAACATCAAATGCAAACCTTAAAATCTTTTCACACGAAGCTATTTCTATAAAAATCTCCCAATCACCTGAAGACTTTAAATTTGTACTGAAATCCATGCCAATTTATCCTTAATCAAATAGGAGTGCTATTTCTGATTATTTTTTCAATAGTGTTGCAAGCTGTGAGACCCTTAGCTAGTTGTACACCAAAAACAAGCACAGTTTGACCATGCTATCTTAATTATCTGTTATGTTTTCCTACCGAAGTCCGGAGGTTCTCTCCGGGTACTCCGGCTTCCTCCACAAATAAAAACTGGCCGCCGCAAAATAACCAAATGTGCTGAAAACGGCATAAAACCCACCAACTAAACAAACATTTATCTGATTATGTACCTTCCAACCAATTTTATCATTTCTAGCTAGCAGTTGCCTTGTATATCTGTTTTATGACCAGAGGGTCAGGATAGATGAGTGGAGGGGTTTGGGAACATATAAAACAAGTTTGGCTCATCACTGCTAAGTGTTGGTACCAATTCAGACTATCCTGACTATGCTTATTCTATGTTTGTGTTTTGTGCTGTTTTATATTGTTTTCTCTGATGATCTGTTGACTGGATTTTTATTATTTATTTCTCAGAAGAGATCCTTAGATTCTTAATGATTTCTCCATACAAAACATTTCAAACAAACTTATGAAATAAAAATTTATTTTAACAAAAATAAAATAACAAAATCTTTGACATGCAGCTTTTCAATAAGAAAATGGCACCAGATGTTCCCTTAATTCTTTACCTTACCATAGAAACAAAATGTATCATTTCTATTCATTAAAATCAAATATAGTGTTATAAATTTGAGACCACAATTAATATCTATTTTCCTTGTTCAGATATATACATTTCTTACCATTATAGATACATTGTTTTCCATTGCTTTTTGATCTTAATATAAGCAATTTCGTTAAAATTTAATATTAAGTGGATTGCTCAAATTTTTCAAAATAGAATATTTTTGTACACTGAATGTAATCAATTTTATGTTCTCAATTTTACTACTAAGTGAAATGTTCAATGAAAATGTACTAAGCTGCCCTACATAAAAATATTGATCTAGTCCGATGTGAAATTGTTAATATTTAGGTTGTCAGCTCGTATGAGCATGAACTCTGCTACTCTTAACAACATTTTGAACAAGAAGTGATCACGTTTTAATGTTATCACCCAAAATAAATATTCTTAACACAGAAAAAAGATTTTGAAAGGTTGCACTTATTTATACCTTCGATTTATCAGTAGCTAAAAAATGTGGTCTTAGACTAGCAGAAGCACAATGAATAAGTGGACTTTGATAACACTGCAATCTTAATCAAACCAAAAAAAAATGGTTCCAACTCTTGTGTGTTTTGTAAGTTTCAAATCATTTTGTTCTCTTGCCAACATTTAACCCATTCCAGGAAAATCCTTTAAAACTGAGGTGAATCATATTTGTGAAAATGAAAAACTATTGAAAACTTACCAACTTCACCCACTTCATCATTGTACATAATTGTTTCTATTTGAATTGTATTAAAGCAATATTTCAGTATTTTGGAATGTCATAATTTTTACATAAATTTGCCATGAACTGTGTAATTTCTGTTTGGAAGTACAGAAAACCAAATATATTTTTGAAGATGCTACTTAGATGGTTGATTAATATGGTCTATACCCACTTTATGTCAGTGTGTCATGTCATTTGAGGTGGCTATGTAAATAACATGATATATAAAATTTCTTTCAAAATCTACTTTGTTTAATATATAACTTTGAAAGTCAAAAGCAAAAAGGTTTTAAATTTAAATAAATTTGTTAAAGTTAAAGAGTGCATAAAAACGTAAAACCGGCTGTGTTACATTAAAAATTCAGAGCTAAATATTTCAAAACATTGTCAAAAAACAATTAAAACACCAAAATGTGAAGGATTCCTGCTACATTAAATGTGTAAGAGACATTGTCCCTAATCCTATTCTACCACCTGTAATTCTAAAAAATTCAATTTACTATTAACTGAAAAAAAGTTGATATTCTTGATGTATTGTCAAAAATGAAGAGATTCTTGCCCTCTTTTTTTCAGTATTTTAACACATTCCAATTTGTGTCATATTTTGGCTACATTAGGAATTTCTATTTGTACAATGTTTATATAGCAAAAAAATGTTTATTATAAACATTCATAATGCTTTAGATTTTCAGTCAACTTAATGATTTACAAAAGATTTGCAAGATTTAACTTTCATTAAAAAGAGTTTAAGTTTACAGTGTAAAACTATGACACATCCTGTGCTTCACTTTGATCATCAGTTTGCTGTATATAAATTTGCTGTCCACTTTGGCCTGGTAACTGTTGGATTTGGAACATTTGCTGAAAATTAACACACAAAAATTGAGAGTTATCTCCCTTAGACCATATTACATGTTTGTTCTTTAGTAAAAATAGCACCAAAAGAGAAAACATACAAAACCTGAGAAGCATTAAAACAAAATTACTGATCTTTTAAGAAAACAACATTTTGGAAATTTAGTCTAATTAACAGTTTTGTAAATGCTAAATTAAGTTATTTTCTCTTGCTTTATACTACTTTTAACGAAAATTCAAAATTATTTTACAACTGATAATTAGTTCTTCAAAATTTTTAGAACACTTGTTAACTTACCTGTGTATTAAACTGTGAATCTGTTTGGACAGTTGGCTGAGATCCTTGAGTTTGTTTACCTTGTAGCTGCATTTGTATAGCTTGTAACTGAGCTGGAGTGAGTTGAATCTTAAAAGGAAAAAAAGCCAAAGTTATTGTAAATTATAACAGCAATACATTGATAATTGCTGCTTTTAATACATTTCTGAAATTTGACCAAAAAAAAAAAAAAAAAATTCAACAAAAACATTCCATTTTGCAACATTTAAAACATAAAAAACATTAGTCAAAATTTTAATCCCTGAAATTTAAAGTCCCTATTGCAAAATTCCAAATAAAATGAAAAGTATCATTTATTTTGAGTTTTTTTGTTGTTTCTGTTTTATTTGTAAGAATACTGAAATAAATCTTGTGTACACTTACAGGAACATTTTGAACTTCTCCTGAGGCAGTAATAACCTGTTGATACACTTGTGTTTGTTGTTGCTGAGGCTGCTGAACTTGGACTTGTTGTATGGTCGGCTGATTGGCTGTTACTGTTTGAACTTGGGTTGGTTGCTGTACTGATGGTGCTTGTATCTGTATCACCTGGGGGTGTTGCTATGGTAATTTAAAAAAGATATTGAAGTAAAAAAACATTGATGTGTTTAATATATGCAAAATAAATTTAACAATATTTTTTTTCTTATATAAAATTCAACAAAGATGCTTCTCTCATGAAAATGAAAACACACTTGGCTACTTCTGATAATTCTAGGAATAGATGTTTTCTTAGGTTACTCTATTACTATTTGTTATCAAAATTATGCCCTATCTCACTATATAATTAGAAAGAATTTTTTAAATGTATATATTAGGTCTCTTATTATTTTTAAAATTGGAACAATGGCATGTCTCACTATATTGGCATTGACCTTGCCAAACATTTCAAAAACATACAACTCAGTATCCACATTATTATATATAACTCACTGTAGTTTGGGCTGCTGTCTGTATTTGATAAGCTGGCTGTTGTATAACATTCTGTACTTGTCCACCTGCAAATACAAATATATACACAGACACATCAAGATACTGGGAAAAATGTACAATACTTCGTCTTATAATTTATTCACATCCTCTTTGATAAAAATTTAATGAGGGAGGATGAAATTATCATTTGTAATTCATATTTTCACAGCTGAAGAAAAATAGCTATGTGCAATACATTAAATCTTTATATGTAAAGATACACAAAAAGTATTGTCAAAATTTTATGTGATTACAATGCAGTTGACCATTCTCCTTAAGAATTCTGGATATCCATAAGTGATTTGTAGCACCCTGAGATTATACAATACACTATATTTAATCCTGATTTTTTTTTTAAAGTTCAAATATTTTTAACTTGAGATAATGACTGTGGGTTTTTTTTTAAGATTACATATGTTACATTTTATGGATTCAATATCTTGACAAGTGTCTCGTAGGTCATACTGGCCGGGTATCAGATTTATTTTCTATATTTTATGTAATGTATTATGTAAGGTTGTTGTTTTAATGTATGAGCTGTATATAAAGTTTAATTTGTAATATTTATTGTTAATCTGATATGTGACACTATAATAAATAAAATATATATATATATATGTTTATTACAAATGTGTAAAATTGATAAAGCTTGTTATTTGTCCTTGTCTTTCTACCTTTCTCCTATGTGTCATACATGAAATAAGACCCACATAAGTCATAAAATATAATTTACCATTAGCCCATTTGACAGCTAGCTTATTGTAATTCATTTATAACTCATAAAACTTGTTAACATGTTAAAATGCATCTCCAATATGGAAAAGTGAAAAAATAAGTGCAGTTTCTGTTACATAAAGATAAAAAAAATAAAGTAGGTAGGTAGGGATTTTTTTTTATTTACAATTTTTTAACACAGTCTACAGTAGAGACTTTAACAGTACTTATTGAAAAATGTCCAAAGAATCTTTAGGGTAGGTAAGGTAACTGTTTTTTTATTTGGCTAATTGGTAATAAGACATTTATATGCAATCTAGTCTTAAAAAAATACTCTTTTAGAATTTTCCAGTAATTTTACTGTTATCTGACCACACTTATTGCTTCTGAATAAAAAATAAAATGGACTTCCTACCAGGTAAGTGTATCTGTGCTGGCTGTGCAACTTGTTGTGTCTGTTGCGTTTGTTGTGGTTGTTGTTGCTGCTGTTGAGCCTGCTGTGCCTGCTGGGCTTGTTGTTGGGCCAACTGTAGATAATACTGTATCTGTTCTGGTAACATGTTGTTTGATCTTGATGTATCTTCCTACAAAAAAAATATTTAAAACTGAACCTTGTCATGTATAGATAATGAAGCAATTAAAAATCTTATGAGGAATTGTTGTAATTTTAAATGCTTATCTGGTTTCTTAAATCTGGAATTTCTGATTTTCCTAGTTTTAATTCTTTTTAACTACGTGTAAAATAAGGCAATTTTGATGATCTACAGCTATAAATGCCATTGTTAATTTTCTTTCATTCTCATATATGTACACAAAATCAAGTACAATACATTAATGACGGGTGATTACTTCCTGGATGTATCATACAATGTATAACATGTAAAAGACTACCATATAATATGATCAAAATTTATGCAATATATACAATACCCAGTAACCCATTCATTAAAGAGAATATTCTTTTTAATTTTACCACATAAAACACAAGGGGATAAAACATTTTTTTTGAATCCTTAAATTTGCCAACCTAGTTATGTTTGCCTTATAAAATGTCATGTGTAATATTAAACTTTAAAGATGATACGGTTTATTACTGAACTTAACCTAGTTCATAGCATCAAGATGTACTGTAAGCCATTGCAGCGATAAGGTAAAAAAATAAACAAAGCTGTCAAACAGGAAGTTAATGTCGCCTCGGTTGATACGGTGTACCTATCGAAGGCTTGTGACAAAATATCAAGTGCCTGTAATGATAAGTTGCACAGAAAAATGTGACGAAAAATTTTGTTATGGAAAGTCACACGGAACCACAATGGTAAAACAGAATTCCCCCTTCTCCTTTGGAAGGGGGGTATAATAATGCAAACAACATTTGTGATTTGTTTCTAAGATCCCAAAAATTTTTTGGAAAGTCACACGGAACCACAAGGGTAAAACAGAATTCCCCCTTCTCCTTTGGAACAGGGGTATAATAATGCAAACAACATTTGTGATTTGTTTCTAAGATCCCAAAAATTTTTTTTTCTTTTAACAATGATACTTACTTGTCTCTTTGTAGGTTTAAGTTCATCTCTTGGTACAATATCAATCAGAAAATCAAACTGGTCAAACTTTGATATGGCCATAGCTATATCATTTCTCTAAAAAACAAAATGTATACATGTACCATGATAAAACTGTGGTAAAATGGAGTTTACTCTTGTTTAAAGGGTTGAACTGTCAGTTGATGTCATCTCTTCTTTTCATTTTTTTAAGCAATAGGAACAAGACTGCTACACGAAGCCATGTCCCCGCCACAGAGAAAAGTCAAAGCCCCACAGGATATACAAAATGTGTATTATTGTTATGGCAGCATAGGATCATGTACATGTGGTGACTAACAATCCTACAGAATTTGAACAAAATCCGATCAGCGGTCTCAGAGGATCTGAGTCCACAAAGTATTCGTATAGTGTCACATGCACAAAAACATTAAAGTCCCATTACTCCCATAAAATTTGTCGAATCAAAATGGCAAATACATATGGTGACTAACAGTCCTACAAAATTTTAACAAAAACTGATCAGACTAGGTCCTTCTGTCGCATTGAGGGACAATAAAAGACTATAACCATACGACAGAAATATATAAATCATTCCAGTGGTTCTACAACCAAAGTATTTTGAAATTTTCACCAATGGCAATATATGATAGGATAGGACTGAGGATTTTGACAAATATTAGATTAAACATTTTAAAAAACAATATTGTTTTTGTATAACTTTCAGCTAAGATAAAGTTGTAGAAAATAACCTTTGACATATGCTTTGAGAACAAGAAAACAACAATTCAATACTAATTAAATAAATGTTGCACAAATGAAGGTATTCAAATAGCTGAATGCAAACCTGCAATGTTCTTCTTTTATTGTCTTCTGTATGTATCCAGGCTCTTAATGATAATTCACTGATAAATATTTCTGCTGCTTTAGCAAAAAGAACTGGAGCTTCGGCACTTATCATCTACAAAATATTACCTGATATTATACAATTAAATGAAGGTTTTCACACTGTTATTTATAATATTCTTTGACATCATACAATAAAACCTGAGCTACCACACAGACTATCTAATAAAATAATAAAAATTCTTTAAGGCAATACAGTAGTTTGTTTATATGTGTATATGGCTATAACTCATATTTCTTAATATAATCAAAATGGCAGAAAAACATAAACATATGTTTTTTACAGGCATAAACAAATATTATCAAAAAGTTTTATCAGTTTTGAATGTTTATTAATCCCATTTTGAAAATAGTGTCATTTTGTTGCATAAAATTTCGCAACACTTTACCTCTTCATACAAAATATCATAAGTCTATGTCAAAAGACAAAATTTACAGCCTGCACACAAACATGTCTCTAAAACATCAATAATGTGACCTAGAATTCAAAGGTCAAAGTCTCAAAAGTTATGGTACACTACACATTGCCTCATGTTGGTGCACCATTACACCAAACATCACAAGTCTAGGTCAAAAGACAAAAAATTTACAGCTCCGATACAAACATCCCTAAACCATAAGTGAACACGAGATTGAAGGTCAAGGATCTCCAATTATGGTATGCCACATCATCTAATAGTTATACATGCACATACCAAATATTTAAGGTCAAGGTCAAGTAAGAATTAAGTAAAGTTATTTCTAAGAACCAGATAGGCTTCAGTATAACAATGGGAAAAAACAGGATGTATTAAGTAATTTTTAGAAACAAAGTAGACTGGGTATAAATCTTGGCCTTTTAAGTATTGAGATTTTAATTTTAAAGCCGTTCACCATCTATTGTAAACCAACCTTCACATCTTCATCTAGCTTCATTATCTTCTTGATCCTTGCTAAGGGTAGTATCTGTTGTTTGAAATCATCCTAAAAAGAAAAATCTCAACATTCAAATTTGTGTTCAATTACAGTAACTAATAATAAAATATATTGTGTTATATCGTTTGTTTAAATTCCTAAACTATTACAAAAACAAGAGGCTGTCGAATGACAGCAAACCGGATTTTCCTGCATGGAAATGATGTTTGCAAATCTGGATTCCCAAACAGGATGAAGTAAAGAAATATAAATGAATTTTTGTAGGGTTTTGTAGGGTTCAGAAATGAAAAGGCAAAAATCAATCTTGACCTCCTATTTATAGTAAGTGACAAATATTGGAATTTTTGAGATGGAACTGCTGAATATCTCATTTTCTGCTGTATGAAGGGCCACGAATATGCCACAAGAAAAGTAATAACTTGACAACAACAAATGACCTTTGCATGGAAACGACGACTTGAACTGCCTTTTTTCAATTTTTTAGAACCATAACTTCTGAACGGTGAAAGTGAAAATAGTCAATATCGGAACGGTGAAAGTGGAAATCGTCAATATCGAACTTGACCTCCATTTTGTCATCAGTAACAACATATTAAAATTTGAAAAGCTTTGGTTGAACAGTTCATAAGTTATCACACGGACACCACTGGAAAAGCCATTTTTCAATCTTTCAAGAACCATAACTCTTGAACGGTGAAAGTGAAAATCGTCAATATCGAACTTGACCTCCATTTTGTCATCAGTAACAACATATTAAAATTTGAAAAGCTTTGGTTGAACAGTTCATAAGTTATCACACGGACACCACTGGGAAAGCCATTTTTCAATCTTTCAAGAACCATAACTCCTGAACGGTGAAAGTGAAAATCGTCAATATCAAACTTGACCTCCATTATGTCATCAGTAACAACATATTAAAATTTGAAAAGCTTTGGTTGAACAGTTCATAAGTTATCACAGGGACACCACTGGAAAAGCCATTTTTCAATCTTTCAAGAACCATAACTCTTGAACGGTGAAAGTGAAAATCGTCAATATCGAACTTGACCTCCATTTTGTCATCAGTAACAACAAATTAAAATTTGAAAAGCTTTGGTTGAACAGTTCATAAGTTATTGCACGGACACTGTTTGGCAGCTGCCCGCCCGCCCGCCGTACATCACCAAATTAATAACCGATATTTTCCTATGACAATCCGGTTAATAAATCTTCTTTTAACATAATATTACAAGAATCTTAGAAAATGTCAATTAGATAAGCAAATTAATTGAACACATACAAATGGCTATAAAATTGGGGTAAAATACTTTCTTTAGACTTTGGACTTTTTCTTCATTCAGTTTAAGTATGGTTATTGTGTATAATTTTACAAATGAGAATTTTTTCGGTCATTAATATTAAAACCATTAAAAAAAGTTAGGTAAGGTCTAAGGTCCAAATGACATGTTTAAGCAGTTGTTTAAACTATTAATACCATATATAGGTGACAAATATTTTTAGACATGAATTTATTATGTGCAGTTGTTATTTTCTGTAATTAGTACATGTGTATATGTTTTTCCCCAAATACTTCATATCTTTATATTTAGAACATCATTACTTCTTTTTTTTTATAATTTTTCAGGCCATTATTCTCTACTCTGTTAACCCCATCCAAACTATGTACTCGAATTCATTGTGTGAATGACATTTTAAATTTCTCACCTTCAGTAAAATAAATATGTGCAATATAATTAACATACATTCTTTAAGTCTCTAATTTCCTTCATGGAATCTGGCCAAAATGTATTCAACATCTGTGCAGCTTCTCCACTTATGGAAGCAGCATTTGGAGACTGTCCTGAAGCCTGGAAATCCATCTTTGAAAATCTCTGTAAAATAGATTAAAATCAAAATTATTTTACATAATATTTTAAAGCACACAATAAATTTTAGTACTGTATACTTTTATGTTCTTATAGAACATTAACATAAAAATTTCAACAATGTATTTTTGTTGCAGTTGTTGTTATTGATTTTGTGTTTATTCGCAACTTCAATTCAAACCCGCTTTTCCTCACATTTGTAACGCAGAGGAAGTGTGGAACTACTCAATACATTTTTTCAAAGGAATCATAGACGAACACAAGTCCATCAACTAGAATGGTAGTTTTTAACCATAACTGATTAATTGAATGAGTACCACTGTAAAGGTGAATAAAATTAAGATCTTAATTTTTTATTGTGAATTACAAGTTTTTCAAGGTTTCTGTATTACCAACAGTTGGTCAATATTGGAGTTTTGCATTTCAAACGCTTTTTAAAATGGCAATATCTAAAATGTTTATATACATTAAACTTAACCAAATTTTATAATTTCCTATAAATGAAAATTGTTTGTTTGGCTGTCATATCAGTATTGAAATATTTTTTATAGCCTCAAAAATGAAGTTAGATTTATGCTTATATTTTTAATCTTTTAAAAGAATTTTATCATTAAAACATTCCCCCCCCCCCCAAAAAAAAAAAAAAATATTGGAAAAGTATCACACATCTTAACAACTAAGTGGGGTCAAAATGAGATGAGACAGAAACAACAGCTTTTCTACAGGAAGCGAGAAAAGGGAATGGAATTTTCGAGGTACAAATGTATTTAGGTATACAATTAAATATATATCCCTGTAGGCTGTATCCTGTAAAATGTAAATGAAAATTATAATACTGTTCATGTAAAACTGTGAATATTGAAAAAAGAAATTACAATGAAAGTTTGGCTTACTTAAACAGGTTTATAATCTCTTATTCTGTGTCCAAAGCAAATGCTTTTGAACGTAGAATTTTTTTCGAAAATAAGCTGAGGGAAGTGACATTTGTGCTGCTTGTCAGTCATGATTGACAAAATTCCACTTGTTCCAAAAATAGAACAGGGAAGCCATGTTTGATTGTTCTTTGTTTGGCTGCAAGGCACAAACTAAAAGTGTGTTTGTCCAAGCAATGATAGAAAATCTTCGGTTTGTTTTCATTTTAGACTTGCGATTGCGATTCAGAAAAAGTAAGTAAATCTTCATTGGAGATTGGGCCGGCGAGTGGACCAATAAATTGGTCGGGAATCGACACCCAATCAACTACTGACCTACCCACCAATGAGAACAAAGAATTACTCAATGAATCAAGGTGCGCGGATTGGTTCAAACTCAATCTCGACGGCAGTTAGAAGTTTTGAAGTGTCTTACCTTTTATGTTGTACTGGAATGTTCACCCCTATATTGAAAAACAGTACAATAATTTGCGAGCTCTCAAATTTCCTCAAAACATTTATAATGGCCGATGGCAGATTGAAAAATTATATTCACATTGAGCATGCGTCAATTATATTATATTTCCGGTTTCCTCATAATGCAGGTGGGTAATAGAAAATTCTGTTGCAAAGAAAGAATATAAGCATCCAGTTTCTGTAATTCATTTAAAACAATTTTATTGCGATAAGACATAAGGTATCTGTTACCTATTCTGTATATTCCACCTTTGTCAGATGGACCTATTCTTCTTAAAGTGTAGATTCCCTTATTTTAAAATCCCTGTGGCACTACCAGCATCATAAATATCGGATAAAATTTTAATTTCTGCTTTATAGACATATATACACGTCATACCGCCACCACATTTATGTATATCTGTCCAGTACAAACGTTATTTACCCATTTAGTATCTTTCCCATCGCATTTTAACCTCGTACTTGCCACCATGGCATCATTTTCGTAGAATATTTAATATATATACAGTCAGAATCTAAAAGCTTGCTCATTTCAGCAAATGTCAATATCTCCTATCACACTTGCAGCTTCTATAACCATAATTAGCAGAAACGTCTCTACTCTACAAATACTCTATATAAGATGGACCTTATAGGATTAGACTTGACCTCTTCTGATGAAGAGCAAACACATAGGCTACATGTACAAGTCAAACATTAAATACCCATCCACGATTCACTTACATGTAAAAATTGGGTACTGATAAAGTGAGAAAATAAATGAAATACAGTGAAACAAAATAAAATGAAAAATGAAGAAACGAAATATAACAAAATAAAATGAAATATAACGAAAGGGGTCTTTTATAGTCCGATTAAAAGGTTCAGCTGCATTAATTCGTAACAGATTTTGTCAATGTCTGTCAAATAGTCAATGAGTCAATGTGGATTTATAGTCTGTAAAATAATTTGACATGTATATTCAACAGTTCTGTTATCCTTGAAATAATATACATTGCATATTGTAGACCTTACTTTGTGGAACATCAAAGCTTTATTGTATGTTACAGGTACAGTCCGTCCTCATAGAGTACTAAATTTCAATATGTAGTCTAAACAATAACTTAATTTGTGAACATATAGCATCCACGATTTAGTGATTTTTTATAGAAGGTGACACAATGTCATATCGATTAATATCGCTAATGTCTTTGAATGTTACAACAGAGGCTGCATGGAAAATTTAAAAACTCCAAACCAATACGCAATATGAGCTGTATGCGGTAGAATTCATTTTGAACAATTGCAAATGTAAAGTACTGGAGTTTACATGACTGAAATCATAGTACAAATTCGAGATTCAAGTTCAAAAATCGAAAAAATACCTTGAATATAAAACAAGGCGATAATCAATTGAGATAACATAGGGGTATTTCCTTTCATCTTAAATATTCCGTTTAAACCACGACTATTATCAAGAGCATCGCTAAAATTGCCATGTAGACGATCAAAACTCGATCAAACGGCTTAGATTGATTCTCTTTTCAAGAATTATTTGGGTTAATGTATTGTTTCGTTTCGTTGTATTTCGTTTTGTTTCTATTCCGTTTCTCACTTTATAAGTACCCGTAAAAATTGGTATTTTGTGCAGTCTACTATTAGGCCAATTAAAATTAATTGATAGATTTTCATCCCCGCCCGCCCCTCGAAAATCTTGCCGCCCCGATTTTTTTTATTTTCTAAAATTTACGATTTCCGGATTTTGTTCATCTTCGTTACCGGTATCCGTGTCAATAATTTCGTTTTTTGTTAACTTCCTGTAACAATTCAACATGGTTTTCGTGATTCTTAGAGTAGTAAGCGGTATAAGCCATTTTATAACGTTTACATATTAATAACACCTTACAAAATAGTTTCATATGAAATAAAAAATAAAAAATAAAATCCTCCCACCTTCCCCCTTTTTTTTCAAAAAGTCGGATGAAAATCTACTAATTAATTTTAGTTGGCCTTAATTGCAAAAGATTTTTATACGACCGCAAAATTTTTGCGGTCGTATATTGGTATGACGTTGGCGTCGTCGTCTGCGGCGTCGTCCGAAGACATTTGGTTTTCGCACTATAACTTTAGTATAAGTTAATAGAAATCTATGAAATTTAAACACAAGGTTTATGACCACAAAAGGAAGGTTGGGATTGATTTTGGGAGTTTTGGTCCCAACAGTTTAAGAATCAGGGGCCAAAAAAGGGCCCAATAAGCATTTTTCTAGGTTTTCGCACAATAACTCTAGTATAAGTAAATAGAAATCTATGAAATTTTAACACAAGGTTTATGACCACAAAAGGAAGGTTGGGATTGTTTTTGGGAGTTTTGGTCCCAACAGTTTAGGAATTAGGGGCTAAAAAAGGGCCAAAATAAGCATTTTTCTTGGTTTTTGCACAATAACTTTAGTATAAGTAAATAGAAATCTATGAAATTTAAACACAAGGTTTATGACCACAAAAGGAAGGTTGGGATTGATTTTTGGAGTTTTGGTCCCAACAGTTTAGGAATTAGGGGCCAAAAGGGTCCAAAATTAAACTTTGTTTGATTTCATCGAAAATTGAACTATTGGGGTTCTTTGATATGCCGAATCTAACCGTGCATTTAGGATCTTAATTTTTGGTCCCGTTTTCTAATTGGTCTACATTAAGGTCCAAAGGGTCCAAAATTAAACTTAGTTTGATTTTAACAAAAATTGAATTCTTTGGGTTCTTTGATATGCTGAATCTAAACATGTACTTAGTTTTTTTATTATGGGCCCAGTTTTCAAGTTGGTCCAAATCGGGGTCCAAAATTAAACTTTGTTTGATTTCATCGAAAATTGAATTATTGGGGTTCTTTGATATGCCGAATCTAACCGTGCATTTAGATTCTTAATTTTTGGTCCCGTTTTCAAATTGGTCTACATTAAGGTCCAAAGGGTCCAAAATTAAACTTAGTTTGATTTTAACAAAAATTGAAGTCTTTGGGTTCTTTGATATGCTGAATCTAAACATGTACTTAGTTTTTTTATTATGGGCCCAGTTTTCAAGTTGGTCCAAATCGGGGTCCAAAATTAAACTTTGTTTGATTTCATCGAAAATTGAACTATTGGGGTTCTTTGATATGCCGAATCTAACCGTGCATTTAGATTCTTAATTTTTGGTCCCGTTTTCAAATTGGTCTACATTAAGGTCCAAAGGGTCCAAAATTAAACTTAGTTTGATTTTAACAAAAATTGAATTCTTGGGGTTCTTTGATATGCTGAATCTAAACATGTACTTAGTTTTTTTATTATGGGCCGAGTTTTCAAGTTGGTCCAAATCGGGGTCCAAAATTAAAGCTAAAAAGGGGGTAAATTAATTTTTTTTTTTGGGGGGGGGGGCAATTCTCCACAGCATATTGTATTACACAAAAGCAAAAAATTGAATATAAATTCAAATCATATGACCAATTCTAAGTTCTTTATTTCAGTTATTCTGTGTCAGAAACCTATTATGTGTCAAATATTTGAAGAAATTTTCAATTGCACAGTATTGCGCAATAGCAAGAAATTGATATGTGTGCCCTGTTATCAAAACTTTATTATTAACAAATTCCATTGGAAATTTGCCAATATAAAATGTGCTGATGAAGCTTTTTTGTTTATCTTATCTAAACTGCTTTTAATATGTATATTTAAAATTTGCCATCCATGACTATGATGTCATTTTCTATTTTAATATGTTATGGTGTATTTAAATGGGCTGTTATGGTTGCAAAGTATAAAGAAATGGGGGGGGGGGGGGTTGAAAACAAAATTTGGGGGGGGGGGGGTAAATGAGAAATTGGGGAGGGGGTAATTTTTTCTCATTTCATATTTCATAAATTAAAAAGAAAATTTCAAATTTTTTTTAGCAAAAAAAAAGGGGGGGGGTTACAATAAATTTTATTGTTTTTTGTTTTTTTTTTGGGAGGGGGGTCAATGTGCAACTTCATAGTGTATTGCACAAAAGCTAAAAAAAGGGGTAAATTATTATTTTTTTTTTGGGGGGGGGGGCAATTCTCCACAGCATATTGTATTACACAAAAGCAAAAAATTGAATATAAATTCAAATCATATGACCAATTTTAAGTTCTTTGATTTCAGTTATTCTGTGTCAGAAACCTATTATGTGTCAAATATTTGAAGAAATTTTCAATTACACAGTATTGCGCAATAGCAAGAAATTGATATGTGTGCCCAATTTTAAATTTTAAATTGGTTATTTCTGATTTATATATAAAAACAAATAATACTGATATGGTTTGAATAGGTAAATTAAAAATTTTTAAGTTCTTAGACAACATTCATTCTGTGTCAGAAACCTATGCTGTGTCAAATATTTATTCACAATCCAAATTCAGTATTGTATCAAGCTTGAATGTTGTGTTCATAATTGCCCCAACTATTCAGGGTTCGACATCTGCGGTCGTATCTAGCTGCGCCCAGCGGAGCATTTTATTTCATATTCAAATAGGTCCTTCAGAATTGATTTTATCTTCTCAATAGGTAATTTTCTTAATATATTAATAAACTTCAATCTAATTTCTTCCAATGGTTTACATTTTAAAATAAAGTGCATGAGGTCCTTAAGTTGTTTAAAACACAGTGGACATAATGAACTGGATCTGTGCCCATTAAATTTTGCTTGATCAGCTTGATGTGTAAATGTTCCGAACACTATTTTAGACTTTACACCAGCTGTTCTGAGCCACTACTTTTCCATATGTTAAGGTTTTCAATATTAAGCAATTTTAAAGTTACTTTTGATTAGGGATTATTGATTATAATCTAAAATCGATCATTTTTTTATGGCCATAATCGATTATTGTTTTTACGCCGATTCCCAACACTACCTTTGACCTAGCTTCAAGAATTAAGTTATTCTTCCAGTATTCATTCACTGTATTATTCACTAATTTTTTCCAAGTATGTTTTTCTGAAATTGAATCCAATAAATCTATAGGATATCATCAGTATTTTGTTAAAGAGAAAAGGTTGGCCCATATAGAATTGGAGACCATTGGCTGTGGAGAACCCACAGGCACTGACTGCTTCTTCCCATAAATAAAAATAAAATCTGAAAATTAGTGTTTGTCCATTTAAGAGTTTCGTCTGCGTCAGGGAAACTATGATCTTTACTTGAATGTTCACTAAAGTCAACTATTTAATTATAAACTGGGGCCTTGGTGGCCGAGTGGTCTAGGTAGTTCATCATGACTACTAATGATCACTAGCCTGTCAACACTGAGGTTGTGAGTTCAAATCTCACGTGTCGCGATGTGTGTTCGACTCCCATCTAAAATTGACAAGGATGGTCAATTTTCCTGCCGAAGATCGTGGTTCTCTCTAGGTACTCCGGCTTCCTCCACCAATAAAAACTGGCTGCCGCGAAATAGCCAAATGTGGTGAAACCGGTTTAAAACCCCAACTAAACGAACAAACAATTATAAACAGGCAGCAGCATGTTATTTTAAGTCTCTTGGCTAATGAGAAGAACAATGGAAGTCTTTTGACTCTGTCTGAAATACGTGTTTATTTATTTTTAGTCCGCATGTTCACCTGTAAGCTTTTATTAGGGACTCCAGGAGGAAAATTGAACAAAAAGAATAACAGATTTCAATATAAAAACAGACAGATCTCCTTTTTCACAACCCATAGCAAAAAACAGAATGAAAATCGGTTGAATAATAAAAAAGTTATGCCAATTTCAAAATTCTAATTTCGGGGCTTGAATTGGAAAAGGGGAATATAAAGCTACCCGAAAGGCTTGGCCTTGGGGTTTAAAATGGTAGAAAATAATTCTAAAAAGGCAACATAAGGCTTATTTTGCTTGTATGTACTAACTTTTTTGTGTTTTATTGCATAAATCTGTTTTTGAATGGATATTCAGACTGACATTTACAAAATATGCAGCTTTTGCTTGCAAAAATGGCACGTTAGGGTTTTGGACTTAGTCATTTTTCCATTGGCACCGTGAAAATGCATGCAGAAAAAGCTGTCAAAGACTGATTTTGAATGTCAGCCATTTTAAAATCAATGTTACCATTGTAATGAAACTTGCAGTTATGCAAGTATGAGTTGTTGTGAGTATATTTCAGAAGTAAAATAATTGCAGCATATAATGTTGTAAAAAATATGGCCAATCAAAATGGCTGCCGGCGGCCATTTTGAAATCTGAAATTGACCATTTTTTTATAGAATAAAGGCCTGGCAACCGAAAACTATAAGGTTAATTGACATGCAACTCTCAATCCTTTAAGTAGAGAGTTGTTGTTAGTATAATTCTAAACAGAAAAGAGTCCAGCATTCCATGGGGAATGAAATATGGCCACCAAAATGGCTGCCGGCGGCCATTTTGAAATCTGAAATCGACCCATTTTTCCCGATATAATGGTCTGGCATTTGAAAACTATAAGGTTCATTGACATGAAACTCTAAATTCTGGAAGTAAGAGTTGTTGTTAGCATAATTCTAAACAGAAAAGAGTCCAGCATTTAATTGGAAATGAAATATAGCCACTAAAATGGCTGCTGGCGGCCATTTTGATACCTGAAATCAAGCATTTAAATTTTCTAGATCAATGGTCTGACAATTGAAAACAGACATAACGTTTTAGCTTCCGAGATTTTTTTGTTGTTTTAGGTCTATGTTACTTTGCATGATGCACAAATGATAGTCATATCTGTAGATTTTCGAGTCAGTGACAGACAGACAGACTCAGTGAAAACCAAATATATAGGCTTCCCGCTTTTCGATGTGGGAGGACCTTTAGAAATATGCAAGCTTTTTGCCGATTCCATATTTTAGGTGACTGTTAATGTGTTATCATTTATAAATGACCATAAATGTGTGCTACATATATATGATTCAGGTTTAAACCTATCAAGAAATAAAAGGACAGCAGTTTTCTAAAATAGCAACATAATTTATTGGTTAATTGATGTTATATATTAGCTAATATATACACATTTAAAAATTTTAAAAAAAACTTAAAAAAGGTTCGAGCTTTTACAAATGTAAGTTCTGATAGTTCTTTCATTCATATTGAATTGTGACGCCACTGACGGAGTGACCAAGCCAATTAAACATTTTGGTGTCATAGCCCGAAACCTAAGATTAAGAATTTTTCGTACAGAAACCAGTATAAATCTTTAGAGGCCAGAACCAAAACCTTATGGCCCAAGGGCAAGGCAAATTTGTATGGTCACGAGCTATGGGGCCACAGCTAATTTCAAAGACTGCAGAGGGTTTGAAAAAGGATCCCAAAACTGTTACGATAATAATATGTTTGCTATACCGTAACAAATGCCCAGAATACATTCACAATTTAAAGCCACTAGACAGATCAGAGTATTTGTACCAGGGCCTTTGGTTTTTAAGACTGGGGTATATTTAGACCAAAGGAAACAAATAAGTAATAATACTAGAGATAGACGGCATACTAAAGCAAATTTATTCAGACCTTGTCATGGCATGTGATTAAATTGTGGAGAGATTGCAAGCAAATAACAGAAATCTCAAATTATCAATGTAAACACAAAAAAACAGCTCAAATGTTTTGTTCCTCTTGTTTACCTTTCAGTTTTAGAAATAATTTTCATTATATTCGAATAATCAAAACATTTTCAGTGTGTGCATGAATTAAGAAGATCGATTAAAATTATTTCTTCTAATTTTCGTCAACAACGTTGTGTTTACAATCGAAACGTCGCCAGTGAAAGGTAAAAACAGAACAGGGATTTCCCGTTATTGCGACGTGGTGAAGGTGGGTGCAGGACAAATCGCCCCACTTCAAACTCGCCCCATACCAACTCGCACCAACTTTTCTCCAACTCGAAAAATATTTGTTACAAACTCGCTCCAACATTGAAAATCATCATCACCAACTCGCCCCAACTAGTTAATATATTTGTTACAAACTCGCCCCAACTTTGAAAGTAATGATTTTAAACTAGCTCCAATGGTGATTATCATATTTACCAACTCGCGCCAGCTGGTGACTACTTTAGTTACAAAGTCGCCCCAACTTTGAATGTAATGATTTTAAACTAGCTCCAACGGTGAATATCATATTTACCAACTCGCCCCAACTGGTAAAAATATTCTTTACAACTGATGGAAATAGTATAGTGTCGTTATCCTAAATAAAAATCAGAATGTACTTTATAATCTTTTATTTATCATCATCATTACTATCAACATAAACAACAAATGCAACAAACAAAAACAAATCAACACATGAGCACTAAAACATATCATATCATAATTACAAGAGAAACACAAAAAATATTTACAGGTCAACGTCTAAGATGGGACCATTCACACGAACACACTGGTTCAGCAGGGTCGTTGTCGTTATCAAATTTCTGGAATACTGGTCCCACAAGTTAATCTGTGGTTAATGAACAATCATTAACCTTAATTGTTTTGACAACTTCGGAAATAGAAAGTAACCTAAATTTCTATTGATTATTTGGCTTTAATCAAATGACTAATTATTATTCAATCACATCTTCAAAGGCTGAATAAACAAGATGTAATTGGTGCAAGTTCCACACTTGGAATTCAAATCGTTATTGTAATAAGCGAATATAGAATTATTATTTTCATGAGTTGGGGCGAGTTGGTAACCATGATATTTACGTGTGGAATAATAATTTCATGAGTTGGGGCGAATTGGTGACTATGATATTTACGTATGGAATTATCATTTTCATGAGTTGGGGCAAGTTTGTGACTATGATTTTCACAGTTGGAGCGAGTTTGTAACAAATATTTTCCGAGTTGGGGCGAGTTGGAAAAAAGTTGGTGCGAGTTGGTGTGGGGCGAGTTTGCAGTGGGGCGAGTTGTCTAGCATTCGTGAAGGTCAGAGGTAAAATCGAAAAAGCCACACATGAGCCGGGCATTTAATCAACTTGAACAGTAATTATTTGAAAAGCTGAATATCCAAGCTTTATAAACATATAAATTTCTTGCGTTAAACATACTTCTGTCAAAATTGGCAGCGGTTTAAAATATTTAAAAGGTCACCCAACTTTCATTTTTACAAATCTCGAAAAGAAAATAACATCACTCGAGACCTCGGAATCCCGGCTTTTCATTGGTTGCTATTTTAGCCAAATCAACTGATTGGCTCAGGTTTGGAAATCGCCCGAAAGTTCAATGACCGAGCAAAAAAAGCCGCCGCGAAGTCCGAATGTACGCAACGACATTTTCAACGGTATCGTTCAACCGGCAATATTGTTCGACGATCTAGTAGGATTTGTATGATATATATATCGCTAGATTCGCAGAAAAATTCTGAAAATGAAGAATATAATTTTATTTTTCAAATATGCTTCATTCATTTGCAACAAACGATTAAAGTTTGGGTAGTGACAAAAAATATGACGTTTCCAAATGCAACGTAAGTGACGTTGGACTCCCTACTTTTATATACCACACAGTTAAAAAGCTCTTTGTTGTTTGTATTCAAATAATGCACCTTGGTAACTGGTACATTTATACAGAATAAAAAGTATAGTGGAATTTAAAACAGAAGACATAATTTTATCTGTTTGAATGATTTATAAAATTTTACTTCCTCAAAAGCCGAGTTAAATTTGAATTTGGACTATGGTAAAATTATAGTTTGACTTCTTGCACAGTTTTTGTCGAGCCTCCGACTTTAATCGCAGAAAGCTCGACATAGGGATAGTGATTGGGCGGCGGCTAAGTTAACTAACTTCTTGAAAGCTTTATATTTTAGTAGGTGGAAGACCTGGATGCTTTATACTTTGTATATAGATGCCTTATGTTACAAAGTTTCTGTCTGTCATATGTACATTGTCCTTGACCTTATTATTTGTAATGTTAATTTCTCTCTTATAATGGGTAATAGGATAACTATATTTAGTATGTGCGTACCTTACAAGGTCCTCATCCCTGTCAGATAGTTTTCGATTGACCTCGACCCCATTTCAAGGATCAGTGAACAAGGTTAAGTTTTGGTGATCAAGTCCATATCTCAGATACTATAAGCAATAGGTTTAGTATATTTGTTGTATGGAAGGATTGCAAGGTCTACATGTCCAACTTTCAGGTGTCATCTGACCTTGACCTCATTTTCATGGTTCAGTGGTTATAGTTATGTTTTTGTGTTTTGGTCTGTTTTTCGAATACTATATGCAATAGGTCTACTATATTTGGTGTATGGAAGGATTGTAAGGTGTACATGTCCAACTGGCAGGTGTCATCTGACCTTGACCTCATTTTCATGGTCCAGTGGTTATGGTTAAGTTTTTGTGTTTTAGCCTGTTTTTCGAATACTGTATGCAATATGTCTGATAACATTTACTTTCATTAGAAATACACGACAGACGAGACATATTTGTGTGTCCACTCTTGTTTTCCATGCCACAGTACATGTATTACATGTAAGGGTCATTCAATTATCTTTATCTTGCCACATTTGTAGTGTAAGGAGTAATAACTTGCCACATTTGAAGTGTAAAGCACTTCTCATAACCAGATGTTCCACCTTTTTCACATAAAAATATATTTCATTGTAAATGTAATTTTATATCATATTTGTGAAATTATATTTTCAGAAAGAAGAAAAGCAGCTGGAAGCAACTTTAGATGCTCTTATTCACAGAGTTCAAGACATCAAGAATTCCCTTGCAGCATTTATAATCAAATTGGAAAATGAATATCATACTTTGAATTGGTATTACATATATACATAATTGTGTTTAATATCCCTAAAATAGCTGAAGTACAATAAGAATGTTTTCCTAGTCTTTTGCAGTAGAAAGTTATGTAAATAAACAACAAAATGACATACCGATCAATCAACGGCATTTAACAGATTGAACTCCTGACAAAAGATAACATAATAGAGCACAAAACTATGGTGGCCGGTTAAGGCCATTTCGCGTTTTCGCGTTTTCGCGTTTTCGCCCATCATATTATATAGGGCGAAAACGCGAAATCGCGAAGTCGAAAACGCGAAAACGCAAAGTCGAAAACGCGAAAACGTATGGTGGCCGGTTAAGGCCATTTCGCGTTTTCGACTTCGCGTTTTCGCGTTTTCGACTTCGCGATTTCGCGATTTCGCCTTTTCGCCTTTTCGCTGACCGCATTTCATCAAGCGGTTTTGTACTTGTATTCTTCCGTGACTAACTGAAGGGTTTTGTTTCAATGCTTCATTTAGAATTAAAATCTTATCACAAATTACTATTTACTTAAATTACCGTCTATTTGTCAAGATTCGATAATAAACATTGCAAAACGGACGAACTCTCTCCGATATCATTTGGTTAATTTTGCTGTATCATGAAAATTTGAATTTTTGAAAAATAAACAAAAAAACTTCAGATTCAAATGGTGGGACGAACTCTCTCCGATATCATTTGGTTCTGAGACTACTATAACACATGATTTATAGTAGTCTCAGTTTGGTTAATTTTGCTCTATCATGAAAATTTGAATTTTTGAAAAATAAACAAAAAAACTTCAGATTCAAATGGAGGGTGGGTGGGGGGGGGGGGATGTGGTAAAACCAAAAGCACAATCTCCCGTTTCAAATACAGTCGTACGTTTAATATACCATTAGTCGTAAATGTGGTCTGATTTTTAGTATATTTATTCTGATTATATTAGTCAGTATATTTATTCTATGTCATCCCTTGAACTAGTCTTTTTCGTATTTTAATTGAATTTGGCATTATTCAGAAATAAATTTTTGTATCTTTTCTAAAAATGCTAAGCTTTGTGGCTTCTTTGAAAAAATCTAATTAGTTGGTAAAAAGTTAGAGAATTATAATTTGGAATAATGCTGGTAATAATGAGATTTTAATTTAATATAAACTTTATTAAAAATATATTCTTATACCAGATTCGATACATGTTTAACACTTTTTCTAACAGGCCGTATATGTGTAAAACAGTTTCCCTTCGAGAATCTCATCGGCCAGAATTTACCTCATATTTCCTTTTATTTCTACATATTAAAATTTGCATAAAATTTTTATTTATTAGTTCTTTTTGTAAAAATCGTAACATTATAGAAACTCGACATTTAGCAATATTTGAATAAACTCAGAAAAATCTGCAATTAATTAGACCAATAGATGAATGAATAAAATTAGTTGGGCGGAAACCTAAACATGCGAGTAACATCTTGACCTAATAAGATCAGAGGTTTCTGGGGTTTCCAAAAGAAACATCTTGATATAAGCCAACACTAGGCGTTTCTACTAGAAAACTGTCAATTTAATTAATGCAATTACATATACTTTGTAAAAGAGTCGAAAATCGTATCATCCAATGAAATTTCGGAACACTAGATAAAAAATACTTTTGAGAAATCCCTAGGCTCCGCCTTCTCGCTATTCACCATGTAAAATAAAATTTTAATATAAAAGAAAAGTTCTTGTTTTCTCCGGGAGTCCAAGTCTCAGAACATCACTAAAATGAAAACGCGAAATCGCGAAAACGCGAAATCGCGAAGTCGAAAACGCGAAGTCGAAAATGCGAAATGGCCTTAACCGGCCACCATACGTTTTCGCGTTTTCGAGTTTTCGCGTTTTCGACTTCGCGATTTCGCGTTTTCGCGTTTTCGCCCTATATAATATGATGGGCGAAAACGCGAAAACGCGAAATGGCCTTAACCGGCCACCATACAAAACACAAACATAACCACACCAGAGAGTCAGGATAGTCTGAATTGGTACAAAGACTGAACAGTGGTGGGGTTAAACCGGTTTTATGGGTACCCAAACCTCTTCATCTATCCTGACCCTGGTGTTTAAACTTATTTATTTATAATGGATTGGGAAACAAGTTATACCAACTTATACTAATCCTTTTCCTCTTGGCAGGTTCAAGAGCGTCCCCTGCAGCAGCATTTTAGCCTACTCCTTTTTTGACATCTACAGATGGGACATAAATTTTTCTTCTCCATTAGACTGACTAGCATTGTTTATCAAGATCATCCTTGCAGTTGATGTCGATAGGACATAGCCAATTTGATCCCTGAAATTTTCATCCTGAACAGGAATTAAACCAGGGATCTTTGGCTTCATGGTTCAATGCGCTAACTACTACACCACAGTGCCCTGGTGTTTAAAACATACTATAAAAGCCAGTACAGTATGATTACCAACATATGTGACTGCAAAATTTTGTTAGACATTACACAATTTAGATATCATGGTCAGAATGTGCACATTTTAACTGTAAAACTAGCCAAGGCTCTCATAGCTGCTGGTCGGATACTATCGTTCTATTAAATGAAAAAGTCAGAAATAACTCTCTCATAAAGGGTTTGATGCTATCTCGCCATAGATTTAAGTAGAAATCGGCAGTATTTGTGAGAGGCCAGTATAAAATTGAAGTCTTGAAGTCATTGGGATAAAGAGGAATATTTACAGAATTTCACAATTTAAATATTTGTTGCCCTTACTGTGAAAAGGTCTTGAGTAACTTTAAAGTTTCTGTGGGTTATTGGTGAGACTTTTGCGTGTTATAATTTTTAGTTTGCCTCAACGAAGTTTTACGTCTGAGTTCAGTTCTCCAATAGCAAGGGACCTACAATGATATAACTTGGTGTGAGGGTGCATCTCGGGGAGTAACACAGCTTCCCACCAAAATTAGGTCACTCTGACCTACTTATTGCACTTCATTGACTTAGGTTAAGATTTATGTCCTGCGTTCAGTTCTCTGATACCAAGCGACCTACATTGATATTGCTTGGTGTGAGGGAGCATCTCAGGGAGTTACAAAACCTCCCACCAAAATAAGGTCACTCTGACCTACTTATCACGCTTCATTGACTTAGGTTAAGTTTTACCTCCGATTTCAGTTCTCCGATACCAAGGGACCTACAATCATATAACCATGTGTCAGGGTGCATCTTGGGGAGTAACATAGCCTCCCACCAAAATTAAATCACTCTCACCTATTTATTGCCCTTCATTGCCTTAGGTTAAGTTTCTCAGATACCAAGTGACCTACATTATACTACTTGCTGTAAGGGTGCATCTCGGGGAGCTACAAAGCCACAGGGCGAACAAGGCGAACTTTGTAATCATAGATTTCTGGTTAAATAATCAGACAGATCATAAGTTTAGATTAATATTTAAAACACAACAATGGAGCCATATAAATATTTCTATAGTAAGGAAAAAAGTTATTTTACATATTTGTCAGCTGTGAGTATGTATGTAGAGAAAAATGTGAATGATATTTTTTTTTCATGGTAGGATATTTTTGGTAATAAAAAGTACAATCACTTATGAATGTTATATGAAATAATTATGATCCTAATATGCAACAACATAGATTTGCATTGTTATAATTTTTTTTTATTTTTCTCTAATTATTTTTCTAGAGTTAATAAGATAATTATTCAATGTATATTAATGACATTACTATATTTTTGTTCTTTTATGAAGGCCATCTGTACTTGATAACTTCGCTTTAATATCTGGTCAGTTAAATAGTTTGGGAAAAGTTTTAAAGAATGACAAGTCACCACAGTTGAGAAGTCAACTACTTCTCCCGTTAGCACTGAGACCTGACCGAGATGCAGAGCTTGAGGTAAAGTAGGACTTAAATGTACATGATTTACAGTCAAGGAAAAGATGTGGAATAAAATTTAGATTTATGAAATTTGTTGAATGTCCTTTTAACACACATATGACATACTCAACATTTAGTAAAGAATTATTCTCCAAATTTGCAGAGTAGATTTAAATCCTTAAAGGAGGCAATTTAAGCAGGGATGATTTTTTCCGTTTTCCGCTTTTTACAATTTGGATTTTTCCATAATGGTTTCTTTATAATAGATAGCAATATGGCTAATCTTTGTTAAACAAAACTGAATTATTTTAAAATGCATTAAAAAACAGTTGTATATTCAGTACTAGAACCAGTCTAAAATAGATGATTACAGCACCCTTCACCATTCCTGTACACCTCTGAAATATGATATTAAATACAGTAAAAAAACACTTTCGATACCAAATACCGGGTAAACAAGATTGAATTAATTCCAAATGCATTAATTGATGAAAGAACTCAAAACTCATAATGGACATTAGATTATTGAATTTTCTTTTTCACAAGTGATGCCAAATATCTTCATGTAGATTTTACATTTAATTGAATTGACACTTCTTTTGCTGATAATTATAGGTTTCACAATGAGTGAGAATTAGATATCGCTTGATATCAAATCGAGTTGTTTATTTTGGATATAATAATAAACGATCCTTTGACGAGTTTAATATTAAGTCCAAATTAAATGAGAGTTGATATCAAGCGGTATCTAATTTTTACGAGTTGTTCAACTTAATTCTCTTATGATTCTTTAGGAATATTTGTTTGTTTGCGATCCGGCGTCCAACCTAGGGAAAATCTTAACGTTCATTTTTCTGTGACGTCAATTGTTGCTATGCAACGGTGGCTTTCAACAGTGACCGTGCAGATTTCAAACAATCAGAAAACAGCGACGTTTGGATCAAGGTCAATCAAATAAAAGAATTTCTCTTAACGCTTGTTCATATCATATGATGGGGAATTAATTATGACAAATAATTCATCGCGGGAGAAATAGATAACAAGCGCCATCTTAAGAGAAATGTATTTATACGACCTTTGTTGTTACAAATAATGCTCGACTTTGGTACTGAAATTATGAATTATTGAGCATACAAACATTAGTATTACTGGTTATCTGTATTTGAATACAAAAGAAGACCAAACTCAGTTTGTCATTTTATGAAAAACACAGCCTGGTAGTCAGTCACATCTTTGATCATCTGATTTTAATTCTTTGCTCTTTTATTGTAGAAACTAACAGAGGGAAGAGTATTTTGTTTTAACCATGAAGTTGTTCCAGATTATCTCCGTACCAAACCTGAGCCAGAAGTTGAACAGAAAGTACAAATTGTTGTACAGAAGGCTGCAGCAGTACCTCCTGAAATGGCCACAGTAAGTATTCCATATAGACTGGTCTACATAAGGCTGTGGTAGTACCTCCTGAAATGGCCATGGTAAGTATTCTAAATACACTGGTACACAGTAGGCTGTGGTAGTACCTCCTGAAATGGCCACGGTAAGTATTCCAAATACACTGGTCTACAGAAGGCTGTGGTAGTACCCCCTGAAATGGCCACGGTAAGTATTCCAAATACACTGTCTACAGAAGGGTGTGGTAGTACCTCCTGAAATGGCCATGGTAAGTATTCCAAATACACTGGTCTACAGAAGGCTGCGGTAGTACCTCCTGAAATGGCCACGGTATTCCAAAAACACTGGTCTACTGAAGGCTGCATGGTAGTAGCTGCTGACTGTACATATTCAAAAAAGATTGTTGTACAGAAAAGTATGGCAGTACCTCCTGACATAGCCATTTTAAGTGTTCCAAATACACTGGTCTACAGAAGGCTGTGGTAGTACCTGCTGACTTGTAAGTATTCAAAAACAGACTGTGTACAGAAAGTAATGGCTTTACCTGATGACATGGCCACTAAGAATTCCAAACAGATTATTGAACAGAAAGCTGTTGTATTATCTGCTGACAGGGTTATAGCTAATGTCAGTACATGTATTCCAAAATACAGTAATGATAGACCTAAGAAGCCAGGTATAGATAGTTATGTGTAACTACTAAAGCCAGTTAAAACTAATGTTGTGAGTATGAGTCCATTTTTAATTGACAAGGATCACCAGTTTTCCTACTAAAGTTATTGTTCTCTTCCGGTTTTCAGCTTTCAGACATGTTTGAAGCTGGTGTTTGTACAGTAGTTAGGTTTTTGCTATTAGCATAAACATAATAATTATGGATGCATACGGGCTTAAAGACAGAAAGAGATTCATGTACTATATAATTTTGCACGTGAATCATGTTTAATGTATATAAATGAATTTGTGTGAAAAAATAAATTTATTTATTTATTTAATATTTTTGCAGAAACAACTGAATATAATGAATAAAATAACAAGTAATCTACTAGACATTATTAATGCCAACAAAGAGGAACTGGAAAGTGAAGCAAGTAAGAAAATTTTACTGAAATGTTTTATGTGAAGACATATGACTGAACTTGATGTGCACGTTTGACAAATTATGTTACATCTGTAGTGCTCAAGGCTGAAAATATGGAAAGCCAATATAAAACAAATGGATAATGTTAAGTTATTTATGTCCAGGTGTTTTGGCATCCACCAATAAAAAGTTGCCGATTGTTGCCTGAAAGTGGAATAAATTTACAGATTATTACATGGCATTTTCCATATTGGCCCTGGTATCAGCCTGAAAATCCCATATTGAGCCCGAGGGTCAATATGGAAAATGCCATGTTATAATCTACCATTATTTATCATGTATTTTTAACAAAAAATATCACAGAAACAATTTTATTTGTTGAAATTAATAGTATTAGCAAATTTGGATTTTTGAAGGCAAATATCAATTTTCGAGAGCAAATATGGATTTTAACGATCTAAGGCGAATATGGGACACCCATTTCTGGTCATATCTGCCATTCAAAGTCAAACATATTACTACTAAATATGTGATAAAACCTCATATAACCCCCCCCCCCCCCCCTTTTTCCTTTACAAGAGCATGAGAAAAATGACCTAGTGATGTTTTTCCTTTTATGAGAAAGTTTTTTTTTTTTTTATAATACATGTACTACAAAAAGAAATTAAATACGCTTTTATTAGCCTTACAGGCCCAATACATTTTTCCATTAGCATATATAATTAGACAGCATTACTGAGATACCTAGCTGTACTGATAAATAATAGTTTATACTTTCTTGGGTCAATTGAACGAAACATCAATGGATGAAAGTCGGTTTTATTGTTAGCATATAGTACCAGTATGTCAAGCATAAAATTTACACTTTCTTAATATTTGAAAGCAAAATTTCGAATTATTTTTAACGATTTTAGACCAAAAAGCTCAGATGGCTCAGACTTACTCATCAACAGATACTAACACACTAGTGGCAGCCATGTTATTTGGTAAAGGTTTAAAGTCTTCTAGGCGACAGGATTCCCAGCCATCTATGACTCCACAACAGCAGCAGCAACAACAAAAACAAGGTGAGCAATTTAAAGATGAAAGTAATAAAATTATATATAATTTTACATATGATGGTGAATATTATCCTAAGAAGAATATCGACAAGCTTTTTGAGTAAAATTGACGCTAAAGGATAATAAACACCCTCCCCTAGACAAGCATTTCACTGTGGGTAATACAACTTTTTCAAGATCGATCACACTTTGCGACGGAGGTAAAGAATGACGTATCACGTGACGTTTTGTTAGGCATAGAAACAATAGCAATATATCAGCCCCGGTCAATTTTTCGACAAAAACTGTACCAAAGTTGCAACAATTTCTGTCCCAGAGGGGTATATCATGCTATAAATACAGAAAGCTAAAACTCGCTCGACTTGCATTATCCTTCAAATTACCCTTCACTCTTGTAACCTGTAAAGCGCCATTTTCATGCCTAACAAAACACTAAAGTCACATGATCGGAATAATAATTTCTGCCCCAGATGCGGTAATTCTGGACTAAGTCGGAAATCAAGTATTACAGATATATCATAATACTAAGTGAATTTGAAAAGTACAGAAGTATCATAATAAAGAATACTAAGTTTTGGTTCCACTTAAATTATACTGAGGTTTTATGAAGTTAACTTTTTTCGAGAAGACAATAAGCATTCTGAATAAATATATGAATTGTTGGAAACCCACAACAGATTAACTATCTTACTATCTCCATCAACTGAGGGACACTTAGTTTTTTTTTTAATATAATATAAGCTATCAAATCTAATACAATTTTGTCCATTCAGTCAGGCTTTATCTTCAACAAAGGTTGTTATTTAAATTTATAGCATATACAATGCAAGTAATAATAATTTTTTTACCCCCTACAAATGAAGTTTGGGGGTATATAGGTTTCAGTCTGTCTGAAATAACGTCTGCAACGCCTCCTATATTTCTTGCAGGATTCTCATCAATCTTTCTGGAGTGTTAGATCACTCTGTGGAGATGTGCATATTGTCAGGAATTCCTGTTTGGACATGAAATTTAAAAGATGGCTGTTTGGACTTGGGCATTTTTTTAACAAAACTTCGTTCCATGTGTTGTTGGCAACTCCTCCTACATTACTTGCATGACTCTCATGACACTTTATGGAGTTAGATCACATTATGGCGATGTGCATATTGTCAGGATTTTCTGTTTGGGCGAGGACTTTGAAAAATATAATGATTTGAACTTTGTGTAGGAGTAAAAACAGACATGTTTCTGCGGGGGGTATTGGTCCCTTTCAGGACAATGTTATATTATTTTCTTATGATGGTGTCAAAGTACCATGTTTTTCGACAACCTTCTCTTTAGCACAATTGCATAATGGCAGTGGACATTGTGTAGGAAGAATATTTTGTGCCTCTGGTCTCAAATATTGCTGCTCTTCTGTTCTGGTCATATAATATCCACTACCATTTCTACACTATTGTTTATACTGTACATTACATTCTTTTGAATACAGATTTTCATAGATATTAAATTCATGTACAGTAAAATATGTTTTTGTGTGACCTTTCAAGGGAACACTGAAGCAGGGTCGTATATGACAGGTGGTTACTTTAGTTTAGTTTAGTTCATATAAAAAGCATTGTAAAGGAAAATAAAACTTTTTAGTTCATATAAGACAAGTTACTGCTTAATACTGGTGGTCACTATAGAAACGTATATGATAATTTGAATATTTCAGATTATGTTAGGTGATAGTGGTCTAGGTAGTTTGTCATGACTATGATCACTAGCCTGTCAACACTGAGGTTGTGAGTTTGAATCTAACCTGTGGCAGGTGTGTTCGACTCCTATCTTTATTGACAAGGATTGCCAATTTTCCTACTGAAGGTCGGTGGTTCTCTCTGGGTACTCTGGCTCGAAATAGCAAAATGTGCTGAAGATGGCTTAAAATCCCAACTAAACAAAGAAATTATGTTAACACTACAAATTAATAAAAATAAAAATTAATACCAACAAAAATAAATACACTGTATTATGAACTTTTGTTTTTCAGCACAAAATATAGGGAAAGCACCAAGTACTATTAAAACGAATATTAAATCAGCAAGCAGTAGTCACCCTTACCAAAGACCTTGATATAAAGAGGGAGAGAAAATATGCATTTAAAAAAGGCAGGAAAGCTTATACTGATGAGTACTTATTTGTGAACCGTAAAATGGAGGTTAGATTCCTTGACAGAGATTGGATCTAAGTGTTGTTAGAAGTCAGAAGTAATAGCCATGAAAATTATAGCAAGATCCATCGTGAAAAGCAAAAACATTTTCAAGCTTTACAGCAATCATATGTTGTCACTTGTTTGAATAAAAGTAAAAAATTATTACATTAGTTTTCTATTATTTGAGATTTCTTTTTACTCCTTTGTTTGTCCAAGTTTTGCCACTGAAACACAACAATCCATAGAAGTTTGATCGATTGCCTTGTATCCTTTTATAGTTCTTTTTCCAAAACATGTTTATAGGCTTTTTACTTGACGTTTTTCATTAAGTCAACGGTAAACTTTGTTAAATTAAAAAACAAAATAGTAGTTGAAGCTATATGTTTAGCATTGATTAGCAGTTGACCATTAAAAGATACTTATCTTAACAAAGTATGTTTGAAATTTTAACAAGATATATTGAGCACATTGAAGTCGACACGCTTTTTAATTAGGGCCCCGCCATGGGCCATGGCGGCCGGCCTATAGTAATCAGTCTGTCCGTCCGTCTGTCCGTCAGCATTTCCTTTGTTGTATGATAATACAAGATTGCCTTCCCGGATTTTTATGATTTTTATACACAATATTGGACTTGAACAAAGGAAGTTCCCTTTCGGTTTTGAGGAAAATCGGACAACAATTTTTGGGAAAAACTTAGTTTTTATATGAAAAAATGCATATTTTGAGAATTAACCTTATGTCGTATGATAACTTCAGATTGCCTTCACAGATTTTTCTAAATTTTATACACAGTGTTGAACATGATCAGAGGAAGGTCTCTTTTGATTTTTAGGAAAATCGGACAACAATTTTTGGGAAAAACTTAGTTTTTATATGAAAAAATGCCTATTTTCAGAATTAACCTCATGTCGTATGATAACTTAAGATTGGCTTCACAAATTTTCATAAATTTTGTACACAGTGTTGGACATGATTAGAGGAAGGTCCCTTTTGATTTTGAGGAAAATTGGAAAACGATTTTTGGGGAAAAACTTGGTTTTTATATGGTAAAAGGCAAATTTTGAGAATTTAGCTTCATGCTTTTTGATAGATAAAATGAATGTTTGAAATCACACCTAGATTTTGAAGTGTTTTTGATTCCCATGAGTTCAATCACACAAGCCGGCAGGCCCTTACTGACATTGTCAGTATTCAAGTTTACCTGAAAATTGCTAATTTTGTGATTTTTCGTGCATATTTAATTTTTTTATGGACAAGGCGACATAACTCCAGAACAACATCCAACTTTAATAAGGTAACCGTTTAGAGGAGCTTAAGGAAATTTCAAACTTTGATCACAGATACAAAGAACTTGGCAATATTTTGTAACCATTTTTCACCATTTTAGTAACGATGATTTAAATTTTTTAGAATAATTATAAATATTTACACTGGAAACAATAAGAAAAAATGTTTTCCTGTACTTATTAATAGAGTTTCATTTATTTAAGTAGAAAGGCTACATGTTAAATTGTTAAAATTAATTTCACGTTTTTTTCCCAAATGCTAATCAATCTTGTTTTGATTTCCATGTATTATGTTAATCACATCCTGAGTGAAATTTGAACTACAATCTGAATTGTTTGTTTATAAGGAAGTAAATTGTTTTGAAACAGCTTGTGTGACCTTGACCCAATGATAAATTACAAAATTTTTATTTTTTAGTAAATAAAAATGGGTTTCATGCTATCGTTTATGATAGAAAGAGGTAAATAAGATTTATAAGACATGGAAAGTGGTCCTTCTCTATTGTGCTTCCAATGTACTTGTAATTACAAAAACCAGTGAAGTTGTATATCTGTCAAGAGTTCCCTTCATAACTTATGTTGTTGTTTTATCATATGTACTGTTATGTATTGTGTTTCCTTGACCCATATGCAAATAAAGTAGTGTTATGTAATATGGAAGTAAATTGTACCTCCATAGTACACGTGAGGGAGGGGGGGGGGCAGGAGGATTTGTTTTGGATGGGTTATTTATTTTTTAGCTCACCTGGCCATAGGCCATGTGAGCTATTGCCATCACTTGGCGTCCGTCGTCGTCGTCGTCTGTAAACTTTTTCAAACGTTAACTCGTCCTAAACTACTGGACCGACTTCAACCTAACTTTGCAGAATTGTTCTTTAGGGCATCTGGAAAATTTCTATCGTTTAAAATTTTTGAAATGTTGAAAAACATGGCTGTCGTTACTATAAATAGAACATAGGGGTAAATTGCTGTTTTTTGCTAATAACTCAAAAACCGTTACAGATATCGAAAATCTGACGGGGTAAAATTGATCAGCATGACAAGATCTACCTACCCTGAAATTTTGAAGGAAATTCCAAAACCCATTTAGGAGTTATTGCCCTTTTTTCACATTTTTGGCTTTTTTTTTATGTTATTATTTCAAAAATCTTCTTCTCTGAAACTACTATTCAAAATCATATGAAACTTGGTAAGATTGTTGCTTAGGGTACCCTGCATAGAACTGATGTGGGGATTTTTGATTCGTCGAAAAACATGGCCGCTGTTACTAAAAATAGAACATAGGGGTAAATTGCTGTTTTTTGCTAATAACTCAAAAACCGTTACAGATATCGAAAATCTGACATGGGTAAATTTGATCAGCATGACAAGATCTACCTACCCTGAAATTTTGAAGGAAATTCCAAAACCCATTTAGGAGTTATTGTCCTTTTTTCGTCAAATTTTCATAATTGAACATTTTTCGTCATTTATCTCCAAAACTATTTGAGATAGAAGTGAAATGTAAATTTGAAAAATGTTTGCCATGTTGAGATCTACATACCCTGAAATTTTAAAGGAAATCCCAAAACCCATTTAGGAGTTATTGCCCTTTTTTGTCAAATTTTTAAAATTTTAACATTTTTGCATTTATCTCCAAAACTATTTGAGATAGAAGTGAAATGTAAATTGAAAAATGTTTGCCATGTTGAGATCTACCTACCCTGAAATTTTGAAGGGAATCCCAAATTCTATTTAGGAGTTATTGGTTTGTGTAATTTGAGGTCGGGTTCTGTTACATTTATTTAAGGTTCACCCTTATTCCTGGTCAATTTTGTCAACTTCCTGCCAGGACTACCACCATCAGGGAACATATTTTAACATTAAACCTTATGAAAAATAAATCTTCAACAAATTTTCCCTGAACAATTGAACCAATTGCAACAAACTTGGTCAAATAGTTGATTAATTGTCCAATGAAAACCAGACTAAAGGTGAGCGATACAGGCTCTGGTGAGCCTCTTGTTGCAGTACATAACAAGAACACCCGATTAATTTCCAAATTTACAATAATAAATTACTGTTTATTCAGAATGTATTGTATTTGTTTATAAGTTAAGAGGAAATATTGTAATATTAATGAAATATAACTAGCAAAAGTCAAGATGCCAGTTTTAATTATTATGTACATTAATCTATCCAGACTTTTTAGCTCATCTGGCCCAAAGGGCCATAAGAGCTTATGCCATCACTTGGCGTCCATCATTGTCATCCGTCATCGTAAACTATTTCAAGGATCTTCTCCTCAGAAACTACTGTGCCAGATACTTCAAAACTTTAACATAATGTTCCTTAGGATATCAAGTTTATAAATTATATCCGAGGTTCTGATCCATAATCAAACATGGCCACCATTGCTTAAAATAGAACATAGGGGTAAACTGTAGTTTTTGTCTTATATCTCAAAAACTAAAGCATCGGGTAAAAATATTCATCAGGTCAAGATCTACCTGCCATGAAATTTTCTGACAAATCGGTCAACCCTTTGTTGGGTTATTGCCCCTGAATTGATAATTTTAAGGAAATTTTGCAGTTTGAGGTTATTATCTTGAATATTATTATAGATAAAGACAAACTGTAAACAGCAAAAATGATCAACAAAGTAAGGTCTACAAATAAGTCAACATGACCAAAATCATTGATTGACCCCTTATAGGAGTTTTTGCCCTTTAAAGACAGCATACGGTGTGTACTTTCCTTTGAAGATCTTTTCTTCTGAAACCACTAAGCCAGTTGGGACCAAACTTTGGTGGAATAGTCCTTGGGTGGCCCCCTTCCAAAATTATGTCTGACATCCCCAACTTCCAACCGACATGGCTGCTATAACTAAAAATAGGATAAAGGGGTTCCATTTCAAAAATCTTCTTCTATGAAACTACAAGGCCAATTGGAACCAAACTTGGCAGTAATGGTCCTTAGGAGGTTCTCTTTCAGAATTATGTCCGATGAGCCTAACTTAGTTTAACATAGGACCCTATGGGAAATTCACTCGAAAATCTTCTTGTCTGAAACCACTAAGCCATTTAGAACTAGACTTGGTAGCAATGGTCCTTAGATGGTCCTATTTCAGAATTTCGTCCGATGACCCAGACTATCAACCAAGGTGGCCGCCACAACCGAACTTACTTTAACATAAGGCCCTATGAAAAAATTCATTGAAAAATCTTCTTGTCTGAAACAACTTACATATTGGAACCAGACTTGGCAGCAATGGTCCTTAGGATGCCTCTTTCAGAAATATGTCTAATTTCGTGGACTGTGAACCAAGATGGCCGCAGCTGAACTTAGTTTATCATAGGACCCTATGGGAAATTCACTCAAAAATGTTCTCGTCTGAAACTACTCATCCAATTGGAACTTAAGTTGGCAGCAGTGGTCCTTAGAGGATCCTCTTTCAGAATTGTGTCCGATCACCTGGATTGTCACAGCCGAACATAGTTAAATATTGGATCCTATGGGAAAATTCATTTAAAAATCTTATTTTCTGAAACCAATTAGCCAGTTGGAACAAAACTTAGCGGTTATGGTCCTTAGATCGTTCTCTTTTAGAAATGTTTCCATTGACCTGGACTGTCAACTAAGATCACTGTCATTTCTGAACTTTGTTTAACATAGAACCCTATAGAAAAATCAGCCAAATTGACTGCAACACTTAAATTTTTAGTCCTGCTCAAGTCCAGGTGAGCGATACAGGCTCTTGAGAGCCTCTTGTTTGGAAAATAAAGACAGGTTATTGATTTTCTGCACTGTTGAAGCATGATTTTTCGTTTTCAGTAAAACAAGGGACTGATTATTTATTTTAACAATTATATTTATAATATTTGAAATTACACAATTTTTAAATTCATGTTTTTATTCTTAAATAAATAACATAGTCAAGGTTGTATCTGTTCGGAATTTTGGCTGTTCCACCTTGCAGTCTCAGTCCCTGTCCAACACTGTGGTATTCTTTAAGACCATCATAAAGATACCATTTGTTGTTGTGTTTGATGCTAGCATAAAAATGGCCACCATTGCCATAAATCTGTGCACCAAGTTCATAACTGCAAAATCAAGAAACTGAATTATAGGTGCAAATAGAAATATGCAATGTTTATAATGCATGCTTGTACATTCATGTTGTATTGTGTATTGCTCTGTTTAAAGTAAAGGAGAAAGGGAAATGGAATGCAGATATATATTTCTGAAGTTTAAGTTAAATGTACCAGTATGTTGCATATATATTTATATACATATATTAAATGAAAAGGGGGTTTTACTTTGGGGTATACCAGTATAATAAGTTTATACTTACATCTTATAAATTCGATGAGATGAAATACATTATGTACCATTTAATCGAAATTAATCATCCTCTGGAAGTGAATCTTCTGAATTCAAAACTGCATATATTGCATACGTACAAAAAACAATATAGGTTAAAATGGGAAAAGGTATTAAAGTGAGGTAAATGTTCATGAGACAATATACCTCAAGTGAAATGAAACCCATTTTCAGACATTTCAAAAACATTAATATTTATATATGGTGTAGTTTATATATTATTAAAAGATTTGGAAAGTTTTTCCCGAAAAAAAATTGAAAGAAGACGAATTTTGGTAGAATCTGGTGCCATCTCATGCTTTAGAACATGCATTTATAAAATGGTTTAAAAGACCTGCCGAGTTATTTATTTTCAATACATTGTAGGTCAGGCTATTTATTTTCAAACTACCACAGAACAAACCATTCATTTTTGTTATTATCAAGGCTGAGTTATTTATTTTCAAAATCCACCTGCCCTCCCGCCCGCCCCCCCCCCCCCCCCCCCCCCCCCCCCAGAATATCAAATGGTCGTCCTCTTAGATATACTCAATACTTGGTTATATATGGAGTCCTGATTGTTTTGGAGTGATTATTTTTTGACCAACAGATAATTATGATCATCGTATTTCCCCATGCCTATATCGACCCGCCGAGGCCTTCACAATTTCCCGTATTTTGGCACTGTGACGTCGTAAAGAGTTGACCCGACCCTAATATGAGCTGACCCGAATATATCAGCGACTTCATAATGTTTGACCCAACGTTGACCAGAATATATCAGGAAAACATCCGGTTATAGGCAGATGGCCATTGAAAAGTAAGAAATTCCATTAAGATTGCTAGTTAACAATACGATAAATTTATCATCAAGTTTTCTTCAAACAAATATTGTAAAATATAGGCCGCTCGACACAATATGAAGCTTTTTAGCTCGTTCGCTACTCTCGTCGAAAAAGCTTCACATTGTGTCTCGCGGCTGATATTTTACGATATACGTTTGCAGAAAACCTGATAATATGTACATATACATATATACACATCTTAACTTTACCTTTCCTAGTATTCTGATCGGGCGATAGTTTTTTTAAAATCATTAGGTTACTTCTTTTTGAAGAAAGGAGTAACATTGGCATATTTCCAGTTGCCTAGATATTTACCATGTGTCACTGATAAGGTAAACAGTCTATGGACATTTAAAGTCATAGAAGCTTCCTAAAGTTGACGGGGACTTAGACAGTCAGGTCCATATGACAAGGATTCTAAACAGTAATTCTCTAACTGTATTAAACATTGTTATAAATGTATTCAGTAATAAATAGTATTATGGTAGAAGTGTCGATTTGGCTACTGTACTTAGATTTTTTTTATTCAATCGGAAGTTGAAAACTTCAACTTTCGGTCTTGCGCTAAGACATGAATGTGGGTCCCTTCGCCCCAATGTACGCGTTTTCGCCCCTGGATCCGTTCAAGGCCTTTGTTAAGATATTTTGTTAAATAATTTTGGGAGCTCATCAGGTAACACCTGCCTCATATTAACAATATGACTAAGTCCGTCATTTGGTCAAGCCATTTCCGGTCTAATAAAAGGGGTCGAATAAACTTTAGTCGTATTAGGTCAATGACCTTATTAAGTCTATTGGTACTTGTTTAAATGAAGAGCGCGAGGAGCGTAGCGAATGTACCAGATTACATCGTGGCGTTTCCCGCGTTTTCACTGCAGTTGAATTTCAACTTCAAACGTAATTTTAAGGCATTTTACGTATCTAAAGGGGATTGCAGGATAAAGAAAATACAAAATCATTGTCGGAAAATATAAAATTTATTTGGGCTCGCTGCGAAACATGGGGAAAAGACTCGTTAAAGCTCGCCTTTTCTCATGTTTCTAAAGCTCGCCCAAGTAAATTTTATATTTTCCGATATGACTTGCTTCAGCCAGTATGGAAAACCTTGCGCAATTATACCTTTATTGGTTATAACCAGTCAAATATCATCCTTGTGTTTTGACTGATGTTATTTTATTGATTGTATTTTTCTAGTAGCGTTCTGTGATATTGTAAAATGTTTCGTAAGATTTTGTCTTATTTTTATTTTATTGTTTATACTGTCATTAATATTTTATTTGTAAATAGTCAATTAGTTTTAATTGTGTTCAAATTTTAATCAGCTCCATTTAAATTAGTTCTCGCCGTGATATTGTCTGAAATATCGCCAGCTCGCGTAAAACAATATTCAATCAATCAATCAATCCTTTATTGACTATAATCAGTCCAATATGTCATGTTGACTAGTCAATACGGCATATTGGACTGGTATGTGTCGTATTGGCGTACTTTGACATTTTGTATTGTATATAAATTGACAGTTTTTATCATATTTAGGCTTATAATCTCCGGAGAGAGCTATTATGATAGAAGTGTCGATTTGGCTACTGTACTTTTTTTTTATTCAATCGGAATTTGAAACCAACTTCCGGTCTTGCGCTAAGACACGAATGTGGGTCAGTTCGCCCCAATGTACGTATTTTCGCCCCTGGATCCGTTCAAAGCCTTTGTTAGACTTGCTACATGTCCCTTCCTTATTATTTTTTCTTCAATTTTGCCCCTTTAACAATTTTACTGCTATAACTAGGAGACTAACATTATACTGACATCTGCAGAGGAAGGGCAATCAGTATACTGGCAGTTATCAGTAAACATATAAATTAGTAAGAAAGAAATAAAAGAAAGGGAATTGTAGCAAGTCTAAGCCTTTGTTATAATATTTTGTTAAATAATTTTTCATGGGAAATATGGATACACATTTCCTGATATACCCGTCTTAAAAAACTGAGGGAGCTCATCAGGTAACACCGGCCTCATATTATTCTATAGTTAGGAAGTGGTGAGCTGTCAATAGCACTTTTCAGAAACTCATTTCCGGTATCACGTTTCTGACTCTAAAATTATATTTGAAGCAAGTTATTTCCCTTGCTTCAAATTATAATTTTGAGTCAGATTCGTGATACCGGAAATGAGTTTCTGAAAAGGGCTATAGGGACATAAAACGACTTAAATGTATAAAATACAAAAGCAAAAAAAAAAAAAAAACAAATACAAAATCGTACTGAAAAAACAACAACCAAACTGAAAAGTTAAAAATTATGAGTCCGTACATATAAAATGTAAACAAAAAGAAAATTCATTTGACGTGGCGTCGAACAGTAAACGATAGCAGTGATAATCTTGAACAATTGGAGAGAGTAAGTAATCAATGACCACAGAAATAGTTGTTAAAAATATCTCCGCATTCTGTTTATTTTCACATATCGTCTACAAATTGTAAAAAGGGGGGGGGGGGGGGGTAACTCGATTGTCATTGGAGCCACAATTCATCAAGATTTTAATTAAATTCCCATATTGTCATTACCATGCAAATTCAACTTTTTTAACCTCAAGCATTAAAACTCCCTAAAAATATTACTAATAATTTTTTACTCATATTTATAAAACGTGTACCTCTGAAAAAATTAAAACAAAATTTCAAAACCTTCAAAATAGCAAATATTGACATAAAAATGGTAATAATAGTAAGAGATAGGCCTATAATTTATATACGTTCTTGAAAATCTTCAGAATGCCTTCTGCACGTATCTTTGGGAAGGATAGATGAAATCAAGATGAATGGAAATATTTCGTGTTTTATAATAGTCGTCATAGTCATGTGACTAGATCTGCTGACACCTTCGGTACTTTTCCATTCTATTAATACATTAATCTAGAATGTTCCGAAAACGCGACTATAAATCATTGACCTGCATTTATTCAATACTAAATTGTTCTGCGACTTTACAGCGGAAACATGTAAGTTTGTTTAAATAAAATCATATGGCTGTTTTTATTTTGATTGAAACGAAGTAAGAATATTGTGAATATATTTATTTCAAATTACGGTTTGGGAAAACATTTTTCTGCATATGCGATTGAAATGTAGGTATGCTGCAGTATTTTTCGTTGGAGTTTAAAGATAATTTATGATGGATTAGAACATTATTTTCGCGTTCAATATTAGGCGCTGCCTATATCTTAAACACTAGACTTGCTTTTATTTCTTTCTTACTAATTTATATGTTTACTGATAACTGCCAATATACTGATTGCCCATGGAGAAAGGCTTCCTCTGCAGATGTCAGTATAATGTTAATCTCCTAGTTATAGCAGTAAAATTGTTAAAGGGGCAAAATTGAAAAAAAAATAATAAGGAAGGGACATGTAGCAAGTCTACTTAAACACCAAACACATTTTTACCCCCCCCCCCCCCCCCCAAATATGCAAAAACGACATAAACATTGTAAAAAATAGTTAGAGCCATTCTATATATACATGCATGAATTGTATCTTTTGGATAGACTGATTCCAAAAAATAGATGAAATTAAGATGATCTACAAAAAAGAATTATTACATAAATGCGTTTCGACTAGAACATGCTCAGACCTTCAGTACTTTTCCGTTCTATTAATACATAAATCTGGAATGTTCCGAAAAGCCGGCTATAAATATAAATGTCACTGACCTGCGTAAATTGTTAAAGCGGTATCATTACATGTAAGTACTATACCTAAAGCGTATGTTAAAATACATGTAAACAATAACTGTGATGGCTGTAATATTTTATTTCATGAAGTTAGAAATGACTGATACTGGAAACATATTCATTTCAAATGTTGGTTTGGAAAAATTTGTTTTTGCATACTGTGATTGAACTAATTATATTAATCCTATTAATCCCTTTTGGGATTCTGTATTTTACTGGATTGTCACCCACCGAACCAATAAGAACCAGTAATAGTAACACGGGCAAACACATGTACATGTACAAACAAAAAATGTGCGATTTTTTTTTTTTTTTTGGGGGGGGGGGGGGGTTGCAACACAGTTATATATTTAAATTTTAATTTATAGATCAAGAATTCTTGAATGCTAGACTATAAATTACTACCGTATATGAAGAAATGTATATTGGTTGGCGTAGAATTAGAGATAAATTCATAATCTCAAAATTTAAGACCATATTAAATAATAGATGATGTCTATTCTACTTACTAGTACACTTTGTCAAATTGATCTTTAGTTCATTGGATTTTTGCCGCTCCGATTTTTGGACGATATACATTTTAAGAAAAATGTTTTTTACCGCTTCATTTTGCAAAAATTCTGAAAATTCATCCCATTTTTTTTTTATTTTTCAATAAATTAAAAAATAAAAATTGTTCAGCCTCACCTAAGATTTTGTAAAAATTGGAATTTTTTCCCAGTATTTTTTGCAATATTTTATTTTATAAAATATGTATCGCACGTAAATTTTATCTCGAAAACAATCCCTCAAGAAAAAAATTAAAATTAAAATTTCGCCCGCTCGCACCTATTTTGCCATCCAAAAATCCAAAGAACGAAAAATTAATTTGGTATGGCCTAAAATCCAGCCACATTGACCATGATTTTTTCTCTTTTATATGTCTGGAACCGTGAATAACGGCTTGCTGCACATACCAACGCGGTTGAACATACACTTGTTCCTTATTCAAAATATGTCATGTGACTATAAATAGTATAAATATCGAACGTATATCAACGTTTAACCAGTTTACTTCCTAATTACGATGTGAGTACTTGGTTTATATTTTTGTTAAAAACATGATTGAATTTGCTCTGTTAATTTCTTATTTGTATGTTTAGTTATTTTTTTTATTCTTCTTACTTTTGTAAAATCAACATTCGTTATTATAAAGTGCATGATCTGTGATTGCGCAATAATTAAGAAATACGATTATGAAAAAAGGAGGGAAAAACTAAAGTTATTTTTATATATTTTTGTTACACGTAGATAATATTATAGCTTAGTCTTATCCTTTTTAAAAAATAATACTTTAGTCATCAATATAAAAAAATGAATCCTAGAAGAATTATTTACAAAGGAGTGTATATTATGTGAATAGAGAAATATGAAAAATACCCCCCCCCCCCCCCCAAGGGATTGATCGATATGTTCTATTTAATTTCAGGTCAAATTGACATATTTGTTTGACATTTATTTTTACATCTTACTATACAAACTTTTCTTGCTTAAATTAGAAATGTGTGATTTTATAAAAATAGCTTATTTAAAAACAGTGGTAGTCGAGACAAGTTGTCGACCCAGTAGTACGAGGGTTCGACAGTAAAGAGGCCCGATGGTCCAAAGGTCTAACAGTCAAACCCAGTAGTTCGAAGTTTTGAAAGTCGGCTATTAAAAGCTGCCCTACAAAAAGGGATATCTCCCCTATGTTGATCTTATCTGAACGATCCTGATTAAACCACCTTTTTCCAGATATATATATATATATATATATATATATATATATATATATATATATTTACTACATGTTATGCAATGTACATAGGATTTAACGTCTTCGTGAGCTGAAATGAATAGAATTTTTTTTAGAAAAGAAACAACGTACAAGTCTTTTTTTTATTTTCCGAAAAGAATACATTTTAGTTAAAGAAACTGTTATACAAGTGGGAAACGAACTAGTGATGGCAATACCTATAGCAGGTGGGGGAAAGGGGGAAGGTACGGACATCGAGATCCATGGAAATACAGTGACAGAAATGGAAGAGAATCAGACAGATGTTTCAAATGAAACGAAGAGAAGATATTTTACAGAAAAAGAAAAGCAAAACGATGTCATAAAAATTACGAATTTCCATATAAGAGATAGGAAGGATGAACATCATGAAGACAAAGCAGGGGAAACTTCAACCAGAGAAGAGGTCAAAGATTCAGATTCCGCTTCAACCAAGGAAAATGACAAGATCAATTTACACGATGAAAAGTGTGTAAGATCTTCACATCATATTTCACCAAAAGAAGAAATTAAAATCAAAGCTGATTTGAATGGAAAAATGCCAAGATTCTTTGTTGTTCTAACTGTTATGATGTGTATTCTTGCGAACATAAGAACTTGGACAAATAATAAACTGAAAACCAGAGACAAGCATTATAGTAAACAATATGTGACCAATCACAATACGAAAAAGAAGACCTATTTAGAAATGGCCGAACTTTGTAAAAGTTTTACAAAGAAGGAAAACTGGATATGTGACATGGTGAAAACCTTTCGTTTTGTTCCGAAAACTGTTGTTCAAATATTTATGCTAAATCCTGATGAATATAATAAGTACATTGAAGAAAAGAAGAATCTTAGATCCTCAATGAAGGATGCTATGCAGTTTGAATGGTGTAGGCTGGCAAGTTTTGCAAATTACCCTCAAAATGGCCTCTCTGTGATTCGTCTGGCAGAGGCAGGTTTTCACTATCAAGGAAATGGAGATGAGGTTGTCTGCTATTTTTGCGGAATTAAGCATAACAACTGGCAAAAAACAGACAACCCTAAAATAATCCATAACCAGCAGTCACCGAATTGTCCATTCGTTCTTAAGAATTTAAAGAAAGCAGATGAAAGTACTTCGTCAGACAATCAATCCACACGAGCATGTGGATACCATGAGGAACCCACTGGAGCATGTGGGTACCAGACAGACATAAAAAATATTCCAACCTCAAGTCATCTATCAGATAGCAGGAAAAGCCCAAATCGTCCAGACATTCCTGTTGAAGAACACAGACAGGACAATAATGAAACAAATGAAGAATTGGAAATGTCTAGAAATAAACAGACAAATCCACAGACTAAAGGAGTCTCAAACAATGCATCACAACCGGGAGAAAATTGTTTGTCTCATGAAGGAAGACCAACCATTGAATTCGGCAGTTTTTCAACAAATAACACAACAGGTCTGATACGTATACCAGAAAACAATAATCCAAGGTCATCTGTTTCTCAGAATACTTCAGTCACATCCTCGAATAACAGACAAAGCTCCTCAACAGCTTCAAATGTACCGACCAACACATTCTCATCGGCTGCTAACGTGGAAGCCATGAGCATGGGTGTCTGTACTGAAAAACCAAAATACCCCAGATATGCAGTAAGGGCAACAAGGTTGGCATCGTTTGCCAACTGGCCATCATATCTTGCACAGACAGCAGAGGAACTTTCTGTTGCAGGGTTCTTCTATACTGGTAAATATTTATTTTGAATAAATACTGTTGTTGATACAATGTGTTTTTGTTTATATAAAAAGCAACCGCAATATATATAAAACGGGTGTCCTTTCTTAAATATGCGTGTAAAAGACTGACACCCAATTTGTTTTAAATTGCAGCGTTATGTATACAGATCTGTTTACTTATATACTAGTTGTCATAGAATTCATTGCAGCAAGGCAAGACTAACTAGTATCTGAAAATTTGAATACATATTGCAAGTTAATACAGTAATACTATGTCTCCATACACAAGAGTTGTCAATGTATGTGGTTACATGCAATAATTAGAAATCTATGAATAAACCTACCTTGCAAATTTGGTGTCAAATTTTATTTAATTAGAATACATAGCAAATTAATCTCTGGGAATAAAGGTAATAATTTTCGTTTAAAAACACATTTCCGTATGGTCTGGAAAACTTGACATTTTGTGCAATAAATTTTGTTTATACAATTTTTACTAGTATCAGAGTAGTTTGGTAATAATAATAATTTACTATCATATAAATGATATAAAATAGTCTTTTCTTTTGATAATAAATAATTTCTTGCTTTTTCCAGGAAATGCAATAAAATTTGAAAGGCAGAGAAAAACACTATATATGTTATTTAGAAGAAAAGATAAAAGGTAAGAAAAGATCGGTTCGCGAAACTCTGCCTTTCCTGAATTTGGACGACTGATTTTTGACAATTCATATTAATGTAAATTCCAGGTACAGAAGACCATTGTCGATGTTTCTACTGTGGAGGTGGTCTCCGTCGATGGGAAGATGGTGATCTGCCATGGACTGAGCACGCACGTTGGTACCCGAAATGTCCCTTTGTAAGACAATGCAAGGGAGATAAGTTTGTGGAGGATGTTAAACAGGGAAAAGACCCAGAGAGAAACAATACTGTAAGTAGAACAGTTTTAAAATAAACTGATTTTTTTTTGTTATAGTGGAATTTATTGTAAAATATTTCAAGCCTTATCTTATGTCACAGGCACTTGTTTCTATCAATGGGAAGGTCGACTATCAATGGGAAGGTCGACTATCCACGTTGATAGTCGACCTTCCCATTGATAGAAACAAGTGCCTGTGTCTTATGTGCTTTATATATGAACAAATAAACGAATTTGATACCTAGCAATATGTTTTTGAAATTTTGAATACATTTGAATAACTAAGAAGTGGATTAAAATATGGTTATAATAAAGACTGTTGAAATGAAATAGACAGAGCTTAAATGTATATATTAACTATTTTCACAGAAAAACCACGAGGAAAAACCAAAATTAAATGGGTACGCAAATAGTCCAGCAGTACAAGCTATTTTGGAATTTGGTTTACAACCAGAGATAATAAAAAGAGCCTATACCAGTTTATCCCAGTCTGGAATAGAAGGTTAGTTAAATACTAGACATTGAACCCACGCGAGCGCGGGAAAATAAGCATTTTTTGTGGTGGCCATATTGACTTTAAAAAGTTTTTGCGGCCATGGCATTCGTGGAAGAGGAACTTAATGTGGATGTTGTGGCAGGCTTCCTATAAACTTTCCTGTCAAGTAGGTGGTATCAACTGATAGTTTCATGACTATATATGCTGTAGTATTCCACAAATGGATGTTAATGCAAACTTTAACCAAAGTCAATGAAGCGTGAAATGTAGGTCAACGTGACCTAATTGTCATATGGTTGTTCGTTACTACCGAAGATGTATCCACTGATGACGTAGACTGTATGTCACGTAGAATTACTAAAATGGACCTTAAGGTTCCATCATAGTCAAAATCTATGACGAAAATACAACCACATAAATTGTCAATATGTTTATGTTACAATTAATTCTGAACTGGAACTTGATGAAAAGCTTTCATTAAATACACATTTCATAATGCATTACCTTTTTCATTCAGAATAAATATGAAAAAGAATATGAATAAACATTTCCTTAGTGACGGATGAATTTTTCAAAAGATGCCGTGAGTCAAGTAGAGCATATTTTTGGAAAATAATTGTTCCAATTGTTCATTGTCATCATGGGCAGGGCAAGCGAGGCTTAATTTCACAAATAAATCCAATAGACGATAAAAGCATTTTTAGTGTGTGGCTGAGTGTGCTGTCCACGTTTATAAAGATGTCCGAGATAAATTTCGTCATTAATGATAAAGATAACCATTTGTTAAAAATATTTTTATGTAGGGCTTACAGGGAATTGTACGGTAGAGATATATTTAGACAGGTCACATGATGAATAATGTAAAAATGGATAATGGCTGGTTTTATCACTTTGTGCAAAGTAAACATCCGAGCAATCCAAAAAACTACTAAGTTAGGAATCCTCTGAACTTTGCCTTACTTCTTCATAATCTTCAAAGTTCATAATGTTTATAGTTAGGAGAAATTGCGTTATTGTAGAAAAAACAATCCTGAATACATGAAGCGGAAACATCCCACTCGAAGGAGTATGGAAGGGAATTACCGCCATAATGATAACGATATATTCTTGTTGTATTATTACTATTCTTATTCCTATTATTGTAATTGTTAACTGTATTATGCTAAGTGTTATTTTCTAATTTCATAAACATCTAATCTCTATTTTATATATTATTAAATTTCTAAATTGTTACAGGTCCGATTTAATTTTTTATGGTAACTTTTATAATTTCATGCATAAATTTTTAATTTTTATTTTCTAAAATTATACTTTTAAATTTTACATCATCAAGTCCTGAAATGAATAACTTCCATAAACAAATATATGAATAAGAATTTAGAACTTAGACGAATAGCAATCGGCATTTTGGAATTTAGAACTTAGACGAATAGCAATCGGCATTTTGAAAGTTAGAACTTAGACGAATGCGAGTTAGCATAATTTAATGTCACATTATGACGATCAGTGGCGCTGTCGTCTGATGAATCTCCCCCATCACGTGACCTTGTTTACGTAGAACGATATATGAGGGTCCTAAAGAGGGGGTATGAGAAAGGACAACGTGAAATAAAACATCTTCGCTGAAACCTAATCACGAATAATAAGCAACGTTCTGAGGAAAAGAAAGGGGACATATACATTGTTTTAGATAATATTCACTTCTTAATTACACTGAATAATGATGGTACTAAATATTGATATAATTTACATATGTATTTCTAAAATTAACGTATATCAAAATTTTCCGTATCTTCAATACCGTAACACGTAAAATAAGGAATCACGGCCAATAAAAAGAACTGGAAACGCACAAAGACCGAAAACACGAGAAATAAAATGGGGGAAAACGCCCGCGATTCGTTATTTTACGTGTTACGGTATTGAAGATACGGGAAATTCTGATATAGGCTAATCAGTTCCATCAATATTCAATTTAATAAAGAAGTGAATATTAAAAAAAAAAATTGTATATGTCCGTTTTCTTTTCCTTAGAACGTTGCTTATTATTCGTGATTCGATTTCAGCGAAAATGTTTTTATTTCACGTTGTTCGTTCTCATACCCCCTCTTTAAGACCCTCAGCTATCGTTCTAGTTGTCGTAAACAAGGTCACATGATGAGGGAGATTCATTGTACAGACGACAGCGCCACTGATCGTCATAATGTGACATTAAATTATGCCAACTCAATTATGCTAACTCGCATTCGTCTAAATTCCAATTCGTAAGTTCTAAATTCCAATATGCTGATTGCTATTCGTCTAAGTTCTAAGTTCTAAATTCTAATTCGTGTATTTTTTATGGAAACGGGATATTTGATCTTTTTCATTTCAGGATTTGACAAGCTTGAGGTTGTAAAGTTTAAAAGTATAATTTTGGAAAATAAAATTTAAAAATTTATGCATGAAAGTAGAAAAGTTACAATAAAAAATTAATAATCGGCCTGTAACAATTTAGAAATTTAATAATATAAAATAGAAATTAGATGTTTATGAAATTAGAAAATAAGATTTATCATAATACAGCTGACAATTACAATAATAGGAATAAGAATAGTAATAATACAACAAGAATATATCGTTATCATTATGGCGGTAATTCCCTTCCATAAAGGAGAATGTTTTTAATTTGTTTTATTCTTCTTTCGTAATTTCAAACAAAAATACATTTAAAATATGTGCATAATTGTTTATTTAAATGAATGTGTTAAAATGATGCATTCGAGAACCTTCTAAGGGATTTGTTGGGAGAATTCATACTGGAAAAGTCCATGCAGATTCCATTTGCACATAAACAAAACTGCAGTTTAAATTTATAAATGCAGATTGTCAAATCCGATAATAATCTTTATAATCTGAACCATACATCGTTTATTTTGAACCACGCGTTTTGCCGCCTATTCGGCTAATTCGTAGATATACATGTAGCATCATGGTTTGTAAATGCTTTGGCATTCGTTTGCCCTTGAAAAAACTGTTAAATTGAAAATGTTGAAATGTTTCATGATTCCATAAACCTGATTCTTAATTTTATTTATTGATTTTCTCAACTTATCATCAACTTGAATATTGATCTAGAATGTTCGAGGAAAATCTCATTGTCACAAGTAGAATGAAATTGGGCTCATGCGTTCTGGTAAGGTTAGAATATCGTTTGTCCATGGCACCTGCACATCGAAGCAAGTGAAAACTCCGGTGGTGGTGTTTTCATTCTAGTAAAGGAGAATATCTAGTGTTTGGGGGATAAACGTATATTTACATACACATTGACATGTACATTTTAATTCCATGTAATACGCAATCGTATTTTTAAATCAAGATTTGGAGCCTGTATTTTTCTCCAATCCTTAAAAGTCAAACAGAAAGGGGTTCTCTGTCAGATGCTTTAAGCCTCTATTACTCTATAGATTGGTATATTTCTAGTTCTTCATTCGATATCTTTATTTCAGACATAACTGCAAGTACACTGTTAGAAAAGATTTACGAAATAGAAGAAAGTGGAAATCAAATAAAATCAGAAGAAAGTGGAGATCAAATAAAATCTCCAGACGGTGATAACACGAAACCATGTTCAGCAACAGCAGAACAAAAGCAAAAAGACGAAGGTGAAGCTAATGCTGATCCTGAACTTGAACGTAAGTCCACCATACTGAAAACAGATTGGCACTAAATTTTTGGCATTGGTTTAACCATCAATTGATTTATTTTCACAAATATAATCTTATCATAGTCAAAATGTAAAAAACAAATTACCCAACAAAAATGCAATAAACGTAATTTATAATTGTAAATGGTCATAAAATATTAAATTTTCATGACAACAATTACAAAATATAATCAAATATTATGAACAATAAAATGTTTGAACATGTAATAGGTGTCAGATTAATGTTTATTTATGAAATAGTGTTTTTCCCAATAGTTCACATGTACCTGACATTTCCATTATAATTAGGATAATTTTAGTCCATGAAGAATTCGATTATTGATAAGGATTATTTAGAATCATAGTATAATTTATTTTAATGTTTTTTAATCTTATCTTAGTATCTGTTGCAAGTCTAGAGGAAGAGAATAGAAACCTGAAAGAACTTCAGACCTGTAAAATATGTCTTGATGATCCAATAGCCATAGTGTTCCTCCCGTGTGGACATATGGCATCATGTGTCAACTGTGCTCCAGCTCTGAGAAGATGTCCTATCTGTAGAACATTCATCAAGGGAACTGTCAAAGCTATAATGTGTTAAAATGCTTTACCGAAAGGTATATATCATTGATCCAACTACTAAATGGACTGTTAATGTTATAATTTTCTGAAATAGCTTACTGAACCGTTTTGCGATAAAACAATTCAAGAAAACTGATGAAGCTGTTATGTGCTGAAATACCAAAAGTGACAATGTCTTTAGAATTTTTATCAAAAATACTGTTAATGATATAATTTGCAGAATTGCCTGTTGAACTCAATAATCAGTAAGGTTACTCTTAAAGCTTTTCAAAAATGCATTTAGATATCCTACTGAACTGCATCAACACCAGAAATGCTAGAAGTTAAAACCTGCTAAAAGACACTATTTAGCAGTATCCTTGTGTAGAGCTTAATCAAGGAAACGTTAAAACTTTAACTAGGTAAAAGATCTCTAGAATAGTAATTTTAATAAACCGATTTAGGGTTGTTTTACATTCAGAATAACCTGCATTGTTTTTGGGTAGTTTATCCATTGTAATTTATTTATTACTATGCAGTATTTTATTGATTGTTGAAATATCATCATATACTAGTCCCTTTACCTCATTAACTTTCATTTTTATGATTATATTATTGTTATTACATGCGATTTTTTATGGCTTTATACATGTATAAATGTTGTTGTTATATTCTTTAACATGTTATATACTTATTTTAAGTTGGTAAATGCTCAGTCATGTTTTGGAATACCCAAAATTATTTTCTAATTGTTACATTTGTTATTCTTTTTCTGTAGATATTTGCATGTTACACATAGTTATATGTTCATCTTTACACATAGTTATATATTATATTTTTTTATACAAACCTAATTTTCATGTGTTTTCACTACTGTTGTAATTACTTTTTAATAAAACGCATTTCAAGCTACAAAAAGTTATGAATCCTAAGGGAAAAGTCGAATCTGTTTTTATTTTTAAAATTTGATGAATTCCAGTTATGACGCAGTGTATAGAGACTTTAACAAGTTAATATGCATAATCGACAGCTGTCAAAACCAAAAACTGAAAACAGCACAAAGTGGTGTAGAGCAGATTGAAGTTGTAAAATCAACAAAACAACTTTCAAAGAACAGAGCTATTATAGAAGATACTCCTTACCTCCTCCAATTTTTTGTTAAAGATAATCATGTATTGAAATTTGTTGAATCCCACAACATAACTTTAAAAATACGTTTTTATTGAAAACTGTAACAGTTGATTGATATGCCTCTTGACTTTTTAAAATTCTGACTAGTGTGTCCATGTAAGTTTAATAACATCTTGTTTTTCGACTTTAACGTGGGTTGGTGCCATACATTTGTTACGCGTGACAACAACTAAATAAATATGTTGTTGATATTTTATTATCGAAATTATACTTTTTCCAAATTTCAGAAGTATTTTTTACTTACATTTAGCGATACCCAAACCATAAAGTAGATTCGAATGAATTATAAAGAATATACCGTATATTTTGAAGACAGGTACATCTTACACCCATATCGCAATTGCTTTAAGTCAAACTGTTGCAATTATCCGATTAGTGGAGAAAGTAAATATTCTATGATACCATTTATAATTATTTCAACAAAGTATTTATAGTGAAAATCTGATCCAGCTCCATGCTTTGTGAGGTATGAACTGTTTCATAATAACATATAACAGCTTATATAAATGTTGATAAAGAGTACTGAAGCAATGTACAAACACCACAAAGAAGTACACAGAAGAATGAAAAAGATTAAATATCTGCAAAATAATAAGAAAGCGGCAAAACGGGTAGAAAAGTCCATTAATTCGAAATCCAAGGAAAAGAAAAGTCAACAGAATGACAAAATGAAACGTATGAATAAATTAAAATAAATAAGATATAACAGACAGCACAAAAAATTAGAGGGGCCTCGGTGGCCGAGTGGTCTAGGTAGTTCATCATACCTATTTATGATCACTAGCCTGTCAACACTGAGGTTGTGAGTTAGAATCTCACCTTCGACTCCGACCTTAATTGATAAGGATTGCCAATTTTCCTACCAAAGGTCGGTGGTCTCTCCGGCTTCTCAGGCTTCCTCCACCAATAATAACTGGCCGCCGCGAAATAGCCAAATGTGTTGAACACGGCGTGAAACCCCAAAGTAAACAAACAAAAACAAAATAAGGGCCTCCCATAAGAAACCAAGACATAAAGGTACTTCGGAGGGGTAAATATTTCATGCTCCGTTAACTGCAACAGAATCATTGCACATAGTTCAAGAAATTAAGACGTGAAATCGAGTTTCACATGTAAGCATGTTTGTATTCGCCAACCCAGTCGTCAGACTTGTCTGACATGATTTTTCATTGATTTGTTACAGAAATTACCAGTATTTAGCAAAATTAAAAAAAATAGAATTACTAAGGGTTCATTCCTTGTATTGCACATGGTAGATCTTAGCTGAAATTTGGCTTCCTATTTCGGTATTTTTGGTTATGAGTACTTGTTTTAAAAAAGTTTGGTTTTTGGTCTTCCAAATGTTTCGATTTTAATGCTGCATGCTGATGAGAGGTAACTCCTTGAAATGCCTCGTATACAGCATAGTATAAATTTACTATATCTAATATTAGTATCTTTGGATATTTTGATAATAACCGTAAAACGTTTGTATTGATGACATCCACCAAGACTAAACATAACCCCCTTCTTAAAAGGGTTTTGCTGAATATTTGATTAAACACTGTAAAACGACCAAAAAAACATTGTTTTCTTAAAGAGCAGGGGCGTTTCCAGGGTATTTGAAAGGGGGCGTATAATAAAACTTTGGCCGAGCGGAGCGAGCCGAAAAATTTTTTGGACCTTTTTTTTTGCTAAAAAACATAAAATAATTGTGAAATGCACTAATGTAACGGTTCCTGACTTAGAGCATGTATATTTTATAGTTAAAGTGTCAGGGTTTCATATTTTTTATGCCAAATTCTCTCCATTAATTGTCTATGGTATATTAAAATGATTGGATGGATCTTAACAGCAGTAGACCAATAACGAGAAATTCCAAATTCTAGGGTATAAGGCGTTACTTAACGTATGTGTTTAATTAATGAATATGATCAATTTCCATATTCAATACAATATAAGCAGATTAAGATAGTTTTTTTTTTTTTTTTTTTTGAAAAGGGGGGGGGGGCGTACGCCCATTACGCCCTCACCTGGACCCGCCCCTGAAGAGTATAAAATTTGTAATCGTAAACATCTTTCAAGATAATGAAATCGATCTAAGACACAAATGAATTTAGTAAAACACAGAAATACAGTTGCAATTAAGTTAAACTGGAACCTAGGAAGTACTTAAAAAATTGGTAAAGCAGCAACATTATTAACCGCATTGCAAATATCAAGTAACTTTCTTTAATTGTTCGTTAATCGGCTGTCGTTATTATAGTTATTTACTGCCAGTAAAATCTTAGTTACTCACTAGGACTGTTCTTGTTTTTAAGTCTCGACACAATTTTATGTGCCCCTCCTGATTCAAGGGTCGGGGAAAAAAACCAGCAGATTCGGCAAAAACAATCAAAAATAAATAAAATGAAACAAATACAAACACAAACAAGAAAGAACGATAAAATTTTTTTCAGAAAAACAAAAACAATTTGTAAATTTTAAGCCTGTTATTTGTTTACATACGTGCACTACTTAATCGACTTATAGATATTTATATCTTGTTTACGTTACTTTATTTAGAATTAAAATTTAAGTCGGTAAATATTTACATGTAAAATTTTCACATTTGTTTATTGCATGCGCAATTATAAAGTATTATGATTCACCTATAATCAAATTATTTAAGGTATCAAGTAACAAAACAAGAAAAATTGCACTCGATTTTCAAAACTGTTACCGTGAGCATGCTCGCGGCATAAACGACTCCATTATTGAAATCCGAATTTTAAACATTATTGTGCTTGTACTAATGTATGGACAATACATAAATAAATTTCTGAAACACACTTGCACAGACAGGACAAATCTAATTTGATCTTTTTCCGACCTTTTTGTTAAGGTTATTCATAACAAATGTACAATAAATGTACATTTACGACGCCAAGGTTACTGTGTACACATTATAAATTTTACAAGAAAGGAATATATACACGGCCACCAATCGCTCTAAGTCACAGCCAAATGCTGTGAAAGAAAAACGTTTAGAGGAATTTACGGTTGTGACTTTTGCAGGTAGGTCGTACATTTATGGTCCCGTATGAGGTTTTTAAAGAGAATATGAAAATTCTAAGAATGTCATCATAGCCTTTAATAATTTCCCTGTCACATATTTAACAGCGTTTTTACATCTGTAATATTATGTTGGCGCTACAACTTTTGGCGGACAGAAGTTGAGGTGTTTCATGCTGCAGACGGAATTTCAAATCATGTTTTCCGGAGCGAAATGGTTGTTTCTGGATATTTTTTTTATTCAAAAGGATTCTATTTGACGACCAAACATTCAAATCACCTTTAATTAACCAAAGTCTTTGAATTGCCAACAGATACGGACATTTAGTGCAATGATGAGACTGGGAGAGACCTGTTGTGACTTGGAGGAACTAGATGTGATTTTTAGAAAATTTAGTAGTGCATTAATATTTCTATTATATCCATGAAGACTAAACGTTTTTCTTTCACAGCATTTGGCTGTGACATAGATTGGTGGCCGTGATATAAATACACAAAAACGTAAGTCATTCTCTTCAGTAAACGGAAGCATGATACCGTAGATTTCCCTAAAAATCATTTCAGTCAGAAAACTCTTTATGTCTTGTATGCAACTTTTCTGTCATTCCAATTTAAATATTATGAGATGTTGCACTCACAAACTTCCCCAATATAGTAGCCTCCAAAATCGATCTTAATAGAAAATCATCATGTGGGTCATTTAAAAAAAGGGCGAATTTCCTGTCCACCTATGTAAAAAAAATATTCAGACACAATGGGATTATTTTTTGTGCTTAACCAAAAGTTAGAAATTTTTTTAATCGGCACATCTAGAATGAGAACGATTTTCTCCTTGCAATCCAAAATAAATCGATTTTTGAAGCTCAATATTGAGCAATTTAGGAGCGTCCGGATTGAGAGAACCATGTTTGCACATTATTTTTCAAAATTTTTTTGTATGTTTTCAGATCGGCAAAATTATGTTTTTGGATCGCATTTAATTGAATTTTAACAAGAAAGTAAAGTCTTGAAGATATTTATATATCGGCTCATAAAAATTAAAATTATTCTGGCGTCCATGAAATGCATGTCTGTTCTGTTACCGGTGCAAAATTTGCAGAGCAATAATTTTTGTCTGCAAATACGAATATCTTCTATAATGAAATCATCGGGGAGTAACACAGCTTCCCACCAAAATTAGATCACTCTGACCTACATATCGGGCTTCACTGACTTAGGTTAAGTTTTACGTAAGTGCTCAGTTCTCCGATTCCAAGCGACCTACGATCATATTACTTGGTGTCAGGTTGCACCTCGGGGATTAACACAGCCTCCTACCACAATTAGTTCACCCTGGCTTACTTATTACGCTTCATTGACTTTGATTAGGTTTTACGTCCGAGTTCAGTTCTCCGATACAACGCGAACTACAATCATATCACTTGCTGTGAGGGTGCATCTCGGAGAGTTACACAGCCACCCACCAAAATTGGAGAACGAGGCGATTATGTTTTGTGTTTGATATCATATTGTTGGCAGTCAGGAAAGGAAAAAAACTTATATTCATATTCCAACAAATTGTATCTAATCGGAAACGTTAAAGGCCTAAAATGGAGAAGTCCAACATAATTTTTAAATGATGTATTGAAGACTCAAATTCAAAAGGCATTAATGAGGTTAAAGTCAAAAGGAATACAAGGAAAGAAAATTCTTACATCAAAAACGAAGTACATCTACAAAAACAAATTATTATATTAGATTAGTTATGGGTTTCGCCACCTGATTTCTTGATGAAAAACGTCGACCTTTATTACAATTCTATCGAATAATAATAAGGTATATCTTAATGGTCCAGGTTAATACTAAACTTGGACCAAACGTTCATAAACAAAACTTCCGAATTTTTTTTTATGAAATTCCCTCAAAGTATTTTCCCCCTCTGCATCTATACACTCTTTGAGTTTTACATGTACAATCCAATTCGAAAACGCTGCTTTGTATTCAATTTGTGGGATAATATTCATACACTGAAAAACAGCACTGAAGACGGCTGAGCGACTGTCAAATCGTCTGCCTGTGGGGCGGTCCTTGATAACTAGATTCAGCCAAAAGTCACGTGGAGCGAGGTTTGGACTATATGCAGGATGAGGTTAAGTCTCTATGCCTTGTCTGTTAAGTTATTCTTTTACCACTGCAGGTTTGTAGGTAGATGCGTTGTCATATAACAAATAAACGCCACGGGTATCGGTGCGCGGGTGGGCACTGATAGATTGTTTCCCCGACCTCTAGAACAATTTTCATTGCAAAAAATTGTCCACTGACACTGGCATATTCGGGCACAGGAATCATGAGCAACAGAACATTTAGCATCAAAGGACAACGGGTACATAATCCTCTTCACATTTCGACTACGACTTTCAACTTGGAGTTTCTCGCCATCTTCTCCCCTAAATCTCTATTATACCTCTTTGAATCTGGTTAAAAAAAGTAAACCCGTGTCTCATCTCCAGTGATAATTTCATAGAGCTTCCTTGGATCACAGTTTTCCTATTTTGCTAAGAATTCTTTTACACAGTCGACTCTGTCCCGTTTTAGCTTATCTGGAAGTAAATGGGACACCCATCTTGCGCAAACCTTGTGGAGTTTTATGCTTTAAAATTGTGAAAACTGCAGACAAATATATCCATGGTAATAGGGCTAACTCCTGAACTGTATATCTCGCATTTTGACTGATCAGATTCCTAGTTTCGATATCTTTCTCGCTAAAAAAAGATAGCGGTCTTCATGTGCAAAGGTTTTCATTAATTTTCTCTCTTTCTGATCGAAAGCGATATTGAACCATCGTGAAACTGTTGGATATGATAGGGCCACAGTGCCATACACTTTATCCAAATAATTGTTATGACAGTTGCCGATTATCCTATCAGCTCTCCTATTTTGGTATATGCTCTTTCCTCTACATTAAATTCGTTCTCTTTCTCTGCCATTTTTGTATCACTATACAGATCCCCTTTCATGATTACACACTTTTATAAGCTCCCGAAGGGAGGTATTATGGTAGAAGGGCCAATTTGTGTTACTGTACTGATATACTGTCAAGATTTTTGTCTTTAATCGGAAGTTGAGCCTAAAGGCGCAAAGACGCTATTACTAATAGACTGAACGGGACGGGACGGAACAAGGACAACGGAACAGAAACGGAAGATTTCCTGATACACCCTTTTTAAAAAACTTCGGATGCTAATCAGGTAACGCCTGCCTCATATTAGGAGAACGGCAGTAAAACTCTGGGCTTTTGTTATAGCATTAGTTGCACGATATTTACTTACGTCGAAATCACGATTTTTTACATCATACTTTTAAAAGGCGAGTCCAATAAACAGAACTGTTCAAATGCTTGTAATTACGACAATTGGAAACAAAGGGTAACGTAATACGTTTTACTTTCATTTTAAAGAAACATTGGAGAAATTCCCCAAAAACTACTCCCATTTAAAAAAGACACACAATAGTAAATTCATTTAAAATATTAAAATGAAAAGTACATCTGAAATACTTAACCGATCTTTTTTCAGTATTTCAAAGATAATATATTAAATGTTTCCTTTCAAGGAAAAAATTGAAAAATATATCTTGCATAAGAAAAGATTGAATTGTATATATCCTATTCGGATAAGAATTTAATATGTTCACAGTACATGATATTAAAAACATTTCTTCGAAATCAATTGATATAGTGCAAAAGTTAAAAGTTTAAATTACTACTCAAAGTTATTTTGACTCTTCGCCAAAAAGTAAGTTTTCACAGAATATTTTACTTTTATTCTCTTCTATCGTATATTTATCATGTTTATGATAGCATTGTGATTAATTTTTTTACATATCTTGTAGGTTGCCTATATTGTGCGCTCTATTTATTTATTTTTTTTTCTTTGGTGGGAAAAGGGCAGACGTGGTTTATTGTTTAAATTGGATTGCCAAGTCCGTACGTGTAATGACCAGTATCCATATACATGTAATGGCGTTTGCAGTTGTAAGGTGTTTTCTCACTTGGCAAAATGATATAAATTTCGTCTCCTGTTACCTTGTAAAGATATGATGTAAGCACCAACGCAAGGGACAAAAAGATATTAGAACATTTAGGGGTCGACGTGTGGCCTTCAACGAAAAACACTAAATATTTCCGGAATTCAGCAAAAGCAACCACAAATCCAAAACACGTATTGTATTCAATAGACCATAGCTTCAATTGCACCTATTAGTTTTTAGGCGCTTCAAATTTTATATGTATGGGCTCAAAATGTTTGAAACCTTTTGCAACTGAAATTATTGTCACTAGTAAAACACCATGACCAACATACTATAACTGAATGGGGAAAAGGAACAGGTAGAATAAGGTGACTGGATTTGAAGTAATCAGTTTTGAGACCATGCTACACCATTTTTCTCCGAAATAGTATCAATGTCTTCATACCACAGCTTTGAGCAGATGCCATATCTGTCGAACATTTATCAATGCTATATTTTGCCGAAGAACCTTACTAGACCGCCTTTTAATAAAACATTCATCGAAGAAACTATTTAAGGGACGAGATCAAAAGTTCAATGTAGGATAAAAATTAATTCACATAGTTTTTTCACCCACCCCCAAACTATTTGAATTAAGTTTTTTATCCTACATTGAACTTTTGATCTCGTCCTATGTTATAATGAGTTGAAATACCCTACTGAACTATATCATCAAGCTATGCTGAATAACATATGGAAAAGTATCTGCAGAATATTCATCAAAGGTACTGTTTAATTTGTAAAGTGTTGAAATGTCCTATCTACTGAACTGTATTCAGTAAGATTACTCTTAAAAGTTTTTTTTTATAAGGGAGCAACCGTTTGATTTTTATGGAGGGGGGGGGGGCATGGAATGAATTTGAAAAAAGGCAGGATGCAATATTTGGTGATAAAAAAGGCAGGACCAAATATCCTCAGAAAAATAGGCAGGATGAAAAATGTAGTTAAAAAAAGGCAGGATACATAAAAAAGGCAGGATTCTATAAAAAAGGCAGGACAACACCAGGTATTAAAAAAAGGCAGACACCAGATTTTGTGGCAGGATTTAAGATTACTTTCATGCCCCCCCCCCCCCCCCCCATAAAAATCAAATGGTTGCTCCCTAATGCCCTGAAATATCATACTGAAACCATCAGCAATTGAACTGCTGAATGTTAAAACCTGCTAAACGACACTATTTAACTGTATCCTTGTGTAGATCTACAGCTTAATCAAGGAAACGTTGATACTATAACTAGCTAGAAGACACTGTCAATTTGTAAATGCTTTAGGATTGTTTTGAATGCAGATTACCCTGCGTGGTTTGAGGTTGTTTATCAATTGCAATTTATCTAGGATGAATTTTAAGGATTGTTGATATATTATATACTAGTTCCATTTCTCTGCTTCTTTACTTTCATTTTTATGATTATATTACTTTGCTACTGCATTCGAATTTAGGGCTTTATAAAGTTGTTCTTACATCCTTATACATGTTATATATCTGATTCAATTTGGTAAGTGCTCAATCATGTTTTGGATTGCCTAAAGTCATTTTTAAATACTACATTAATTTTGTTATTTTTTGTTATTGTTTTTTTTTTTTTTTTAATTTTGGTATATTACATGTTGTTATATGTTTATATGGAGAAAATTTTAATGCAACCCTAATTAAGTCTCCCAAACGAAGTGGGAGACTTAAGATTTGATTTGTGATTTTTATCGAACATTTTTTTCTTCCTCTCCGATTTTGTTCGCTCGAGTTCTCAATAACCGTCAGAGATATGGACTGGGATTTTCCATGATGAAAGATCAATGTTTCTAGATGTGCCTAATACTATTCATTTTTTGATGGTGGTCACTGAGACGTATAATGAGGAGTTCAAAGAGGCTAGGGGTTTACTATAGCACCTTATGGGAATTTTTTTTTCATCGAAAAACTCTATGAGAGTGACCAATAACCATCTCATATCATATATTTTATTATATATCGTGACCACACCTATTAAATGACATATACCTCGTTCCTCTAGGCGGGTCATCCGTACCCCTCAAAGTCGATACTTTGAAAAAATTCATGTGCAACTAAAATCCATAGCTTTAAATCATATATTTTATTATTCGCATTAAATGACATGTACCTCATTCTTTCAGTAGGGTGATCCCCATACCCCGTAAATCAATAATGTCCAATTATCTCATAAAAATACCCACCCCTAAACCATATATTTTCTTATTCCACTTGGAAATATGCACCAAAATGAAACATACCTCGCTTCCCCAGGGGGTTATCACCACTCCCATCAAATCAATAATGTTCAATTATCTCATAAACCGTTAAAATCCCCACCCCTAAACCATATATATTCTTATTCCCCATGGTAAGACGCACCAAATGACACACACCTCACTTCCCCATGGGGTTATTACCACTCCCATCAAATCAATATGTTCAATTATTCCATAAACCGTTAAAATCCACACCCCAAAACTATATATTTTCGTATTCCCCATGGTAAAACGCACCAAATGACACATACTTCGCTTCCCCAGAGCTTATCACCACTCCCATCAAATCAATAATGTTCAATTATCTCATAAATTTTCTGCGGTCAAGCGCGCCGTCATAATGAAGAAACGCACAATAGCAGCGCTGAGAGCGATACGTATAAACAATAGCGTGATTCCCCTTTAATCTTGATATATATAAAATTAAAAAATCTGTAAGAAACCCGACACCTAAACCGTATATTTTCTTATTCTCCATGACAAAACGCATGAACTGATATATACCTTATTTACACAATGGTTCTCACCCCCTCGAATCATTAGTCTTTAATAATCTCTTAAACCAATGAAATCCCTACCCCAAAATCATATATTTTCTTTTTCCTCATGATAAGACAGATTGATAAAAACCTAAAACCCCCATCAAAAGGGGTGGAGGGGGGGCGGGTATCATCCTCGCCTCTCAAATCAATAATTGTTAAATATTTCAAACTCCGTAAAATTGTTTATCCCTTTAACACGTTTCAATACGCATAATCCATTTAACTCCATACCCCGTAACCACATATATTTCTAATTGCCTATAAGGAGACGCAATAAATTATTTTACACATTGGCCGGGGAATGGAGATATTCCCTCGTAAAAACGTAACAAAGACAATGAGATCATTGGCCCTTAATTAAAAAACATTTTTTATTCGTTGTGAAAAGCTCAGATATCCTCAGAGTTCATGTCCCTCCCCTTTAAACTCTGGATGTATCATCAGTGTTTCTGAATATGTTCGAAACTGCAGGGATAATCATTATGCCCATGACAAGACCTAGTGAATGCACAGTTGGTATTATTCCACTATATATATTAATTCATAGGAATGTAGGTATTTTATTGGTTGAGACTCTCCCTCTCAGATTCGTGTTTCATCATCATATCCCAGTTATCTCAAATGCTCAGGATTTTTTGTGGAAGAAATCATTAATTTCCCGTGCATTAGTAAAATATTAAAATTTGTTCACCCTCGAAAAGTCATGTTTCCCTTGGGCAAGCCCTCGGGAAACATTACTTTCCTCGGGTGAACAAATCTTCATATTTCACTAATGCAAGGGAAATAAATGTATATTGTTCGCGGGGATAATTTACTATTCACGCAAGATAATAAATTGTTACACATCATAAAAATTCTCCAATAATATTTTATGCTAAACTATATTGGTCTAAATTTTCTAACTTTTTGTCTGATTTTTATGACACTTGTTTATTATGTTTCTTGATGAAAAAAACACTTTCGATCCGTTTTTGTCTATATCTGTTATCGTTTTTTGAGATATAAGGTGACGCGTTAATTTTTGAAACTTTTTGATTCTTCATCGGATTTGATGATATTTTTTTTAATGATTCCTCAAGAAAACCCAACCAAAAGTTATTGCAGAATTTTTCACCTTTTCCAAAATAAAAGGGTCAAAGGGGCCATGATAAGTTCATTGATGCTTACCACATATCCTTACATTTTTAGCTCACCTGGCCAAAGGCCATGTGAGCTATTGCCATCACTTGGTGTCCGTCGTCGTCGTCCGTCGTCGCCGTTAACAATTATACAAAACTCTTCTCCTCTGAAACTACTTGACTAATTAGAACCAAATCTTGGTATGAATGTTCCTTGGGGTACCCTGCATAGAACTGATGTGGGGATTTTTTATTCGTCGAAAAACATGGCCACTGTTACTAAAAATAGAACATAGGGGTCAAACAACATTTTTTCGCAAATATCTCAAAAATCATTAGGTTACGGCAAATTCTGGCAGGTTGAAAGTGTTCAGCATGATGAGAGCTACCTGTGTGCTGATTTTCGTGAAAATCTGTCAACTGATGTTAGAGTTATTGCCCTTTTTTGACATTTTTTGCTTTTTTATGTTATTATTTCAAAAATCTTCTCCTCTGAAACTACTTGACTAATTAGAACCAAACTTGGTTTGAATGTTCCTTGGGGTACCCTGCATAGAACTGATTTGGGGATTTTTGATTCGTCGAAAAACATGGCCACTGTTACTAAAAATAGAACATAGGGGTAAATTGCTGTTTTTTGCTAATAACTCAAAAACCGTTACAGATATCGAAAATCTGACAATAAAATTGATCAGCATGACAAGATCTACCTACCCTGAAATTTTGAAGGAAATTCCAAAACCCATTTAGGAGTTATTGCCCTTTTTTCGTCAAATTTTCAAAATTTTAACATTTTTGTCATTTATCTCCAAAACTATTTGAGATACAAGTGAAATGTAAATTTGAAAAATGTTTGCCATGTTGAGATCTACCTACCCTGAAATTATAAAGGAAATCCCAAAACCCATTTAGGAGTTATTGCCCTTTTTTCGTCAAATTTTCAAAATTTTAACATTTTTCGTCATTTATCTCCAAAACTGTTTGAGATAGAAGTAAAATGTAAATTTGAAAAATGTTTGCCATGTTGAGATCTACATACCCTGAAATTTTAAAGGAAATCCCAAGACCCATTTAGGAGTTATTGCCCTTTTTTGTCAAATTTTCAAAATTTTAACATTTTTGCATTTATCTCCGAAACTATTTGAGATAGAAGTGAAATATAAATTGAAAAATGTTTGCCATATTTAGATCTACCTACCCTGAAATTTTGAAGGGAATCCCAAATTCTATTTAGGAGTTATTGATTTGTGTAATTTGAGGTCGGGTTCTGTTACATTTATTTAAGGTTCACCCTTATTCCTGGTCAATTTTGTCAACTTCCTGCCAGGACTACCACCATCAGGGAACATATTTTAACATAAACCTTATGAAAAATAAATCTTCAACAAATTTTCCCTAAAGAATTGAACCAATTGCAACAAACTTGGTCAAATACAGTAGTTGATTAATTGTCCAATGAAAGCCAGACTCCAGGTGAGCGATACAGGCTCTGATGAGCCTCTTGTTATATGTATATTTAATTTTGCCTCACCCCTACGCAAATGAATGAAAAGAAAAGAGAAAAATCCTGTTGTAATTGACCCCAGTGCATAAAAGGTCGACAAGGTCACTAAGAGGATGATATCTATCAAAAGAGGACACTGATTTCGTTCAGTGATTTCGCGTGTGTGTTAACTACATGTATAGCGTAATTTTTAAACCCGTCCATCTCAAATTTAAATCTAAATACATGTATATTTGTTTTAACCAGTTAAATTCATTTTTGGAGCGTATTGCTCCTGGCCGGGAATTATGACTGTCGAGATGTTGTAGGTGTTCTTGTTTTAAAAAGAAATTTAGAGTTGTCTTTCTTTATAGATATATTTAATTTTATTGGGTGAATATACAACTCAGATATTTTTTTTATTTTTAATGTGGTGTTTCATCTTTTAATTATTTTATTTTGTGTCCTTACATCATATTGTAGATTTAATATAATATTGATACAATATCAATTATCAGACATAAAATGTATTGATAGATATTATTTCATTTGCTTGGTCATAAATTAAAAAAATGTCATGTGTTGCAATTGATCATTTTGTATAAATATGATTCAAACTACACTGACTTGATATTGGGAGGACTTATCACGACAGGTAAGAAGTCTTTTTTATTACTCTTATTTAATTTAATGAAAGCAAATGCATTTTATAACACCGTACAATAAAATCAGTTCTCGTAAACGGTTCAGAAATATTGGGATATATATCTGTCAATGCAGCATGTCGACAAGCAAAAGTTGATAAAATGGGACATTGTATGACTGTAAAAATCTGGTAAAGAAAAAATACCCACATCACGATTTTCAAGTAACATCTCCATTAAGTATGCAAAAATTTGATCGGAACAATTTCCCAATTTCAGACTCTGAAAAACAAATAATTTATTGAATACTATGTAAGGCATTTGAGATATCAGTTACTTCGTTTGGGAGACTTCTTAACATGTTCCCTGTTACAGTTATTACTCGTTTCATATGTTTTCAGTGTGGTATTTGCATTTTCAAAAGCTATAAAAAGTGACGAATTCAAACTGAAAATACGAACATAAATATGTGGTATATGTCAATTAGGGCGCAACCATTTGATCATTAAGGGAGGGGGGGGGCTAGGATCAAATATTTTATCCTGCCTATTTTTTTAGCTTTTTGAGCTATTCTCATAACTTGGCGTCCGTCGTGGTGGTCCGTTATCTTTTACAAAAACCTTCTTCTCTGAAACTACTGCGCCGATTGGAACCAAACTTGGCCACAAGCATATTAGGAAATCTAGTTTCAAAAATGTGTCCGCCATGGCTAAAAATAGAATATTTGGGTAAACTGCAGTTTTTGGCTTATATCTAAAGAATTAAACATTTAGCGCAAAACTGATCGCGATAAAAATGTTCATCAGGTCAAGATCTACCTGCCATGAAATTTCAGACAAATCGGTCAACCCTTTGTTGGGTTATTGCCCCTGAATTGTTAATTTTAAGGATTTTTTGCAGTTTTATGTTATTATCTTGAATATCATTATAGATAAAGACAATATGCAAACAGCAAAAATGTTCAACAAAGTAATGCCTACAAATAAGTCAACATGACTAAAATCATTAATTGACCCCTTATGGGAGTTATTGTCCTTTAAAGATGGCGTCTGGCATAGACTTTCTTTAAAGATTTTTTCCTCTGAAACCACAGGGTTAATTGGGTCCAAACTTTGGTGGAATCGTCCTTGGGTGGCCACCTTTCAAAACTTTGTCCGGCATCCGCGACTACCAACGGATATGGCTGCTGTGACTAAAAATAGAAAAGGGGGGGGTTAAAAAATCTTCAATGAAACTACATGGCCAACTGGAACTAGACTTGACAGCAATGGTTCCGAGGCAATAACTCGGACAGTCAACCAAGATAGCCGCCACAGCCAAACTAGTTTAACATAGGACCGTATGGAAAAAAATCATTTAAAACCTTCTTGTCTGAAACCACTAGGCCCATTGGAACTAAACTTGACAGCAAAGGGCCTTGCATGTTCCTCTTTCAGAAATGTTTCCGATGACCGGGACTGTCAACCAAGATAGCCGCAACAGCCGAACTAGTCTAACATAGGACCCTATGGGAAAATTCATTTAGAAATCTTCTTGTCTGAAAACAATGAGCCAATTGGAACAAGTTGGCAACAATAGTCCTTACATGGTCCTTTTTTTAGAATTTTGTCCGATGGCCTGGACTGCCAACCATGATGGCTTCCACATCTAAACTTAATTTAACATAGGACTACACTTGAAAATTCATTAAAAAATCTTCTTGTCTGAAACCATAGGGGCAATTGGAACCAGACTTGACAGCAATGGTTCTTAAATGGTCCTCTTTCATAATTGTGTCCGATGACCTGGACTGTCAACCAAGAATACTGCCACAGCCGAACTTAGTTTAACATATGACCCTATGGGAAAACCATCGAAATAGACTGTTACACTTAGATTTTTAGTCATGCTTAAGGTGGACAAGTTAAATTCAGGTGAGCGATATAGGCTCTTATTAGCCTCTAGTTTCGTCGAAATTTTGGACCTGCATTTTTTTTCAAACCTAACGAAATCCTGTATTTTTATTTTGTCCCAAACCCTGGTCCTGTCTTTTAATTTCAAATTTGATCCTAGGGCCCCCTCATAAATCAAATGGTTACTCCCTTATGATGTAGTGGAAGGAGACACTTTAACAAGTTATGCAACATTGGTCAAAACCAAAAACTGATAACGAAACAAAATGTTACAGTTCAGATTCAAGTGGTGAAATTAGGTAACTACCAAGTTTCTGTTGGTTATTAGTGAGACTTTGGCATTTGTTCACGATATTGCAATAGAAACTGTGTATGAACAATTCAACAAATTGTTTTATTATGAGTGATGAATAAGGCTGAAAAGTGAAAATCTGAACCAGCTCCATGTATTTTCAGTCGAGGTTTGAACTGTGTCATTAAAATACGGAAGCCCATTTAGGACCTCCCAAAAATATAATTTAAATTCGATATCACGAATTAAAATCGATATCACGAATTGTAGAATTCGTTATCACGGATTAAATTCGTTATCACGGATTAAATTCGTGATCACGAATTTCTGGAATTAGTTATAACAGTTTTTGTAATTCATAATAACGGATTAAACTCGTTATCACAATTTTTTGTAATTAGTGATAACGGATTAAAAACGTGATTACGAATTGTATAATTCGTTAATTTGTTATCGCAGTTTTTTTTGTAATTCGTGATTACGGATTAAATTGGTTATCACAGATTTTTATAATTCGTGATAACGGATTAAAATCGTTATAACAAATTGTATAATTCGTGATAACGGATTAAATTCGTGATAATGAATTCCATTAATTCGTTATCACGAATGTAATCCGTTATCGCGAATTAAACAAATCTGTTATAACGAATTCAATCTGTATTAACGAATTTAATCCTTTATCACAAATTACAAAATAACCGTGATAACTATTTCTACAAATTTGTTATAACGAGTTTAATCCGTCATAACAATTCGTTATCACGATTTATTCAATTCGTTATAACGATTTTAATCCGTTATCACGAATTACACAAAATTGTGATAACGAATTTAATTCGTGATTACGAATTACAAAAACTGTTATAACTAATTCCGAAAATTCGTTATTACGAATTTAATCTGTTATAACGAATTCTTCAATTCGTAATAACGATTTAAATTCGTGATTTCGAATTCAAATTTATATTTTTGGTAGGTCCTAAATGGGCTTCCGTATTAAAAGGATTGTAAACGAACAGCAGATATAAATGACGGCAAAGAGTACCGAAGCTATACATAAACATCATCAAGAAGTACCTAAAAGAATGAAAAAGGTCAAATGACAAAATATAAATAAATTAAAATTAAAAATGAGATAGAACGAGACACCACAAAAACTAGAGCACTATATATAGCAATGTAAGTAAGCTTTTACAAAAAAAAAACAAAAAAAAACAACAACAACAAAAAAAAAAAAAAACGTAAATAAAGGTGCCCCGGATGCGTACGCTCCGTTAACTACAACCGATACATTGCACATGGATAAATTCAGTAGTTCCAGACAGAAGTGAAATCAATGTCATTTCTAAACTAGAAACTTTGTGCCGAGTAATCAAATCATCTTCTATGATGACTGTAAACATTTCGGATTGATGGCATCACTAAAATGTCTAATTCACGTTTAATGAGGGTAGTTTAAATGTAATTTATAGGTTTGCTGGACATTTGATTAAACTTTTTGATACGAATAAAAAGGAATGTATTATTGAAGACTCGAAAATCATAATTTTAAACGGCTTTTACGAGGATGACACTGATCAAAGACACCCAAAAATTTTGCTTGTCCAAAATAAATAAGGGGTCATCCATAATTGTCAACATTTTTCGCAAGTTTACAAAGAGCGCACTCTTTTTGGAACCCCCCCCCATCCTCCTTCAATAAGTGAACATCAACATTGTGTAATCTTGTTGCTGTGAAAAGGTCCCGCACCTTACTCGAGAAGAGGATCTACATTCATCGTTAGATCCCTTGGAAATCCATGTTCTAAATCCAGAGCACGAATCATTGACATGCTCAAGTAATTTGCCATTTGTTGGCTATTTGTCACTTTACATACTGTTCAGAACTGTATCAGCATCATGAATTCTATACTTCAATCAAATCAAAAATAATTATTTAGTGGAAATTCTGGAAAAGTTCGGGATATTAGACAGGGTAATAAGGGAAAAAAACTAGGGGTTTCCAAATAAAGAGAGGGAAAGGAGGTCAGTTTATTTCCAAGTCATAATTGCAAACGTGAACGCTTTGAAGTAAAATATTTGATTCACTCCCAATTCAAATATGGGGGGGGGGGGAGTATGCAACTACTTACACTCTACAACAAAAATCACTGTATCCTTTATATGACTGATGGCATTTTTCGTTTCATCCCGTTGCCGTAAATTGCCTCTTGCCCCAAAGGCAGTACATCATGCCGGAGTCTGAGCATATCATGGTGCAAAACCGTAGACATTCCATTATATATTTGACAAATAATAATGAAAATAGAGTTATTCAATAGATAAAAACCAACTGGATATCTTGTATTTTTCGTTGATAAGTTAACTGACAAAATTTCTTGATATAATCATATTTCTCGTCAGGTAGGTTGTCTTCCGAAGTAAGGCATGTGGTTACAGTGAGCATGCACTGTAACATGTAAAATACATGTTTATTTAGAATAATTCTCAAAATTATTACAAGGTACCGTTAGACTTTTTATTGTTGATGTATGTAGTGAGCATTTTTTACTTTTATTGTTTTAAATCTTCCCGTACGTTCATTTTTAAACGAAAATCTGTCGTATTTTTATTAAACAATACACAGGTGTTTTGGATCTAATTTTTTTTACGGATTCAATTACATGTATATAATAAAATATAAGATATTTATTTCAGGACAATCAGAAAGCATGGTTGTCGGTCTTCTTGCTACAATTTTGTGTAGAAATATATGATTTTTTTCAAACTCTTGTAAAACTTTTTAATAAGACAAAATTGATAAACTTAATTAAAGATTTTTTCGTGTATAATTCCTTAATCATTCAACTGTTTCGTTGGATAACTTGTTGAAACTAAATAAGATAAAATGGTTTTGGGTTATTTCATTTAATTCAGTGATTAGGATTATACAAATGTTAATTGCTTCGCATCACGGTGCGGAGCTATTAGTTTCAGTAGACATACACGCCATCTTGAAATAATTACTGATCGCTGATTGGTTACTTTATGATGCGGCTGAGATACAGCAACAGCCATTGGTTTAAATGAGATAAAGAATTACAGACTTTACTCGTTCAGGATAAGTCATCAAAAGCCGGAAAATTAACTATATGTATATCAGTTCCGATCAACTGTCATTACATGTTTTTGTAATATTCATATATTCTGAAATTCATTATTGAAATCAATTATTAATACGTGTATATTTGCTTTGTTAATCTGCAATACACACGGTTTGTTTTGCTTAATCGTATACACTATAATCCTATGTTTACAACAAAAAATGCATGATCTCTACCTTATAACTTCTGCCAATCTAGGCACACCTCCAGAGTCGTGTCTGTTGTTTTCGCGCGGATAATTTTTCCGGTCAACAGAGAATTCCAATACTAAATCAACAACCACATGCTCACATATTACCATGAATTAAGATACAGCGAAGCAGTCCACAGCTTTTTAGAAAGCTAAAGCTTTTTAAAAAATGCAAAAAAAAAAACCAAAAAAAAATAATACCAATAGTTCTAAAGCATAATGAGAAGTGTAAAAAAAAATTGTTGGATAAATAGGGTGTGTGGTAGAGAGAACAGGTAACTATTTTGATCGGGTAGTTTCCATGCTATAAATTCGGCGACACGGTAAGTTAGTTTTTACAACCAACAGCAATTTTTTTTAAGTGGCAAAGATGAATTATGGGAAAATTACGATGAATATTTAAATCAAGACGATGTGAAATGTCAAATGATGGTAAATTTCGAACAAACAAGTGTTTTCGACAGCTTAAATGTTCATTGAGTATTGGTAATGATACAGACATATGTGTATATTATATTATACCCCCACTCGTAAGTGGGGGCTATACTGCATTCAACTTGTCCGCCCATTCGTTCGTCCGTTCGTCCACCTTTTTTCTCAGCTTCTACTGGACAGAATGATTTAATAATTGGTATGTAGCTTTAACATGATGAGTTCGATGTTGTCTCATATTTTAAGTTCTGCTGGACCCAAAATTCCTGTTTGACGGGACTTTGACTTGTAAAAATACAATGTTATACATAAAAATTGATGTCGCATTTTTCTCGGCTTTTACAGGGCAGATCCGAATGATATCATATTTTGTATGTAGCTTTGACATGATGAGTTTTACGTTGTATCTTATTTCCAGTTCTGCCGGTCCCCAACTTCCTGTTTGACGAGACTTTGACGAGTGGGGGTATCCTTAGCACGTCATCACGTGCAACTTCTTGTTTAAACAGTTTTTCGTTTAAAGATTAATACATGTTGTCAAATATTATGAAATATAGGCCTCTGGTGAATGCTCGATCAAATACATGAAATTATCTGCCATAAATTGGCAGTTATAATACCAGAAATAGAGATGCCTATTCAGATTCTCGTTGAAAAAAAACTGGAATTAGAAGGATTTCTAGCATCTAGGATGGTGACATAATAATAATTGAATTTTTATTTAGTTTAAACATATTTATTCATATAATCACAAGCAAATACATAATAACAAATATACATACATGACAAAATAGTAGGATTCGGAAACAAGACAGGCTTATGTTAAATTCCGTATCCTTATGAATATACTTGCAATTTATACAAAATCATAGGCTACGTGGAAGTGCTTAGTGTAATATAAGTGTCAAATTAAGATGAGTAAATAAATTTGATTAAAAATAGGAAGGATCCACAATGTTAAAGGTATACAAATGTGTATTTTGATGATGAAATACGAAAGAAATAATAAATAAAAAAATTAAAAAAAACTTTGATGAAGAGAAAAGAAATGTATAATTGTTAATTAAATGACTAAGAATTTACAAATCTTTTACTGTTAATAATAAATTTCTGAACGTTTAAGAAAATATGTGTATTTTGTTCTAGGTTTAGACTCTCTGACCCATACAGTAGTAATTCAGTATTGATTCGAATATTATCGTACAAAATTGTGAAAATTGTTTCGTTCCGCAACGACCTCTAGATAGGACAATACATTAAAAAATGGAAAGTTGACTCGACATGACCACATGCACAGTTGGGTGAAACAACCAAGTTACGATTATACAGATGTTCATTTAGTGAACTACTGTTCATACGTAATCTACAATTTTATTTGAATTTTTATTTGTTAAGGGGGTACCCAACACTTTGACTAAAATAGATTTGGCTCATTTAATTTTCATAAAATTATTTACTTTGACCTGTTAACAAAAATTTAAAAATTTCAAGAAATTTGAACCACATAATTCAGGGGAATAAGTTCATTGGATATATAGCAGTTTGACAAACACTAATTTTGATCAGTGAGAAACTTGATTTCTCTTTACTAGTAGTGTGGGATTAAAACGTTCAGCTGATTTTTAAAGAGTTAACTCCCTTAGGTGTCCTGTTATACCACCTTAATTTAATTATTTTTTTTTTTTTTTGCATTTCATTATTTTATGTACGGTTCCAATTATCGTTAAAAAGCACTAATAGTAATTTGCTTACAACGTTACTTTTTAAAACATTGCCCATGGAGATTGATTGCTTATCTTTCTCCAGGTTTGTCCTATGGTCATATTCGTCCATTTTCTTGGAAACAAAATATGAGAGCCGATTTGAATTCAGATGTCCAATTGCTAATTTCTACCGAGTATTTGAAGTCAAAACATTATAATTAAAGTCTTGAAACTCTCTTGTTAGGGATTCACATAAATCTTTTCCTCGCATCGATTTATTTGCCAATCAAAAGACATTAAAAAGAATATAAAAAAAAATTTGTTCTGGCAGCTATCATTGTTATGAGTGGTGTCAATGGACACATAACTAAAAGAGGATATCCTACAGACTAATGCTGTCAATATGGATCAATTGGCCAAGGGGTTTCATGGGCAAAGTTAAAAACCTATAAACATTAAAAGACAACAACATTTTCAATTCATGTTAAATCTTAATGTGCATCGCTTTCTTCTGACTTCTTCAATCCATTCGTCTAAGTTAGGTCGCAATTTAAATCTTCTTCACATCGTTTTTATGAGATCATTATGAGGTTATTTTTTCAATACGTTCTTTTGGTTTGTTTGTTTTGTGCTTGATATGACATTGTTGACAACCAGGACCGTAAAACAAAACTTGTTGTTTTCATATTTCAACAAATTTCATCTCACAAGAAACGTAAAAGACCTAAAACGAAGAAATTAAAAATAATTAAAAATAATGCATTGCAGACTCAAATTCAAAAGACATTTAATGAGATTGAAAATACAAGGACAGAAAAGTGTAAAAAATTTATTAAATTAGATCACTTATATGTTTCGCCAAATGATTTCTTGATGAAAAACTTCGATCTTTATTATACAATTCTATTCATTTCGAATGATAATAAGATATATCTAAATGGTCAACTTTCGATCAAAGGTTTCGAAACAAAACTTGCACATATTTAGCCACGTTACATTTGCATGTCTGTTGTTGTGTCATATTTTACGTATGAATCGCACACCATACACACACATGAACAATTTGAAGCAATTTAGTTGTGGAAAAGACGGTAGTTAATTACGACAATTGGAAAAGAAGGTATAGTGTAATACTTTTTTACTTTCATTATAAAGATACACTGGAGAAATCCCCCCCCCCCAAAAAAAAAAAAATACTTGTAATTGAAAAAAGACACACAGTAGTAAATTCTTTTAAAGTATTAAAAAAAGATACGTCTAAAATACCTAACCGATTAGTATTTCAAAGAACATATGTTAAAAAAAATTGTTTCATTTCAAGGAAGAAATGAATAAACATGTTTTGCATAAGAAAAGGTGAAATGACATAAACCTTTTTAAAATAAGAATTTGATACGCTAAAAGTGTTTTAACCAATTTTCTGGGAAACCATCTGATAAAATAAGAGTTAAAACTTCAAATTACTATCTCATAACTATTTTCGCCGTAGTATGGCTGCTATACCGTCCTTACGACGTTAAACAACAATCAGTCAATCATAACTATTTTGATTCTTTGTCAGAAAGTACGTTTTAATAAAATAATTTACTATTGTTCTATTTGATCGTATATTTATGATAACATTAAATTAATTTTATAACATATCGTGTATGTTGATTGCATTGTGCACTCTATTTTTTCTCCTTTTGGAGGGAAAGGGGGGATAATGATGGAGTTTTTTTTTAAAGTATTGATATTCCATTCGTGACGTGTCCTTTTACTTCTGTTTAGGGACGAGATCAAAAGTTCAATGTAGAATAAAAAACTTGATTCAAATAGTTTGGGGGGTGGGGGGTAAAGATCGCTGCAAGTTTTGTTATCCGACATCGATTTTCGGATTGAAAAATACGAATTCAAGTGATGTCCAAGTCAATATACAGAACAAACACATTGTATACTGTCAAAACATATGCCAATATTGGTCAATGAATTTTTCCCAAATTAAGTTAAGGGATGGGGGGGGGGGGGGGGTGTCAGTGGAAAAACTATGTGAATTAAGTTTTTTTTATCCTACATTGAACTTTTGATGTCGTCCCTTATCTGTAATAGTGCAAGTAATTGAGATTTTAGACAGGGGTTTAGTACGAATGGCAGACCAAAGGATATACGTTTGTCTCATGGACGCTTATATTTTTATGAAGTTTTTGATTTGTGTTTAATGGAAAAGGGTTATTATTGTCATCAATACGGAAAGAATATAAAACAGATGGTATCGTCGAGTTCTGTAAGAATTGTCAGTTGGTAAACGAGTTTAAAATTATGTCCAATGAATCCGACCTAAGGCAAAGAAGCTATTATAGTTGACTTATTTCACCGTAGGATCCTTTGGAAATTCCCTTAAAAGCTTCTTGTCCGGAACCAGATATTTTGAATGGCCAGAAAGGTAAATGAAATAATTCAGTTCGAAATTTTCCTTAGTTGCTGAGTTGTTGATATTTCAATACCGATGGGAAATTGATAACTTAAAGAAAATTTACTGTATCTTTTCTTTTTCTATTTTGAAACGTAGCAGTGTCGTACCCGCGTATAGTTGTTTTATGATGTTTTATCGTCCATATTGTGACTTGCTCTACAGCATTTTAAGTTACAGTGTTGCGGCTTTTAAAATTCATGTCCATGTGTACTTTTAACTTGTCAAATTCTGTGACAATATAAGTAAAACTGGTATCATAGTCTATTTATCTGTACCGAAAGCATCTAGTGGTGGATTCACGTTTCCGAGCCTAACTCACGAAGTCAGTTTCCATTTTATCGATACTGGGGTGGATATGGTATGGAAACGTATTACTCTAGTACAAGGCCCTGGTTACGTTTTCAAATTATGATCAAATAAACGGGATTGTGCACATCTCATGCATCAGAATTGGAATACATTGTTGAAAGAACCTCGACAAATTTTGCAGAAACTAAAAACAGGATAGAAGATAACACTATGTGATGTGATTTTCAACCATAAAAAAAATCTGGTGCTCGAAAAGGGTACGTGTGTCATGTAATACTAAATTTGCAGATATTAGCAATTCTAGTTAACGCTAGTTGCAGCACTGGGCTGAAACATCGATTGTAAACATTATATCTAGTACCCAAATCGTCTATAGATAGGTGATAAATATATATTTTATCCCAGTTTTTAAATAAACTCCGAAAAACAGCTCCACCTGGTGTTAGGTGGAATGGCTACATATATTTTTATGATCGAAAAGGATTTTAAGCTAGTGTACAGGTATAAAAAAAACAATAATTTTGATACTATTGCAGTTGGTGAGGCTGGTTTAATAAATGCCTGTACATATATATTTATAGATTTTTTTCAGTACTCGCAAAAGGCTTTATCTTCGACACAGTAACTTTTATGTCTTCCTTAAATTGTTGTCTGTAATACATCTTTTGTCTTAAGGATGATCGCTGGTCTAATAGGAAATAAATAGGATTTGAAATAGGTGTTTTAGTTTGAGAGAACATATGAATAGTAAACAAATAAGCAAGAAAAAAAATATAGGTTCATGTGCTCATTTTAGAGCTATAAGGCCTTGAAAATTTGCAGGAAATAGGTTTTCTCAGGATTTTTCAATGTCTTTGGATTTAAAACTTCAGTCTCTCAAAAATGTATGAAAAAATAAAAAGGATTTCATAAAATTTAGTTAAATACCATTTTAAGGTATATATGATTGAATTATAAAAAAAAGTGGGGGTTCATGGGCAAAAAAATTCATGTTTAAGAAATGGATAAAACCCGAGGATTCTGAAAATCTGACAAAAGGACCAAAAATGACCAGCGAGCATCCTTAAACCGCCTTCTCGTCATGTTAATTCTTACATGTCTTGATTTTCTGTAAAAAAATATTTAAAAGAAAATCAAGATAACAAGAACAAATCAAGACATGTCTCGCAGTTAATCAAGTTCGGTCAAGACAAGTACAGGTAACTTTAAACATCACATAATTCGTTCTTAATTTGTCTTAACCGGTCTTGATTAACTGCAAGACCAGATATCTTGTTTTGGTATTGGCTGTTTTGATTTTGTCTGAATATAAAGTCTGAATTGCTAAACAGTCAAGATGAGAAAAGACAGACCAATTGTATGTTACCTGTGCAAGCACATGTATATTTTCGACAGGGCTTTAGTATGTGCTTTTGGAAGGATGTGACTAAACATCGAGTTCGAGTTCGAGTTCGAGTTAAAGTTAAAGTTAGAGTTAGAGTTCGAGTTAAAGTTAGAGTTCGAGTTGAATTTCGAGTTAGAGTTCGAGTTATAAATCGAGTTCGAGTTGAAGTTCGAGTGAACTCGAGATATTAATTTCTAATGTCATATATCGAGTTACATTTCGAGTTAGAGTTAAGGCTCGAGTTAAAGTTCGAGTTAAGATACAAATTTTTTGTATGTAGCGATGCCGATATTCTGGTGTAGCAAACAAGTCAAACAGACTCTACCATACGATCTTCAACATGTGGACGGAGGTACATACACACTATATTTGCCCCAAATTTAGAAAAAATGTGAACACGACATATCAAGCCTACAAGTCTCTATACTACAAACAATATTTCAAACAAACTAGAGACTCCGAGGAGCTTATATAAGCTCTCCTATAAACATTATTGGTTCGGAACATCCTTTGACACAAATTTGAAACTGGACACCCCTTATGATGATTAAGGCCAAATTGCCCATTGGATTTAGAGGACCATCAAAGGATCATTAAAGCAACGTTTGGTTGATACTAACTTTGTAGTTTTAGAGGAAAAGATTTAAAAACAATTTCTTTCCCCCTTTTCTATAATTAGCTCCGGAAACTATCTTGGTTGAAGGTCGGGGACAACAGACAAAAATTTAGAAGGGGACCACCCAAGGACTATTCCACCAAAGTTTGGTTCCAATTAGCCCAGCAGTTTCAAAGGAGACCTTCAAATAGTATTCCCCATCGAGTCCTAAGTTTAATTATGTCGGGTCGTGACGGCAATCTTGGAGAGATATTTAACACGGTATACAATCAGCGCATCCGAGACAATCAGTTAAACAGAGTGTTTTCACTTCAGCTGATTGATTTGCCAAGTATGAAAAGCCATACAATTAAATTTTTACCCGTTTGCTTTCCATAAAAAGACATACCTAGCCATCCAATTTTAAACGTATCCGGTGTTACCGATGGTCTCGGGTGCGCCGGTTGTACACCGTTAAGTTTCGTCTACTTATATACGGTACAACGACGATATGACGAAAACATCAAAAAGCCAACCAATAAAAAATGACTGTTTTTTGTTCGTTATTAATATTGATATAAGAAAAATTTCAAAATAATGGTGACTTCAAGATGAAGAACAACAATAAAAGCGTTGTTCCATTGCTTTGTTTACCATGTATTTTTGGGATTTTGTCTCATGTATATTTACTCCATATCCCTTCATTTTTCATTCATAACTATGCCAGCCCAGAACATAGTTTAACATTGGACCCTATGGGAAAACATGTTAATCATCAACTCCTCTGAATGTACTGAAGGAACTTGAACCAAATTTGACAGCAATGATGTATGGACGGTCCTGTACAAGGATTACTCATTTCGTTCCGGTCCGTCAAAAAACATGGCCGCCAGCGCAGAACATAATTTAACATTGGACCCTATGGGAAAAATGTTAGTCATCAACTCCTCTAAAAGTACTGAAGGAAGTTGAACCAAACTTGACAGGAATGATGTATGAAAGGTCCTTTACAAAGCTTGCTCATTTTGTTCAGATTCGTCAAAAAAAAAATGGCTGTCAGCGAAGAACATAGTTTAACATTGGACCCTATGGGAAAACATGTTATTATCAACGCCTCTGAAAGTACTGAAGAAAATTCAACCAAATTGGTGACAGGAATGGAGTAAGAAAGGCCCTTTACAAAGATTTCTCATTTAGTTCCGATTTGTGAAAAAATATGGCCACCAGCGCAGAACATATTTTAAAATTGGATCCTATGGGAAAACATGTTAATCATCAATACCTCTAAAACTACCAGGTGAGCGGCTACAGGCCCCAGGGAGCCTCTGGTTTTAAGAAAGGTTTGAAAAAAAACTTTTTAAAATCATACATGATCGACATGCATTTCGATATAGGGAGGACCTCATACTAGAACTTTAAGGCGGGTTAAACAATATAAATACACATATTTCGGATATTGGGGGGAGCAGGTTTTTTTCAGTTTGTGATTTTACGGAAATAATTAACCATAATTAAATGGACAAGAGTAAAACTATATGTGTGTATCTTCCACATTCGTTGGTGGGACATAAGGAGAAAGAGAAAAGGAAAACGCGCGAGGAAACGCAATCGGAAACGTTTCATGTGCTCTGCATGAGGAGGCGGTCAATTTAGATTCATTGAATACCTATATCCGTTGTCCCGATGATTAAACGGCGAGGAATTAAAATCAACGCACAATAACTTAATCCGGGGGGGGGGGGGGGGTACTCTCCAAAAATTTCTGCACGTTGCCTAGTGCTTTGGGGGGGGGGGGGGGTCCCAAAAATTGCAGGTATTTTGGGGGTTAGTTCAAAAAGACGAAAAAAATAGCGCTTTCAATCTATTGTATGTGGTAAAATGAAATTATTTTTATAGGGTAAAATGACAGTATTTTTATGTGTCTAAAAAAAAATGGAAGATATATCTGTATGTGGGTGTCAACAAATTTAAGTATTTTTTGACGAGCCTATGTACAGATAATGTTTTACCTGCCTCCTCCTAAACTTAATCCGTAACTCGAATTTTAACTCGAAATGCAACTCGATAAATGACATTAGAAAAAAAATGTCTCGAGTTAACTCGAAGATTAACTCTAACTCGAATGATAACTCGAACTTTAACTCTAACTCGAACTCGAACTCGAACTCGATGTTTAGTCACACCCCTTTTGGAAGGCCAAACGATATAGCCCTTTTCAGAAACTCATTTCGGAATCACGATTTGAAGCAAGTTATTTCCCTTGCTGGGATGTAGTACTGGTTCGATGCAGTTCGATGCTTTATAACACAGGGGCCCGACTTCTGGATATTTATTTCTTTTTTATTTTATTTCTTTTTTTTTTGGTTGTTGTCTTATTTCATGAGTACTTTTTAATAAATATTTACTATACCAACGCAAATTATGCGTTTATTATCAATGTGCTATACACTATCCACATCCTTATACTAAAAAATCCTAGGATAGCACATTGATAATAAACGCAGAATATTCGTTGTTACAGGGAATATTTATTAAAAGTACTCATGAAATAAGACAACAACAACAACAAAAAAAAATTAAATAAAATAAAAAAAGAAATAAAAATAAAAATAAAAAAGAAATAAATTTCCAGAAGTCGGTTTTAGTATAAGGACGTGGATAGTATATAGGATATTGATAATAAACCCAGAATATTCGTTGTTACAGTGAATATTTATTAAAAGTACTCGTGAAATAAGAAAACAACAAAAAGAAAAAATAAAAATAAAAAAGAAATAAATTTCCAGAAGTCGGGCACCTGTGCTTTATAATCAAGTTTGGTTTCAAGTATGTTGGAAGCAAAAAGATCGTAAGTAGTTCCCAAATTTATATAAACCAAACATTAAGAGCAAATCAACAAGTTTTAAAAACAGTTAATCCTTTACTCTTCATTACAGCGAACCAGTAATAACTTGCTTCAAATTATAATTTTAGTATCAAAATCGTGATTCCGAAATGAGTTTCTGAAAAGAGCTATACACAAATTTGTTTGAATGGATGCTTAAGAAGTTTGGTATCTTATTTATGGAAAGGGGTTATTATTTTCATCAACTGCAGAAGAAAGAAGATGAAACAGATGTCTAATTTATTATAATGTTTAAAAGCATATCGTTGAACGCGTTTAAAAATTATTTTGAATTTAAAATTCTTGGGAAATAGAGTGGAAGGTTACATAATATTCGAATAATTGAAATTGAATGCACGAATGATAGACCGTGTAAATTCAGTCACAAATAAAAATTATTCCTAAAAATTATTATGAGTTCTTGGTATTTGATGAGATAAACCTTTATATTTACCCTTTAAATAACGAAATAGGAAGTTAATTCCTATTCCCAGGCATTAGTATTGCAAACTGAAAATATATAAAGTAAGTTTAATTTTAATCAAAGTAAAGCTCATTATTTCACACATCTTTCAAAATATTTACTAATTTTCCTCCCGAAGGTCGGTGGTTCTCTCCGGGTACTCCGGCTTCCTCCACCAATAAAAACTGGCCGCCGCGAAAAGGCCAAATGTGCTGAAAACGGCGTTAAACTCCAACTAAACAATAAACAAAATATTTACTGGATTAAAACCTAATGCACGATTTGCGACATATATATTTAGTCCATTACTATTTGTACTATCCTAATTCAGAACACGTATTTGAAGGAAACGACTCGGTGGAGTCTGGTAGAGTCTGCTACCGTGTGGAAGAGTCTGGTGGCAAAATATTAGAATATATACATATTTGATAATATTTTCTTATCGTCTTAGTATCATTATAACATTATTTCATCAATTTAATAAAAATTTGTCATAATTTCTGGTTTGTTGGTCGTATTTAGGAAGATCGGCAAACATCTTCGTTTATTCAGAGACTTGTTTTATATATAAGTCTCTGGTTTATTGTAACGGCGAAAAGAGAGTCTGGTCGAAATATATCAGATTATATACAACTATGTCAATATTTTCTTGCTTTTTAGCTCACCTGGCCAAAGGCCATGTGAGCTATTGCCATCACTTGGCGTCCGTCGTCGTCGTCGTCGTCCGTCGTCGTCGTCCGTCGTCGTTAACAATTTTTCAAAACTCTTCTCCTCTGAAACTACTTGACCAATTGGAACCACACTTGGTATGAATGTTCTTTGGGGTATCCTGCATAGAACTGATGTGGGGATTTTTGATCCGTCGAAAAACATGGCCGCTGTTACTAAAAATAGAACATAGGGGTCAGACAACAGTTTTTCACAAATATCTCAAAAATCATTAGGTTACGGCAAATTCTGGCAGAATGAAAGTGTTCAGCATGATGAGAGCTACCTGTGTGCTGATTTTCGTGAAAATCTGTCAACTGATGTTAGAGTTATTGCCCTTTTTTGACATTTTTGGCTTTTTTTATGTTATTATTTCAAAAATCTTCTCCTCTGAAACTACTTGACTAATTAGAACCAAACTTGGTATGAATGTTCCCTGGGGTACCCTGCATAGAACTGATGTGGGGATTTTTGATTCGTCGAAAAACATGGCCGCTGTTACTAAAAATAGAACATAGGGGTAAATTGCTGTTTTTTGCTAATAACTTAAAAACCGTTACAGATATCGGAAATCTGACATGGGGTAAAATTGATCAGCATGACAAGATCTACCTACCCTGAAGTTTTGAAGGAAATTTCAAAACCCGTTTAGGAGTTATTGCCCTTTTTTCGTCAAATTTTCAAAATTTTAACATTTTTCGTCATTTATCTCCAAAACTATTTGAGGTAGAAGTGAAATGTAAATTTGAAAAATGTTTGCCATGTTGAGATCTACCTACCCTGAAATTTTAAAGGAAATCCCAAAACCCATTTAGGAGTTGTTGCCCTTTTTTTTCAAATTTTCAAAAATTTTTTATCAAAAATCTTCTCCTCTGAAACCGCTAGGCCGATTGGTTTGAAACTTAATAGGAATGGTCTATAACATGTCCTCTACAAACGATCCTCAATTTATTTTGATCTGACATAAAACATGGTGGCTGTCGTAGCTAAAAATAGAATATAGGGGTGCATGTGTTGTTTTTGGCTTATAACTTAAAAACCGTTACAGATATCAAAAATCTGATATGGGGTAAAATTGATCAGCAATACAAGATCTACCTAACCTGAAATTTCGAAGGAAATCCTAAAACCCATTTAGGAGTTATTGCCCTTTTTTCGTCAAATTATCATAATTTAACATTTTTTGTCATTTATCTCCAAAACTATTTGAGATAGAAGTGAAATCTAATTTGTTAAATGTTTGCCATGTTGAGATCTACATACCCTGAAATTTTGAAGGAAATCCCAAAACCCATTTAGGAGTTATTGCCCTTTTTTTCGTCAAATTTTCAAAATTTAACATTTTTCGTCATTTATCTCCAAAACTATTTGAGATAGAAGTGAAATGTAAATTTGAAAAATGTTTGCCATGTTGAAATCTACATACCCTGAAATTTTAAAGGAAATCCCAAAACCCATTTAGGAGTTATTGCCCTTTTTTGTCAAATTTTCAAAATTTTAACATTTTTGCATATATCTCCAAAACTATTTGAGATAGAAGTGAAATATAATTGAAAAATGTTTGCCATGTTGAGATCTGCCTACCCTGAAATTTTGAAGGGAATCCCAAATTCTATTTAGGAGTTATTGGTTTGTGTAATTTGAGGTCGGGTTCTGTTAGATTTATTTAAGGTTCACCCTTATTCCTGGTCAATTTTGTCAACTTCCTGCCAGGACTACCACCATCAGGGAACATATTTTAACATTAAACCTAATGAACAATAAATCTTCAACAAATTTTCCCTGAACAATTCAACCAATTGCAACAAACTTGGTCAAATAGTTGATTAATTGTCCAATGAAAACCAAACTCCAGGTGAGCGATACAGGCTCTGGTGAGCCTCTTGTTTGTTTTATGCCATTATTATTTCACCATTTTAATAAAAATATATATCAAGTATTGGTTTTTTATTTGTAAGATTGACAAACAGTGTCGCTCGCTGTCATGTTGGACACGAAGTCTGGTAAGGAAATACTATATTTAACATGACAATAAGGGGAATATAATCATTTTAATTGATTATCTTAACTATTTCTATTTAAAGATATATGGCAACTGTTTCAATATTTATAAAATTGATTTCAGTCTTTATTGGACTATAATATAGCTTGTATCATGTGTAGTCGATGTAAACAACATCGCCATTAATATGTAAGGACTAATTTTAGAACAAATCCGGAACAATGTAGAAGTCTCCGCCATATTCATAACAGGATATGTTACCCGACCCAACGACATGGACGTGATTCTACTTCTGGATCCATTTTTTTATTGAATTTTGAACTGACTCTATAAAATATTTCACAACGAATTAAATATTTTATATACATGTTTTCTGGGAGAAAAAAAATAATAATAAAAACATTAAAGTTGCATATTAATAAATTAAACAAAAGAGAAGGATAAAAGAAATAACTAACTTTAACTATATACACAACAGATAGTTGAAATAAATAAAGATATATACAGCGGTCAGGCGGAGGAAAAAGAAGTGACCAAAAACTTTTTTTTTTTTTAAATAAGGGGGAAATTGGAATACTCCAGCATAGTCTGTCACATCAGTCAAGCAGAGGAAGAAAAATCCAAATTAATGGGAAGATATTTGAATAGTTCAGTTCATAATAAAAAATAAATACAGCAGTCAGGCGCAGGAAAAATGAAGTTGAAAATACGGGGGAAATTTGAATACTCCAGCTTAGTCAGTCACATCTGCCAAGCGGAAAAAGAAAAATCGAAAATAATAAGAACAAATTTGAATAGTTCAGCTTATATATAATAATATATACAGCAGTCAGGTAGGGCAAATGTAAAGTGGCCAAAACAGTATAAAAAATACTTGGAAAATTTGAATACTCCAGCTTAGTCTGTCACATCCGTCAAACGGAGGAAGAAAAAAGCCAAAATAATACGGAAAATTTTCGGCAAACCTAATTGTTACTTAAAATAGAAAATTTTTTATTCGGAATGTTACTAAAAACATAAATTTTACGGCAAAATTTGCTACTAAATTAGAAAATTTTTGACAAACTATATTATAGTCCAATAAAGACTGAAATCAATATAATAAATATTGAAACAGTTCATTTATCTTTAAATAGTAAAGATAATTAATTAAATTTATTATATTCCCCTTATTTTCAATCTTCCAAAATACAAATAAAAAAACCAATATATGATATATATTTTGGTAAAATAATAATGGTATAAAACAAAAAATGCAAGAAAATATTGACATAATTGTATATAATCTGATATTTTTTACCAGACTCTCTTTCCGCCATGACAGTAAACGAAGATGTTTGCCGATCTTCTTAAATACGACCAACAAACCAGAAATTATGACAATTTTTTTTATTAAATTGATGAAATAATGTTATTATAACATAAATATAACAAGAAAATATTATCAAACATGCATATATTCTTATATTTTGTCACCAGACTCTTCCAGACTCTATTTAGACGATCCGCTTATTTGTACATTTAGATTAAGTGGTCACAGAAATTTTGTTTTTGATTTAGTATAAACGAAAATAAAACAGATATTCAACAGGCTCCTCTTTCTTTTAAAACAGCTTATACGTCACTTAGGACATCATGTATTTAGTTTTGTTCTGAATTTGTTGTGTAGTTTTCTGTTTATGGACATTGGGCGTGAAAGTTGCAAAGTTAAATTTGAGTTACCATGACTACCATTTTAATTTCCAGGGTCTATCACTTGGGGTCTATCATTTGGTAGTACTTTGGATTTGATATATGTGTGCAAAATAAAATCTTTGATACCATTTTTAACCACTTGAGAGTTGTGCACATTTCGTCGATTTACGACTCGTTTGTTTTGATCAAGATCTGAAATGTTGAAAACTAAAACAACAATCCAAAAAGTTGAAAAGCAAATTAAAAAATGAATGCCAAAATTGTAAAGCCAAAACCATCTAAGGAGACAGCTTTGCAGGAGGTAAATATATTCTGTTTTAATACTTTAGATTAAATTGAACCGCGAAATTTGATTAATCTACAATTACTCCGCATGCAGTCAACAATTAAAATATTCCTGAGCAAATAAATTATTAAAATCATTCTACCCAAATGTTTGAATAAGAAAATTCTTTAAAATGAAATTCTAATTATAAATTTCAATTTTGAAACAAGTTATACGACATAACTTGTGTTCCGAAATTGGAAAAAACTAAAATAATTAAATATCACATGTAACACCTCTTGCATAACATCCATTATTAACATACAACAGTAAAGTAACAAATTGAACTGCATAAAAAACCGCAATTTATTTGGATACATATTATTCAATTTCACATTCAAACACAAGAGATATTGTGTCGTTGAATAACTAAATTAAATGTCACTATATCTATTAAACCTAAAATTAAGGAAAAAGACAGAGCGTAATCTATAAAATCGTCATGTATACATAAGTACCGATATGAACAAGGACTACTGGGTTGGATTTTCCTGTTTCTTTTCCCCCTTCCGTAGCAGTATTTTACCTCCAATACCTTTGTCACTATAAAGTTGATACATATGTACACGGTAGGACAATCTAGAACCGTAACAGAAGTTACTGGTAAGCAACAGTTAAACTTAATACATTTGTACTTACACAAAATTCAACCAGTGGCGTACTAAAATACAAGCTCTATATTGAACTGATATTTGGCCCATCACGTGATATTTTGATGGACGGCTCGTCTAACGACTCGCCTACCATCAAAATATCACTCGACTGACCAAATATCAGTCCAATATATAATACTTAAATTTCACTAAGGTCTGGTTTTATAAACAATTAATATCATGCCGAAAACTAATCAGAATTGGGGAGATTAAAATTCCAAACAGTATGTTGTATGAATGGACAATTTACAAATAAAATATTGAAGACAGAATATACAGTAAAACAGATATATCACAGGCCACATGATTTGGAATATATACAGTATATAACGCTTTATTATGAAAAAAGTTTAAAAAAATAATTCATTATTGAAACAAAACCAAGGGAATAAACGCATTTATTTAAAAATAGAAAAATAAATGATCAAATCACGTTAAAACTATGGTCGATGATATCCCATCAGGCAACTGTACGCGCCAAGAGTTGTCGCACCTGGCACAGTGTTTGTATAATTACTTGGAAAAATAATCAGGTACAGGTAAGCCGGCATGACGTTTGCCACTAAATACAGACACACGCGGTTCATGCTCTTCACATTTATAATATACTAGACATTGAACCCGCGCGAGCGCGGGAAAATAAGCATTTTTTTTTTGGTGGCCATATTGACTTTAAAAAGTTATTACGGCCATGTCATTCATGGAACAGGAACTCAGTATGGATGTTGTGGCAGGCTTCCTATAAACTTTCCTGTCAAGTAGGTGGTATCAACTGATAGTTTCATGTCTATATATACTGTAGTATTCCAGCAATGGATGTTAATGCAAACTTTAACCAAAGTCAATGAAGCGTGAAATTTAGGTCAACGTGACCCAATTGTCATATGGCTGTTCGTTACTACCGAAGATGTATCCACTGATGAAGTAGACTGTGTGCCACTTAGAATTACCAAAATGAACCTTAAGGTTCCCTCAAAGTCAAAATCTATGACGAAAACACAACCACATAAATTGTCAATATTTTTATTGTTACAATTAATTCTGAACTGGAACTTGATGAAAAGCTTTCATTAAATACACATTTCATAATGCATTACCTTTTTCCTTCAGAATAAATATGAAAATGAAATTGTAGATGTAAACATTTCCTTAGAGACGGATGAAGTTTTCAAAAGATGGCGTGAGTAAGGTAGAGCATATTTTTGGAAAATAATTGTTCCAGTTGTTTCATTGTCGTCATGGACAGGGCAAGCGAGGATTAATTTCACAAATATATCCAATAATCAGACGATAAAAGCATGTTTAGTGTGTGGCTGCGTGTGCTGTCCACGTTTATAAAGATGTCCGAGATAAATTTCGTCATTAATGCTAAAGATGACCATTTGTTAAAAATATTTTTATCTAGGGAATTGAATGGTAGAGATATATTTAGACAGGTCACATGACAAATAATGTAAAAATAGATAATGGTTGGTATTATCACTTTGTGCAAGGTAAACATCCGAGCAATCCAAAAAACAACTAAGTTAGGAATTTCTCTGAACTTTACCTTACTTCTTCATAATCTTCAAATTTTATAACCTTTACAGTTAGGAGAAATTGCGTTATTGTAGAAAAACAATCCTGAATACATGAAGCGGAAACATCCCACTCGAAGGAGAATTTTTTTAATTTGTTTTATTCTTCTTCTGTAATTTCAAACAAAAATAATATTACATTTAAAATATGTGCATACTTGTTTATTTAAATCAACGTGTTAAAAGTATGCATTCGAGAACCTTCTATGGGATATGTTGGGAGAATTCATATCGGATAAGTGGATACAAATTCCATTTGCACATAAACAAAACTGCAGTTTAAATTTATAAATGCAGATTGTCAAATCCGATAATAACCTTTATAATCTGAACCATACATCGTTTATTTTGAACCACGCGTTTTGCCGCCTATTCGGCTAATTCGTAAATTTAGTATAATAGATACATTGTACAAGTATAGTTCTAATGTCGATGATATAGGGTTATTGAATGGGCTTTTTCATATTGGTCCAGTATTATGTCCAAGGACAGTCGTATTGGGCCAAGGATAGCTGTATTTGGCCGAGGCGAAGCCGAGGCCAAATGCAGCTGTCCGAGGCCCAATGCGACCTGTCCGAGGACATAATACAGGAGCTATACGACAAAAGCCCATTCTATGATCCCTTTATTAACTAGCTGTGTAAAATCATGAAAATGTATGACTTATCAATAATAATTGAAAAAAAATATTGTGATATTTTTGTTCACTTGTTTATAAATAAAAAATATATACCTTCATTGGCAAGTTTCCGATGGCCACATCTTTATATTCTTTCTTTCTTACCTTCAGGTCATTGATGGATGTGTGATGCATGCTAAATTTCTTTTCTTACAGTTGTTTTTGTAGTAATTTTTTTTTAAATACTTACGCAAGCAACTATTATAGAAAGAAATTATAGCTTTGTCTCCTCCCAATATTATTTGCATCGATTTTCTAGGTTTTTGTCATCTGCTTGCAAACATGGCGGAAGTAAACAAATCCATATTGGGCGTAGGCTTTATTTTCATTTTGAGGCTGAAATCCTTATTGGTCCTGTTTTTCTGGCTCATATTTCCATATTGAGGCTAAAACTCGTATTGGTCCTGTTTTTCGTCCTGTAATCCATACTGAGGCTATAATCCGTATTGGTCCAGTTTTTTGTTTGTTATTAGTTCTTGACATTTAGTATTGCATAGCCAATTTATAACATATTTTACACAACTAGTTAATAAATATCTTTGTTAAATATTTTAAGCACATATAGGATATCATATATTATGTTTATTTTTCAGATCATATCTTGCATGAGTCTTAAACATCCCTTTTTTTATCCCGAAAGCCTGAGGGTTTGTAATAAGCTCGAGTTTTTGCTTAAGAATCTATATAATATGGGTCATAGATTAATATGTATTTTAAAATTGATATGAATCCTTTGGACAAAAAATTGTGAAAAGGTTCTTTGGTTGCAACCTTTGGTCTTGATGTTGGACCATCACATCACAAATATCGGAATAGGAATGGCAATCGGGTTTATATAACTACGAATTAGTGTCTATCAGTTCTGGTACTTACCACTTTACATAGAACATTGTTTTCAAGAAAAATCTTCTAAGTTTTAACTTAATAATATTTATTGAATTAAGATAAGATAAGATAAGATAATGTTTATTAACCAATTAAGGGCCCTGAATGGGGCAATAAGTAACAGAGTAACAAATAAAAAAAAACAGTGAGGGAAGAAGTTACTTGATTGACAGAGAATTAGACAACTGCAGTTATACATGACAGAAAACATTCAATATAAATAAATAAACCATGATTATATAAAATATAAAGACTCATGGCATATTAACATGTAAAAATTTGCCAACTGAGTTTAATATATCAGGATCTTCACAGTTGAGAATATAATATAACTTTTGTCTATCTGATAAATTTGTGAAGGGGGGGGGGGACTTTTGATGATGTAAATTTAAATAGTTCTTTCCTCACATAAGTATACTTTTCACACCTGGTTAGAAAATGTTCAACCTTCCCAATGGAACATTTTTACACTTTCTTTCATTTCTGACTATTTTTTTTGTAACGACCTGTTTCTATCAGAAGTCTAAGTGAAGATACACGAAAATTACAGAATGCTTTTCTAAATTCAAATTTCTTTAGCAAAATCAATTATTTTTCTAATGTAAAATTACTTTTTAAGAAAATATAAGTTGTAAGTTTACCATCGTTAAAATTATCGCTAGATTTTTTCCAATCATTGAGATATTTCTTATCTGTATGTTTTTTACCGACTTATTAAGGTAAGGTTTGCGCTCTCCTTGGATTTTTATCATTATAATATTGTAGTTATATGACATATTTATTTGTTCATTGGGGGAACCTCTCTTATTTAGTGGCATTTTTAAGAAATCGCCCGTCCAGTTTTTTGCAAAAACAGCTCAAATTTTGGATTTTTGGTAGTTTTGTCACAGTGTATTTATTTTACTATTTTCAAGAAATAAATTTATGCAAGTATTAAAACTATTAAAGTTTTGAATGAAAATTGTAAAATGGATTATGTTCTACATATTATTTATCAAATCTGCATGAAAATGTAAGAAAAAATCACGAAAACACAACATTTTAACATTTCCTTGCAAAAAATAGAGACGTTGCCATGGCAAGAAAAAGGTGAAAATGTCCTGTTTCCAGGTCCCACGATTTCATGAAAAATTGAAAACTCATAGATTTAAATATTTCCATTATAATAAAATAATAAAATTCATATGTTCCCGATCTCGTTTCCATGGAAACGGATGCTATATTAACCCCTCTTAAACACATAAATAAAGTATTTTCCCCGTTTTGTAAGAAAATAAATCACTGAAAGCCGTTTTCAGGGCATAATTTATTTCCCCCGCCGGAATGCAATGCGGGGACATAGAAATGCCGGGCGTCCGTCCGTCTGTCAGTTCATCCTCATTTTAAGCGCTCTCATGCCTATATTAATTTGTGGCTTTTGATGAAATTCATATGGAAGTCTTGTTTTGATAGTATCTAGATCAAGTTTAAATTCGAGTATATTAATACAAAGTACTAAGCAAATATTGTGTTGGATCTGTTTAACATGCATCGTGGTGCAATGTATATTCAACTATAAAACATGCCTCATGGATGGCATGTGTTTTTTTATGTATGAAAAATACTGCATAGTTTTCCCTTTTTATATTCTAAATAGAAATAAGAAAAAACATCAAATTATAAATGTAATAGGCTCTGACCTGCGACAAGGAACCCTTCCCTCAGCTAACCATATCCCTACCAAATCATAGCTCTACAGTACAAGAGTGGGCGCTAAAAGTAAAGTAGATGAAGACCATTAAGTCAATGGACATTTTTATTTAATTAATGAAGTCAAAATACACGTAGCTATTCAAAATCTCTTCTTGAACTGTTAAAGGTTAGATTTTCAATTCGTGGAAAGATCAGGATTTATGACCTCCATGAGTTCGTTGTTTGAATCTCGTAGCAAGTAGCGACTCTATTACATGTACATGTAATAATGATTTATTCACTGTATCCTCATATTCTCTGGCCATATTAAAGTCGTCCATAAACATGAGACTTTGTAGTTTTAAAAAATATTCTCCCAAATCAACGTTGATCAATATCCAACACATAGATACATGCTTCGGCAATTGTGTAGACTTTCAGCTGTTTCTGGCAAAAAAAACTTTTCATAAATTGACATTGATCTAGTTTCCGAATGCATTCCAAGCAACAGAGCAACGTTTTAATTTTCAATCGTTAAACATGTGATTCGATATTCACTGCTACGATAATTGTACGCAGCGCGCTTTTTCGACGTTGTTAAAATTCCCCGGAATAAATGCTCAAGTGATCAGAACTTTTCAATTCGAATTATCTCCCTGTGACCGCAAACCTTACCTTAAATCTGTATTCTCTTTGATTCAGAAAATTAGTATCAATTTTTAATACTTTAAGTAATTTTTCAACTGATGAATACGAAGTTGGTTTGTTAGACAGATGAAGTTCTTAAGAGCATCGCAAAAAGCATCCTGTAGAAGAGGAAACTCCGTTGACATGTTTTCCAATCTATAATAGTACTTAATCATACTTTTAACAATATCATAATGTAGAGGGTGTCTTCCAAGTTCTGAAAGAGAAGCATGGTTAGCACTTTTCTTATGTATGCCCAATATGAATTTACAGAATTTGAGATGCAATTCTTATATTTGCATCAAAATGGTATGACTGAACTTTTACTACAAATAATTTTTTATCGAAGACTTATTACATACCTCATTCCTTCTCCTTTTCTCGTACGCACCACGTCGAGGAATCACAAATTTGTCACAGCCATTTTTGTTGCTGGACTCAGGTGTTGATAACGTGATATCTGGGGAGACATTTCTCTTCAGTCGTGGTCTAAAGTTACCTTCTAGACCTAGTTCTGGATATTTTGAAACATTTCTCTCGTAGCATTCAGATGCGTTATTTATTTTTGACACGATAGTAAAAAGTAACGCGTTATTTTGTAAAACAATCGCGTTACTTTGTTAAACTAACGCGTAATTTTGTAAAACTATCGCGTTACTTTGTTAAACTAACGCGATAGTTTTACAAAATAACACGTTATTACTTGAATAAATAATATCGCGTTAATTGTGAAAACTAACGCGTTAGTTTGATAATTTTTTCGAATAAATAGCAAAAAATAAATATCGCGATAGTTTTGTATAATAACGCGTTAGTTTTGGAAACTAACGCGATAACATGGAGAAATAACGCGTTAGTGTTTAAAAATAACGCGATAGTTTAGTAAAATAACGCGTTATTTTTACTAACGCGATAGAATATCCCGCAAATGACATGAACGGCCACTCATAGTTTAGTCTCTATGTTTATTTCGACAAAATGCAAATTTTCAAATGACAAAGTTCTTTGTGTATGATACAAATTTGGAAATTTTTAGAAAAAAGTGGATGACTTTTTCGTAGGGTGCTCAAAATGTTAAACAAGTGTGTGTATCGAACTTTATAAAGTGTCTCTAATGGTTCCAACCTTCCAATTTTAACATGACTGACATTTCCAAAACAAAAATTACATTTTATATTAGCTCATTAGCTTCCTGGGCAATATGGTTTTAAACAATAATCATGAGATATTCAATACAAAGATTAAATGTATGCCCTTACAAGGAAGTTCGAAACTTTATATCATTTAACTGTTAAATGTCTATTGTGTTCTAAAACGTGGAAGTAATATTGTAATACCCATAAATGGTCTGCAATGTTGGAAATTTAAAGTGTTGTGTCCTTCTTTATTTGAGCATCCAAATATGGATAGGACATGAGCGTCCATGATGTAACGTAAGGTTTAGACCCAAGGTATCCATTGTCATATAAGGGCATAATCCCTCGCTGAATATAAAATTAATATACTAACTGGAAACATTATTTATTGGTTAGGAAAAGGAGATATACTACATGATTAACAAATTTATAAAGTTAAGACTAAAAACTATTAAAATTACTCACGTACTTCTAAAATTGAATCTCGAAAATCAAGAAATTTGTGAACATTCTTAGCTTTTAAAGATTTTAAGGAAGGTTGTGATACTATTAAGATAAAATAATTTCACAAAATTGGAAAAGTAAGGAAACCTTACACAGCCTTGTAGAACATTGTAATAAAATTGGTATTAATATGACCGAATGATTCGGTTACGTTACGAAACCAGGGTTTGAAACAAGCTTGCGTATTTTTACCTCCAGTTAACTTTAATATTTGTGAATTTGAGAACTTCAAAATTTTAGTACAAAATGGAAAATTCATTAAGACGTTTGTGTTATTACTTTAATTGATGATATAAAGTATTAACTATTGCTGTTGATATCGATGGAGAACAAACTGGTATACTTTATGTTGTTGATATTGTACCTACATTTGTAAAAATCTTCTTGTTTGAAAACTTCAGCCAGTTGGAACTAAACCTTAAATGGTCCTCTTTTAGACGTGTATCAAATTATCCGAACGGCCGACCAAGCCGAACTAAGTTTACTATATAGGACCCTATGGAAAATTCATTTCTGAAACACTAAGCGAGTTGGAAGCAAACTTTCTAATAATGGACATTATGTGATGCTCTTTCAGAATTGTATGCATTACCCAGATTGCAAAAATCAATTGATAGCCACAGTTAAACAAATTATTCTGCTTTGCGTCTATGACTGGAGATACGATTGTAGACCAACTTGGAAGACCGAAGTCTTAAAAAGTACTGCTAAGGGTATAATGTGTATCTTAAGGATGATCGATGGTCTAATAGGAAATAAATAGGATTTTAAATAGGAGTTTTAGTTTGAGAGAACATGTGAATAGTAAACAAATAAGCAAGGAAAAATATAGGTTCATGTGCTCATTTTAGAGCTATAAGGCCTTGAAAATTTGCAGGAAATGGGTTTTCTCTGGATTTTTCATTGTCTTTGCATTGACAACTTCAGTCCCTCTAAGATGTACGAAAAAATAAAAAGGATTTCATAAAATTTTGTCAAATACCATTTTAATGTATATATGATTGAATTATAAAAGAAAAAGTGGGGGTTCATGGGCAAAAAATTTCATCTTTAAGAAATGGATAAAACCCGAGGATTCCGAAAATCTGACAAAAAGACCAAAACATGACCAGCGAGCATCCTTAATCTAACAAAATGTCGGAAAATATACTAAAAAAATTAAGACGAAAATTCACAAGTTAAATTTATGAAAATTTTAAACGGAAATTTTATTTACAAATACCAAGAGGATATCCTGTCGGTAAGTTGTCACAGTGGCTAAGACATTTTATTATGTCAAAAGTTATTTGAAGAGAATAATGTAGGAACTTTACGTTCATCTCATCGAATATTAGTTAGGGACGGAATCCTTCTTTGTATATCAATATTTTGTTCATAAATGTATCATATTATGTGATGTAAGCTTACATAAAAAGCATGTGGTCAAAGTAAGGGAAATAGGAAAACAATGTATTTAAAGTTAAAAAGAAATCCCTGAAGTTTTGTTAATTTATTCCCTGCAAAGTTTCCTTTTGAAAATTAAAATTATAAGGCAAGCATCATGGTAAAAACATTTTTTGACAGACCCAAAATATAATTCATTTTTGGTGTTTTTAATTTATTAAGAATATCATAACCTATCACCAATATTTACATTTGGTATAATAACTGTCATGAGCATAAAAAAAAAAAATAATTGTTGAAGGTCTGTGAGATAAATAAACATGATAAAAGTGGGATGTTAACCGTAAGTGTAGGTTTTAATGAAATTTTCCTTTATTTATAATATTTTTTTACTTCCCCAAACACCATTTTTAAGATAGCAATCTTTTTTTTTTGTCTTACAAACATATTACTAAAATGAAACTATAAGGCGGATGTTTATTATGTTAGTTTCTTATTACGTGTATTTTTAATACAATGGTTTAAATTTTCATTGGTTAATCCACACAAAAAGCGCAAAATTCAAACATATTAAACATGAAAGGGATACACAATGGAAAAAGGTTAGTTGTTTTGTATCGCTTTTCTTTTACTATCGTACACATTTGAACTGGATGACTGTTAATAAACAGTATATTAGTACAATGAATTTTCAATTCTTAAAAAAAAATGAGTCAAACGGAAATAAGAGACACCATTCCGTTTAATGATTCAGTCTAAGGCTAGAAGGAAATTTCCTAGAAATCCTTAACTTGGTCGTACATGTACGTGTATGTACAATTCTATGTTTAAATTATTGGATAAGGAGGTACGTTTCTCCCTCTTCTCTTTCATTTCTCCATCTCCCTCGATCCTATGACCCTTTCTCCCGTACGTTTACATTATTTATCAATTGATAGATCAAGCACTGCTGATGAGTTGTCAGTCAACAAAATGGCCATACAGTGCATCTAATTTATTTCGATATTTTGTGAGACGTTTTATTGACAATGGAAATACATATACATGTAACGTTAAATGTCGTATGTTTTGTATTTGGTACTTTTTATTTAAAAGAAACAGACAAAGGATAATATTCATCTCAATGACAGATTTTACCATATTTAATTGAAGTTGAAGATTTGAAGATTTGAATTCCTCTGAAGGCCTCAAATTGTACAAATAATAATAAACAAAGAGGTTAAAATTGAAAATAGAAACACAGTGGTCAATACATTATGTGAAATAGGTTAAGGAGCCAATATTAATCGACTTGACAAACGATATTACAATATAGGACAACTTTGCATTAAAACCTAACATCACAATTTCAAAATTTAGAAAAATCTTAAGCAGTATATTGGTGATGACTTTTCAAGATAAAATTGATAATTAGATAAGATATCTCGTAAGCGTTTATCTCCCTTCTCGCGGTCTTCCTATACAAGTTATAAAAAATCAAACTTTTTATATGATTTTCTGACATCACTTTTTTAATAGATAGTAATAATAATAACTGATCATAAAGACAGATATCAATTGATTGGTTTTTAAGATGATTGATTATGGATGCTACTGAAGGCACATCACTAAATCGAGCCCCGCTTACTTCAATGTTAAATTTGTCATTTTCAAAAATTAGGGGAAAATATAAAATGAATTTTCCCAAGTCGGGCAATATGTTGACATGTTTTTCAAATAAAATCTGTCTTAGAAAATTGTACTTGAATAGTAAATTGCTTACCAAATAAAAAGAATTTTTTAAATTTCCCGGTGAAAGTTTGCCCAATCACTTAAAACTGAATACCGTAAATTACAGGCGCATTAATACGTCCAATTCTCGAAACTTTTAAGGGTTACTGACATGCCGTAAAGTGTATTTCGTAGGGTATTCATTCCTTTCCAGAATAAATTCACTTGTTGATGCTTTAGATTGTGGCTTTAGTTGTGACAGATCGACGCCGAAACCCATAGGAATTATTTTGTACTACTTTCCAGCTATTTAACGAAGTACCCATAAATGCATGTTCATAAAATGACTCCCAGTATATCATATCCATAATTCTGCACTTGCTCATTTGTACCAAATTTGGTAAACAATGAATAAATAATCAAATTATTAAATTAAATAATTTTAAGGAAATCGCAACCATTATGATTCACACCAGAAGTATTCTGTCTGTAATAGTATGTTTGTGTTTCAGTATTTTTTTTGTTGCTTTAAGTTATCCATAAATGTAAACATGTAAACATGTTATATTCTTAAAGGTAGGATAAATTTTCTTAATAATATTTTCAGTGCTGAGTCATTTATACAGTAAATTTAGTTTAAAAACTTAGGAAATGGTAAAACTGTGGTTTTTTATTGTTATTTCCTGTTTTAAAAAGGGTATATTTTTGATAATTGCTTTTTTTTGTGTAACTTTCTGTATTGAGCAGGGTCTGTTTTTGGAAGGACAATCGGCAAATACATCAAAATTAGTGTCAAGTACAACCCCCGCCGCCCCCCCCCCTTCTCCCTGGCTCAATAACATCATGACTAATTGTTAAGAATTTCGACCTTTGGCTTGGACATTGAACAAAGAAATGTAGTCCAAAGTCTTTTTAGTCTAAAACAACACATGGCCGATTGAAACAACCTTTGTAACCAACGATCCACTGGTATAGAATCACATCCTCGCTTCAGAAGTCTTTGGTCTGTCTCCACCGTAAACAGTTACCGTGACTACCAGGATATAACACAAGCCGTTTCCGTATCCAATTCTGTCCTTCAATAACGTTAATGGAGTGAATATAACGACTGGATTATTCGGGTTACTTTTTCTCCAAAGAATTCTATCAAAGAACGATGAATTGCAAATCTTAAATATATCAAGTTCCACAATCAAAATGATATACAATGTATCTCAGAAGAAAATAATAGCTAAACAATTGTTAAAAAATGTAAATATACCTATTTTTAACATGAGACGTGTTTCAGCTCTTTAAACATTTTTCTTTTATTTTAGTCTCCACATGTTTGTCTATATAAAATGGCAATAGACAATAGAAATTTAGTCTGACATACAGAGCATTTGACGATAAAGGAACACGACATTCAACTATGCTCTTCATTTAAGAGAAAACAATGATATAAAAGCAATACCGAAAGAAAACAAATACTGCAGACAAACTTCCCCGTTTTTAGCTCACCTGGCCCGAAGGGCCAAGTGAGCTTTTCTCATCACTTGGCGTCCGTCGTCCGTCGTCGTCCGTCGTCGTCGTTAACATTTTACATTTTGAACGTTTTCTAGAAAACCACTGAATGGAATGAAATCAAACATGGCATGAATGTTCCTTATGAGGTGCTGACCAAGTGTTGTTACTTTGTAGCCGATCCATCATCCAAGATGGCCGCCAGCGGGGGACTTAGTTTAACATTGGACCCTATGGGAAATGCATACAAATGACTTCTTTTAGAGAACCACTGAATGGAATGAAACTAAATCTGGCATGAATGTTCCTTATGAGGTGCTGACCAAGTGTTGTTACTTTGTAGCCGATCCATCATCCAAGATGGCCGCCAGAGGGGGACTTAGTTTAACATAGGAACCTATGGGAAATGCATACAAATGACTTCTTTTAGAGAACCGTTGAATGGAATGAAACCAAACATGGCATGAATGTTCCTTATGAGCTGCTGACCAAGTGTTGTTACTTTGTAGCCGATCCATAATCCAAGATGGCCGCCAGCGGGGGACTTAGTTTAACATAGAACCCTATGGGAAATGCATACAAATGACTTCTTTTAGTGACCCACTTAATGGAATGAAACCAAACATGGCATGAATATTCCTTATGAGGTGCTGACCAAGTGTTGTTACTTTGTAGCTGATCCATCATCCAAGATGGCCGCCAGCGGGGAACTTAGTTTAACATAGGACCCTATGGGAAATGCATACAAATGGCTTCTTTTAGAGAACCACTGAATGGAATGAAACTAAATCTGGCATGAATATTTCTTATGAGGTGCTGACCAAGTGTTGTTACTTTGTAGCCGAGATGGCCGCCAGCGGGGGACTAAGTTTAACATTGGACCCTATGGAAATGCATATAAATGACTTCTTTTAGAGAACCACTGAATGGAATGTAACAAAACATAGCATGAATGTTCCTAATGAGGTGCTGACCAAGTGTTGTTACTTTGTTGCCGATCCATCATCCAAGATGGTCGCCAGCGGGGGACTAAGTTTAACATTGGATCCTATGGGAAATGCATACAAATGGCTTCTTTTAGAGAACCACTGAATGGAATGTAACAAAACATAGCATGGATGTTCCTTACAAGGTGCTGACCAAGTGTTGTTACTTTGTAGCCGTTACATCATTCAAAATGGCCAGCAGTGAGGGAATTAGTTTAACATAGGACCCTAAGGGAAATACATACAAATGTCTTTTTCTATAGAACCACTGAATGGAATGAAACCAAACATGGCATGAATGTTCCTTATGAGATGCTTACCAAGTGTTGTTACTTTGGTGCCTATCCATTATCCAAGATGGCCGCCATCAGGGGACTTAGTTTAACATAGGACCCTATGGGAAATACATACAAATGTCTTCTTTTAGAGAACCACAGCGCATAGTCGGCTATAACAGGCCACGAAATAAAAATATAAAACAATTCAAACGAGAATTTTCCTCATCACTTGACATCTGTCATCAGTTAATTTTACAAATATCTTCTCTGAAAATCCAGGGCCAAATTTTATCAAACTTTGTCACAATCGTCATTGAAATCTGTTGTTGGGCTGCTGCCACTTACGTGGTAATTCTTAGTTAATTTTGCAGGATTTTTGGTTATCTAGAATATTAGAGCAATATACAATCTGTAAACAACAATAATGTTCAGCAAAGTAAGATCTACAAATAAGCCAACATGGCCAAAATAGACAATTGATCCTTTATTATAAAAAAGAAGATGTGGTATGATTGCCAATGAGACGACTGTCGACAAAAGACCAAAATGACACATACATTAACAACTATAGCTCACCGTACCGCCTTCAACAATGAGCAAAGCTCATACCCCATAGTCAGCTATAAAAGGCCCCGATATGACAATGTAAAACAATTCAAACGAGAAAACTAAAGCAATTATTGCCGTTCATAGTCATTTTTTTTAATCTCTTCCACAAATCTTCTCTGAAACTACTGAGACAAATTAAACCATTCTTGACCACAGTCGTTAGTGTATCAAGTTTAAAAAAATGAGTGATGGCTGACATGGCTAAGAATAGAACATGGGGACGAAGTGCAGTTTTTTGCTTAAATCTCTGAAACTAAAGACAGGTTAAGATCTAACTGCCCTGAAATTTCCAGACAAATCAGACAACCTGTTAGGTATTTGTAAGATCATTTTCAGCTTTTAATTATTATAAATAGAAATAAATTGTAAAGTGCAATAATGTGCAAAGTAAGATCTACAAATATGTTAACATGGCCAAACTGGTCAATTGACCCCTTTATGGCCATTATATATGCAATTTTTAACATTTTTTTTACAAAATTCTCCACTTGATCTGGGCTGAATAGAAATAAACTTGGCCACAATTTTCAGTAGGTTATCATGACTTGTTTGAAAAAAAGTATCGGATGACCCTACCATCAAACCGCCTTTGCTAAAAAAGAACATAGAAGCTAACTGTTTAGAAGTCTATCAGAAAATTGTAAAAAAAATTCTGAATGGTCACAACTTGACCACATATTCAAAAATAATAATGATAAGATGTCTTCAGTAGCTATTGTAAGACTACACTAAGATGACCTATTTTTAGCTCACCTGACCCAAAGGGTCAAGTGAGCTTTTCTCATCACTTGGCGTCCGTCGTCCGTCGTCCGTCGTCGTCCGTCGTCGTCCGGCGTCGTCCGGCGTCGTCGTTAACATTTCACATTTTGAACTTCTTCTAGAGAACCACTGAATGGAATGAAACCAAACATGGCATGAATGTTCCTTATGAGGTGTTGACCAAGTGTTGTTACTTTGTAGCCGATCCATCATCCAAGATGGCCGCCAGCGGGGAACTTAGTTTAACATAGGACCCTATGGGAAATGCATACAAATGACTTCTTTTAGAGAACCACTGAATGGAATGAAACCAAACATGGCATGAATGTTCCTTATGAGGTGCTGACCAAGTGTTGTTACTTTGTAGCCGATCCATCATCCAAGATGGCCGCCAACGGGGAACTTAGTTTAACATAGGACCCTATGGGAAATGCATACAAATGACTTCTTTTAGAGAACCACTGAATGGAATGAAACCAAACATGGCATGAATGTTCCTTATGAGGTGCTGACCAAGTGTTGTTACTTTGTAGCCGATCCATCATCCAAGATGGCCGCCAGCAGGGAACTTAGTTTAACATAGGACCCTATGGGAAATGCATACAAATGACTTCTTTTAGAGAACCACTGAATGGAATGAAACCAAACATGGCATGAATGTTCCTTATGAGGTGCTGACCAAGTGTTGTTACTTTGTAGCCGATCCATCATCCAAGATGGCCGCCAGCGGGTAACTTAGTTTAACATAGGACCCTATGGGAAATGCATACAAATGACTTCTTTTAGAGAACCACTGAATGGAATGAAACTAAATCTGGCATGAATGTTCCTTATGAGGTGCTGACCAAGTGTTGTTACTTTGTAGCCGATCCATCATCCAAGATGGCCACCAGCGGGTAACTTAGTTTAACATAGGACCCTATGGGAAATGCATACAAATGACTTCTTTTAGAGAACCACTAAATGGAATGAAACTAAATCTGGCATGAATGTTCCTTATGAGGTGCTGACCAAGTGTTGTTACTTTGTAGCCGATCCATCATCCAAGATGGCCGCCAGCGGGGAACTTAGTTTAACATAGGACCCTATGGGAAATGCATACAAATGACTTCTTTTAGAGAACCACTGAATGGAATGAAACCAAACATGGCATGAATGTTCCTTATGAGGTGCTGACCAAGTGTTGTTACTTTGTAGCCGATCCATCATCCAAGATGGCCGCCAGCGGGTAACTTAGTTTAACATAGGACCCTATGGGAAATGCATACAAATGACTTCTTTTAGAGAACCACTGAATGGAATGAAACTAAATCTGGCATGAATGTTCCTTATGAGGTGCTGACCAAGTGTTGTTACTTTGTAGCCGATCCATCATCCAAGATGGCCACCAGCGGGTAACTTAGTTTAACATAGGACCCTATGGGAAATGCATACAAATGACTTCTTTTAGAGAACCACTAAATGGAATGAAACTAAATCTGGCATGAATGTTCCTTATGAGGTGCTGACCAAGTGTTGTTACTTTGTAGCCGATCCATCATCCAAGATGGCTGCCAGCGGGGAACTTAGTTTAACATAGGACCCTATGGGAAATGCATACAAATGACTTCTTTTAGAGAACCGTTGAATGGAATGAAACCAAACATGGCATGAATGTTCCTTATGAGGTGCTGACCAAGTGTTGTTACTTTGTAGCCGATCCATAATCCAAGATGGCCGCCAGCGGGGAACTTAGTTTAACATAGGACCCTATGGGAAATGCATACAAATGACTTCTTTTAGAGAATCACTGAATGGAATGAAACCAAACATGGCATGAATATTCCTTATGAAGTGCTGACCAAGTGTTGTTACTTTGTAGCCGATCCATCATCCAAGATGGCCGCCAGCGGGGAACTTAGTTTAACATAGGACCCTATGGGAAATGCATACAAATGACTTCTTTTAGAGAACCACTGAATAGAATGAAACTAAATCTGGCATGAATGTTCCTTATGAGGTGCTGACCAAGCGTTGTTACTTTGTAGCCGATCCATCATCCAAGATGGCTGCCAGCGGGGTACTAAGTTTAACATTGGACCCTACGGGAAATGCATACAAATGTCTTCTTTTAGAGAACCACTGAATGGAATGTAACAAAACATAGCATGAATGTTCCTTATGAGGTGCTGACCAAGTGTTGTTACTTTGTTGCCGATCCGTCATCCAAGATGTTTAGAAGTCTATCAGAAAATTGTAAAAAAATTCTGAATGGTCACAACTTGACCACATATTCAAAAATAATAATGATAAGATGTCTTCAGTAGCTATTGTAAGACTACACTAAGATGACCTGTTTTTAATTTTAAATACTGTGTCAAATTAAACCAATCTTGGTCTCAATCATTATATAATTTTACATAATTTCCAAAATCACATTAGATACAGGTGAGCGACACAGGCTCTTGAGAGCCTCTAGTTAATTTTAAATACTGTGTCAAATTAAACCAATCTTGGTCTCAATCATTATATAATTTTACATAATTTCCAAAATCACATTAGATACAGGTGAGCGACACAGGCTCTTGAGAGCCTCTAGTTTGAAATGCAACGCCTCGTGAAACTAGTATCATCAAGGAGTTTCACCACCTTGAGCTTTACTAATTTTCTGTTTCTGTGTTTTATAACGAGAATTAGCCCCGGGCTGTTCCATTTTGTGAATTTTGCGAAAGTACTTTTAAGATATGCATTTAATTCTTTCAAAAACTTGGAAATACCAAAGTCACCTGAATTTCTATCAATGCACTATACTATAATATACAAGAAAAAAAGACAGTATGAGCCATTTTTAACCTTTTATTGATAAAAAAAATTTCAGGTGAAGTATATTTTACGCTTTCTATTTGATAAAATGCTTAAAAGCTAAGTAGTAAAAGGAATTTGTCTTGTATTAAATCGATGGTAATACTCATTTCATGAAATAGAAATGAAAACAAAAATAACTTAAAATATCGATGAGATAGCTGAAACCGGGTACAAAGAGCTGTCGATATAGCTACATTGTACTTTTACTTTCGGTTCCAGATTTGAATTTTCTGAAAGTTCTATTCGGATTGGCTATTTTCAAAGATCAGGAAACCAGGTATTTTTCATTTTGTTTATATGCAGAGTCTTAAATTATTATATTTACATATATTGATAGCGAGAAAACTTTTTCATTTTGATTTTCTAACACAAAAACATTTATTTTTGTAAAAGACAAATGGAAAGTTTCTCGATGAATAAAATACTCCATGAAAGAATCACTTGTAAGCTTTCATTATAAATTTAGAATAAGCATACTTGCCAACATATTTCTGCTAGAATCCCTGATAAAATCGGCAAGGGGTCTGGGGACCGCTGAAGGTCCACCCGGTAACCCGGTAATGGGGTCAAAATTCCGGAGGTTCAAGGAGAAACCCCGGAGCATTGGCACGTATGAAATAGTGTACGACAATGAACATTCTAGCTTATATTTCATTCTAATTTGTAAATCTATATACTACTTTGGAGATCCCGCCTTTTTATTTAAAATTTGATCATAGACTGTATTTTGGTGGATTTCTAAAAAAACAACACTGTTTTGGATAATAATGTTTTTTTCGATAAAGCCCCCCTTTACACTGGTCTAAGACTGTGCTACGCTCTCCACGACCTCTACGATCGCCAAGATCGCAGCAGGGTCGTGGAAAAATTGGATAACCATCTTCAGTGTAAAGGTATTCACGACACCCCTACGATCAAATACGTTTTTTCGATAATCTTTCACGTTGCTACTACGCTCTCCTACGTTTTCGCTACGATGCCTGCGTTTGTGGTACGTTCAAGCTACGACAATAACACGATCACACGACGCCCCTAGGCCGATGTTGTACGACCTCTCACGATTGTGACACGACATCGATACGCGCTTGACGATCGTAATACGTTGTCACTACGCTGCTACCACGGGTATTACGACCTTGCTACGTTGTTCTCACGATCTAGCCACGATCAGCAAATAAACAATTTCTCGCTTGAATGTATATTAGTTTCCACTACGATGTCTCACTACGATCTCACGACGATGTCTGTGTGCTTCCTCTACGACAGCGGTACGATGTCTGTACGATCGAAAGTGGCGACGACCTCGCTACGTAAATTTTGAGCATGTTCAAAACAGTCGTGGCACCTGGAGATTCTACTACGACCTATCACGCGCAATGCCGACCACACTACGCTACTTGAAGACCTCAGTAGGACCCCACTAAGATGTTCCACGATCAAAACATTTTTTATGGTCGTAGTGCAGTTTTCGTTCAGTGTAAAGGGGGCTTAAGGAGCCAAAGAACAAACTATCAAGATGAGCAAGCCTTAATCGTGATATAGCAGTAGTCTGCAGATGATTTATTGTATAATACAACGTATAAGAAATAGCTCATAATTATAACACTTCGGATCAAATGACAATATATGGACCTACAGGTCGCTACAAAAAACATTAAATGGACCTCAGCTTCGCTTCGGCATCCTCCCAAGTCATGCTTTTGTATCCACGTTCGTTCCTACAAACCCCTGTCAACATAAATTCATATTTTATGGGTCGGAAGTGAACGATTTCATGGGTTACTTCTCAAGGTCAAAAGAAAATCCATTTGCCTCGTAGGTAGAATTCTCGAGGTCACACACCAGGCGGCTATATGTTCGACCCGCTAAATATGAATGAGTGTTGTCAGGGGTTTGTAGGAACGAACGTGGATACAAATCCTAGCTTCGGTCAATATACTGTTTTTTGCGGTCCATATTATATACTTATTGACTGTGTATGAGCGGGGACAGTAAACTTACTATTCCCCGAATTTGCAGTCAATAAGTGTTTTGTTATACCGAAAGAAAATTTACTGCGGTGATGCCTAATCTATTTTTAGTCTTTTTCGCATCGCTGTCGTCTAATATTATACAAGTTGAGGGATATAGCAATTTTTTTAGTCCGGGGACATTGACTATTTTCCCGACGTATTAGAGGAGGGAAAAAGACAATATGTCGAAGGACTAATACAATTGCTTTCTCCGAAACAGCTGTTCAATTTATTATACCGAAATGTTGAAAAAAACTGTGATTACTTACAGTTATGGACAAAATCGAAACTATTAAAATCTTATTGACACGCCAGCTATCGTGACGTTGTCCAAAAATACGCCCATTATCATGACGTTGTTCAATAGAATTTGTCTGGGAAAAGAACTATTACCCCGGGCAATAACCCGGGCAATAGTTCTTCCAACTCGAAAAGCGATTGAACACTTGCTTTACTGAATAAAGTTTTACATAGTAAAAACGTTCTGAGGTATAATAAATCTTGTTAAACCTCCCCGGATAGGGAGGGAAATCGCTCTCAACTGGATGCTGCCATTCAATATTTCCGGTGTTCTTGAACTTTTACTTTACGATAAGATAAAACCATACGTGCTCGAAAGATATTTCGCGGGAAAATGTGCAATGCTTAAAAATTCCGTTAAAAAATCATACAGCCGGTCCAATAGTTTTTTTTTAATGAAAGTACTATTGACCGGTCAATAGTACGTAGAGAAACAATGGACATTGAATTAACAATAGCATTTTTATGATGTTATTTTCTAACGAAACTAATACAGTGCGGTGTAATAAATTGCCATAATTATGGCCCTCAGTGTCATGAACTATTTTTATATATTATTAAATTATTATTATAATATAACGTCTCCGTAATCGGCATATGAATAAAACCGTGGTAAAATTTCCAGTCAAACCACGCCTGCGCAGGGGTAGATCTACAACTTCTCAATGTTCTAAAATGTTAATATAACTGGTTGGAAAATCTCTGTTACAAATGTTAAACAAACTTACAGCCTTCCGTAACGTTCGAGAAAAAATTGTGTTCTATAATTAATATGAAATGGGTAGTTTTCACATCAGTAGAGGGAGAGGTACTCATTTGAGAGAACAGCCCAAAATACTCATTTCTTTACTGTATTCTCTCTATTAGAATACCAAAATAGACATAAATCGCTACGCTCGGGGTATAATTTTTACAAAAATAAGGCGTATCCGTGGTTAAATCTGCCAAAAATCCATCGTATGCCATGAAGGCCATGTGAGCTATTGCCATCACTTGGCGTCCGTCGTCGTCGTCGTTAACAATTATACAAAACTCTTCTCCTCTGAAACTACTTGACTAATTAGAACCAAACTTGGTATGAATGTTCCTTGGGGTACCCTGCATAGAACTGATGTGGTCGAAAAACATGGCCGCTGTTACTAAAAATAGAACATAGGGGTAAATTGATGTTTTTTGCTAATAACTCAAAAACCGTTACAGATATCGAAAATCTGACACAAGGGAAAATTGACTAGCATGACAAGATCTACCTACCCTGAAATTTTAAAGGAAATTCCAAAACCCATTTAGGAGTTATTGCCCTTTTTTCGTCAAATTTTCATAATTTAACATTTTTCGTCATTTATCTCCAAAACTATTTAAGATAGAAGTGAAATCTAAATTTGAAAAATGTTTGCCATGTTGAGATCTACATACCCTGAAATTTTAAAGGAAATCCCAAACCCATTTAGGAGTTATTGCCCTTTTTAGCTCACCTGACCCAAAGGGTCATGTGAGCTATTGCTATCACTTGGCGTCCGTCGTCCGTCCGTCGTCCGTCCGTCCGTCGTCCGTCCGTCGTCCGTTAACTTTTTCAAACGTTAACTCCTCCAACACCATAAGTCCAACTGCAACCAAACTTGGTACAGTTATTAATTGGTATGGGTGCTACAAATCTATTGTTTGGATTTTTGATTCGTATAAAAACATGGCCGTCATGGCTAAAAATAGAACATAGGGGTAAATCGCAGTTTTTTGCAAATAAGTCAGAAACGGTCACAGATATCAAAATTCTGGCATAGGGTAAAAGTGATCAGCACCTCAAGATCTACCTGCCCTGAAATTTTGAAGAAGATCCAACGACCCATGTAGGAGTTATTGCCCTTTTTCTGCATTTTTTCAAAATTTTGCACTTATTAAGCTCAATATCTTGGATACTATAAAGGAAATTTGAAAAATTTAAATTGCATATTGTTAGGCACACAAAGATCTACAAAATTTGTAACAGGATTGAAGTTGTAGGTTCATTCCTTTTAGGAGTTATTTGACATTTTTGGCTTTTTTTATGTTATTATTTCAAAAATCTTCTTCTCTGAAACTACTATTCAAAATCAAATGAAACTTGGTAAGATTGTTCCTTAGGGTATCCTGCACAAAGTTTATGCTTCGATTTTTGATCCGTCGAAAAACATGGCCACTGTTACTAAAAATAGAACATAGGGGTCAAACAACAGTTTTGCGCAAATATCTCAAAAATCATTAGGTTACGGCAAATTCTGGCAGGTTGAAAGTGTTCAGCATGATGAGAGCTACCTGTGTGCTGATTTTCGTGAAAATCTGTCAACTGATGTTAGAGTTATTGCCCTTTTTTGACATTTTTGGCTTTTTTTTATGTTATTGTTTCAAAAATCTTCTTCTCTGAAACTACTATTCAAAATCAAATGAAACTTGGTAAGATTGTTCCTTAGGGTATCCTGCAAAAAGTTAATGCTTCGATTTTTGATTGGTCGAAAAACATGTCCGCCCTTACTAAAAATAGAACATAGGGGTCAAAATGCTGTTTTTTGCTATTTTTTCCTGAATTATAGAAAGAAAATGAAGATGAAAGCTACTTTCAAGGTAAACATGGTATCCCGAGTTGAATGGTGATGATGAAAGTTTGTTTTGGAGGGTCATTTTTAAAATGGTTGCCATTTTCCCGCCATTTTTTACACTTGCTCGGATTTCAACAATATTTGGTTTTTAAAGTAAACATGGTATCCTTAGTGAATGGTGATGATGAGATTTAGTTTATAGCGCATTGTTTGCCAGGTGAGCGATTCAGGCTCTTGAGAGCCTCTTGTTTCGTCATATTTTCAAAATTTAACATTTTTCGTCATTTATCTCCAAAACTATTTGAGATAGAAGTGAAATGTAAATTTGAAAAATGTTTACCATGTTGAGATCTACATACCCTGAAATTTTAAAGGAAATCCCAAAACCCATTTAGGAATTATTGCCCTTTTTTGTCAAATTTTCAAAATTTTAACATTTTTGCATTTATCTCCAAAACTATTTGAGATAGAAGTGAAATATAAATTGAAAAATGTTTGCCATGTTGAGATCTACCTACCCTGAAATTTTGAAGGGAATCCCAAATTCTATTTAGGAGTTATTGGTTTGTGTAATTTGAGGTCGGGTTCTGTTACATTTATTTAAGGTTCACCCTTATTCCTGGTCAATTTTGTCAACTTCTTGCCAGGACTACCACCATCAGGGAACATATTTTAACATTAAACCTTATGAAAAATAAATCTTCAACAAATTTTCCCTGAACAATTGAACCAATTGCAACAAACTTGGTCAAATAGTTGATTAATTGTCCAATGAAAACCAGACTCCAGGTGAGCGATACAGGCTCTGGTGAGCCTCTTGTTTAAGTGCAAGTGAATGTGGAACAGGAAATTCAGTGCTTTATTCATCTTTTTAAAAAGGACTTCAATAAAATGCACGTAGCGTGATTTTTATGATAAACCATGAAGAGGAGGAATGTTACCTCATCTTCGTTTTCAAATTGCAAACACGATTTGTTGGTATAATACACAATTACAGGAAATGTTAACAAAACTTGGGTATGTAGACATCAGAGTCCTGAAAAGAGGACCTTTAGGGTTATGCAATGGAGAATAACCATCAGTAAAAGTAAGTAAGCGATAGAATTAAAGACCCGAGGGACTTTAAGGGTGAAAATCTCTGGTCACGTTAGTATTTTATTTTACTTGAGGGTGGAATACCGACTACATGATACTGATTGAGAAAGTATTTTCTGAACTATAGTAAAATAATCAATTACAAATAATAAATAAAATTTGATCTAGGAATGCAGTTCTTAGTATAAAATTGGTAACGCAAGGCCTTATTAACATTTAGTATTTCACTATCTATATGGCGAATTTATGATTTATCCTCATTTATATGACAAGTTACTGCATATCAGTCAAAATGCAAACAGGTGTTATCTTTTTTGGAAATATACATAATTCTTGAAACATACACTGGTGTCTTTGTTGTATGTTATTGCTGTGTTAGTTTTCTCATTTCACCTGGTCTTTGGATTTTGTTTTGCAGAATTTGCCCACTGTCATTGCTTGGGTAATCTTTTTTCGATATCTATACTTTGGGATATAACTGTAAATGAATTATCATTTTTACGAAATACTAAACCAAGATGAATACACTAGCACCGTCAAGATTCAGTGGGGGGGGGGGGGGGGGGGGAGAGGGGACTATGTTTTTTATAGATATTTTTGGGGGCCATTTATTTACACACTTATTTTTGGGTCAGTTATTTAGACAACTATTTTTTTGGGTGTTTTGAAAAAAGTGCTATTTTTGGGAGGGGGATTCCTGGTTTCATTGAAGAATAAATTTACATGTATATATACAAAATCATTCCAATACAAAGAGTTTCTTTGATTTTCTAAAATATCTAAAGAAAATATTTAATACAGCAGAATGTATTTACCAATCATTTAAGCCTACCTGATATCAGCATTCCAAAATAGTCAATACTGACGTAGACAGATAAAAAACATGCAACAGTACATCGATAAAAAAAAATTTAATTAACCTAATCAGTGTGCAGTGACGTTCATTGTAACAGTATATACATAAATGTAGTAACGTAAGTACAATATTTATCATATGTGTGTCTGATTATACAGCAAGATATTTTACTAAAACTACATGTACCTTTGTCAGAATTCATCCTTGAAAGAATCTAATTAAAATTAGATCTAGTAATTGCTCCTTTCAGTCACTAGTAGATCTAATTTTAATTAGATTGTCCTTGAAACGATATTGAAAGCCTATAATTTCTAAGTTTATCTGCTCTACTTGTTTCGTCTCAATCTTTGGTGTAACGGGAGAGACTAGATATCATAAACTGGTTCAACGCTGCCACATTCTGTGGGTGTGACTGAACATCGAGTTCTAGTAAGAGTAAGAGTTAAAGTTCGAATTAGAGTTCGAGTTATCATTCGAGTTCATGTTCATCTTCGAGTTAACTTGAGATTTTGATTTCTAATGTCATTTATCGAGTTGCATTTCGAGTTGAAATTCGAGTTACGGATTGAGTTTAGGGGAGGGAGGTAAAACAAGTACCTGTACATAGGCTTGTAAAAAATACCTAAATTTGTTGACACCCCCATAAAGATATCTCTAAGTTTTTCAGATCAAGAAAATTTACTTTCATTTTACCCCATAAAACAGGTCCAACCTTTTCGTCTTCTCGAACGCACTCTAAGAAATACCTGCAATTTTTGGGAATTTGTGTTCGAATTAATATTTTATTTAGATTTAAAATGGTATTGTCAACACGACCCAGTTGATTAAATATACTTTATATAAAGTTCGAGCTAGAGTTCGAGTTACAATTCGAGTTCGAATTAAAGTTCGAGTTATCATTCGAGTTCAAGTTAATCTTCGAGTTAACTTGAGATATTGATTTCTAATGTCATTTATCGAGTTGCATTTCGAGTTGAAATTCGAGTTACGGATTGAGTTTAGGGGGAGGGAGGTAAAAAAGTACCTGTACATAGGCTCGTCAAAAACAAGTAATAACTGTAACAGTGAACTGTTACTAAGTCTCCCAAACGAAGTTTCCCAAACATAACTCCCACATATTATTACAAAGATAACCTGAAACATAAATCACACAGTTTTTTGCACATTCATGCAATATCAATGACTATTTTATTAGTATTATTTTTCAGTTTTCCAACATGTATATTGATTAAAATATATAAATTTTGTCTTTTGATACAGGCAATGTCTTTCTAATATTGTGTGGTGTAATGGGGGTTATAACTTTTGATCATTTTAGAAGTACAATGTTTCGTCTTTTCATAAAGAGTAATAATATATATTGTTATAGGGTTTTCAAGATATTAAAGGTTTTGTCGTTTGAAGGGGGTGGGACATGACCCCCTCAGACCCCCCAATTGGTGCCAAATGCTTCGTCTTGTCATAAGGAATAATAATATATATGGTTATAGGGTGGGGATCTCAATGGTTTTCAAGATATAAAGTATTTTGTCATTTGAGGGGGGCGGGGCAGGACCCCCTCAGACCCCCATTAGGTACCAAATCTTTCGTCTTATCATAAGCAGTAATAATACATATGGTTATAGGGTGGGGCATCTCAATGGTTTTCCAAGATATTAAGTATTTTGTCAATTGAGGGGGGCGGGGCATGACCCCCTCAGACCCCCATGTGATACCAAAGGCTTCGTCTTGTCATAAGGAGTAATAATATATATGGTTATAGGTCGGGGATCTCAATGGTTTTCAAGATATTAAGTCTTTTGTCATTTGAGGGGGTGGGGCATGACCCCCTCAGACCCCCCTATAGTACCGAAGTCTTCGTCTAATCATCAGGAGTAATAATATATATGGTTATAGTGTGGGGATCTCAATGGTTTTCAAGATGTAACAGTAGAGCATGATTTGTCTCCCAAAATTAACAACTCACAAACCGGGGATCGAACCCGGAACCTTTGGTTCAGTAGTCCACCGCTCTACCAACTGAGCTAAAGCTGTACTCCTGGCAACTGAGTGGCAATTGTGTAAATTGTAAGGAAAAAAAGTCATGACTGTAGGTGGTTCATCCAAAGTTCTAGTTCTCCGTGGATATTAGAAACATTAAAAAACTGGAAGACTAGTCTGTCTTTTGCAGATGATTTATTACTGCTGTCAGACACTAGAAAAGGACTACAAAATAGTCTTGATAAATAGTCAAATTATTGAGATAACTGGCAATTGAGTGTAAATTGTAAAAAAACAGTCATGACTGTAGGAAGAGCAGTGATAATACATTTTTTTATTGTAAACAGGAAATTATTGAGTCTGTTAAGGAATTTAAATTTCTAGGAAACTATATAGTAGATAACGGCAGTCTTATTTTGTCAGCCAAACATTTAGATCAAAAAGAATGAAAACATTATATACTAAAAAAACCAATATGGATGACGAAAGTTAAAAACTAACAATATTTTCGTATCATGTGGAAATAAAAAGTTTCCTTGTGGTAAATATTTTGATATAATTTATTTTAAATGTTTTGAAAATGTGATTTTTTCTTTCTTTTAACGTAGGCTAAGTGATGACTGTTCCACTTCCAGAAGACGAAGATATAAATAATAATAGAAAGTCATGCTTAGCAGGTGAAGAATTTAATGAGACAACAGGAAAGGAAACAGATAAAGAATTTTATGTAAACATTCCCGAAGAAACAAATGTAGATGTTCCTCCACAATCCGGTATGGAAAAAGATTCGGTAGATAAGCTGCAAACAAAATGTACGTCGTTGTGTCTACTTACCTACATCTTATGTGTTTTGGTATTAGTTGAAAAACTCATGACATCACTTGAAACAAAGCGAAAGGTTGCAAAATTGTACCATAGAGTCAAAATAAAAGTACAATCGACAACTAACTCTTTCGAAACAAAATTCTTTAAAAATAAATGGAATTTAGGTAATTTTGTAAAGACATTTAGAAAGGTTCCTTACACTGTATATGAAGTGTTTCCTTTCTTGCCTTTACTTAATACATATCGAACGAATGTCAATCAAATAACAAACCCAATGGAATTTGACGGAAAACGGTTCGCTACTTTTGTCAACTTCCCTGATATAGCCGGAGTTTATGTAACAAGGATAGCTGGAGCTGGATTTTATTATACAGAAGTTGGTGATGAAGTTGTATGTTACAAATGTGGCTTGAAATATAGAAACTGGAAAAGAGGTGATTCTCCTATGCAAATTCATCAACGTTTGTCACCGGCTTGTATGTTTATTTTGGCTCATACTACAGAAACAGACAGCAGGGAACCTGCAACTGCCATTCCTACGGCAGGTGCTTGTGGAATATCGAACGGTATACCAAAACCAGAAGAAGCACACATATACGACATAGAATCGGACAAGAAAGAGTTTAACCATCCTAACAGTGAATTACAACAACAGCCCTTACCAGAAACTGATGTTTTATTCGATTACTCGAATCCCAATATAACAAATCCTCGGTTAGATAACACATTAGGCTATGGTTACAATGAAAACACCATACGTGGAGAAATATCAAGATTTCAAGACAGGTTCTCAACTAACGACACACATAGTCTAATCAGAATTCCTGAAACAGATGTGAACCATTCTTCATCAACAACTGATCAATTATTCCGAGGACATATAACAGAAAATGAAAACAAAGCAGAAGTTAAAATAGAAAATCCAAAGTACCCAAAATATGCCAACTGGTCAAAGAGATTTGAATCTTTTATAAGATGGCCACGACATCTGACACAATCACCAACAGAAATGTCGTCGGCTGGATTCTTTTACACAGGTTTCTTTTTTGTATTGTTGTAATTAAAGATGAAGATAGTAAAATGACAAAAATGCAACACTTAAACCTGTTTTATTGGGACCCCCCCCCCCCCTCCGCCCCCGTCCTATCATATGCAGATTCATAATGGCAATAGTATAAGATACTTTTCCTATTCTAAAATGATGGTTTTGAATTATTCCCAATACGCTAAGAAATGTTTAGATAAACGAATCGTAGATTTTCAGGCCTTTGTAGATTTTTATGTGCTATTTTGCATTTCGAAGAAATACTTCATCAGTACAACGGTTTAGAACTGAAAAAAACATGAAATATTGAATAAATAAAACTTCTAAAATATCTTTGTAATTTATATGCACCGAATATATGCATGTTTCAAGGAATCATGTTTCATAAAGAGGGGGTCTTTGCGAAAACGGGGAAAGTAAGATATTTACCAAGTAATATATACTGAGCAGAATGACAAAAAAAATCTAAACCAAAATACCCATCTTATGACATAATATGACTCGAAAAATGGGGGCATTTCTTTGTTTCCTTTGAATTATGTTAAAATTTGAAACTTTTAGTTTTGAAATTTCGGTTGATTTTTATACAAAATAAATCTATGTATACATGTAAGTATGCTAGTTTCTTGTGAATGTTCCAGGAAATGAGGACCACTGTCGTTGTTTTTGTTGCGGCGGAGGCCTAAAGAATTGGGAGTCCGATGATAACCCATGGATAGAGCATGCTAGATGGTATAAAGACTGTATTTTTGTTAGGCAATCTAAAGGTGATAAGTTTATAAATGATGTTCCGATGGAGGGATATGAGAACACGACAAATTCAAATGCTCACCAGGTAAATGAAATGAATCAAATTTTATCATGTAAGTACTAGTTTTAATATATTTTTACATTTAAAAGTTTTGACTACAAGCATAACTGATAAAGGTTAATCCTGAAATTCAAATTGCAAGCAATGACTTTAATATATGAGTTTATTTTTACTATTAAACTTTTTCTTATTTTCCCCCTGTATTCTGTAGAAAGCTTTGTGATATAAATGACCATTTTGTAGATTGCTTTTAATTATAACATGCAAAGCTTAGTAATTCGATACTTTAAGGATGCTCGCTGGTCATGTTTTGGTCTTTTTTGTCAGATTTTCGAAATCCTCGGGTTTTATCCATTTCTTAAACATCATTTTTTTTTTGCCCATGAACCCCTACTTTTTCTTTTATAATTCAATCATATATACCGTAAAATGGTAATTGACAAAATCTGACGAAATCCTTTTTATTTTTTCATACATTTTTGAGAGACTGAATTTGCCAATCCAAAGACGAGGAAAAATCCAGAGAAAACCCATTTCCTGCAATTTTTCTAGGCCTTATAGCTTTAAATGAGCACATGAACCTATATTTTTTTCTTGCTTATTTGTTTACTAATCATATGTTCTCTCAAACTAAAACACCTATTTCAAATCCTATTTATTTCCTATTAGACAAGCGATCATCCTTAAGTTATTCTTTTTATGGAAAGAGTCTCTCAGTTCATTGACACATGTATGTCATCAAAATAAATAAATTATAGATAGCAAAATTACATATATAAGATAGAAAAAAAAGACAGAAAGAAAAAAGAGAAATCTTATATAGGTCTTACTAGTATAATTTCATTTTACAGTGCCTATTATTGTATGGCATGTTCTCATCTTTCAGAATAAAGACATACAGAAAGTTAGTTTTTATAATCATCCGGCTGTTCAAACAGTGTCTGAGTTTGGTTATGAGCATAGCTTGTTAAAGAAAGCGTATGAATCATTAGAGAAATCATCTGCAGGTACATCATAAGCTAAGTTTAACTAGCCGATTAACCACTGTGTTTTTTGTATTTGATGGCTTGATATTATCTGTACATTCAATCTGTTCAAACAATTTCAAGATGACGAACAGCAATAAAAAGTGCTGATAATTTGCATATGTTAATATTTTATGGATCAGTACCTTGTTTACAATTCTGTATTCAGGTGTTTCTGTAACGCGAATATGTAAACTGGTATGTTGTTATATTGTTTGTACTGCTTTGACCCATATGGGTGTAATTGTAAATTAAAAATATATGTAAAATATATGGATACTGAGATACTGAAGTCCAAAGGACGTAGTTATAACCAAGGGAGGGGGTATGCACTGAAAAGTGAGATGGGAGTCAAAAGAAGATAACACAAAAACTAAAGGAACAGATACGGGACATAAAGTGCGCAGGAATGGTTTATATAGCATATCATGTTAATCAATTTTATCCTGCAATCAAGCTATTTCAGGTCTAATAACAGGGGTGGAATAAACTTTAGTCTTATTAGGTCTAGTGAATGTACCAGATGACGCCGTGGCGTTTCCGGCGTTTTCACGGCAGTTGGATTTCAACTACAAACGTAATTTTAGGGCATTTTACGCATCGAAAAGGGGATTGCAGGATAAAGAAAATACAAAGTCATTGTCCGAAAATATAAAATTTATTTGGGCTCGCTAAAGCTCGCCTTTTCTCATGTTTCTAAAGCTCGCCCAAATAAATTTTATATTTTCCGACAATGACTATGTATTGTATATATATATATCTACATGTATATAATATTTTTTATATTATGCTGAAAAACGTTGAACACTTTTTGTACAAATGTTTTAGAAATTACCAGTGTACATTTACTAGAGGCAGTTTTTGAAATGGAAGAGAAAACAAAAGCCAATAGTAATGCAGTAACAGCAGAACAAACACAAATGAATACACAGCAAGCAGATCCGTATAAGAACGACAAAGAAAACAATGACAGAGAGCACGAATGTAAGTATATGATTTAAAATGATTGTATATGAAAATCATAATTAGAACCAATATTTCTATTATTCCTTTTCTATACCAAACAATGAAAATCGCAAAAAAAACGGAATAAACCTAGAAGTACCATTAATAAAATAGAATATTGAACGGATCAAAATGTACTGTTCGTATACTCGAAAATCTGTATCGAAAATGTTAACGATAATGAAGTAATACAATTTATAATGTTGTAACCAGCGAGTAACTCACCGTGGATTTAGAGTATTCATTGTTGAAGATTAAAATTAGTATAATAAAATGTGTATTGCTACCAATGAGTTGATATTGCTGTAGATGGACTCAAATGTCTGCGGGAATCTCATTTGATAGTATTTCCATACCGGCATGAAAATGATACCTTAAATTTACAGTTAGAAAATTGTTAATTTTTTAGAAATTAAAGAGTTTCTCTCTCGTGCATACTCCTGTCCTTAGATGGGTTTGGCTTTACCCTTTCTGCCTGTGTTTTTGGTTTTCAAAACTTTTAGCCTTGACCACAACCGATGAGCCGTGATTCGAAGAAATTTTACTATATTGTGCAATTAAATTGGTACAAAATGTATCATTGAATAGGTATTACCAATGAGTGGAGACATCTGCTTGTAGACCCCAAAGTTCCCAAGGCCCAGTCCCCGGGGCCCAGTTACTAGTATTTCGAATCGAACGTGAAATTGAAGCTTTACAATTTACTGTGATAAAAAAATTGGAAACCATCTCCATCCTGCAAAGCTCCGTCTGAAACTTGTCTTTGGCTTTACTCTGGCATTTAAATCTGCTTTTCAACATTTCAGGAATGGAACTAAACTTATTATTGACAGACTTTTTTAAATATTAATTTCATTTCAGTCATGATGTTAAAAAAAGTTGACACTACAAAGAACCTTCTTTGTATGATGAAACCATGAAATGGTCGACAGTATTTTTTGCCAGACAATCTGTTTTTATACAATTGTGATTATACAATATCTTTTTTTACAGTATGTTAAATCATCAAAACATTTAACAGTTAAAACTACCCAAATTACTCTTTTTTTGTATTTTTAGTGTCTGTCAGAAGTTTAGAAGAAGAAAACCAGAATTTAAGAGACCAACAGACATGTAAAATATGTCTGGATGAACAGATAGCCATTGTGTTCCTCCCGTGTGGACATATGGCCTCCTGTATAAACTGTGCTCCAGCTCTCAGACGATGTCCTATTTGTAGAACATTCATCAAGGGAACTGTTAAAGCTATAATGTCCTAAGTTTGTTGTTCAACGTTAGTTAATAATAAATAAAACTCCCAGCAATACTGTTTTTAGTTTGAACCAATTCCTTTGTTACGTTTTAGCCTGTACAAAAATTGCATTCTTTAACAAATATACATGTACTGATTATTACTAAATTGATGTTAATGCAACTCTGTAATGGTTTATTCCCCGAACGGGCAAATTATTACTGGGCCAAAAAAAAACAACATCTAATTAGACAAGTGATTAAGAGGTACACTTAAGGGAAAATGTCTGTTTACCTGTTAATTTACCTGAGGTGAGCTTTCTGATTGTAAAAAGGAATAAATAAGAAATCTGACAAAGTTAGAAGCACATACCTAGGTATAACTGAGGTACTTGCACAGGTAAAAAACTATTTGCCCCTTCAGTGGGACCTCTTAATCCCTTGTCCAATTAGATGTTGTTTCAATCCAGTAGTCGTTCGGGGAACACACCTCTGTATCCTGCAGCATTTAAGATATACAAATTTGATACATACATGAAAATGGAAGAATACGTTTTCATACCGTTTTAACTAATGGTTATAGCTCAATTTATACATCTATTACGTATAAATGTAATGATATATTTCTCTGTTGTTTACAATATAAAATTGTAAATGGAGTGATACGTTGAACATGTTTGAACTTATTTCATGGCTTTAAGGTGTTTTTTGTGGAGTATCTAAAGTTCTTTGCTAATTTTCTTTATCTATTTGTATAATGGCTACAGTAAAGATATTATATCCTGAATTCTTTAAATATGCATTTACACTCTGTCCATTTGTTATCCTTTCTCGTTGTAATGTATGTTATTGTAAGTTGTTAAGATGTGATGAAAACTTTAGCATGAAAAAAATGGACATGGTTTCGATTATCTTAAGCCAAGCTGATCTTGCCTGGGTTTTGACCCGTTTTAGTGTTACTTTTTACTATACAGAATTCCCCAAGATGCCTTAGAGAGTTTAAACTAAGCCTTAGTTACATATTTGTACTTTTTTGTGTTGAAAGAGAGACCAGAATCTAGGCTGTTCATTCATTTTTTTGTGATCTGAAAGGCTATTTAGTAATTCTTTGGTTTCACACCTTTTGGATTACTATTTCATTACAGATTGTTGATTAAGCTTAACTGTTGCATGTAGTAATTGGAGTGAACAGCTTCGAACATAAATATATATTGATATAAGATTTTTTATTATAAAAAAAATTCTTTAAGAAAGAATATTCCGTGTCAACTATTACTTCAGATATTTAAATAAACGTGAGTGATGTGTCTGATTTAGTATAATAGAATTACTATTTTTAACAATTTTCCTGGAATAACTATTCTTATGTAAAACAATGTACATAGAATCGTATGAAAGATAATCTATTCTAGGTAGCCATTACGAACGTTATTCATACAAAGCCGACCGATTTATGCCAATAATAATTTGAATTTCAAATGTCATATTACATAATGTCTTTAGGTGTGAGCTAATATTTAATAGGTCTCATAAAGATACCCTTAATTGACCAGCACTGCAATAAGCCCGCAAGAAGAAGGAAGTCCTTATTGGCTTATTGACAAGTTTCATACAGTGAAGACAGAAATCCTGATTGGGGGGAGGGGGAGGGAGGGGACGTAATATGTTAAGGCTACAGTCAATACTACTTCGAATGATCATTATTGTCATATGATAAAATATGCATTTTCACGGTCACACTTCATAATGACAATTATGAGTTATATACATAATATTGGTATTTTCGTAAGCAACTTGTGTTTTATCGTCGGCAACCCACGGCCGGTCGAACTTACGCTTTGCTTCCACTTGCCGACCGCGGGTCGATTCATTAATTTTTTCTCGTTTTCATATGAATAATTTATGAACCATTTTGATTGGTTTCCTTACGATTCTGTAATGGGAATACAGCCAATCAATTGACAGTTCAAAGACTAGCTTTGGGTTAAGATACATGTATATGTCATCGCCGGTACGCAGTTCCATTATATTTTCGATATAGTTTTCAAACAAGGTAAACAAGTTTTCATACTTTCAAAGAGGATGCATTACTGACCACGTGAAAAAATCACTACACAACAAAAATTCGTCAATTGCATTACGCACGTGGGCACCGTTTTAATCTCCAAAGTGGAGAACGTCACTATTGTTTAAATCTCCAAAATGGAGAATTCCATTATTGTAAACAGTAATTTCAATGGTCAATTTTGTTTATGAATATTCAAAAAAACGATAAAAAATGAATGAATTGACCCACGGTCGGTAAGTGGAAGCAAAGAGTAATTAAGCGCGACCGACCGTGGGTTTCCGACGATGCTTGTCTTTATTATATATATAAAAAATGGCATATTTGTAAGCAATAACTGGGTCTAAATTGTAATATGAAGTAAATGTTAATGTAAGGAAACTTTGTTGATTGCATGACCTGCCATACTTTAAATTTCTATAGAAATTATTCTTATTATTCGCTGTTATGGCAAAAGCCGGTAATTTTAATTTTTGGAAGTAAAACCGGTTTGGCAACACATAAATTTTGAAGCTTGAGCCTTTTGGCAGCTCTTTTCAGTTATATTTGAATTTTATACACGCAAACAGTTAACTATACCTTCATCCGTAGAGCTTGAGAATCAATAATTTTGCCGAAAACAGCCAAATTCTAACAATTGCTCGTCGTCGCATTTTATAAATGGCGGCTATTGTTGTTATTATTGACAACAGTACAACATACGTTAAAAATGGGAACAACTTTTGAAAAAGATGTCATCTAATTATATTTTCTGGCCTCCCCGCGGTTATTTAGTTCATATTTTTACGAGAAAGCTAGTTTGTCAACGCAGTAAAATATTAGGTCATTGTTGGAACTATATTTTTGCGGAAGGTTAGGAATATTTTGTTGCCTTGACCCCTTGAAGTGACGTCACAATACATTGGTTCAACCCATTTTTGAGTCTTAAGGAAAAGCCTTACATATTTTTAGGTTCAGAATTTAACACTGATTTTACTGGTATGTCATGAGCCAGGTTTTCTTATATAGATGAAAAGTTATTAACTCTTGAAGTACTGTGAGCCAGCGGAAGGGGGGAGGGGGGGGGGGGGGTTCGAGGACACTATAAAAAGGGGCTGGAGCCGTGATGGCGTCAAAAAAAGCAGTTCAAGCCGGCTTAATAGGCAGATTTCAAAAATGCATTACGATACGGAAATACATTGTAAAGGTAAATATTTTAACTATTTATGCAGTATAACCACGGAAATACCCATAATAAGTAGAGATAGATGTAACGTTAACTTTTATAGGCGTAACCAGTGTAAGCAAAACCTCCACTTTTATAGGAATAGCTCAAATAGTTTCAACCTAGAAAAATAAACTAAAGACAAATTATTTTTGTTAGGAAACGATATCCCACCACATCGACTTTTGTCTCTATATTTATTTATTAGTTGTCGGGAAGGCCAGCATCCAACCATGTTATATTATTTTTTGATTGTCGAATTGTTGATCGTTCGTTAAATCAACTAGTATACATGTACATATCAGTAATGGAATCTACAGATGATAAAATAAAACCATTATTCCTTTCGTTATATGCAGTTATACAGGTCTATATATATATACGATATAGATCTTTTGTCCTGACAGACACTCCCCCATCCATAACAATATTAAAATTCATACGGATTAATGAAGATTACTATTACGGATCTCAAATATGATACTAAAACAGTTTTATATTTCATTATACTGGATATCTTGTATACATGATTCGCATATAATTTTCGTTATAAATACGAGTATATACATGTATATACAAATTTCTGTCATCTAGAATGGGTGAAGAAATAGATTCATTTGTAAATAAAAATACAAATGTGACGGAAGAAAAATGGGGACCTAGCTTCTGGTAAGTTAAATCAAAATGATATTTTTAATAAAAAAAAAAAGTCGTTATAGCCCTAAAAGATCTCAAAATAAATTTAAAATTATGGTAGTACTGCTCAGTTAAATTTTTCAACTGAATTGTTACAGAAGCGAAATAACATATTATAAGGTATCATTAATAAAAAAAAAACATTTATAAATGTCTTTCCGCGAATTTCAAAGTTTAATATACGGCATGCACTTGGACATCCAAATGCCCAAAGCTCAGAATAACTTGGAATTTACACCGAATAACCATTGAAATAGTATAATACATTTCTCCCTTAATTTCATAGAAACAAATGGGTATAAAGGTTTACAGTTAACTAATTTGTGTCCAAGAATTCGTATCATATATTTACAGTTTACTAATTTGTGTCCAAGATTTACAGTTACTAATTTGTGTCCAAAGTTTACAGTTACTAATTTGTATCATAGGTTTACAGTTTACTAATTTGTGTTTAAGGTTTACAGTTTACTTATTTGTGTTTAAGGTTTACAGTTTACTTATTTGTGTCCAAGGTTTACAGTTCACCAATTTGTGTCTAGGATGTGTATTCAAGGTTTGCTAATTTGTGTTCGAAAAACAATTGAAATAGTATAATACTTTTCTTTCTAAATTTCTAATTACACTTACCATTTGAATATTTATACAGAAAGAGTAAATTTAGAAAATTGAGTTCAAATTAAGTAGATAGTGGAAAAAAAAATTAAGCATCTCATGTTCACGAATTGTTTAAGCTTATAAGTTACTATTATTATCTATTTTTATGTACCTATTTTAGGTGTTTATTTTCTATTTTCGGTTCAAATAGGGAAGTAAAAATTCAATACATTTTATATAATGACTTATCGTCATAATTATAAATTATATCATTTTTTAAATATTATTTCTAATCAAGTTTCCTTTTTTTATTGGCTTATGATAATGATTTAATAAAGATAATACATATTTAAGGAGGAGAATACAGTTCATTTTAAAAAAGAGTTCTTATGTTTATATATCGTTTATATTTAGCATTTCCTTATATACATTGTAGTTTAAATCGTCAACATTTCATTGGTATAAAAATGTCTATATATAACACTCCCGCTTAATTCAAAAATTCAAAACAGCCATGAAAGGAAAGTTGATAATTGAATGAAGGTTAGTTTATAACATTATCTTCCACTATTTGTTATCCAAATTCGCTTGTTTCGTGAATTTATAATTCATTGGTTGGTTATACACCTCATGCTACATCAAATAATCCATGTTACCAATTTTAATGTATATTTCGTCACGGTGGGGGGGGGGGGGGGGGGGGGGGGGTGTTGGGGTGTTACTAATGCTAATCATATATGAATCACCTTTTTCCATACCTTTCATATATTTTAAACGGGTGTGACTAAACATCGAGTTCGAGTTCGAATTAGAGTTAGAGTTAAAGTTCGAGTTAGAGTTCGAGTTAGAGTTCGAGTTACAGTTCGAGTTCGAGTTAAAGTTCGAGTTGGCGTTCGAGTCATCATTCGAGTTAAAGTTAGTCTTCGAGTTAACTCGATACATTGATTTCTAATGTCATTTATCGAGTTGCATTTCGAGTTAAAATTCGAGTTACGGATTAAGTTTAGGAGGAGGGACGTAAAACATTATCTGTGCATAGGCTCGTCAAAAAAAACACTTAAATTTGTTGACACCCACATACAAATATTTCTAATTTTTTCAGACACAGAATAATACTGTCATTTTACCCCATAAAAATAATTTCATTTTACCACATAAAATAGATTGTAAACGCTATTTTTTTCACCTTTTTGAACTAAAAAAAAACCTGCAATTTTTGGGACCCCCAAAAAATATAGCATATTCGAGAAATTTGACCCCCCCCCCAAAAAAAAAAAACAGCACAAAGCAACGTGCAGAGATCTTGGAGAGTATCCCCCCCCGGGATTACGTTATTGTGCGTTGATTTCAATTCCTCGCCGTTTAATCATCTGGACAACGGATATAGGTATCAATGAATCTAAATTGACCGTCTCTTTATGCAGGGCACAAGAAACGTTTCCGATTGCGTTTCCTCGCGCATTTTTTCTTTTCTTTTTCTCCTTATGTCCCACCAACGAATGTGGAAGATACACACATATAGTTTTACTCTTGTCCATTTAATTATGTTAATTATTTCCATAAAATCACAAACTGAAAAAACACCTGCTTCCCACAATAACCGAAATACGTGTATTTATATTGTTCATCCCACCTTAAAGTACTAGTATAAGGTCCTCCCTAAATCGAAATGCATGTGGATCCTGTATGATTTGAAAAGTTTTTTGCAACCTTCCTTAAAACCAGAGGCTCCCTGGAGCCTGTAGCCGCTCACCTGGTATTTTCAGAGGAATTGATGATTAACATGTTCTCCAGAGGGTCCAATTTTAAAATAGGTTCTGCGCTGGTGGCCATGTTTTTTGACGAACCGGAACGAAATGAGTAATCTTTGTACAGGACCTTCCATACATCATTCCTGTCAAGTTTGGTTCAACTTTCTTCAGTACTTTCAGAGGAGTTGATGATTAACATGTTTTTTTCCATAGGGTCCAATGTTAAACTATGTTCTGCGCTGGCGGACATGTTTTTTGACGGATCGGAACGCAATGAGTAATCTTTGTTCAGGACCTTCCATACATCATTCTTGTCAAGTTTGATTCAATTTTCTTTAATGTTTCAGAGTAGTTGATCAAAATGTAATCAACCAATAAAAATGCATTTTGGGCTCTGACGGCCATATTGATTTTCCAATCAGAACCAAATGAAACAAACTTTCATGTCTTCATGTCTTCATGCCAATGGAAATTATCTCAGAAGAAATGCCTTTTAGAGAAAATCTGGCAAGGTAAAACGATCAAGAGGACAAGATCTACTTGAGTTTTAATTTTCGTATAAATCGGATTACCCGTCTTGGAGTTATTGTCCCTGAATTGTCGATTTTTGGCTTTTTGTTTTTGGTTTTTTAATATAAAAATATTCTCCTCTAAAATTACTGGGCAATTGGAACCAAACTTTATTATATAAGTTATGGGATGGTTCCCTTTAAATGTTTTATCTGGCGTGTTCGTCGTCATCCAAGATTGGCGTCACGACCCGACATAATTAAACTTAGGACCCTATAGGGAATACTATTTGAAGGTCTCCTTTGAAACTGCTGGGCTAATTGGAACCAAACTTTGGTGGAATAGTCCTTGGGTGGTCCCCTTTTTAATGTGTGTCTGTTGTCCCCGACCTTCAACCAAGATAGTTTCCGGAGCTAATTATCCTCTGAAACTACAAAGTCAGTATGGTCCTCTAAATCCACCGAGCATTATGGCCTTAATCGTCATTAGGTGTGTCCAGTTTCAAAATTGTGTCGAAGGATGCACCGAACCAATTATATTTACAGGAGAGCTTATATAAGCTCCTTGCAGCCTCTGGTTTGTTTGAAATATTGTTTGTAGTATAGAGACCTATAGGCTTGATATGTCGTGTTCACATTTTTCTAAATTTGGGGCAAATATAGTGTGTATGTACATGTACCGGAAAAAAGAACGCTTATATTCTCAAATAAAACATCTGATATTATTAGCAGATGAAGCACTCTAAGAGCCCACGTAGAAGGATTTCCTCATGTGAACTGTGAATTAAATGTCTGCAGAACAACACTTCCAATTCGTCACTTATTTCCTTATTATAATAAGGTTTGTACGAATATCGGCATCGCTACATATAAAAAATTTGTATCTTAACTCGAACTTTAACTCAACCGTAACTCTAACTCGAAATGTAACTCGATAAATGACATTAGAAATTAATATCTCGAGTTCACTCGAACTTCAACTCGAACTCAATTTATAACTCGAACTCTAACTTTAACTCGAACTCTAACTCTAACTTTAACTCGAACTCGAACTCGATGTTTAGTCACACCCATTTTAAACACAGCTTTTCAAAATTGAAGCCGATGATTCCAACCGATGGTGGACTTAGTTGAACTCAGTTTAAAATAGGATCTCTTTTATTTTTAATTTTCTTTTTTAATGTTTTACTTATTTCCCAAAAGCATATTTTGATTGAAAATTCTGAAAATCATATATCATTTATTTGTTGATTTTTTGTCTACTTTATTCGTGAAAAACAAAGATGGTTAACACAAAAATCTTATTATGATTTGTTCTCTTTGTTCGATTAGTTAGCAACCGTTTAACCACAGTGTTTGGTTACTACTAACAGCTCAACAACGGAGAGGGTCTTTGAGGAGTTATTTTGGGATCACAACGTCAAATAGACCTTCATATCTGGATATTTAGCTTAACACTGTTCTCTCATGGTCATTGTAAATGATAAATATATGGAACAACATTGACACTGTGAACGATTTTAAATCGGGGATAAATGAAGATCAGTTTCCGTACTATTAAAAATAAATGTTCAAGGATAATTGAAATTGCACTATAATTTGCCATTATAAAATTTACTTTAAAATTTTTACAAAATTAAAAATCAAAAGTAACAGTACTGATAAATATCTGAAATTGTATTAATGAATAGTAAGGATATATATCGTAGTTTTATCCCTTACGTCAACGGAAATAATAATTAACTTCAGCAAAACTAAACAAACAAACAAATGAAGTGTAATCCTCATTGTCTTTAGCGGCCTTCCTTCGGATGTACACTCCGTACACAAATGTACATCCGAAGGAAGGGCGCTAAAGACAATGAGGATTACACTTCATTTGTTTGTTTGTTTAGTTACGGAGTGTACATCGGAAGGAAGGCCGCTAAAGACAATGAGGATTAAGATCGGAGTCGAACACACCCCGCCACAGGTGACAGTGTTGACAGGCTTGTGATCATTAGTAGTCATGATTTGTCTTGGGACTCGAATTAGGATTGTCTTAGAATCGACATGTCTTAGGATGTAAAACAAAGCTATCTTAGGATAGACCTAGGTGGGACTAACTTAGGACCATTCTAACATATTCTTAGGATAATCATATGTTATACTTGGTTTATTTCTGCAGAATGAAAGATTTTTACATTCGCTCTTTTTGATATTTAAAAAATAAAAATATTTCTACACTGTAGGGTTTCTGAATAAAAATAAAACGGCAGTCAAATAAATGAAAATTCAGCTGTGTATATACTGCATTATCATTATTTACATGTACATGATATTTATTTGAGATTGAAATCGTTACTTAATTGAGAGCACACAGTACTATAATACTCGATACCTGTGATCGTCCATGGATGAGTTAAACAGAAACACAAACATATCTATTTATCACGAATAAAGTGTCGATGTGCAGCAGATATTTGATTTATTTGATTTTGGGTTCCTCATAGCAAACATGAAAAAGAGGCTACTGTACTTGGATTTTTTTTCCTATTATACTGAATTGTTCTTTCTCGCACGGGAAATTTTAAGTTTTTGGTGTATTAAAGGTTCAATTTCGGATCGTTTATAACCCCTTTTATTTGATTCATAATAAATATTTCAACATGAGGTTTGAGGTCTTCCTTATTGTTGGTAAGTCTAATAAATCTAGTTATTTCTCCCAATATAAATCCTTTAAGCACGGAAGAGGGTTGAGCTGATGATCTATGTAAGTACTGAATATTTTCCGCAGGTTTTCTATATAACTTTAAATACAATTAAATCTAAGAATTCCAAGCTATATGGTCTGATATTTCAAATGCAAACTTTAGTAACGAATGAACATTATTTGCTATTTAAAAAAAATGACATATTTTGATAAAATGCATATATATTATGAATGCAATTATTTTTCTTAATTGTAAATCGAAAACTGTTATTGAAGAGTTTATAACTTGATAAAATCCATTACTTTATTAAAAGTTTTCTGCTTCTAAATTTGAACAGAAGCAAGTTTTACCTTTAAGAAAAAGTTTGATGCTCCTACAAAAGTGCCCGAAACAGAAGCAAATTTTCATTTTATAAGAAAAGTTTTGTGGCGTCCGATATCGGCCATCGTAGTACGACATAGGTAAATATAGGTAAAACGCTTAAAAATCTATTTATATATTCACTACAGGTATATATATATTGATTACTAGTAATTTATTATCAGATGCGTAATATTTAAAAAAAAAATCACCCAATGAAAAAAATTTGCTGAGAAAAGTAAAATTATAACAGTTAAATAATGGTGTTGTAATACGTGTACATATGTGTAATGAACTTGCTGTTATAATGTAGGTATAAGTCTCATTAAGAGTAAATATCATGTGAATTAACCTTAATTTAGCTTATATGTTATAATCATGTTGAAAATTAACATGAAATCCATATGACTGAAAAATGCCTGTGTGGTAATCTTGGATTCTGTTTATTTTTTACGAAACATGCAAGGGTCTTGATTTTTTTCAAATTATTCTTCTATTTGATTCTAGGTACTCGTATTTTCTTAAACAGATTTTAAGCCTTGATTTTTAATCCCCATCACGCCAACACTACACAAAAACATTCAAATGGTTGTTATCTAAAATGAAAATAAATTGTCACAATTTGGTTACAAATAACAAGTCTGCGTTTGAACTAAAAGTACTGCAATTAATGCTTATGAAATGCGGAATTCATATTTCAATGGAGTTGACGTTAGACAAGGCCAGGGGCGGGTCCAGGTGAGGGCGTAATGGGCGTACGCCCCTCCCCCCCCTTTTCCAAAAAAAAAACTATCGTAATCTGCTTATATTGTATTGAATATGGCAATTTATCATATTCATTAATTAAACACATGCTCTAAATCAGGAACCGTTACATTAGTGCATTTCACAATTATTTTATGTTTTTTAGCCAAAAAAAGGTCCAAAAAATTTTTCGCCTCGCTCCCTTTCGGCCATAGTTTTATCATACGCCCCCCCCCTTTCAAATATCCTGGACAAGGCTCATTACAACATTATTGGGTCTCAAATGCTAATACAAGTTCTTTCAGAGTATGTGCATATTGTAGAAGTATGACTGATAATAGGTGAATGAATACAGTTCTTATAAGGTAATCACAAGAAATGATGTTGAACAAAGTAAAAAGAGGACTATTTCAGTATACTATTTTCTAAAGATTGAAAATCATTCAGCGGTATTTCAATTTGTCATGCTAACTTTTGAATATGTTTTCATTAGATTCACAGATCCAAAAATTTTCTGTAGGCTCAATAATGGAGGCTTCATTTTCGAAAGCAAAGATAAGAATTATTACGGTGGTTATATAAAATCTTATTTGGAGAGTGAAAATTTAATTGAGAAGACGGAAATGGTAAAGTGATAAAGAATTTTGGGTAAACAGACTGAAAGAGGATATGTATAATCCTTTCCGATCTGTTATGGAAAAAGATTCGGAAAATAAATTCTTCGTTGAATTTACTAGGTTTTTCCTCCTTACCTGCATCATATATATATATATGTCATTAAAACTAAGATTATCGATGAAAGGAAAGAAAAAAATTGAAACATTTTACCACATAGTAAATATGAAAATGAAATGGGCAATAGACTCATTCGACACAAAATTGTGTAAAGGTGCATTGGATTTTGTGAAGCCATTTAGAAGTTTTCCTTTCACTGTGTATGACGTTTTTCCTTTCTTGCCATTACATTATGGGTACCCGAATGAAACGAATGTACCTCAAATAACAATCCCGATGGAATTTGAGGGAGAACGGTTTGCTACTTTTGTTAACTTTCCAAATATCCCTGGAGTTTACGTAACAAGGCTAGCAGCAGCTGGGTTTTATTATACAGGAGCTGGTGATGAAGTTGTATGTCACAAATGTGGGCTGAAATATAAAAACTGGAAAAGAAGTGATTTTCCTATGGAAATTCATCAACGTTTATCACCGGCGTGTGTTTTCATACTGACTTGTACGACGGAAGGCGATAACAAACCTCGTGCAGCTAATATTCCTATGGAAGGTGCTTGTAGAACATCAAACCGTACTCATAATGGCATTGAATCGGATGACAAAAAGATGAACAAACCGACTGATGGATCAAAACAACAAACCTTCACGGAAACGAATGGCTTAATTGATTACACAAAACCCACTGTAACCAACGTGCCTTCAAATAATGCATCAGGCTCTGTTTACAATGAAAATCAGAAACACCCACAAGGTTCAATATTTCCTGATAATTTCTCAATTACCGAAACTCACAGTTTAATTAGAATTCCTGAAACAGATGTAAATCATTCTTCATCGACGTCTAACCCTTCGTTATTCCGAGAACGTAAAACAGAACATGAACAGCAAGCAGAAGTGGAAATAGAAAATCCAAAGTACCCAAAATATGCCAATTGGTCAATGAGATTTGAATCTTTCAAAAGATGGCCACGATATCTGACACAATCAACAAAAGAAATGTCATCGTCAGGATTCTTTTTCACAGGTTTTTACTTCTTTTTTTTATCAAATTTTGTCAAATATTTTTCTTATAAAATGGTGTGTTTTTCTCGATAAGCAATAACATTTTTTAGATTAAAAAGAACCGAAAATCCTTGTTTCATGTTTTGGTTACTAGACGTATTTTTTCTCCTTGTTACTTTGAATTTTCGAAGAATGCATTTATTCATGAAATCGCTCGGTGCTAACTATATGAAGCATTGTATAATAAAAATCTTGGATACCAGTGCCATTGCGATGTATGTATATAAATTATGATTATTTCTGAAAAAAAATTGTTTCACCAGCGATAGTCAAGGTCAAATTGGGAAATTTGAAATAATAACCTAAAAAGAGTACACCAGGCTGCTGTTTCAATCCAGAATAATTAATAAACCTAAATCCAAAAACCATCGTCAGACAGAGTTGTAACAAGGGGGGTATTCCTTTGGTTATATAAAATTACGATTATCCTCAAGCTTTTAGTTTCGAAATCCTTGTATGAAATGTATGCAAGATTCTGTTTATTTCAATCTAATTAAAATTAGATTCTGTTAATTTTTACAGGAATAGAAGATCATTGTCGTTGTTTTTGTTGCGGCGGAGGCCTGAAGAACTGGGAGTCCAATGATAACCCGTGGATAGAGCATGCTAGATGGTACAAAGACTGTATTTTTGTACGCCTGTGTAAAGGTGATAAGTTTATGGAAGATGTTCAAATGCAAGGATTTGTGGATATGACAAATTCAAATGCTCACCAGGTGAATAATTAAAATTAATCAAATTTTTATAAAATTTGGAATTACGATATTTAATGATGCTTTCAACTCTGATATTGCAGAAATCAAGAAATTACTATTTAAATAATAGAAAATGAATTTCGCACATGTTTGTTATACTTATGAATACGTTGTATGCTACAGAAAGTTTATTTTATAATATGTAAATAAAATCATAGGACTTAAAAAGAACATGAATGTAAATGTGGTATATATTGATGCATTTCTTTTTCTTTTCATCGATATATTTAACTGTTTGTTTTCAGTAATTGTCCATTTGTGTGAATATCTTCATTAAGTGAATTATCAACATTAAATATGAAGACCGGAATGAAAATCAGACCCTATCAATCTAAATCTTAGCACGTATTTACAATTCTTACTATCTTTCAGAACCAAGATCTCAAACCTGAAATAAAGGGAATCAGTTTTGTGAATGACTCAGCTGTTCAGGCTGTGTCAGAGTTCGGCTATGAGCAGAGCTTGGTAAAGAAGGCCTATGAATCATTAACGAAATCGTCTAAAGGTACATGGATGTATATAAATAATATCATAATTATTTAATACTAATTTTGATGCACAAGATGTGCACATTTCGTCAATTTACGACTCGTCGGTTTTACCCAAGGCCTAAAATGTTGAAAATCAAAACAACTATCCAAAAGGTTGAAGAGCAAATTCAAAAATACCAAAATGACCAGAAGGGGTAAAGCCAAAACCATCTTAGGATTATATAAATATAAAATATACTGATTATAAATTATTTCTGATACTGGTATTGCCGAAATAGTTCTTGTTTAATATAAATTTTCATTATTTTCTCACAGATATGAAGTTTCTTTTAACGAGAGTACGCTTAAGCCTAAAATTTTGGGTACATATACATCATAACAATGCTCTAATTTTGTGAGCATTTATACATCTCTTGACCCGTTTGATAAATTCTGATATCACCGCACGTTGGTTAATTGCTCGGACAAGCCTCGTTTAAGTATCTCGAGTTGATAAATTGTATAATCTAGATTGTCTTAGTTGTGGAATCTATATATATGCTTGCTGTTATAGTGCTTGTTTGAATACTTCATCAGTTTATTGCCCTGTTATTTATTGATAAATTCATTGAGACATAATATCAAAGCAAATCAATTCTGATGATATTAAATTGTATAAATTGAAGTCCAAACCTTGAACTATCAACATCAAGCAACTATAGATTTACATCATTTTAATGATATCGAAAAATGGAGATAGTGGCCGTCTTGATTTTACTGTTAAAGATTTTATAGATCAGTGGTAAAGGGTCTACAACAAATTTCTATACGATAAACAGCAATAAATATAAACATAACCTGGTAACACTTTTGATTGCACAGAAGCATTGTATATACAGATTTCAAATTTCTTTGTCTTTACCCGTGATGAAAAAACCACCATGTGTATTCCAGTATTGCATGGGTAATAGCCGTTGCACTATTTTCATACATTTTACTTCATGAAATATTTTATACAAAATGGTGTATATTGTATTTTTAGAATGTAAAAATAATTCACATTCTTTAGCGGACCCTTCTACATTTAAATACAAACTTGTCTAACAAATAATAATAAATATCTGTGCTTTCGAAAAATTTATGAGATCTAAGAATCGAGAACGGTAACAATTACAACTAAATGAAAAATCCTTGATTATTCTTTTTTTTTTTTTTTAGTTTAATAATCTATAAAAACTAAGTTTATTTTGGACACATTCTAAAGACTGTTTTTTTTGGATAATAAAACTAAATACTTTTCATAACATACTAAATGGCAGGTATATTTTATTATAATAATAAATTTTTTACAATTGTTTTTGTTAGAAATCACCAGTGAGAATTTACTTGAAGCGATATTCGAACTGGAAGAGAGAACCAAAGGACATGATAATCCGTCAGGAACAGAAAAAACACAATTAAACACACAACAAAAAGATACCTTTAAGAGCGACAAGGAGAACACTCATGACAATAAAAACGAATGTAAGTACATTTGTATGGGTAAAAATACAAATAAATTCTGAAAAGTCTCGTGCATGAATTTCTAACTTTTTAGAGTCAAAAACAGACTTAGCAAAGATAGCAACCGCCGAAGTATTTTCAAGTTTATGTATTGCTTTATTAAGAAAAAAAGTTCTGGTTTTACACACACAAAGGTCTATAACAGAAAAATAATACAATTGTGACAGACACTAGTGCAGGATCTTCTTACAGATGTATATCAGAATGTTTATTTTTAAGGATTGAAGAAATAACCTCAATCAGTTGGTGTACACTAAATAACCAGCGTATCGGGTTATTTGAAGGTGTGCACCATGTGCATTGAGGTTATTTCTTCAATCCAACAAAATTACTGTTAATCCTTATAATTTAATTCCAATGATTTTTGACGTCTAAAACATCGGGATTCACTTTGATGACGTCATAGTAGAAAAAGTTGACCAATCAAATGATGCGTTACATCCAATATTTATACTAATATTCTGTAAAGTAATAGTTTTTAACGACCTGAAAATAATATCAAACAAGCTTAGAATTTTTAAACTGTTTACAAAACCATCCAAGGAATACTTGTACTTAGGGGAAAAATGAAAATAAAACAATTTAACTAAGTTTCTAAAAGCACTGGAGTTTAAAGTACACATGTACATGTATGCTTTCAGTGTCTATCAGAAGTTTAGAAGAAGAAAACCAGAATTTAAGAGACCAACAGACATGTAAAATATGTCTGGATGAACCGATAGCCATTGTGTTCCTCCCATGTGGACATATGGCATCATGTATCAACTGTGCACCAGCTCTGAGAAGATGTCCCATCTGTAGAACATTTATCAAGGGAACTGTTAAAGCCATACTGTCCTAATGTTTATAAAATACATGTAGTAGTTGTGTTCTTTTGTCAACTCATTAATAATAAATGCAATTTAACAAAAAAAAAGGAAGATAATTACCCTTGAAGGATACCACTGCTAGTCCCACGGATATCACCCTTTCAGCTGTCATTTCTTCATTTCCATTCCCTTAGGCAAATTAGTCTGACAGGAACTTTGGTTTCACTTTTTTAGCCCGTTTGATGCCATTGCTCACATATTGTTGTGATTTTGACTTTCAAAAGTTTTGGACATATTAGCGTATCTTATGAAGATTAATTCAGAAAATTGCTTTGTTTGTTTGTTTAGTTGGGGTTTAACGCCGTTTTCAGCACATTTGGATATTTTGCGGCGGCCAGTTTTTATTGGTGGAGGAAGCCGGAGTACCCGGAGAGAACCACCAAGCTTCGGTAGGAAAATTGGCAATCCTTGTCAATTAAGATTAGAGTCGAACAAACCCCGCCACAGGTGAGATTCGAACTCACAACTCCAGCGTTGACAGGCTAGTGATCATTAGTAGTCATGACGAACTACCTAGACCACTCGGCCACCGAAACCCCCAGAAATTTGCATAACAATATAATATTGGAGTTTCTTACACCCAAAAATTCAACATGGTTCAAGCATTTAGAAACAAAACTGGCACATATTTAGCAACATCATATTTGTTTCTGTTGACGTCATACTTTGCGAAAAAATCTACAAATTGCACACTTTTTTTTATGATCTTGTAAAATGTTTTAGTCATTTCCCCAGTGAAGAAAATAATAATTATTTTACGACTATTGGAAAGAAAAGGTATAAAAGTGATACTTTTTACTTTTATTTTAATGAAATATACTCTCTCAAAAAAGAAACGCAACATCAGATTATCTTTTTGAAATATTATTTTTCCGGACAAATAACCAATAAATATCAAAATATATGTACACATGATCATAATTACACCTTCATAAAAAGTTTCCAGGTACAATCATTTAAATTCATCCACCCGTAAACGACTTTGGTCGCAATCTGGGACACCCTACGATTTACGCATTGCCAAAAACTGGGTCGACTTTCACGTGCAAATCATGGGTTATTTTTTAGCTCAGTCAGTCGGTATAAAAACCCGGTATTTCTTTTCATGAATGCATTCGTAAAATAAAATTCTGATGAGGTGACGCTATGCCAAGGTTAGACGCTGCTACCCGGAATATCGCTATCGGACGACTAGAGGCCGGAGAATCACAGAATGCTGTTGCTGTAACGTACAATGTTCATCGTAGCACAATTTCACGCCTTTGGGGACGCTACCTGCAGCTTGGTACTACGACAGATCGGCCACGTTCAGGGCGCCCGCGTGTTACAACCAGGGCGCAAGATCGTTACATCAGACTTTTCCATCTGCGGAATAGGACTATTGCTGCAACAGAAACAGCTGTAAACGTCCCTGGGTTGCGCCGTATATCAGCACAGACAGTACGCAATCGGTTACGTTCTCATGGATTGAGGGCAAGAAGACCTTACTTTGGAGCAACACTGAGACGCCAACACCGCCGAGCGAGGGTTAGATGGTGTACTACAGTTCGTGCATGGAATTTACAGAACTGGAGAAGAGTATGGTTCAGCGATGAGTCACGTTTTCAACTGGAAAAGCGAGATGGTCGCATACGTGTGTATAGGCGCCGAAACGAACGTTTTGCGCAAAACTGTGTTGTGGAGAGAGACAATTTTGGCGGAGGCAGTGTTATGATGTGGGCCGCTATTTCTTATGCCAGAAACACACAGCTGATACATATCCAAGGCAATCTGAACGCTGTTAGGTATAGAGACGAAATTTTACGACCTCATTTATTGCCCGTAATTGACATTCGGAGAGAAATTTTTCAGCACGACAATGCCCGACCACATACAGCACGTGTAACAGTAGACTTTTTAGAACAACAGAATGTCAATGTGATCCGTTGGCCGTCACGATCACCCGATCTTAATCCAATTGAACATTTGTGGGATGAAGTGGATCGGCGCGTGCGCCAACGACAACCACCACCGCAAAATCTGCAACAATTACAGCAGGCACTTCAGTTTGAGTGGCAAAGGATACCGCGTGTTCAAACTCAGCGTTTAATTCAATCTATGCCAAGAAGAGTCGGGGCTGTGTTACAAGCAAATGGTGGACATACCAGATATTGACAATTTATGAGTGATTTATTGACAATATGTGACAAACTGTGATATTCCAAGGTAAAAGAACTCATGAACAAGAAGTGTGCCAATTTTTGCATTCCTGTGTAAATTATTTATATCATAAATTATGAAAATAATATATGAAGTAAATTTCCTATTTTCTGTATGTTGCGTTTCTTTTTTGAGAGAGTATATTTAAAATATCGTGAAAAGCATCTTGTAGTTAAAGAAACACTATTATCCATTTTGTCGTTTGTTTACACAGTAGATACATTTGCAGAATTATGTCCTTGGTAAATTTTCCAATACTATTGTTTTAGTTCCCTTTTTGTAAATTATAAATTTCAAAATTGTATCTATAATATCTGTTTACAAAATGGGAAATACATATAGAATAATACATGGTAAAATCCGTATCGCATGCTGTATCACCACGAGGAACCAATATCAGTCCCGAGGGCCGAAGGCCACGAGGGCTGATATTGGTCGAGTGGTGATACAGCATGCGATACGGATTTTGCCATGTATTATTCTGTTTATCATATATTTTAATAGATCCAGGTTTATGATATATAACAGGTCTGTGATTTATCGTTGTTTACAACCGTCCGAAAATATAAGAATAAGGGTAGACAAGAATATGATGATTTTCCAGGTGAATTGGAATGGTTTTTGTTTTCATAGACTTCCTGATTTGATTATCCTGTTTCATGATAATCATATAAAAATTCGGAATCTTTCATACTAAATGATATATCCACATCGGAATGTCTCTAATAAACTTATGACTAATATAGAGCTATTCACAAATATACATGTATAAGAGCATTTTGAGACAATGATTTTGCCATGTATTTAAATGCATTCACTAATGATATTGTGAGCTGTTCCCACCTTAGAATACAACATATATTTCCCTAGATGTCGGTTAATGCTGCCCTGCATTAATTCAAGGTGTCAGGTTCGTATTCTCCGTCATTAGCCCTTTTAAACCTTGCAAGTAGCAAATTTAACTCGGGGGAGAAATGGTTTCCAAAGTTGGTTTATAAGTCTCTTCCCCCATTTCAACTGAACGGGGACTCCGTGACTGACGACTGACAATAATATTCGAGGAGTACCGGTTAGTAATATGGAGGTCCCGAAAGGAGTGCGATACAGGGTATGCGATACGGGATTAGCTATGCGATACAGGGTATGCGATACGGGATTAGCTATGCGATACAGGGTATGCGATACAAGGTAGATGATACAGACTAGAGAAAAGAACCTTTACCAAATATACAAAATTCCTGTATTTAATATAAAGTATATGATAAATAGAGAATAATACATGGTGAAATCTTTATCACATGCTGTATCAACCCGAGAAACCAATATCAGCCAGAGGGCCTTGGCACGAGGGCTAATATTGGTCGAGGTTGATACAGCATGTGATACAGATTTTAACATGTATTATACACTTTATCATATATTTAAACAGAGGACTTCAATTTTCCAAATTAAAGTCTACTGCTACAAATGAAATTGATTGGGGAAAATATTTTGTGAAATAAAAAATTAAAAAAATGGGGGGGGGGGGTGAAAAAAAGTCAAATAATCGGGAAAAAATTTGAAAAACATTTGTTTTTTTTTTAAATTTACCCCCCCCCCCCCCCAAAAAAAAAAATTTCGCCCCCCCAAAAAAACAAATAAAAAAAAAAAAATACAGAAAAGTAAAATTGAAAAAAAAATGAAAAAAAGCTATGTGATAAAGGGTAAGCCATGTGATAAAGGGGTGTGATAAAGGGTAGACATGCGATAAAGGGGTGTGATAAAGGGTGCGCATCAAAGTTGAGCGATACGAATTAAACAGCAGGCTATTTATCAAATATTCAAAACTACTGTATTTACTACTAAATATATGATAAAACAATATAAATCATCACGTAAATGAATGAAAACAATAATGATAAAACATTTACTACTTCCAATAACAATGTAATATTATAAGCAGAGACATATATGTCCCTGTTATAAGTCAATATCTAAATGTACTAATATATAATAAATATGGAAGAGAAATAAAACTCTAATTTAACAAGGTGGTTCTTAATTTAAATTAATAATTTTATTATTTCATTGCTCACAAAGTTGTACGATTTTGGTGTTTACAATTGTCGTCACAAGCGAATCTGATTAAATTAATACAAAAAGTCACATCAATATATTCCGCGAGTCCATTTCATTTGTAGTTAATAAAGGGTTAGCTCTCCTTTTCCCCATCATTTATTTCACTCATACCCATTGATTTTTTTAATCTTAGATATTTACCTCCTTTTGTATGCGATTGTATTTAATGCATTTTTAAGTTAACAAACAGTCTTATGCTTAATCACGTATAAGTTTGAGTTTTCCATCCGCAAATGTTTTGTATATAGGCGATTTGGGTAAATTTTTATCAATTTTTCAAAATTGCAAGAAGACATTCAGAACCAAAACCCATTCTACTGTCCTATCAAAATAGATACATAAACTCACTTACAACAAAAAATAGTTTTGGTCCTGAGTGTCCTTCAAGTTGAAAAAAAATGTTTAAAGACGTTGATTTGGCAAGTTTGTGTTAAAACTGTCATCTGGTATCTTTTTATTTGTCATGGTAGTGTAAATAACATTCTTAGAAAAGCAAAAAATCCCAGTGTTTTATATCAGATTTTTTAAAAAAATAACTTTGATTGTAATGTTGATATTTTAGTACTGTTTTCTAGGAATATACTTTTTATCTGGCATTTTATATGATGAATTGAGTGATTCGAATACAGTTTCCTGTATTTTTTAAATATATATATGTAAGTTTTAAAATATATTATCTTACAAAAATCACTGTTTGTTGTTTAAAATGAAAACAAATTGTAAAAAAGTTATAGATAAAATCATTTCATACAGGCTTGGGAATTAAATGAAAGTATAATTTAGTACATTTAGTTTATGATAAATATTTTTTATATTTATGGTTGAAATAAGTTATTTATTGTATATATGTATATAAAGAATATCAATCCAAATTACTTAATAAAGGTTTCTTTGTTTGATATTTTTCTAGCTCTAATGTTATTTTTGTCTCCCCTTCGACGAAAAGTCGCGAAAGGTGAGATATTGGTATAACTTTCCGGTGGCGGCGGCGTAAAATTTTTTAAAACCTCAATTTTTCACACAAACTAGCTACACTTAAAATCTTTGGTACACTGATACATTATAATATAAACTTTTCTCCATTACGTCTGTTTTTTTCATCAACTGTACTAACTATATCAAGAGTATTTAGTTGATAGAAGTTCTTAGTGGGTGAATACCAGTCTGACATCAGACACCTAACCATTGACCTTTCACGCTTGTGTCAAGTTTTGCGATTAAGTTCTTTTCTCAGCAACTGTAGTACACAGACCTACCATATTTGGTCTATGGATAGTTCTTGGTGGCTACATGCCTGTCGGAGACCTTGACCTGAAACTGGAGTCCAATTTTCATGATTTAATCAATTTCTCGGCTGTAGCTGTAATATCTATATCTACCAGATATAGTCTGTATATATTTCTTTGCAAGTAGGTGTCAGTCGGACATCTGACTTTGACTTCAATTTCATGCTTGAGTGACTCTCATATCTCAACAAATGTTATACATGTATTTTAGACCCCACATTTTTAGTCTATAGATACCTTTTATCAGCTGACCTTGGACATAATTGTAGGCTTGGGTGACATAGATGAGATTTTTCAGACAACTGTCACCTGACCATTACTATTTATTTTAATGCATTTTCCTTTGAGTTACAATGTCGTGTATCACTCTTTGTTTGTTACGACGCTGTTCTCACGAAGTCGCTTTGTCCTTGTGTTTTGGTCTTATGGACTTTTCACACTGTCAACAATGCTTTGTCATGATTGTTGCTCTTCATCTTGATGGTTAATCACTGAAAGGTCAAGTATGACTGAAAAACTAAGGAAAATCTTTATTATGTTCAAAATAAATCAAGTCAGGTTTGTATTAAATATTGGTCTAAAGCTTTTTCTTGTCATGCTTGAGATTTTTTAAATCAACTCTCGGATTCAATTATTTATTTTTTTAAAAATATAACTAAACCAGAAAAAAATTTCCACAGTTTTGTAAAACAGATTATTTGTTTTGGCCCTTGCCTGTTCCTTTTTAGCTCACCAAAGGCCATGTGAGCTTTTGTCATCATTTGGCGTCCGTCGTCCGTTAACTTTTCACATTTTAATCTTCTACTCTGAAACCACTGGGTCAAAAGGAATTAAATTTGGCAGGAAGCATCTATGTAACGTCCTTTATAAAGATTGGTCATTTCGTCCAGATCGGACAACAAATATGGCCACCATGGGCAATTGTTGTTTCTGATTGTCTGAGTTTTCAAAAATCTTCTTCTCTGAAACTGCTGGTCCAAATAAAACAAAACTTGACAGGAAGCATATTTGGGAGGTCCTTTATAAAGTTTCCTCATTTCGTCCTGATCGGAGTACATATATGGTCACCATTGGCAGTTCTTGTTTCTGATTGGCTCCTCTGAAATACCAGGTCCAAATGGAACGAAACCTATCAGGAAGCACATATGGGAGGTCTTTTATAAAGTTTCCTCATTTTGTTGCGATCGGAATACAAATATGGCCGCCATGGGCAATTCTTGTTTATGATAGGCCGATATAAAAAAAAATTTTCCTCTGAAATCGCTTGGCCAAATGGAACGAAACTAGACAGAAAGCATCTAATCAGAAGGTTCTATACAAAGTTTCCTCATTTCGTCCTGATCGGGCAAAAACACATGGCCGCCATAGGCAATTCTTGTTTCTCATTGGTTTATTAAATTTTTTTTTGCTGGAACTGCTTGGCCAAATGGAACGACACTTGACAGGAAGCATCTATGAGAGGTTCTTTACAAATTTCGTTATTTCATACAGATCGGAGTACATATATGGTCATCATTGGCTTGTTTCTGATTGGTTTCTCAGAAATAGCTTGCCCAAATGGAACGAAACCTGACAGGAAGCATATATGGGAGGTCTTTTATAAAGTTTCCTCATTTTGTTGCGATCGGAATACAAATATGGCCGCCATGAGCAGTTCTGGTTCTGACTGGCCGATATAAAAAAAAATATTTTCCTCTGAAGTCGCTTGGCCAGATGGAACGAAACTTGACAGAAAGCGCCTAATTGGGAGGTTCTATACAAAGTTTCCTTATTTCGTCCTGATCAGGCAACAAACATGGCCGTCATGGACAGTTCTTGTCTTTCATCGGTTGATGATCTTTTTTGAAACCGCTTGGCCAAAGGGAACGGGACTTGATAGGAAGCATCTGTTGGAGGTTTTTTACAAAGTTTCTTCATTTTGTCCAGATCAGGCAACAAACATGGCCGGCATGGGCAATTCTTGTTTCTGATTGGTTGATTTAAAATAAATTTTTTTCTCTTAAACTGCTTGACAGAGTGTCTATGACATATAGCAAAAATCTACAGAACCGCAGAATTGCTTGAAACCAAACATGGTCTGAATGTTCCTCTCAAGGTGCTCACCAAGTCTTGTTACTCTGGTGTCAATCCCTAATTCAAAATGGCCTTCAGCAGGGGAATTGGGTTAACATTAGACCCTATGGAAAATACATGCAAAAATTTTCTGCAGAACTGTTAAATTTTAGAAATTAAACATTTTTTAAAATCCTACTTCTACTGAACGAGTGAAATCCTTAGGCTCCTTTCTCTAGAACCGAGGACAGGAGGTCCTTGAGTCCATTAATTTGTATTATATTTAATGACTGTTTTTTTATGTTGTTCTATTTGTTGTGCCTTTGGCCCTTTACTGTGTGTAACGGGACGATAAAGAATTCTAATTTGAATATAATAAAATTATCGAGTCAGCGTCAAGGATGACTTTACATTCATCAAGGTCATGGTGTTCATGATTTCGTCAGATCCGCTAAAAGCTTTATTTTTTATTTCTTGATTTTTTTAAGATATGAAGGTGTTCTATATAATATCGTGGTACATTGTAGTTAATATTTTAATCGTAAATTAAATTACGTATAGTAAAATTACATGCCCCTTTATCAGAAAACAAATTGCCATTATCCTATGATCTCCTATGTTATTTCAATAGAAAATACAAGTAATAAGTTTGATAATTAAACATATCTGTTTTCAATTAAGGAAATGGAATAATGAAAGCTCGAGAATTTCTGCGCGATGGTAGAAGTTCATGTTTGGTATCTGTTTATATTTGGTTCTTGTCTTATGAGCATTTACCCCACATTCTTTTTGTACCACGTGTCTCTTCAGTCCGACCAGAGTTCAAATGCCACGTCAACTTTTTTTTAGCCAGTAGTGTTTCATTTAGCGATTGTTTAATACATGTACATGTCTACGGGAGCAACCATTTGATTTTAGGGGGGGGGTTATAGTCCGAAAGGCTGTTCAAGAATCCTTTGGTTTCAGTCCCTTTGAATTGGTGTTAAATTAGGATATACTGTCTTGAAGGGACACTTTGAAACAAGTTAAATACAATCTTAGAGATATTTATCAATCTTTAAAGCTTTAACTATTTTGTGAAGCTTATCAGGTTAAACACTTTTGTACGTGATAAGCTTTGTATCTGACTTCTTATTATAAAAGGAATTCTTAGAAAAGATAGTAATTCAAGCCCCATCTGACCTATTACTTAAGAAATATTTAAATAACTATGATATACAAGGATATATTATACTACTGTTTTTGACAGCTTTCCAGGAATAACTTTTCTTATAATACGGATTTGAACTAATAAGTTTGTAGGTCGCATTCTATTATACATGTACGTCCGAGGCTCTCGGTTTAGGACGATATGCAATGCATCAAATATATGTACCTTCAATTGTCCAGCAGAATCTTGTTCACGATAGAAAACGTCGCGGATAAATCGACCAGATTTTCCCAATTCTGATACCCCCCCCCCCCCCCATCACCGTCAAATAAACGGCTTTCTTTATCATAAATATTTAGATTTTTTGTTGTGCCCATGTAACATATATATATATACTCCTATTCTTGACGTGTTTAATCGGTGGAAAAAAAACATAATATCCACTTTTATCCACTTCACTGTGATTAAATTTCTACGTGGGAATTACCCCTGAAATGAAGTCTATGTGAACAAACTACATAGCAACGACATTTTCTTGAGTTTGTTTTTGTCGAAAATCATAGGAGAAACAGCTCATGTGTTGAAAATCGAAAATTGATGGAGAAATTCCAGAACTCACTCGTACCTGAAGGAAAATCTCTCTCTCTCTCTCTCTCTCTCTCTCTCTCTCTATATATATATATATATATATATATATATATATATATATATATATATCCGAATTAGTTTTTTATAAATCTTGTACAATGTAAATCTTATAATCTTGTAATCTTGTCACTAACGCTTAAAAAAGATGACTTGATACATATAATTGGCTCGCGAGATGGCAACTAAAATGTTATCATCTGATTAGAGGACCAATTCAGAACATTTAATTTGCACTTTGAATACATATATAGCATCTGCGTAACCGGTAAATTGCACATAATATGTGATAACATTTTCTATACATGCATTTATAAAATGCAGTAATACATGTCTTAAAATTAAAATATTACATAATCAAGGCAACCTGCCAGGGTCATTTCTGTCACATTGGCATAGAACATAAACGATGTATATATAAATTTTAGTTGATTGCGTCATAAGAATTTACATTTCACTAAAAATTACCATACTGGACTTCCAAAAAATAATCCCCACAAATTTCTTGGAATTTCTTTTAACAATAACATGACAAGTTTGTTATTTCAGTATCATATTAATATCTTACATTCATTATTCCTTGGTCTCATAAAAATGCGTAGAACATCTGCTATAACAGTCTGAAATACAGGATTTATATGTACAACAATTGTATACAGTCATAACAGTGGCGGTGGTAAGAAAATATTAAACACGATCCTGGCTTTGGTAAGTAAAAGTAATAAAGAAGATTTTTGTCAATTTAATTGAACAATTAAATGCCTATTTTAACTGTTCTTCTGTTTAATAAAATGTATTTAAGGGAATACGATAGAGTAGCAGGGGAAGGTAATGACGTCGCCAAGAGTTACCCATTGTCGGTGACTTCGTAGTATCTCTTAAGGAAAGCCTAAATATATATACAATAGTTGCTTTTCTAGAGGGCATTATCATGATATAGTGACTGTCCAAGGGACTAATATTGCCTGAAACGTTGATAATGCCCGAGCCGCAGGCGAGGGCATTATAAATGTTGAAGGCAATATCTGTCCCGAGGACAGTCAATTTATCATGATAATGCCCTCTATATAAGCAACTATTGTGTTTATTTCATTGAAGAATATAAATTTGCTGGGTGTGGGTTCATTACATGTACATGTATGTTGAATACCTCATGATGACCTCTGGATGTGTGTTTATGTTTCTGTCATTACTTTTGGTGCTATGCTGCTATATTGTACATTCATGGAAGTTCCTCATATATATTCTTTTTTCTACTTCAAACATTACTGACAAGAATTTATTATTCGAAATATGCATACGTACTAAGTACATAAAAAAAGGCACCCTGTTGTATAATATTACAACAATACTATTTGAGCAAGTATTGTTTTTATTTCATTGAAACCAAAATTTCATCTAGAATTGTCTAGAATTTAATTAACAACTGCTGCATCACGTTTGCGTTTTAAAAAGGTGACGTAACTCTAAATTGCAAGCAGGCATTACCGTGTGGTAATGCCCACGGGCATTATCATGATAATGCCTGCTTGGCATTTTAACGCAGATTAATAAATACCACATGACCATGTTTTAACCAATAAAAACAACTAAATTTTCTCTGATATAAAATAAAATATTTTAAATTTGATTTTTTCTTAAAATCTCCGTAATAAGCAGATGGATCTCCACCATTTTCTTTTGCGAACAGACGTCCATTACTTCAATATAATTATACTAAAATTTGAAGAAAACTTCAAAGTTACTCAAATTCGTAGTTTTTTTTATAAAGTGTTCGAAAATATAGGAATAACCCACACTTTAATTCATGTATAGCTCATATGCGTAAAAACATGAACCTTTTACATAAAAACGCGAGAAAAAAATGTTATATCCTTGCAAAGTTATACAAGGTTTTGTGAAAATGCAAAATTGTGTGTTTTCGGAAGACACTTATGTCCAACTTTCATGAAAATGTCAATGGTAGATCCTTACTGTATCGTGTTCCCTTAAGAAAAGACAACGGTAATATGTAATGCTGATGGACACCTAGTGAAAATATGTTAAATGAAGAAAAATAAAATAAAATGAAACAGAGATACTAAAGAAATTTTGCTTAATCTAAAAAGGGGTAGGTCTGTATCCATGCTCCAGGCGCCAGCGATAAGCTCTTCGTAAAAGCACAATATACATAATTAAATTACAATATAATTTCTATGAGCATGCAACATATACTGGAAATAGTAAAAGTGTACAAATATCTTGGCTTAGTTCTTAATTTCACTTGAAAATTGAACAGTGCAGTTAACTTAGCTCACCAAGATGCCCAGATGCCTAAGCCTGTATTACTCACCCGGAATGAAAGCCGTTATATTGATGTACCTCTGAGTCAATAAGAGAGGTCACTTCTCACTATCATTATGAAGAGTGGCCATGTTTGGTTTCAAGCAATTCTGCAGTTCTGTAGATTTTTGTTATAAGTCATAGACACTTTCTGTCAAGTTTCGTTCGATTTGGCCAAGCGGATTCACCCAGAGAAGAAGTTTTCTTTATATCAGACAATTAGAAACACAAATTGCCCATGGCAGCCATATGCATGATTGTCGTCCAATCAGGATGAAAAAAATAATTTAATAGAAGGCATTCCATGGATGCTTCCTGTCAAGTTTGGCTGACAGTTTTGGCCAAGCAGTTTCAGAGAAAAGCCATATCTGTAGTCTGATCGGGACGAAAAGGACCTCCCATGTATGCTTCCTGTCAACTTTTGTTCCATTTGGCCAAGCAGTTTCAGACAAGAAGGTTTTTAAAAACTCAGCCAATCAGAAACAATAATTGTCCATGGTGGCCAAGTTTGGTCTCCGATTGGGACGAAATGAGCAAACTTTATAAAGGACATTATATAGATGCCTCCTGTCAAATTTAATTCCATTAGGCCCAGTGGTCTCAGAGAAGAAGATTAAAAATGTGAAAAATTAACGGACGGACGACGGACGCCAAGTGATGACAAAAGCTCACATGGGCTTTGGCCAGGTTAGCTAAAAAGCATGAAAAGCATTTTTTGGACTTAAATAAAAACAATCCTGTCTTCCGACTGTATGTCTGTACAGAACTGGCTAAAGTCGTATAAATCATATTATTTCTCCAATCATAACATATATATGATTCAGAAATGTGGATTGCTGACGACAAAATCAGTCCAGATAATGTAAAAAAATATCTTTTGGAAAAGTCCAATATATAATTATGAAACCGATACTTGGTGTTAATGGCAAGACCTCTAATCTTGCTCTAAACATATCTGGGTCTATATTCACGCTGTTTTAAAGCATCTAAACTTACATGTATATGTATTATAAATTACACAATCCACTGATAGTATTCATCCGTTATCTGAAAAATATAGCTCTAGCGATCGGCACGCATCTTTTGATGAACATGGTACACGTGCTGCGTTAGAGTTTGGCATAAATCCATTATCTGGGACGGAAGAACGAAATGTTCCGAATGTAATGTTTGTAATGAAAAGTCGCGTAACGTTCGCCAATTTACACAATAAGCAAAACATAGAGACTACTATACCAGCAGGGTTAACTTTCGTGTAATTTTGCCGACTTCAGTCCCAGCTAATGGATTATGCCGCTGTTTAACCTGGAATCGAACTTAAATCAAAGATTTATGAAAAGTAGACAATCGCTGTTGCAAAATATCTATACGCGGGCGATAAAAGTGAATATGTAACTAATTTATATACGGTGTCCAAGTGGATTCCACAGGGAGGTGAGCGATATGGGAATCACGGAGTTGCAAACCGTGTCAGTCGTCAAAATTTGGACTTTTGATTTACGCCATAATATTATGATATTGCATTATTTCTGTCATAAAATTATGGGAAAAAATGACAATGAAGATATGGGGGTGTTGCAGAGAAAAAGGGGGAGACAGTGGAAAAAAGGAAGATGCAACATACATGTATTAAATACATTCTCCAGGTGTCTGTGGTATTTTTTAAACACTCTCCCCACGCGTTTTGCAAAAAGTTAGTCTAGTTTTACTCTGGGTTTGATGTCAACTATGTGTATCATTAGGAAAAATATATGATATCCTTATAGCATTTTATTAAACGCTAACTCTTGTCTTTTTTAGTGTGTGTTGTTTTTTGTTTGTTGTTGTCCGTCTATTTATCCTTTCATGCTCTTTGTCATGGTATTATGATTAATAAATTAGTTATAATAGTCCCAGATCTTAAACACAATCTCACATACAATACACAACTCTGTCATACCTGTGAAACACTAAAGTAAATGGATTATCTTTCTTGACGTAGTAACCAAATTTTGACGTATTAAAAATGTATCCGTAATATGCTGTCAATCGACAAAAATTATTTAAAGAAGTAAGATGTGTATTGGATTATTTGAAATAAACATTTACAATTTACGAAATGATGATAGTCTCTCTTTTACAGTTAATGTCACTATGCTTTTGTTAACATGGGGTTTTATTCATGAATATTAAGAAGAGTTGTTTTGAAGCAATTTATCGGTGTATAAAGGAGACCAGTTCACTGACAACCTGAATAAGTTTGTGAATGACCTGGTCGAATTTATACACCGATAAATTGCAGAAAAATAACTCTTATTATTTATAATTCCATAATAACTACACTTTCGGAAAAATAAGAAATGAGCGTTTTAAAATGGCACTCTTTTACCGACAACATGCATACGTTGAACGTCATTTATCGGAAAATAACAAATCCCAAACGTCACTTTGTAGACCAATCAAAATAAAAAACACACATCATATCGAAATTATGCATATTGTCAATTCTTCCTCTGAGGAGCACTGGACGAGGAAATAAAATTAGATGCTGTGAAATGATTTGTATTTTCTTCTTGTTTAAAACTATAATTAGATATAAAAATTAAACTTTTAACTGTGACTTGTTGTATAAATCGAAACTATTGGAAACATGGTGTTCAATTCTAATTAATTAATTACCCTAATGTCTTCATAGAATAGGGAATAGAAACGAGGAATGCATGTGTCAAAGAGACAACAACCCGACCAAAGAGCAGAAAACAGCCCAAGGTTATCAAAGGATCTTCAACGCAGCGAGAAAATCCCGCACCCGGAGGCGGGCTTCAGCTGGCTCCTAAACAATAATATTATAGGGTTATTGTAAGAATATTGGGAAATATTGTCCAGAGTAGAATGTAATATCGCACGAGCTTGCGAGGGACAGTATTTACCAATTTCGTGCAATAACCCTATAATATTAAAAAGTAATACAATACAAAAATAAACAAAATATATTACACATAGTTAATGTAGTTAGTATTACATAATATCAGTGATAGTAGAAGTAATTACTGGCCAATGTGAACCTCATTTTCGCAATTCAACGGACTGCTTTATAAAGTCAACTGCAGTAACGAGACTTTTCAATTTCTAGCAGATTAATTTACGAACTTTTGTGAATCAAAAGAACATTTAATCATATTCATTACGCATGTGAAAAACCAGCATCCATATAAGTTGAAACTCCACAAGTACTTCAAAAATACTACACTCTCCCTATTAATTTACAAGACTTGTACAGTCATTCTTGCAAACATCAGTGCTGAGCGATTGGGTATTCGAGACCTTGAAACTATGGTAAAGAACTTATATATTTAAAATAAACCAATCGCCATCGTTCTCTCCGCTTACCCTAGGGTAACTGCATTTCTACATTCTTTGTTTCTGTGGCAACTGCAAACACAGCTGGTACCTGCATGAGCCGGTAAGAGCATGAGCAGCTAATACTATCTGGCATACGCTGGATTGATTTGCAAACTTCATGTGTCGGTATAAACCTCCTTCCGTATTTTACTGATGTTACACTACAGGTTTGAAACCATGTTTTGCTTGTGTTCAGTAGCTGAGGAAAAAAATGTACACATAACAACAAAACATCTGTGTCAGAGGACTTAATCACAATCCTACCAGCTTCATCATCTACCGCAAACTGTTTATCAGCAGCTGACACTGAATGCCGAGTGATTCTCGTGTGCTGGATAAATCTGGAATATCATTTACAGTAGTGGATGTAAACAACCATTGGGTTAACGCCTTCTAAAATAAACTATTGTTTGTCATTTAATCCAAGTTTATGAAAGTGAAGGATCGCCTGACCATCTAGTCAAATTCTGTTCATTCTTTGACAACCCTGTGACATTGTATATCCTTTCCCCGCCCCCAAACAGTAGACCGTCTGATTTATTCAGCTGGTGTTGTAGAATTTTGACTATCATATCAGTCATAAACATCCATAACACACTCAAGGAAACCCGTAGAGAACATACCAACCAACAGTTTGAAATAGTGTTTTGCCAAGTCCACAAAAGTAACAAACCTCTTAACATCTAGGCATTGAATTATACCCCTACCATCTCTGATCAAAACTGATTTCCTGGGACTACATGGTTGTAATATGAATGATCAGCAGCCTTCACTTTCAAGAACATGGATAAAATCAGACTTACAGCATTTACGCATGGACTCATCATCGTGAAATAGAGCTGATGGAAACTCTGACTGTCTCCATTGTTACATTCTTCCGTACAATGGCCAGAAAAAGAGCACGGTGAAAGACAAGTTCAGGGTTTATATGGGTCTTGCCCAATTCTCCTGATCGGCATTTAAGATGCCACCCTTTGGTCATGTCTTCCAATGTTTTCAGTGAAGATATGGTGAGCGGGGCATGGATGGCCATGATCTACGCATTGCAATGATTTTTGGACATCTTTTATAGGAAGCAACATATAAATAACATTCAATAACTCTTTGGGAGGCTCCTCTTATGTGAATGGATTTGAAATATTTTTCTGATATATATAAGGCTTAGTACACGATCTTCGTCACGTCTCATAGCTTTCGGACGATTTTCCTCATGTTCGGACTCAAAATCAGTCGCACTTTTAGACATATCCATCATGCTAGAAGCAAAATGTGTCTTGTAATTGTCCATAAAAGCAAATCTGACTTTGTCGAGTCAAACCAACAATACCGCCATTTCTCTTGCTTTCTTAAACCACTGTCTCACTCCATACGCTATTAAATGTGTCGGCAATCTGTCTAACTGAAAAGCTGCCCGAAAGAAAAGCAGACTTGACTTCATGCGGAAAATTTTACATGCCCAGGATGTACACTGCAGTCTACCTAGCATACATTGCAGTTTATTTTGTTAGAAACAAAAAATATATAGGAGGCATTGGCTGCAAGTGAAGAACTCAACTATCCAATCGCTCATCCCTGATGTTTACAAGAATGACTTCCGCTGCTTTCAAAAACAATTCCCAAAATTTGAATATTGGTGATACTTGATGACAAGGGTATTTGATCTGCTCTCAAACTTTTATAATTACATATTAGCAATATATTTTTGTTTGATGTTAAACTATTGTAAAAAATAGAAATTATATTATATATCGGCATTATATCTTAATACTGAAGTTGAAATGCAATGAAAACGGCTAAAAATACAAATATTTTTTTAATTCGCAAATGCCGTTATAAAAACTGATTCCGGACAATTTAAATGTATATAATTTGATATTTATATCACGATCTTCAAGAAAAAATTGATATTCATCATCTAATATAAGGTCTAGGAACATTCTTGCATTGATCACACACAACTTCTAAATTGTGATCACTAAATCGAAATTTAGTGAGAAACTGGCGTTTTTTAAAAGTTTTTCTCGGTTATTAAATAATCTTCTAATTTAATTTCTTTTTTTTTCAATTTGCTATGTTAAAAATATTTTGATGTATTATCCAATTTTGATAGCTTTTCAGACATCATTTTTTGTCATATTTTGTTTCCACAGTCTTTATATACCTTTAAATGAGGATGTAACAACTTTGAACGAATTATTATAATTTTCAAAATCATCTCTGCTCAATTGAAGTTCGTCGAAAATTTCCGTTGCAAAACTATACCAAGGGAAAATGCCTTCATCATGCATTGATCTATAAGTTTGTTTTTTGGTCTTCCAAATATTTCGGTTTCAATGCTGCTAATGAGAGATAGTATACATTTACTGTATCTAATATTAGTATCTTTGGATTGTTATTTTGAAACTCCTGGAACGATGCCTCTGCATGGTGGATCCTAGGCCCCCCAGAGTATTCGCCAATCCAGTCGTCAGACTTGTCTGACCTGATTATTCATTGATTTTTTACATAAATTACCAGTATTTAGCAAAATTCAAAAATAATAGAATTACTAAGGGTTCATTCCTTGTATTGCACATGGTATATCTCCTTAGCTGAAATTTGGCTTCTTATGTCGGTATTTTTCGTTATGAGTACTTCTTGTTTTAAAATAAGTTTGGTTTTTGGTCTTCCAAACGTTTCGGTTTTAATGCTGCTGACGAGAGGTAACTCCTTGAAATACGTACTATACAGCATAGTATAAATTTACTATATTCAATATTAGTATCTTTGGATTGTTATTTTTTATTTTATTCAAATTATATGCTTATTTTATCAAAGGATTTATTTCTTCATCGGGAATTCTAGCATAGTACAACATGACTTGCCTTTTTATGAATGAATATATGGGAAATTTCCCTAGCTCTGCTTTTGTCGCAATATTACAAGCAGTCTTTTTAACGCCCAAAATAAATTTACAAAATTTATGATGTATTTTTTCAAAGCAAAATCTGTCTCATAGAGATAAAGTGTCGTAGATGTTACCATGAATCCCAGACCTATTTATAGCTCTATAAATCGACTGATAATTTACTATAAACCAAACTTCACTATTATATATAAAAAAAATCATTGGTAAGGGTATAGGGTCAATGGGGAGATCGCTAGGCAATCATGATGGGAATATACTATATTCCTATTGCCTGGCGATCTCCCCATTGATCCAATATGTATGTCCCTACGAACAATTTTTCAGAGACCTGTGCTCGGATAATAGTTTTGCGAATTTTAAAATATTTCATTGAGTGATCGATGTTGCTAATAGCTGCAGTAAATAAAATATAAACATATTAATTAATTAAATATAAACGCATTTTTATACATGTAGTTACATTTTAATTTTTAATGTTATGGCATATTTCCCACGAGGTAAATGGTAAGTCAAACTTATACTTTTTTATTTTTCGTTTTACGTATAAAATTGTATCAACAAAGCAGCATAGAACCAAAGTTAAATCTATGTGTAATTGATGGATAAAAAACACATATTATAACAGTGATATTAAATGATAAATCATTGATAATAATGATAGGCGTATAAAAATTCTATATTCTAAATTTCAAGTTAATTTTTTATTGTTTAAACATTTTATTTTTGCTGTGTAAACCCACCCCCCCCCCTTTCCCAAAAAAAAAAACAAAACAAAACAAAAAAAAAACAAAAAAACAAAAAAAAAAACTTTGACAGAATGGTGTATTAACGATGTATTGACGTATATGGCACGCCGTTGTTATATTTATTCAATTTCGAGATATCTTATTTAGTTAAACTAATTGATAATAATAAAATGAGATTTAAATAAGATATCTGATTTATTAAATAAGATATTTTATATATTAAATAAGATATCTTATTAAAATATTTATAAAGATATCTTATTAAAATGTTTATAAAGATATCTTATCAAAATGTTTATAAAGATATCTTATTAAATATATAAGATATCTTATTAAATATATAAGATATCTTATATAAAATATAAGAAATCTCTATTAATTTATAAGATATCTTATTAAGTATATAAGATATCTTTTATATAGTTAATAATAGAGATATCTTATTTACTTAATAAGATATCTTATAAACTAAATGAGATATCTTATTAACTAATAGAGATATCTTATAAACTTATAGAGATATGTTATTAACATATAGAGATATCTTATTAAATATATAAGATATCTCTATATGTTAATAAGATATCTCTATTAGTTTATAAGATATCTTATAAACTTTATAAACTTTATAAGATATCTTATAAACTTTATAAACTTTATAAGATATCTCTATAAGATAATAATATATCTCTATTAGTTTATAAGATATCTTATAAACTTTATAAGATATCTAATAAAGTATGTGTTTAAAAGATATCTTTATAAAGCAGTAAGATATCTTATATACTTTATAAGATATCTTATTAACTAATAGAGATATCTTATTAACTAATAGAGATATCTTATTAACTTATAGAGATATCTTATTTACTTTCAAATTAAATAAGATATCTTATAAAAATTAAAGATATCTTAATACTTAATAAGATATCTTGTTAAATAAATAAGATATCTTGGAATTTGAATAAATATAAAAACGGCGTGCCATAGACGTATGTTTCTTTTTCATACAATCATGACAACCGGCATCAAATGGACCAAAATGTTTCTTCTACGTTGCACTTAAGTACCAGTATTTATTTGTTTCATTGTAATCTTTTTGATACATTGCATAAAGAAATTGATCTAATATTTGTAGAAAAATAATTCAATAAAAAATATAAATCACTTTATACGGCAATGATCGGGCGAAAAAACTAAGTAGAGTTGTACAAAACCACCAATTCTCTGATAAAGACAGAACCTAACCCAACACAAATTAGAGAGGACCGCCACTGAACATGTTTTGACTTTGGATAGGCGCAAAAAGGTAGGGTTAAATCCGTGTCACAGATACCAACCATCCTTATTCTGTTCAGTGGCATCAAGATAAATTTAAAATACCAAAGATACGTACGACAAAAATCGGTTCGAAGAAAAAAAAGTAGGAATACCGAAGTGTCAAAAGAGGAAAGTCCGCGGACAAAGAAATTGATAATGGGAAAATCAAAGACGTCGCGTTTGACATAGAGTTTAGTTGTTAACTTCCCCCCATTGTCTATTTCGAGATGAAGGTCAAGATAAGAGGCAAACCTCTGAGTGTCTGTAGTGTCTTTAATCTCAAGCTCTTTGGGATAATGAGGTGAAGATAGTCACTAAATCGAGGGTTATTTAGTGATAAAACATTATCTATATAGCGGAAGCTGAAATTAGAAGACTAATTCTTAAACACAGTTTTAGTAGACACTAGACGTAAAATAAAGTACACCGAAGGAAAAGGCAGATCTAGGGAAGAGTTCCGTATGGCACACCCAGGTTTGTATATCTTAGACGAATAAGCATATAGATGTACTTATCGGGGTTCAAGATGGAACTCTTGCCCAGATGTATATCAAAGCATATGATCCCACTCATCAATGGATCATACAATAACATACAAAGACTCATGACTATTTTTTTTAATACACGAGGGCACGGAGTGCTGAATAATTTGTCACGCTTGATTGTTTTAAATTTAAAATTGATATACATTTTGAACAAAGAAGAATAATTGTAAATAAATGGGGGAAATGGGGCATTTTTTTCAAAAACCACACAATAATGAATTAACAATAAGCGTCCGGTTACCATTAATACAGAATGAAATATGTTTACAAAATACCCTATTTATCAATGTAAGCTATTTCCTATTGGAATAAAAGGGGAAATTGTTTCATTCAGAAACATATAAATGTATACACAATAATGTACTCAGCTTTTAAAATAGACAATATGACATTCTATAGGACAATGACAGGGTATTTAAAGTAAACATGAGACTAAACATTGATTATCAAATTTAAATGTCAAAAACACACACACTAAAATATACTCTATAAAAACAAAGAAACGCATAAGGTGTTTTTAGGTATTTTAACACATGTATTTTAAATCGATTTGTTTTTTCGGTTACACTTATTTATTGACTTTTTTTTTTATTGAAAAATCAGCTGCTCATTCTTCAAGATTACCGAATGAAAGAAGTTGGTGTACAGTTAAGCACACTTCCGGACTTCCGCCTCAGACCCTCGATCAATTCCACCAAATAATGCAACAAGAATGGTGAACAATACAACGAAATAATGTCAGAAAATTTATTGAGTCCTTTCCGATGAGCTGCAGAGTATAGTGTTGGCCGCGCGTGGTGGTCATACCCTGTACTAACTTTATCGGGCGCACACGTTTATCCTGTTGGTACAATATGTGTTCAATCGGATTCAAGTCCGGTGATTTGGAGGACCATGGTAGCACATTAATGTTTTTCCTGCTCAAGGTAGTCCATTTTTAATTGCCCTGTATGCGGTCTAACCTTGTCCTGTTGGAATAACTCCCTCTGTCGGTCAATTATGTGGATGAGGTGAGGTTGGAGAATTGTGTCTCTGTACCTCTGAGCCGTTGAATTGCTGGGGACATGCACAAGTTCTCATTTACGGTCATTTGAGATCGCTGCCAACATCATAACACTCTCTCCACCGAAGCTATCTACCTTTTGAACTCAAGAGGAAGAGAAACGTTCATACCGGTGCGTGTATATACAATACATAGTCATTGTCGGAAAATATAAAATTTATTTGGGCGAGCTTTAGAAACATGAGAAAAGGCGAGTTTAAGCGAGCCTTTTTTCCCATGTTTCGCGGCGAGCCCAAATACATTTTATATTTTCCGACAATAACTTTGTATTTTCGCTATCCTGCAATCCCCTTTCGATGCGTAAAATGCCTTAAAATTACGTTTGAAGTTGAAATCCAACTGCCGTGAAAACGCGGGAAACGCCACGACGTCATCTGGTACACTCACTATACTCCTTGCGCTCTTCATGTAAACAAGTAACAGTAGACTTTATCAGGTCATGAATTATACCCCTACCATCTCTGATCAAAATTGATTTCCTGAGACTAAATGATTGTAATATGAATGTTTAGCAGACTTCACTTTCAAGAACATGGATAAAATCAGACTTACAGCATTTACGCATGGACTCATCATCGTGAAATGGAGCCGATGAAGTGAAGCCCACTGGAAACTCTGACTGTCTCCATTGTTACGTTCTTCCGTACATTGGCCAGAAAAAGAGCACGGTGAAAGACAAGTTCAGGGTTTATATGGGTCTTACCCAATTCTCCTGATCGGCATTTAAGATGCCACCCTTTGGTCATGTCTTCCAATGTTTTCAGTGAAGATATGGTGAGCGGGGCATGGATGGCCATGATCTACGCATTGCAATGATTTTTGGACATCTTTTATAGGAAGCAATATATAAATAACATTCAATAACTCTTTGGGAGGCTCCTCTTATGTGAATGGATTTATATAAGGCTTTGTACACGATCTTCGTCACGTCTCATAGCTTTCGGACGATTTTCCTCATGTTCGGACTCAAAATCAGTCGCACTTTTAGACATATCCATCATGCTAGAAGCAAAATGTGTCTGGTAATTGTCCATAAAAGCAAATCTGACTTTGTCGAGTCAGACCAACAATACCGCCATTTCTCTTGCTTTCTTAGACCACTGTCTCACTCCATACGCTATTAAATGTGTCGGCAATCTGTCTAACTGAAAAGCTGCCCGAAAGAAAAGCAGACTTGACTTCATGCGGAAAATTTTACATGTTCAGGATGTACACTGAGTCCACCTAGCATACATTGTAGTTTATTTTGTTAGAAGACAATGATTGCAAGTGAAGAGCCCAACTATCCAATCGCTCACCCTTGATGTTTACAATGACTTCCGCTGATTTCAAAAACATTTCCCAAAATTTGAATGTTGGTGATACTTGGTGACAAGGGTAATTGATCTGCTCTCAAACTTTTATAATTACATATTAGCAATATATTTTTTGTTAGGTGTTAAACTATTGTAAAAAATTAGAAATTATATTATATTTCGGCATTAAATCTTAATATTGAAGTTGGAATGCTATGAAAACGGCTAAAAATATAAATAATTTTGTAATTCGCAAATGCCATTACAAAAACTGATTCTGGACAATTTAAATGTATATAATTTGATATTTATATCACGATCTTCAACTTTAAAAAAGAATGAAACATAGAATATAAACTGACAAATAATAGGAATCGACCAAAATATAGTTCTTAATTTTATGCAAATTCAAAGACCCTCCATTTTTTCAGAATATAAAAAAACACAAAAAAAACTGCACAATGGGAAATCTTTATGACCGGGCAAAGAAGTTAGTCTAAGGTATACTCTAAACTATAGAAAGCCGTGTGTTATGCCGGTTGACTAAAGTCTTAAAATACGTTAGCTAGCAGCGATCAGTCTAATTATACAGTATTTCTTTATTAGGATTTGGAATAACACATAGTTTACCTATTGGACTGTGCTGCTGAAAATCTTGTTTAGTTTGTTCAATATTTTGAAAAAATGAGAACCTTATGTCTTTATTGATTTTGCAATGTAGAAAAAAATTATATTCAGCATCTAATATAAGTTCTAGGAACATTCTTGAATTGACCACACTCAACTTCTAAATTGTGATCACCAAATCGAAATTTAGTAAGAAACTGGCGTTTTTTAAAAGTTTTTCTCTGATATTAAATAATCTTCTAATTTAATTTATTTTTTTCAATTTGCAATGTTAAAAAACTTTTGATGTATTGTCCAAGTTTGATAACTTTTCAGACAGTTTTTTCATATTTTGTTTCCACAGTCTTTTTAAATATACATTTAAATGAGGATTTAACAACTTTGAAAGAATTATTATAATTTTCAAAATCATCTCTGCTCAATTGAAGTATATCGAAAATTTCCGTTGCAAAACTATACCAAGGGAAAATGCCTTCATCATGCATTGATTTATAAGTTTGTTTTTGGTCTTCCAAATATTCCGGTTTTAATGCTGCTGATGAGAGGTAACTCCTTGAAATACGTGGTATACAGCATAGTATAAATTTACTATACCTAATATTAGTATCTTTGGATTGTTATTTTGAAACTCCTGGAACGATGCCTCTGCATGGTGGATCCTAGGTCCCAGAGGATATTCGCCAACCAGTCCTCAGACTTGTCTGACATGATTATTCATTGATTTTTTACATAAATTACCAGTATTTAGCAAAATTCAAAAATAATAGAATTACTAAGGGTTCATTCCTTGTATTGCACATGGTAGATCTCCTTAGCTGAAATTTGGTTTTCTAATTCGGTATTTTTCGTTATGAGTACTTCTTGTTTTAAAAAAAGTTTGGTTTTTGGTCTTCCAAATGTTTTGGTTTTAATGCTGCTGATGAGAGTTAACTCCTTGAAATACGTCGTGTACAGCATAGTATAAATTTACTATATCCAATATCAGTATCTTTGGATCGTTATTTTTTATTTTATTTAAATTATATGCTTATTTTATCAAAGGATTTATTTCTTCATCGTGAATTCTAGCATAGTACAACATGACTTGCCTTTTTATGAATGAATCTATGGGAAATCTCCCTAGCTTTGCTTTTGTCGCAATATTACAAGCAGTATTTTTAACGCCCAAAATAAATTACCAAATTTATGATGTATTTTTTCAAAGCAAAATCTGTCTCCTAGAGATAAGGTGTCGCAGATGTTACCATGAATCCTAGACCTATTTACAGCTCTATAAATCGACTGATAATTTACCATAAACCAAACTTCACTATTATATATATATATATATGACTTGGGACAGGCGCAAAAATGCGGTTGGGTTAAAAATGTTTTCGGAGATCTCAACCCTCCCCTATATCTCTAGCCAATGTGGAATAAACAAACACACAGTAAATCTCAGGATCGCACAGTAAAGCTTATTTCAAAAGAAGTCCGGGTTCGATGTTAGAAAAGGTAACAGAAGAAACTAAGCAGCATGATAATGATCAATATAAATTAACAAAGGAATACTAGCAGTTAGTAACATGCCAGCTCCAAACCTCTATTATATATATTATATGTCTGTATATATTTTTTCCTACTTTGATAAATGTACTTATGAGTGTCTGAAAGGAAGACACCTATCTTATCTTGTATATATATACCCCGAGTGCGTTAACATGATACTTTTCAAAGTGGTGAGTCTTTATGGGTAGCAAGTAAATATAATGATTGATATTTTTTAATTGAATGTAAAATGTATATGTGTATACTTTATATATAATGTGAAGTGACGGTGTATTGTATTTACAAGCGCAAATTTAAATTCACACGGGAAAAAAGGATTAAGGAAAATTATTTTGAACAAATAATTCTTTGATACAAAAAGAAACCGTTCAATAAAATATTTTAAAATTCGAAAAACTATTATCCGCACACAGGTCTTTGAAAAATCATTGGTAAGGGTGTACATATTGGATCAATGGGGAGATCGCTAGGCAAACGAAAATAGTATATTCTCATCATGATTGCCTAGCGATCTCCCCATTGACCCTATACCTTACCAATGATTTTTCAGAAACATAGTGATCGGAGTGATCGATGTTGCTAATAGCGGCGGTAAACAAATAAAATATAAACATATTAAATATAAATACATTTTTATACATGTAGTTACATTTTAATTTTTTATGTTATGGCATATTTCCCACGATCTAAATGGTAAGTCAAACTTTTACTTGTTTATTTTTCGTTTTACGTATAAAATTGTATCAACAAAGCAGCATAGAACCAAAGTTAAATCTATGTGTAATTGATGGATAAAAAATACAGATTATAACAGAGATATTAAATGATAAATCATTGATAATAATGATAGGCGTATAAAAATTCTACATTCTAAATTCCAAAGTTAACTTTTTATTGTTTAAACATTTTATTTTTGCTGGGTACCCCCCCCCCCCCCCAAAAAAAAAAAAAAAAAAAAAAAAAAAAACAAACAAACAAACAAAAAACAACAACAACAACAACGACAACAACAACAACAACAACAAAAACAAAAAACAAAAAAACAAAAAAAACAAAGAAAATGACCTTTGACAGAACGGTGTATTCACGATGTATTGACGTATCTTTCTTTTTCATACAATCATGACAACCGGCATCAAATGGACCAAAATGTTTCTTCTACGTTGCACTTAAGTACCAGTATTTATTTGTTTCATTGTAATCTTTTTGATACATTGCATAAAGAAATTGATCTAATATTTGTAGAAAAATAATTCAATGAAAAATATAAATCACTTTATACGGCAATGATCGGGCGAAAAAACTAAGTAGAGTTGTACAAAACCACCAATTCTCTGATAAAGACAGAACCTAACCCAACACAAATTAGAGAGGACCGCCACTGAACATGTTTTGACTTGGGACAGGCGCTAAAAGGTAGGGTTAAACCCGTATCACAGATAGCAACCATCCTTATTCTGTTCAATGACATAAAGATAAATTTAAAATACAAAAGATACGTACAACAAAAATCGGTTCGAAGAAAACAAGTAGGAATGCCGAATTGTCAAACAACACAACCGGGAACACCAAAAAGACGACAAAGGACAAAGTAACAAACAACACAAAAAAACCAAAAAAGTACACACAGAAACGAGCACGACCCCACCAAAAACCTGTGGTAAACTCAGTGTTGGGTTAGTGTTTAGACGTATATATATATAAACGTCTAAAAAGTTGCAAAACAACATCAAAATAAAACAAATAAATTTTGAATTATAACAATAATTCAAACTTAGCAAAATTTTCGGATCACTAGGATTATTCATCAGTGCTGTCGCGTTGCGAAATGACTAATTAATTACGTGTAGAAAACAGTATAGCTAATCGTCATCTTGATCTTCCTCGTGCAACGCATGTTAACAAAAATTAGAATAATTATAGCATAACTAATCTTGAAATGCGAATACCTAAAAATATACAACGAATTACCGAACAACACATTAATTCACGAGTGCGCGTAGCGCACGATGAATTATTAGTGTTTTTCGGTCTTATAGTATATAAGATATCTTATAAAGTTTATAAAATATCTTATAAAAACTAGATAATATAAGATATCTTATTTATTATATGAGATATCTTATATATTATATGAGATATCTTGAAGTTAGAATAAATAGTAAAACGGCTTGCCATACAAATCTCATAAACCATTTAACTCCATACCCCGTAACCACATATATTTCTAATTGCTCATAAGGAGACGCAATAAATTATTTTACACATTGCCCGGAGAATAGGGGTATTCCCTCGTAAAAAATCAACACAAACATTGAGATCCTTGCGCTTAATTATAAACATTTTTATTCTTTATGAAAGGCTCAGATGTCCTCAAGTTCATGTCCCATCCCTTTAAAAACTGGATGTATCATCAGTGTTTCTGAATAGCTTCGAAACTTCTGACATAGTGAATGCAAAATTGGTATTGGTATTGTTCGCGGATGTAATTTACTATTCCCGGAAGGGGTCCATGTTTATATTCCGAAATCCCATTGGTCCGAAATCCCTCTGGTCCAAAAGCCCAATAGCCCGAAAGTCCATTGGTCCGAAAGCCCAATAGTCCGAAAAAGATTGTACGACTAAAATATATAGACAGTTCAAACTAGTATGTGTTATGTGTAAATTTATATTGGTCGTACTTTGCTGTTATTTCATTGTCAGCGTACTCAGACGCACGAGAGTAGTGGTACACAGTAAGATGTACAAACAAAGATAGATTTCTGTGTTGAAAAAAAATCTTGCACTTTTGCTGGCCGACGATTCCAGAAAAAATTTACAGGATAAATTATCCTTCAATATTTATTTAAAAGTGTCAGTTTTGTTTCGATGCACAAGATGGAAGTTTCTCACAGACCTACCTAATGCGATTTCAAAACGGACGGGCAGAGAAGTCTCGGAGGGAATTTAAACTTTGAGTATTTTTCACCCTTTAATTCAATGAAAAACCTTCAAAGTGCACTGGGTTTTATTGCTTCATTAAAAAAAGTGCGATTTTCAAATATTTAAAGATAAATACTTCGACACCCGGGCATCAAATTTAAAAATTTGAGACCGATATGGAAAATGGGCTATACTGAATAATTAATATCTACCACTAAGCAAAATATTATGATATACCCGTATATATCGTTCCATTGAATTGTTTTGAGTAGATAATACCCTACAAACGGGAGAAATATAAGTTATCTACGTTTATCTGCCTTTTGGATTGTTGTTTTGGTTTTCAAAAAGTTAGGCCTTGAGCACAATTAATGAGTCGTAAATCGACCAAATGTGCACATCTCGCACTTGTGCATCAAAACTGGTATCAAAGAATTTTATTATAGCCGTGGGAAATGAGATTTTACCACCCGGAAGCACTTATTTATCTTCGATTTGGCCTTTTCTGTGGTAAAACTGAAAGATATTCTGTCGTAAATCAAAACAAAATAGGACGTAAATTTCGTTACGTACATTTGAACATATATCGATTTTATTCAGAAAATGATATGAAAATAATCTGTGCATTTTTGGAATAACATAAAATAATAAGAATAACATAATAATATGTGGCATTGTGGTAAACATTTATTTAACTGAATTCCGTAATCCGTTTATAAAATCCCTTTCGAATCTCCAGAAAGGACTGTCTGATAGTTTTGGGGACGCTTCACGTAATAAGCGTGAATATGTTTCCCTGTACATATAGAAAAGTAGTGTTCCCGGTTTACAAAAGCTTTAGGCGAGGGGAGGGGAGGGGGTTCCATTTAGGTTTCTTATTACGTGATTCCAAGATTTTCATAATATTGAAAGTATATTTGTGGGGTATAAAATTTCAGGATGTGAAAATGAATCGTGCTATTTCTATGGGGTTCATGACCCAAATGCATAAATCTTAATTTAAGTGTTTTTCAGACTAGGATTTTATTAAATATTTCCTTAAACTTATGTGGCATACACAACTTCACTTCAGTATGACATTAACTAAGGAAAGTGAAAATACTTAACTCATCGTGACTTTACAATTAAGCCATTAGCAAAAAGGAAAAGATAAGACGAAAACATTGTAAAATTTTAAAGACATAAGAGCAGCCAATTCATTTTTATGGGGAGTTGGGAGGGGGTTGGGGGTGTTGGAAAGGTTATAATCGTTGATCCTATAACTTTAAAGCGGTATACATGACACTACCTTCTTTTTCTGTCGCAAGCGCGTAACTTTTTTCTCCAAATATACTTTTAATCGATTGCAGGTGATATTCAATCCTCATGTTTGCATCTGTTTTGTTTCTCCAAAGTTTGGAGTCTACCTTTTTAAGTTTAAAATTATTTCCCTGCACAAACTCCCGTGAAAAATGCTTGCAGAAAGATGCGTATGCAAAGAGCTCTTTCCTGTTATAATCATAAATTCTGATATTACATCAGGTTGCCTTTCGCACTAACGGCGGACCTGCGGACCAACAATATTTCGGACTAATGGACCTTCGGACCAATGAATTCTGACCAGTGGGTCTTCGGATTATAGAACGGACCCCATTTCATTGGTCGAAAGCTCTTTACTATGTTCTAATTTTGGTGTAAATGAGAATGTGGGAAGAGACTATCTTCCGACAATAGGAATTCTATTCTAAAACACATGTTAATTTTTTTTCTAAAGCCAAGCAAGAAGTATGAGATCTATATTTTGAACTGCGAATCCCACCGGTGGCGGGGGTGTTCGACTCCGATCTAAATTGACAAGGATTGCCAATTTTCCTACCGAAGGTCGGTGGTTCTCTCCGGGTAATCCGGCGGCATAATCCTGGTTTAGTCCCACCTGGGATTAAACTTTTTGAAAACTCCGATTATTCGTGAAATTTGACAGGATTATATATAATAGCGTAATGTATTAAAAGTGTCTTATATATATAATCCTGTTTTAGTCCCACCCTCAATGTTATTTCACTTGTTTTTCCATAGGGGTGGGACTAAAACAGGATTATATATAATAGTGTAATGTATTAAAAATGTTTTATATATAATATACTTTTAATACATAATATCATTATTGATAAATGTTATCTTGTTATCCTTTCCTACTGCTCTAGAACACGATCTTAAAGGGTTTTCTTTTGGGGATAAAGCCATAGCAAAAAGGGGCATGGAATGTTTTGGGGTAAACGCAAAAAGAAACTATGAAAATAACAATTGACCTTGACCTTTGACCTTCATGATTCAATAATTCTATACATAGAAAGTCATTGGCCTCGACCTTCATGGTTCAATAATTCCCTGTACAGACCGCGAAAGAAACTATCAAAATAACCATTGACCTTGACCTTTGACCTTCATGATTCAATAATTCCATACATAAAAAGTCATTGGCCTTGACCTTCATGGTTCAATAATTCCCTGTACAGACCGCAAAAGAAACTCTGAAAAAACCATTGACCTTGACCTTTGACCTTCATGATTCAATAATTCCATACATAGAAAGAAATAGTAAGTCTGATAAGATTTTATTTACGCAAAAGAAAAGAAAAAAGTACATTTGGTCTTGAACTTTTCAATTCCTGCAAGGTCAAGGTCAAAGTTCAAACATGTGGTCATTTGCGGAATAAATGACACTCCAAGAATACTAATTATTCCGTCTTCCTTTAATTTCTTATTTAATCCTTCACGGAATAATGAATTTGAAGTAAGACTATATAGTTTATGTTTGGTTCCCATCATATCATATTGTGGGATTTAAGTAAGACAATATATGTCATGGTTGGTTCACATGATATCATATAGTGGGATTGAATTAGGACACGATAGATCATGGTTGGTTCCCATGATATCAAATAGTGGGATTGAAGTAGGACACTCTGGGTCATGGTTGGTTCCCATGATATCGTATAGTGGGTTTGACCTATTCTTCTACTAAAAGGTAGTCGGAATAAATCTCATCTTATTGTTAGATTTTACATTTTTCTTTTGCACAACGGGCATTTAAGTAAGACCCTATAGGTCATAGTTGGTTACTATTATATTATACAGTTGGATTGAAGAAGGACACTATAGGTCATGGTTGGTTCCCATGATATCTTTTTGTAGTTTGTAATTAATAATTTACGGAATAAACAGCAATCAAGAATACGATTTATTCCGTCTTCCTATAATTTCTAAGTTAATCCGTTACGAAATAAATTGCAATTATGAATTTGCAGTGAAAGGTAGACGGAATAAATCTTATTGTTAGATTTTATATTTTTCATTTGCACAACAGGCATTTAAGTAAGACACTATAGGTCAAAGTTGGTTCCCATGATATCATATAGTGTGATTGAAGTAGGACACTATAGGTCATGGTTGGTTCCCATGATATCTGTCTGTAGTTTGTAAATTAATCATTTACGGGATAAACGGCAATCCAAGAATACGATTTATTTCGTCTTCCTATAATTTCTAAGTTAATCCGTTACGGAATAAATTGCAATTATGAATTTGCAGTAAAAGGTAGACGGAATAAATCTTATTGTTAGATTTTATATTTTTCATTTGCACAACAGGCATTTAAGTAAGACACTATAGGTCAAAGTTGGTTCCTATGATATTATACAGTGGGATTGAAGTAGGACACTATAGGTCATGGTTTATTCCCATTATATCACATAGTGGGATTGAAGTAGGGGACTATAGGTCATGGTTGGTTCCCATGATATCATATAGTGGGATTGAAGTAGGACACTATAGGTCATGGTTGGTTCCCATGATATCACATAGTGGGATTGAAGTAGGGCACTATAGGTCATGGTTGGTTCCCATGATATCATATAGTGGAATTGAAGTAGGACACTCTGGTCATGGTTTGTTCTCATGATATCACATAGTGGGATTGAAGTAGGACACTCTGGATCATGGTTGGTTCCCATGATATCTTTTTGTAGTTTGTAATTAATCATTTACGGAATAAACGGCAATCCAAGAATACGATTTATTCCGTCTTCCTATAATTTCTAAGTTAATCTGTCACGGAATAAATTGCAATTATGAATTTGCAGTAAAAGGTAGACGGAATAAATCTTATTGTTAGATTTTATATTTTTCTTTTGCACAACAGACATTTAAGTAAGACACTACAGGTCAACGTTGGTTCATATGATATTATACAGTGGGATTGAAGTAGGACACTATATGTCATGGTTGTTTCCCATCTTTCTCAAGTACGTGGGACTGTAGTAGGATACTATATGTCAAGGTTGTTTCCCACCTTTGTCATCTACGTGGGACTGTATTAGTATACTTATGTCATGGTTGTTTCCCACCTTTCTCAAGTACGTGGGACTGTATTAGGATACTACAAGTATATGTCAAAGTTGTTTCCCACCTTTCTCAACTACGTGGGACTGTAGTAGGATACTATATGTCATGGTTGTTTCCCGCCTTTCTCAAGTACGTGGGACTGTAGTAGGATACTATATGTCAAGGTTGTTTCCCACCTTTGTCAACAACGTTGGACTGTAGTAGTATACTATATGTCATGGTTGTTTCCCAGCTATGTCAAGTAAGTGGGTCTATACTAGGATACTAATATGTCATTGCTGTTTCCCATCTATGTTAAGTACATGGGACTGTAGTAGGATACTACATGTCAGTTGTGTCCAACCTTTGACAAGTACGTGGGACTGTATTAGGATACTACTAGTATATGTCAAGGTTGTTTCCCACCTTTGTCAACAACGTGGGACTGTAGTAGGATACTATATGTCAAGGTTGTTTCCCACCTTTGTCAACTACGTGGGACTGTAGTCGGATACTATATGTCAAGGTTGTTTCCCACCTTTGTAAACTACGTGGGACTGTAGTAGGATACTATATGTCATGGTTGTTTCCCACCTTTCTCAAGTACGTGGGACTGTATTAGGATACTATATATCATGGTTGTTTCTCACCTTTGTCAACCACATGGGACTGTAGTAGGATACTATATGTCAAGGTTGTTTCCCACCTTTGTCAACTACGTGGGACTGTAGTCGGATACTATATATCATGGTTGTTTCCCACCTTTGTCAACTACGTGGGACTGTAGTAGGATACTATATGTCATGGTTGTTTCCCATTTTTCTCAAGTACGTGGGACTGTAGTAGGATACTATATGTCAAGGTTGTTTCCCACCTTTGTCAACTAGGTGGGACTGTATTAGTATACTAATGTCATGGTTGTTTGCCACCTTTCGCAAGTACGTGGAACTGTATTAGGATACTACTTGTATATGTCAAAGTTGTTTCCCACCTTTGTCAACTACGTGGGACTGTAGTCGGATACTATATATCATGGTTGTTTCCCACCTTTGTCAACTACGTGGGACTGTAGTAGGATACTATATGTCATGGTTTTTTCTTACCTTTCTCAAGTACATGGGACTGTAGTAGGATACTATATGTAAAGGTTGTTTCCCACCTTTGTCAACTACGTGGGACAGTATTAGTATACTATATGTCATGATTGTTTCCCAGCTATGTCAAGTAAGTGGGTCTATACTAGGATACTAATATGTCATTGCTGTTTCCCATCTATGTTAAGTACATGGGACTGTAGTAGGATACTGCATGTCATAGTTGTTGCCAACCTTTGACAAGTACGTGGGACTGTATTAGGATACTACTAGTATATTTCAAGGTTGTTTCCCACCTTTGTTAACTACGTGGAACTGTAGTCGGATACTATATGTCAAGGTTGTTTCCCCCCTATGTCAAGTACGTGGGTCTGTATTAGATGTCATGGCTGTTTCCCATCTAGGTCAAGTACGTGTGTCTATATTAGGATACTATATGTTATTGCTGTTTCTCACCTATGTCAACTATGTGGGACTGTAGTGGGATACTATAGGTCATGGTTGTTTCCCACCTTTCTCAAGTATGTGGGACTGTAGTGGGATACTATATGTCAAGGTTGTTTCCCTACTTTGTCAACTACGTTGGACTGTATTAGTATACTATATGTCATAGTTGTTTCCCACCTTTCTCAAGTACGTGGGACTGTAGTAGGATACTACTGTCCCACCTCATAGTTTCACGATCATAGAATAAAGACCTTATTATAATGATACCCTTTATTCCGTGTATGCCTTCCGATACTTGGTATCTACCATTCTACTACTGCCTCACTGACTTGACAAAGGTGGGTAGCAACCATGACCTATACTATTCCGCCATCCTACCACTGTCCTACTTACTTGGAGTAGTTTGGGTTACAACAGTGCCCTATGCTATCCTACGACTGTTCAACTTACTTGACATAAGTGGAAAACAACCATGGCCTATGTTATCATATTACTGTCCTAAGTACTTGACAAGTTGGAAACAACCATGGCCTTGGCTATCCTACTACTGTCCAACCGCCTTGATATTACTGGGAAACAACAATGACATATGCTATCCTACTACTGTCATACTGCCTTGATATTAATGAAAAACAACCATGACCTTGGCTATCCAACAACCGTGACTCACTGCCCCACTAAATTGATACGATTGGATAACAACCATGACCTATGCTATTCTACTACTATCCCACTGATTTGATATGAGTGGGGAACAACCATGACCTATGCTACATGTATCCTACTATTGTCACACTTATCGATGAACAACAACGACATAAGAATGATATGGGTCTTTCTTATATATTAATCCTGTTTTAGTCCCACCCCTATGGAAAATTTGTACTTTTAACATAGAGGGTGGGACTAAAACAGGATTAATATATAAGAAAGAGGACTAAAACAGGATTAATATATAAGTGTTTTCTATTAATCTTTTTTATATATTAATCCTGTTTTAGTTCCACCCCTATGGAAAATGTGTACTTTTAACGTAGAGGGTGGGACTAAAACAGGATTAATATATAGGTGTAAAATCAAAGTAAGATGAATATATATAATCCTGTTTTAGTCCCACCTGGGACTAAAACAGGATATTGCCAATCCGGCTTCCTCCACTAATAAAAACTGGCCGCCGTGAAATAGCCAAATGTGCTGAAAACGGCATAAAACCCCAACTAAACAAACAAAAAATATATTTTGAACTGTGAATTCATGTACCAGTTGACTTTTCTTTTATTGTATTGATTTTTATTGTATAACATTAATATTGTTTACAATCTATTTATTTAAAAGGTGACTGTTGTATGAACACCTATTTCCTCTGACGTATCAAAATTGCTTCGAACAAATGGGGAATATAAAACTAATTTCATCATAGACACAAATGAATATAAATATTTGTATACAAAATAATATAGTACTTTCTCATCATGACACTAACACAAAGACAAATGTGTATAAGTACTAACTCATCGGACAATGAATCTGTCTATTCAGTATAGGAGATACAATGGATAAGTTTGTATTCGTAGAGAAGAATCAACAAGCCGGAGGCGAGTTGATTGTTTTCAACGAATTCACACTTATCCATTGTATCTCTTACTTAAACTATTGTTGTGACGACTTTTCCCGATTACAGTTCCTTTCTTAAGTATAGACCCTATTATGTGTGAGATTAAATTAATTTAATTCTTTATACTACTATTCAATTAGGTCTCGGTTAGTGTATGGAAAGGTATATACTATGAAATTTAGAGCGAGGGGCTTGGCCCGAGCTCTTAATTTCATAGTATATACCTTTCCATACACTATCCAATTTAGCACATATTCACAACTCGAGTGATTGTTAAATTGGTGTAATTGATGGTCATTTGATCATATGGTCAGTAAAAAGTAATCATCTAACAAGGTAAGTGTGACTAGATTTTAGTAAATTTAAGAGAGTTGTTTTGTTTTTGTAAAACCAGTTCTATCAGAGGAACTAGAACAAAGAATTGATGACCTCAAGTATAAGATTACATTGTATTGTAATAAGGAATTACATCTCCCTTTTTTATACATTTAGATTAAAATTAATATTTTCATAACTAATATTCAGCATAGTGACACTATTGACATTTTGTGTGTCCTTTTAATTCATCAAAAAATAAAAAGATATCGAAAATATATCCTTAAATATTCCCCCAAAAGATGAAATGTGAGACATTGAATTCCTTCCAAAATGCCCACGGCTGTTAATGTTCTACAAACAATTCCTTAATTACAATACAATATAATCTGGCTATCGTGGTCATTCATGCATAGTTACTTAGGACATATTAACAACTTCTCACTTAGTATAGGCTTTTTACTTGACGTTTGTCATTTAGTGAAGGGTAAACTTCATTAAATTAAAACACAAAATAGGAGTTGAAGCTATATGTATAGCATTGATTAGCAGTTGACCATTAAAAGATACTTATCTTAACAAAGTATGTTTCAAATTTTAACAAGATATATTGAGCACATCGAAGTCTACACGATTTTTAATTTACCCAAAAATTGTTAATTTTGTGATTTTGCGTGCACATTTGATTTTTTTACGGACAAGGCGACATAACTCCAGAACAACATCTGACTTTAATACGGTAACAGTATAGACATGATAGAGGAGCCTAAGGAAATTTCAGTCTAGTGAGTCTTTTTAGCAACTTCAAACTTTGATCACAGATACAAAGAACTTGGCAATATTTTGTAACCATTTTTCACCATTTTAGTAAGGATGATTTAAGTTTTTTAGAATAATTATGAATATTTACCCTGGAAACAATAAGAAAAATGTGTTCGTGTACTTATTAATAAAGTTTCATTTATTTAAGTAGAAAGGCTACTTAGTACACGGAAAAACTATGTACTATGAAACTTAGAAGACAAATTCAAGCAATATGATTGGACGAGAAGTTGTTAATATGTCCTAAATATATACAGTCACGTTAATGATTTTAATGGTGAATGAAAATTAATACAAAACCGTATGAATTTACAATATAAAGCATATGATTCAGAAATTTTTCCATTATTGACAAAATAAAGCATAGTAGAAATAATTTTCCAGTAAAACATAATGTTACTGAAAGAAAAAATAGTTTAAATCCACCCGATTTACACTTTTTATATTTTAAAAATATGTCAAAATATGCAGTGAAACAGATGAAATTGCCATAAACATTAAAACAACAATGTTCTAATTTTCTACTGAATTATTTGAAATTGTCGATAATAATCAAATAAAAAAAATAAAGATCTTTTCTTATTTCTAAATTATATCAATGATAACCACACAGATTTAGGAAAAAGGGAAAGCCGAAACAGAGATTTGAACTATGTCTAGAAGTGTTACTCATTGTTACTCTCATCCTAACCTTGCGGCTACGAACTTACACTATACAAACGTCGCTTTTAAATATATAAAGGCGAAAGTCCTATGTATATATTGTACCGTATCATATTGATATATGCAAAAACAACAATTGGATATCATCCGGTTGGTAGCCGAGATGTTTCATCAATGTGTTCTTGAACTATAACACATAATTTATTTGAAGGAGGGAGTTCGAACCCCAGTCACGGCAAATAAAAATTTGAAAAAGTCAAAGGTAAGTTTTTAAACTAATACCAGCTGTGAACATAAATCAGTAAATTATACAATTTAAACTTAATGAAATGAAATTAAGTACACAAAGGGAACAATTGAATATAATTTGATAACTTAATTTCAGTGACTGATTACAGAAGCGGTAAATGAATAGGCTGAAGTCACAGCAGTGGTTTAAAGTTTCAGTTTAAAGTCATATGAAACAAACAATAATTGTCAAATTCAAATGTCAAAAAATAGACAAAAAATACATACGGAACAATCGAAATGATTTATTTGGTTTGTTCAGTTGGGGTTTGACGCTGTTTTCAGCATATTCGGGGCGGCCAGTTTTTATTAGTGAAGAAAGTCGGAGTACCCGGGGAGAACCACCGACCTTCGGTAGGAAAATTGGCAAATCTTGTCAATTAAGATCGGAGTCGAACACACCCCGTCACAGGTGAGATTCGAACTCGCAACCTGTGTTGACAAGCTAGTGATCATTAGTAGTCATCACGAACTAACTAGATCACTCGCCCAACGAAGCCCCGAAATGATGTATATAAATATCGGCAAAAAATACCAAAACGACTAAACAATGGGAAAAGTCCGTAAATTCGAAATCCAGGAACAGTCAAAGTAATGAGAATGGAACACAACAAACAAACGCCACAGTGATACATGTTTAACTAAACAAATGAAAAACACATAATAAACTACATGAAAATAGGACAAGGCAGCACAGAAACTAAAGCACTAGCAACCGGGAGTGACATCAGGTACTCCGGACTGGTAAACATGTTCTGCTCCGTTAACGACACCCGTCAAATTGTCAGTGAGTATAAACCAGTGAAGTCTCGAGTCGGGCAATGTGTTAATCCAAAAAAGACGTGATGTCTAACTGAAAACATCTAGTCTCACATGTGAGACAAAAACCCCGCATCCGCTGTGATGACTACCGTAAATTATTGGAATGATGAATTAACAAAGACTGAACATAACCCTGTTTTAGATGTTCACGTGACAGCAACCCCAAAGAAGGACAAGACACGGAATACAAATAAATAAATACAAAGGACGAAAAGAAAATACAGAAAACAAACAAAATTGGACACTGGTATAAAAATTAGAAGAATACCGATTTAATTAGTTAAAAGTTAAATCAGAAGTCCAGAGACAAGGCAAATACGCTACACATAGTACATTTACAAAAACTACAAGATATAAAACGATATGCACCAAAACAGTAAAGGAAATAAATCAAGAAAATATTAGAAACTAAAAGACACCCCCCTTAAAAACGGAGTAAAACAAGGCGTGTTAGAAGGGTAAGAACATTGCAATCAGTTCTGGTGTTTAATTTTTCTTTGGCTTCCTCTTTATGAGTGCTTCCAGTAGACCTCCATAGACCCTTTCTAGAGTTGTCCTCGTAGAGCTGCATCCAAACTCCATATACTGCTATTAAAATCATGCAATTTTTTTTTTTAAGTCGCTCATTCCACTGTGTCAAAATCGCGACTGCGTGTAATCAAAAGTGTCCAAAAATATGACATGTCATACGTTGGATATGTAAATTTTATCCCATTTTCTAGACAAAGGAAAAGCAGTGGTTGATTAATAATTTAAAGTACTATGTTGCGAAACATCTTTATATTTTTCCTGTTCTTGATTAAGGTCATATTGGCCGAAACGTTGGGCAATTTTAACTTTTTCTGTTTTGTTATTATTTTGAAATTGGTTTTGTTAGACTTGTGTCTTTTGTACGTTTTAGTCGTTCTATGCCCCTTTTAATAGCTCACAGTTTCCATTTATTTTCTTCGTTAATACATGTAATTTACTTTTATAATATTTTGTTTATGCCGAACTCCAAATATTTTTTAATGTGTGCGTCACATTTCCTTTAAAAACAAAACATCCTGTTTGCATTGATTTAAAGATATCTATATCCGGCGGTTTTTCTGTTTACTTTTAAAATTTACTTTTGGAATCAAATTCTATGTACTGTTACCACCTGTTTCCTTGCTCCTTGTCGCTAAGTTACTTACGATTATTCTAAAGGAATGATACAACGGTGAAGAATAATTTCCATTTTAAACGATTTTTGAATATACTCAGCTCATAGGTGTGATAAATGGCGCACTGCAAATAAAAATGAATTAAAATTTTCTATTTATAATGAGTAGCACGCGCCTACAGTGTCATAGTCACGACTTTTGAATCTCACCAAGCAAATTGTCAGAACAGGGAAAGAAATAACTGATTGGACTTTTTATGCATGAAAATGCAATAAAATCTAATGAACAATAAGTTTTATTGTTTCCAAAGGTAATTTTACTTTTCTGTCCTTTTAGATTTCATTTTTTAGAAGCTCCAAAATCAAAATGTCTGTCTTTTGAAAAGCCTTATACATGTAGTATTACTTCGTTTACCTCTTTTCGTTTGTGCCATACTAGAATAGAAATCATTCATGTATTAGATTTTAAGACGGGTAACATTATTTGCTTAGGCGCCTAAATTGTACCCTCGCTAAATCTCGGGATAAAATTTTGCTGAAATAATGTTATCCATATTAAAATTTCTAACAAATTTAAAGCTGTCATACATAAATTTATTGCTTAAATTTGTTTTGTTTGATCCTTAGAAACAGGTAGAAACGAGAGGCAATCTAAAGAAAACATGAAAATATGACTCCATAAACATTTTAGACCAGCCAATAATATAAACTATTGTTGAATGTGAAGTCAATTGTGTCAGGAGACTTGCAGTCCACCAGCAACGGGGGCGCTTCCGAATCAAATAAACTCAAATACCAAATTCCTTTCGAATACGTGTTTAAGTTATTACTTGTGCTGAAAGAACATTCTAAAAATAGGACATAAAAGCCATCAATTAAATATATATAATATATATCGAAAGGAACCTCATATCAGTAAAGGAAAATCGAGTTAAAATTACAAACAAATAATTACAAGATGGAATAAAAATTTCCAAAGTATCAAAGTGGAATCTTGAACTTCTGTACAGAATATTTATGCTATCTGTAATATATTGTATTCAAATATGGATTATATATTAGTTCTAATGCGTTCCTCACTGTCCTCTTTCCTGTTGTTTAATTTTGCCATTTATTTAGCCTCGAGAATGAAGAAATGCACCATTTAACACTTTCTTAAACGTGAATAGATAAAATAAATAAGAGGAATACTTAACGGGAGAAACTGGACAATCGAAGCACATGTTCCGGTCAATTAGTTCACCTCAACGAAGTTGAGGGGGACTATTGGAGTACCCACGGCGTTCAAGTCCACGTCCGCGTCCGCGTCCGCGTCCACAGCCAGTTCTCAGTTACTAGTTGACATAGGGACATATATTTTTGTGTGCAGGTGCATGATGAAGAGTCTGGCCATGTGCAATAAGATGAAGGTCACATGACCAATATTTTACACGGTTGACTGGCTTTTAAGTTTTATGTCAAAATCAGTTTTAACATACAAAGTGACCTACAATCATATTACTTGGTGTGAGGATGCATCTTGAGGATTAACACAGCCTCCACCAAAATTAGGTCACTCTGACCTTCTTATCGCGCTTCTTTGACTTAGGTTAAGTTTTACGTCCGAGTTTAGATCACTGATACCAAGGGACCTTCATTCATATTACTTGCTCTATGGGTGCATCTCGGGGTGCTACACAGCAAAACACCAAACTCATCTCTTGACTTTCTTGACAGAACTAAACAATTGTCACAAAAACAAAGTTTTGTTAATGTCATTACTCGATAAATTTTACATTGTAAACACGACTTGATTGACCGATACGAAGTTTTAAAACCAGACAAGATTATAGACTCATTATAGATATCTTCATTTATATCATGATGCCATAAAATGTAACCAGATAACATGCATTTATCGTAGTTTATCTTTGCACAAGGTGAAATTCCTGAAAGCCCCCCCCCCCTTTCTATATTATCCAAAAAAAACTATCATTTGCACCTTTCAGAGTATCATGATATAAATGTCGGGCTAACGCCCTCAGGGACATGTCCTAAACATGGATTTCATCTGTAACTTGAATTGTTAACTCAGTGGACGTGTCAGCCCAATTCATGAAGTCCTGGCTTTAGAAGAGTGGCGGACTTAAACCCTACCACTAATTCTTGTTTTATAATGACGGACAAACAATAAAATCCAGGGAAAATATGGAATGATTTTCATTTATCTTTAGTTTGAATTAAATGGAAACTATACAGTCTGATTTCATTTATCTTTAGTTTGAATTAAATGGAAACTATACAGTCTGATAATTATAAAGCCTAGCGTTTTTAATGATTTTGATAAGCGACATTGAATAAATAAAATAGACGAAGAAATTTGACAGCTTATCGAACGCCAATGAACTTCGGGCTCACTTTCTTTTCTCTGTTGCATTGAAAGTATTTGAAATGAATGATGTAAAGCAATGTACATTTTTTTTCGCTTTAAATAATTATAAAACAATCAAATTTATAAATCATTGATGATGTCAATGTTTGACACAAATCTTCTATATTTAGATTGTTTAGAAAATATGACGCAACATCTTTGTACTTGTCCTCCAAATCTAAATCACCTTGAATTTTAAGAACGTGTACCTAATCTTATTCAATTTTGAAAATAAATATTTAATTTTCTAAATTTCTTCTTCTTGTTCTTAAATCTTAACTGGACTAGCAGCATTATGATATGACTCTATACTTCTTGATATGCATTCTTACTTGTTATGTGCTGAGTAATTTTTCACTCATTCAAGTGTTATGTGTTATTTTAGGTGAAACTCGGGTGTGACTAAACATCGAGTTCGAGTTCGAGTAAGAGTTAAAGTTCGGATTAGAGTTCGAGTTACAGTTCGAGTTCGAATTAAAGTTCGAGTTAGCATTCGAGTTCAAGTTAATCTTCGAGTTAACTCGAGATATTGATTTCTAATGTCATTTATCGAGTTGCATTTCGAGTTAAAATTCGAGTTACCGATTATGTTTAGGGGGAGGGAGGTCAAAAATAGAACGTAAAAAATACCTAGATTTGTTGACACCCCATTAAGATATCTCTAATTTTTTAAGACCCAGAAAAATACTTCGATTTTACACAATAAAAAGGCTTTCATTTTACCTCATAAAACAGGTTAAAAACGCATTTTTTGCCTTCTTTTTGAATGCACCCCAAAAAATACCTGCAATTTTTGGGATCCCCAAAAATATAGGGAAAAAGGGAAATTTGACACAAAAAAATAGTTCTAGCCTACGTGCAGAAAATATTTGAGTGTACGAAACTTATAAGTAGACGAAACTTAACCCCCGCCCGGGATTCAGTTACTGTGCGTTGATTTTTATTCTTCGCCGTTAAATCATCTGGACACCGGATATAGGTATCAATGAATCTAGATTGACCGCATGCTCATGCAGGGCACATGAAACGTTTCCGACTTCGTTTCCTCACGCGTTTTCCTTTTCTCTTTCTCCTTATGTCCTATCAATGAATGTGAAGAGACATACATATAGTTCTACTCGTGTCCATTTAATTATGTTAATTATTTCCATAAAATCACAAATTGAAAAGGAAACCTGCGAAATTGTGTTCTAATCGATATTTTATTTCGAACAGTAGTTGTTGATTACAAAGGATGTCATGAAATCGTAAAACGAAAGAATCTAGACATGAACAATTATCAAGAGTCCGCCATTGAATTCCACAAAGATAGGTATTACTATTACGATGAGGTATGGAACGCCACAGCTGTCTTATGTTCATTTCCATAATGTTGTTATGTCCATTTGTTGTTTTATTAAGTCAAATTGTCTGATTGTGTTGTTTGTTCTTATGTTGTTATGTTCAAATATTATTTCATTTAGATAATTTCTATTTTATTAAGTGCAATTATTATTTCATTCAGTCGAATCAATTTGTTGTGGTGTTAAAAGATCGTTTTGTTAGGTCAATTGATTATATTGTTATGTTCAGTCATTATTTCGTCTTGTCAGTCTAACTTGTTGTTATGTTCATTTGATGTTTCGTTACGTCCAATTAGTATGATGTTATGTTGCATTTTCATCACGTGATGTCAAGTAGCAACTTTATTTTATTGTGTCGAGTTATTATGTTGTAATGTTGAAGTATTATGTTGTAATGTTGAAATATTATGTTGTAATGTTGAATCGTTAACGTTGATCAACGTTATGTTGTTCATTCGGAAATGATCTTCGAGTTACTTCGGAATTAACAGATTAATTTGAGACCACTCCCAGTCTGCCATAAACTATATTCAACACCTACCCCAGTGTTTAGGGTACCTGTTCAGATAGATTAATAGGTTCAAGGCTACATCCATCATCAAAAAGATTCAAGCCCCTAATGTTTTATTTTTAGGGATCAAACATTTTTTAGGCCGGGGACGGGGTGGGGGGGGGGGGGGGGGGCTAGGATCAATTTTGGAATAAAAAGGCAGGGCCAGGTTTTTGGCAAAATAAAAAGGCTGGATCACTTTAGGTGTAAAAAAAATGCAGGACATGTGTCAATAAGGACATTTTCTGGTTAAATGAAAATAAAAATGTAGGTCGCAATAGCAGCCGAAAATAAGATTCAGGGAAAAAAGAAAGGCAGGACCAAACATTTGATCGTAGTCCCCTCTAAAAGTCAAATGGTTGCTCCCTTAAGACGTATTATCTTTAATTATTTTACAACGTATGTTGAGAAACTGATACACAAAGAGTCGCACACTTAAATTGTTGGTCAATAATCTATGCTAAGTCTTTATCTCATTGTGCACAAAAATTATTTTCAATTGAGAATATGTGTTATAATTTACGTATTGGATACGTTTGAGAAAGATATACTGTTTTTATTTCGTTTTAGACGAGGTGAGGTAATTTTCAAGAACTTTGTGGTTTTTTTTATGCAATCAGCGGTGGAGGAGAGGCGTTTGAATATATAATTTGTGAAATCATTTCTTCCTAAAAGTTTGTAGCAAATACTATATCGGTGGCGCTTTGTTTTTATTTTTAGGTCTGTATTTAACCAGGCGCAAGCTGGCAGCCACTTTTTTTAAATGTCTAAAAAACAAATATTTATATAAGAATATAACATTTTGAAATGCCAGCAGCCATTTAGGTAGCAGCCACATTTGAGATACATGTAAAAACCTATAAATTACCGCAGACTCATTCAATCTTGAACGCCAAAACGAACATATTTAGCATTATAAAAAGTTTGTTTCTGCGTATTAGTGAATGGTAGATACCATATTAGTATTATAAACCAAAGGCGATATTAACCTTAGTAAGGATCAAAAGTTTGGTCCTGCCTATTTTTTTTCCTGGAAATCTTGCCCTGGATTTTTTTTTGGCTGCTATTTCGACCCACATTTTTATTTTCATTTACACCGAAAAATGTCCTGATTGGCAAATGTCCTGCATTTTGTTCACACCTACAGTGATCCTGCCTTTTTAATTTGTCAAAATCCTGGTCCTGCCTTTTTATTCCAAAATTGATCCTACCCCCCTCCCCCCTCAAAAAATGGTTGATCCCTAATAATAAAACATCAGGGGCTTGAGTCGCTCTGATGATAGGTATAGCCTTGAACCTATTAATCTATCTGAACAGGTATCAAAACACTTGGGTAGGTGTTGAATAATTTATGGCAGATTGGGAGTGGTCTCAAATTAATCTGTTAATACCGAAGTAACTCGAAGATCATTTCCGAATGAACAACATAACGATTCAACATTACAACATAATACTTCAGCATTACAACATAATACTTCAACATTACAACATAATAACTACTTCAACATTACAACATAATACTTCAACATTACAACATAATAACTCGACACAATGAAATAAAGTTGCTACTTGACATCACGTGATGAAAATGCAACATAACATTATACTAATTGGACGTAACGAAACATCAAATGAACATAACAACAAGTTAGACTGACAAGACGAAATAATGATTTAACATAACAATATGTTGATTTGACTTGATAAAATAATAATTTAACATGATAATAAGTTGATCTAACGTAATAAAATAATGATTCAACATAACAATATAATGAATTGACCCAACAAAACGATCTTTTAACACCACAACAAATTGATTCGACTGAATGAAATAATAATTGCACATAACAAAATAGAAATTAACTCAATGAAATAATATTTGAACATAACAACATAAGAACAAACAACACAATCAGACAATTTGACTTAATAAAACAACAAATGGACATAACAACATTATGGAAATGAACATAAGACAGCTGTGGCGTTCCATAGTGAGGAGATAGATTTAAAATGGTATTGTCAAAACCATGCAATATAAAATCAAAGTTTAGTTATGAATGAAAAATGAAGGGATATGGAGTAAATGTACATGAGAAAAAATCCCAATTAACACATGGTACGAAAAGCAATGGAACAATGCTTTTATTGTTGTTCTTCATCTTGACGTCACCTTTAGTTTGAATTATTTTGATATCAATATAAATAAACAAAACTACAGTGTAGCACTGCATAGTAATCACGGGATGTCCTCCCGTCCGAAATAAAATATTTCAGCAAAATTGGTCTTGGCTTGTACATATCGGAATGATTTTATATTAGGCCTGGAGCTTGATAATGATGCGTTGTAATGTGTAAGTGATTTTTAGCTCTGTCCCCCATATACTTCCTGTTTGCCGAGACTTTGAAATTTTACTGTTAGGCATATATAATGGATGAAATTTCAGTCAAAATTTTCTTGTCTTGTATATATGTAGGAATTGATTAATACTTGGTCTGGAAGCTTAATAATAATGAGTTGTAATGTGTACCATAAATTTCAATGGTTTTCTCCTAGAGGAGCAGGCGTATGTGTGGCCCATTAAGCCACAGTACCTATATTTTTCATTGCATGACAAATACAGAAAATCTGTAGGGAATATACCGATCTGTCTCTCTGTCTATTTCCCTGAGCATTTTTGATTGGCTTTCTAGATGTTTTCTTCATATCGTCGATGTACCTTATAAGTAGACGAAACTTAACCACCGTGTACAACCGGCGCATCCGAGACCATCGGTAACAAATGATACGTTTAAAATTGGATGGTTCGGTATGTCTTTTTATGGAAAGCAAAAGGGGCTAAGTTTAATTGTTTGGCCATTCATACTTGGCCAATCAATGAGTTGAAATGTAAACACTCGGTTTTACTAACGGTCTCGGATGGGCCGATTGTATACCGTGTTAAATATCTCTACTATACAAAATATCATAAAGGCCATATGAGCTTTTGCCATCATTTGGAGTCCGTCATTTGTCGTTGTAAAGTTTTTGAAAAAATCATACACTCTAAACTTTGTTGGTATAATTGGAATCAAATCTGGCCCGAGTCATCACTAGGGTGTCTAGTAGAAAAAAAAGTGTCAAAGTCAAACCACTTGGCCTATGCTACTAAAAATAGAGCAAATAGGTCAGACAGTTGTGTTTGAAAATTATCACAGAAGAAATGCCTTTTAGAGAAAATTTCTCAAGGTAAAAACGACCAGGATGACAAGATCTACTTGCGTTTTAATTTTCGTAGAACTCGGATTACAGGTCTTGGAGTTATTGTCCCTGAATTGTCGATATTTAGCTTTATTATTTTTTTTTTTTTTTCATATAAAAATCTTCTCCTTTAAAACTACTGGGCCAATTGGAACCAAACTTGGTTATAATAGTTATGGGATGATCCCCTTTAAAATTTTTATCTGCTGTGTTCGTCTGTCATCCAAGATTGCCGTCACGGCCCGACATAATTAAACTTGGAATCCTATGGGAATAAAATTAAATTTAAAGATCTTTGGTGGAATAGTCCTTGGATGGTCGGTCCTCTTCTAAAATTGTGTCTGTTGTCCCCGACCTTCAAACAATATATTTGCCCTAAATCATCATAAGGGATGTCCAGTTTCAAAATTGTGTTGAAGGATGCACCGAACCAATAATGTTTACAGGTGAGCTTATATATTGTTTGTAGTATAGAGTACTTATAGGCTTGATATGTCGTGTTCACATTTTTCGAAATTTGGGCCAAATATAGTGTGTATATACCTCCATCCAAATGTTGAAGATCGTATAGTAGGGTCTGGTTGACTTGTTTTGCTAGGATTGATGGTCTAAACCCGGAATAAAAGAACGCTTATATTCTCATTGACATTTAAAAAAAAATCTGAAATTATTAGCAGATGAAGCACTCTAAAGGCCAACGTAGCAGAATGTTATCATGTGAACTGTGAATAAAATGTCTGTTGAACAACACTTCTAACTGATTTCCGTATTAGAAAAGTTTGTACGAATATCGGCATCGCTATTTAATTTTATTTAAACTTATACATATAATAATGTAAGCATATGGGGTAAGCATCAATGAACTTATAATGGTCCCTTTGACCCTTTTATTTTGGAAACGGTGAAAGATACAAAAAAACTGCAGTAACTTTTGTTGGGTTTTTCGTGAGGAATAAATTTAAAAAAATTATCAAATCCGATGAAGAATTAAAAAGTTTCAAAAATTAGCGCGTCACCAGATATCTCAGAAACGATAACAGGTATAGACAAAAACGGATGGAAAGTGTTTTTTTTTTCTTTTCCAGCAAGGAACATAATAAACAAGCCCCATAAAAATCGGATAAAAAATAAAAAAAGTTAGACAATAGAGTTTAGCGTAAAATGTTATTGGAGAATTCTTTATGATATATATATATATACCAATTTATTATCATCCGGGAATAGTAAATTATCCCCGCGAACAATACCAATTGTGCATTCACTAGGTCTTGTCATGGGCATAATGATTATCCCGGCCAGCAGTTTCGAATCTATTCAGAAACACTGGTGATACATCCAGTGTTTCAGGACTCTGAGGATATCTGAGCTTTTCACAAAGAATATGAAAATTATGTTTATAATTAAGGGCCAAGAATGTCAGTTTCTTTTTTTTTTAATTTTGTTGATTTTTACGGGGAACACCCCATATCCCGGGCAATGTGTAAAATCATTTATTGCGTATCCTTGTAGGCAATTAGAAATATATGTGGTTACGGGGTATGGAGTTACATGGATTACATCCAGTGTTTCAGGACTCTGAGGATATCTGAGCTTTTCACAAAGAATATGAAAATTATGTTTATAATTAAGGGCCAAGAATGTCAGTTTCTTTTTTTTTTTAATTTTGTTGATTTTTACGGGGAACACCCCATACCCCGGGCAATGTGTAAAATCATTTATTGCGTATCCTTGTAGGCAATTAGAAATATATGTGGTTACGGGGTATGGAGTTACATGGATTATGAGATTTGAACATTGCGTATTAAAACGTGTTAAAGGGATAAACATTTTTACAGATTTTGAAATAATTAAAATTTATTGATTTAAGGGGTGAGGATGACCTCTCCCCCCTTTTGGGGAGGTTGTTAGATTTGTATCAATTTCTTTATGTGAAAATTGAACGTTACTGATTTGATGCGAGTGGTGATAACCCCCTGGGGAAGCCTGGGATGTGTCATTTGGTGCGTCTTACCATGGTAAATAAGAAAATATATGGTTTAGGGGTGGGTATTTTAACGGTTTATGAGATAATTGGGCATTATTGATTTATGAGGGTTGGGATCACCCTACTGAAAGAATGAGGTTCATATCATTTAATGCGTCTTGTTACAGAGAATAATAAAATATATGATTTAAAGCTATGGATTTTAATTGCATATGAAATTTTTCAAAATTATCGACTTTGGTCGGAGGGGATACCCCCCCCCCCCCCCCCCAGAGGAACGAGGTATATGTCATTTAATAGGTGTTGTCACGATGTATAATAAAATATATGATATGAGATGGTCATTGGTCACTCTCGTAGAGTTTTTCGATAAAAAAATTACCATAAAGGGTCCTATAGTAAACGCCTAGCCTCTTTGAACTGCCTATTATACGTCCCAGTGACCCCCATAAAAAAACTAGAAATACTGTGAGCAAAGCTCACTTCTTGATACCCCCGCCTTACATAAGATACATGAAAGGAAATGTCATTATTTTGGACAGGAAAACTCCAACAGCAGTGAGATGAGTTTCATCAAATTCCATTCAGTGGTTTAGGAGGAGTTGCGGATGGCATACTGGAACCCCCTATCACAATGAATGGCAAAGTCCATGTGTTGGTATGGGAAACCCCAAATGTTGGTAAGATCAAAATCTAAAATAGGAGGTGCACTACAGCATCATGTAATAAAGATCCTCTGAAAGTTTCATCAAATTCCATAGAGTGGTTTAGGAGGAGTTGCGGGTGGCATGATGGTACCACCTATCACATTGAAAGTCAAAGTCCATGTTTTTCTATGGGAAACCCCAAATGTTGGTCAGATCAAAATCTAAAATAGGAGGTGCACTACAGCATCATGTAATAAAGTCCATGTTTTGGTATGGGTAACCCCAAATATTCATTAGATCAAAATCTACAATAGGAGGTGCACTATGGCATCATGTAATAAAGATCCTCCGAAAGTTTCATCAAATTCCATACAGTGGTTCAGGAGGAGTTGCGGATGGCATCATGGTACTCCCTATCACATTGAAAGTCAAAGTCCATGTTTTTCTATGGGAAACCCCAAAAATTGGTCCGATCAAACTCTAAAATAGGAGGTGCACAATGCAATCATGGGATGAAGATTCTCTGAAAGTTTCATCAAATTTCATTCAGTAGTTAAGGAGGAGTTGCGGATACAAAGGTCGGACGAACGGACGGACATACACAACGAATACTATATACCCCGCTAAAAGGGGTATAATGAATAATATTAGGCACATCTAGAAACATTGATCTTTCATAATTGAAAACCTCAGATCTATATCTCTGACGGTTATTGAGAACTCGAACGAACAAAATCGGAGAGGAAGAAAAACAATGTTCGATAAAAATCGTAAATCAAAATCTATGTCTCCCACTTGGTTTGGGAGACTTAATAAACTCCGGAAAAATGTGATTAAATCTATAATATTGTAAAGGTATCATATACATATATCTGGTATGTTAAATATATAATCGACAAGTCGAACAATAGAAGTTACCCATAAAAGACAAAGTCGACATATTTCTGAATATCAGTGGTCAGCGACAATTACTGTACACATATTAGGATTGGTAATAACCACATAAACACCGATTATAAGCTGGGGGAAATTTTTGTGGAATGTCATTCAAAAATGGGTTGGTGTAAACATATTTTATTAATTAATTCAATAATACATACAATAATTAAATGCAAATAATATAGATCAATATACAATACAATTGAATTATCAATATAGGATTCAGAAACAAGTTTTGGGCTTATATAAATCCGTATCCTACAAAAAATAATTTTCATAGTTAATTTTCTTATACTCAAAAGATTATGTATTATGAATCAATACAGTCAACAACAAAATTAAAGAAATGATACATACTTTTGATAGATAACATGCACTGAAATGTTGATGAATAATGATGAGTATTTGTTTACTGTCCAGCAAATCGTTTGCTACTCATAATATATGACTGAACTGACAAGACAAGTTCTATGTTTTGTTCATCGCTGAAATGGTGAGACGCGTGAGAAGAATCCTATCGTCAAATCTACGATTATTTATAATGTACTCAATATGCTGCTGACGCTGGAGGTCGAAACGCGGACAGTGAAGGAAATAATGATCAGTAGACTCGATAGCACCGCACTGGCAAAAGGGGGGAGGGGGGGGGGGTGGGGGGTAACAATATTTTGTATAAAGAGGTGCTGATTGAGAGAGCTGCACTGCATCTTAAGTCTTGCATGAAATATTTGAACTTGGCGCTTACCGACATAGTAAAAGGGGGCGTTCTTAGACTAGTGTTTTGCGATTGTAAAGTAGTTTTTAAAGGTTCCTAGAGACATATCTGGGTTGTGACTTCAATTTGTATCAGCAAAAGAAAGGCATGTAATGGGCGGTTCATAACATTGATCAAATTTGATCCGATATCTTTGGAAATATAAATATAAGATATACCCATGAAAGGGGTATATCCGATTTATATATGAAGAATGACAGTATACTCCGTGAAAATGATAGACCATAATTATTGGATCATTATGATTTTTGTAGAGCCTTCGACTTTTGTCGAAAAAGCGAGACATAGCGATCCTACATTCCGTCGTCGTCGTCGTCGTCGGCGGCGTCCACAAATATTCACCCTGTGGTTAAAGTTTTTGAAATTTTAATAACTTTCTTAAACTATCCTGGATTTCTACCAAACTTGGAAAGAGGCTTGTTTATGATCATAAGATAGTATCCAGAAGGAAATTTTGTAAAAAAAAATTCCAGTTTTTCCGTATTTTACTTATAAATGGACTTAGTTTTTCTGCCAGGAAACATTACATTCACTCTGTGGTTAAAGTTTTTAAAATTTTAATAACTTTCTTAAAATATCCTGGATTTGTACCAAACTTGGACAGAAGCTTGTTTATGATCATAAGATAGTATCCAGAAGTAAATTTTGTAAAATAAAAATTCCAGTTTTTCTGTATATTACTTATAAATGGACTTAGTTTTTCTGCCAGGAAACATTACATTCATTCTGTGGTTAAAGTTTTCAAAATTTTAATAACTTTCTTAAACTATCCTGGATTTGTACCAAACTTGGACAGAAGCTTGTTTATGATCATAATATAGTATCCAGAAGTAAATTTAGTAAAAAAAAAAAAAAATTTCCGTATTTTACTTATAAATGGACTTAGTTTTTCTGCCAGGAAACATTACATTCACTCTGTGGTTAAAGTTTTTAAAATTTTAATAACTTTCTTAAACTATCCAGGAATTTTACCAAATTTGGACAGAAGCTTGTTTATGATATAAAGATTGTATCCAGGAGAAAATTTTGTAAAATATTTATTTCTGTTTTTCAGTTTTTTACGTATAAATGGACTTAACATTGCATTCTATTATGTGCATTCACCTATCACACTGAAAATATAGACAACATCAAAAGTAGGCGAGACACTGGGTTCCGCGGAACCCTTACGAATTTTATAATAAAATATGACAAATGAATTGATATCTTCTTACAATTAATTTCATCAGGATATACATTTGTAAATAACAATAACTAAAAGAACTGAAATCTTGCAACCGCTGGGTTAATGAAGAATGCCTGTCTATAGGCTTTTTACTTGACGTTTTTCATTAAGTCAAGGGTAAACTTCATTAAATTAAAACACAAAATAGGAGTTGAAGCTATATGTTTAGCATTGATTAGTAGTTGACCATGCATTAAAAGATACTTATCTTAATAGAGTATGTTTCAAATTCTAACAAGATATATTGAGCACATCGAAGTCGACACGTTTTTTTTTAATTTACCCGAAAATTGCCAATTTTGTGATTTTTCGTGCATATTTGATTTTTTTATGGACAAGGCGACATAACTACAGAACAACTTCTGAATTTAATAAGGTAACCTTATAGATGAGCCTAAGGAAATTTCAGTCTAGTGAGTCTTTTTAGCAATTTCAAACTTTGATCACAGATACAAAGAACTTGGCAATATTTTGTAACCATTTTTCACCATTTTAGTAACGATGATTTACGTTTTTTTTAGAATAATTATGAATATTTACACTGAAAACAATAAAAAATATGTTTTCATGTTTTTATTTATAAAGTTTCATTTTATAAGTAGAATGGCTACTGTTTAGTTTCGGCCATTTGCGTCTATTGATTCTAAATATTTTGGATTCATTAATGCCCGAAAACTAATGCAAAAATGACAGTTAATTTAGGAGAAACATATAAGACCAAGTGCTCTTTGTCTAAATGTGTACTTGTCTATTTAATATGTTTGATTTACAATATCCTGCCAGCAGATGTGATTGCTTGCGATATAGCAAAATTTGGGTTAGTAAATTGAGTACTGCCCGTTCACACCCCACATCCCACCACCCCCTATAATGACTATATTTTAGATAAAATGCTTTATTCAATCTGGTGGTCAGGTAAGATATAAGCGGTTGAACCTAGGCATAAATTAGATTTCCATAGTTTTTTTTGTGCCGTGACAACCCAAGTAAATAATTATGAATAAGTCCGTTTGACGTCAAAAGAATCTTAGATCGCTAAAAGTATGACTTAAAACTCAATTTTCATTTTTCTCAAGAAATAAAATATATATATATATATATAAAGAGATTCAAAAGGGGACTTCTTGTTGTGATCCCTTTCCACGACATGATTGTCAAGTTTCTTCAGACAAAAATTCAGCTTCGTAATACGAGGATTTTATTTTTTTTGTGCAAGGTTATATATCAGTACAAAAACTCGAACTAAGGGAGCAACCATTTGATTTTATGGGGCGTGGAAGTAATCTTAAGTCCTGCTTTTTTTCAGCAAAATTTCAAGACTGTCTTTTTTTACTACCTGGTGTTGTCCTTCCTTTTTTCTGGGTTCATGCCTCTTTTTTCACTACAAATTCCTTCCAACCCCCAACCCCCCAACCACCAATAAGAATCAAATGGTTGCTCCGTAATTTACTGGACAGTTTTACCTTTTAAAAACTGGAATTTATTTTTAGACACAATTTATACACTTGTGTATACACGTATCTCGTATATATATTAGTGAATTTAAAATTTTACACATTCACGTGGTTCACAGATAGACCGGTAAGTAATTTCATTTGATTGAATAATATTCTCCAATTATGTCCCGGAATTATAAGCAAAACGTTCAAAATAAGGTTATTAAAAAAAAAGATATCAATATTGATTATAACCTTGTACTTAGAGAGCAACTATTCTCTTTTTTTTACTTTTTTTAAAAGAAATGTCGATTTTTAAACAGATATATATTGTGATCGGGAGGTAAATTTGCGAAAAATGCTTGTGTAGAGACTATAGAATTAGTCATATATTATATTGGCAATATTTACAGATTATTACGTAGCATTTTCCATATTGGCCCTGGTATCAGCTCGAGACTCCCATATGGAGACCGCTTATGTCCTTTGTGTGAAAATTCAGTGGAATACGAGATTAATTTTTTATTACTGTTTCCAAAATTTATTAAGATAAGAAATAAAAGCCTTAAGATGAATGAAAATGAATACAAAAAATTTCAATAGAAAACAAAGTTTGTATGGCTTATGTCATCAGAAGACAAAACTTTAATTCACATATCTTCAATTTATTATTGGACTTAAATGATTATAAATAAGGAACATACTAATATATTAAAGAATAAAGCAGAGGCATAGAGAGAGCAATAAAGCGTGTGTCTTCTTTGGGAAACTTTTTTTGTTGTTGTTGGTGTCTATCCTGTGTATAGTTTTCATAATTGCATTTATTTTGTTTATGATTATTTTCAAGTTATTCTTGTTTCTTAACCAATCAAATCAATCATTGCCAATCATTCTATTTTATTAATTATGTTAATTATGTTCTGTATTAATTTGGTAATTCTGTGATGATTATACTGCTCTATATGGGCTCCAAAATCTGGAAAATAAAAACATTTATATTGTATTTTCAGACTGAAGACTATAAGTTTAACTGAAATATATTTTTTGTTAAATATCACAGAAACAATTTTAATTATCTGAATGGGGAATATACGTAAATATGTATTTTGAGGTCTAATATGTATTACGAGGGCCAATATGGATTTTTGAGGGCAAATATGGATTTTCGAGAACCGATATGAACTTTTGAGGGCAACTATGGATTTTAACGATTTAGGGCAAATATGGAACACACATAGCATTTCCGGTCATATCTGCCATGCAAAATCAAACGTATTCTACATATATGACAAATATAGATTATCACATGCCTATTTCCATATCTGCCCTGATAGCACCCCGAGACTTCCATATAATCTCCGATGCGCGGATATCGATCGGACATCAGTACGCTTATTACATATATGCAGAACATACGTCTTTTTCTTATAAATATGTGATAAATAAAAATATCCCGAGTAGGCAGCCGAGTGATATTTAGTCTCAAAATCAGTATTTTCGCTTATGATATATCTGTTGAATTATCTCGAATATTATTATTTAAACCCAGCGATCATAAAGGGGTTCAAAACAGAGATATCGGACTTAATTATAACCGAAATGGTTTGGACATTTATATTTCGCCAAAATCCTGGTCTTGCATTTTATTTCAAACTTTATCCTAGCCCGCACCCACCCCACAAAAAAATAAAGGGGTAGTGAACAATTTTTAAAACGGATTTAATGAATAACACTTTAGAATATAGCAAAGTGCTCTAGACCAATGAAATTATAGGATTTGATGTTTCTTAAAATTGTGAAGAATGAATGTAAAACATGTTCTTAGTGAAGGATTATCCTATTGTTTTCTTACCATTCAAAACAATGAATTCCTAAAATGAGTTACAACTTCCCCGAAGCACATTTATCACCTTGCAGAATTTGTGAGTGCAGGTTATTAAAAACTGAATTGGAATTTGAAAAAAAATAATAATAAAAATAACTGTTGTAGTTTTTAAGATCGGTAATGTTGAACGTTATATACGATAAAACCAATACAAAAAAGAAACATCTCATTATTGAAATTTTACCTACATCTTTATTTAAAAACAGCATTATACTCTAAAATCAGATTACTTGACCCGCGGCTGGTAAGAATCGACATTTCAAGTATTATGATATAATTAAAACAAGAGGTCAAATTAATATTAGAATTAAATATAAAAGGCCGATTAATTCTTTTTAATTGATTTTAACATTTAAATTTTAACCAATTACTTTTATATGAAGTAGTATTAAAATTATGTATACAGGGGGCATTCCCTGTGGAATAAAATATAGTTGTAACTCATATTTTGAAAATTTTTTTTATCTAAAACTGTAAAAAACAAAAAGATTATTCCTTACTTGAATGTTACATGTTTTACATTCATACTCACAATAAGGAAACACCATTGCATCGAACTGTTGTGTCTATGAATGTTTAAAATGCAATTAATTAAAATTTCCCAAATTATTAGAAATGACTTGCATCACTACGACTAATTCATAAATGAAATGTCTAAAAGGAAATCATGCATTAACTATAAACCTTGCACTGACCTTGAAAACAATTATACTTAATTAAAACCAACCAAGAGGTCATTTGAGCCTTGAGCACTTAATTTACAATATTCTAAGTTTGTAAGGGATATTCAAGAAAATGTTAATATTGATTTTCTTAAGTTAAATCTGAAACAACGTCTCCAAGACCATTTTATCCAGAAATGGTACTCTGATATGGGAGCATCGTCAAGGGGTCAGTTTTATATACAGTTTAAAGATGAGTTCAAGTTAGAGCCATATATTCTCAGATTGAAAAGGGGTATCCGAAATGAAATTTGTAAAGTTCGTACATGCAATTTAAAAATTCCGATTGAAACTGGGAGATGGTACAATATTCCAAAAAATGACAGAATATCTGGGTTATGTTCTGCTTGGCTGGGAGACGAGTTTCATTATATTTGTCTATGTCAAAACTTTACTGTAAAGCAACTCCGAGAAAGATATATACCTGGGTATTATACTAATTACCCTCAACGAGAGAAAATATATACTATGATGAAAATTTGTAATACACATGTACTCACACAGTTAGTAGTTTTCTTTAAAAAAAGTTCTAGCATTGATTTAGTTCGAACATTCCATTCTAATCCAAAAAGATAAATGACAGTTATAATTCTATTGCACTTTAAGCACGTGTCTGCTATTTTGATAAACCCCACGCTCAATAATATAGTTCTGTGACCCTTATTGTTTGGGTACATGTGTACCGGTTAATTTATGGCTGTACTCGACTCGTTTCCGATATGTATATATGTATTTGTTTGTCACTCCTGTTACGCAGTTTGCTGCGTGTAAGTGTTATCTACTCAATAAAAGAATTGTAACAGAATGATAATCCCTTTCTTCGTGATAAGTACTCGCTAACGCTCGTACTTAATCATGAAGAAAGGGATTATCATTCTCTTACATATACTTACTAAGTGAATAATCGGCGTCTGGTATATTGAAATTAAAGTACACAGTACCAACATAATTTGTACTTAAAACTTGACACACCAATATTTTATTAACATATAACTTCCGCTTGATTATTTGATATTATCAATCCATTTCGCCCTATACGTGACATATTATGTGTACATTCTTAATTAACATTTTATAACACCTTCAAAAATAGTCATGAATGATGTCGATTTTTAATGCACTATATATGCAAATTTTAACAATTTTTTCTCATCAACACCCACGGCTAAAATTTAGCAACCCCGGATACCTGAAACATTAGTACAAAATATATAGAGAGAGCAGATTTGAATATCAAAAAAAAAATGAACAAAAATAGTTATGTCAAAAACAATCTTAAAACAGAGCCTTCGTTTCAGAAAGTTCTAAATTTTTAGTAGAACTTTTCATTATTTTTAGAATTCCATGGCTAGTACAGAAATATCCAGCTATTTTTGTGGTGGGTTTTTAATATTATCCTACCTACGTCATAAATTCTAATCAAATGAATATTTTTTTCAAACACATTATAAATACCCACTAATCTGTCGTATAATCCTATACTAGTGCATGTAAGGGAAAAACAAACACATCTGATTTTTGTACCATTTCCACAAGGAAATAATTTTTTTAAAAAAATGCGAAAAGAGTTTTTATTTCTTCATCTTAAAAGTCGTAAAGATTTCCAACCATGAGCAAAAGCTAGTATTTTGATAATGTGAATAACATCTTTCGTTATTGTACTTCAGATTAAAATGACAATTCCATATTATACAGATGAGGATACTGTCAGTCATGATTCCCACGAACAATGTGCTGTAGAAAAGGATAAAGATCCATGTCAACACACCGAAATCATGAAGGAATGTGATAGTATTATGGATTCTACTATTTTATCAAGTTTTATATGCATGTTAAGCGAAAATTCGATAAAGCATGTGTTTCTCTTCGGCAGTAATTTAGACATCAACAGACAGATATATCTAGTCTTGTGGACCATACTAATGGTGATACATGCAGTATTATTTTGGAAAAATCTCGTTAAGTCCTGTATACCCGCTTTGAAGACGGGATACTTGTTTCACAGAGTGAAAATTAAGGTAAAGTGGTCCCATAGAACAAATCATATACGAAAGAGTAAATTAGGGGGAAACAATTTTGAATGTGAATGGATATTTAACAATATTATTAGTCCTTTTAGAGTTATACCGCAATATGTGTTTAGTTGTTTTCCATTCTTTCCCCAAGAATACTCATCTATAATTAGTGACAGAAGAAAACATCGTAATTTGGAAGCCATGAAATATGAGGGTCCGCGATTTGCCACCTTTGCAGATTTTCCAGTTGTCGAAGGAATTTATGCTACTAGGCTCGCAGAGGCTGGATTTTACTATACCGGAAACACCGATGAAGTTGAGTGTTATAGCTGTAGGGTTAAGCACAGAAATTGGGATAAGAGAGATATTCCGATGGACGTCCACAGACGGATTTCTCCAAATTGCTCATTTTTAGTAATTAATGCAGCAAAGGAATTAGAAGAAAATACTGCGTCTTCAGCAAACCACCAAGACCGAACTGGTGCACCTGGGTCAACACGTGACTTTGAACACAAAAATCCTCGACAAGATAGTAATTGCAGCACAAAAGCGACAAACGTAACCGTAACACAAGTGTCTAATTTGAATGGAGTGAATCTGAATCGTCAGCCATCTGTAGATTGTGATGAGATGATATTGTTTAGAAGTGGTCATTCCAGTAATACAAATAGCTCAGCTCACAACTCCAGCAGATCTTACAATGATACCAGAAGTTTAATAAGAATTCCAACAGAGGAACAAACTACATCTAATGTACGACATAATACCCAACAAAGTGTGACGTCAACACAGATGTACAGAAATAACCAACCATCAGATTCAATGAGCATGGGAGTCTGCATCGATAAACCAAAATACCCAAAATATGCTATTAAGTCAACAAGACTTGAGTCATTTGAAATATGGCCAAGGCACTTGACGCAATCACCCGAAGAAATGACCACTGCTGGTTTCTTTTTTACGGGTAAATAGAAATTAAGCTATAAAATTGCAAAATATAGTTTTCCAAAAAATGATTGACAATATTTATAAGCTTCCCATCATTATTGCTCTCATGATGACTTTTGCTTGCGGATTTTGAAGAACAGATAACGAGTTATGTTACATTAGAAATCACCCATACAATATACAAAGAGGCTGTGTTAGTGTTTGTGTAGTGTTTGTTTCGTTTTGGTCTTGTCTTCGTTGTTCTCCGGAATTTGTCAGTTGTTTTCGATTTTCCCCTCCTTCAAAAAACCCATTTGTATTTCTTGACTTTACTTATTTGTCATTTGTCTGTATTATTTACTGTACAAGAACTATCAAATATAGACAATGGTTACCGTACAGGTACATGTATTTATATTCTAACTGAAAGAAAACGTAAGGTACCAAGACGTAATACATATGCCCCCATCCTTTTTTTAACACATGAGGGAGGATATCAAAAAATCATAAAATGTTAAAGTTGTTTGTAACAAAACATATGGGTTTTTGTCTCATACATAAAAGATTTAAAGGATAGCAATCATACTTTCACATAGGCATTGAAGACCATTGCCGATGTTTCTTTTGTGGAGGGGGTTTGAAGAACTGGGAGCCTACTGACCGACCTTGGGTAGAACATGCAAGATGGTACCAGAACTGTGCCTTTTTACGACAATGTAAGGGAGATAAATTTATAGAAGATGTACTGCTGAACAGACTTGATACTAATCAACAAAATAAACAGGTAATCGTTTTTGTCAACATAAGCATTGTTTAATTGTGATATTTTGTCTTTCGGACCGGGATAATAAATTAACGAACTTACTTTTAAATCTTCCCGAAAAAATTCAGCTGTTTAAGAAATAGATTATCCATAAATAATTGTAATGAGTTGATAAAATAAATATTATATATTTGTAGGAATACGCTATTGTTTGAACTATTTGTACAGTGTATACTAATCAGTGTTCTTTAATTAAGGATGAGCAAAAAGTGCAGTCACAAGCTACGAGTTCTAGAAATATGGAGTTTTCCAATCATCCTGCGGTTTTGTCTGTGTCTGAATTTGGATATGACCCAAGCCTAGTAAAGAAAGCTTTTGATTTGCTCAGACAAACTGGAAATATAGGTATAATAATGATTTAGGAAGGGATGGGGTCTGTTATGAATTTAACCTTATTGGTGATAAAATATGATAAATACAGCATACATGGTTATATTTTATGGCGTAATGATATAACTGCTGCTTCATTTTCACTGTTATATGCAACATGTATCATTCAAAGTTACCGATTATACGGTGTGTGTCGTGGTATTCATTTAGTAGAATGTATATAGTTACTAGACATTTTGGGGTTGCTTGGACACTGACCGGATGTACATGACAATTATGAATGGGAAATGTATTGTTATCGACATGATTTACTAATAAATACTTTATCATGTCCGCATTAAATTTAAACCATAAATCACATAAAACATATCCGGAAGTTTAAATTTCCAATCAGATTTATGTATACTAGTTTTTATACATAACATCCTTATCCTCCATTCAAATTCATGTTTAATGGTATCCTTTTTTCTTGATTTCTTGTCATTACTTTGAATTTGTACCCTTAGGAATGTACTAAATTATATAGATATTTACCCATATATAGCAATAGCGATAAGAGACTTTATCAATGATGAAACGTTCGAACTTTTGTCCCATTTTATTTCATTTATAAGACATTTTTAATTATGTTTAAATAATATTCAGGCACCGGTCCAGTCATTTTTCACCACATTTTCATCAATGTTTGCATCCTGGCTTTTTATTTCAAATTCCTTCCGGCTAGAATTTCAGTTGTCAACCCCATAATAACATCTATATGCTTATTTCGTCAAAGATATACACAGATAGGGGTGCCATATGGATCTCATTCCTTCCTTCCTTGCCTCCTAATAAAAAATGTACAGGAAGCATTCCATGTCATTATTTACTTTTGGACTTTTGGACATTGTAAAGATCTATCCGTTTCTTGATAATAAATGTTATCATTTTCAGTTTTACGACAATAATAAAGCCTTAATACGTAAGTAGCTTTTGTGATAACTGTTATACTCTTTCCAAAGGTCACTGTAGGTGACAAGTGCACATCGTACGAATAATATATTGGTATATTGCCACAAGTTTAAGAAAGGAAAATTAAAAAACTATAGTGAATTTGGAACTGAACATTATTTAATTAAAGGTGTAAATAAAGTTGACGTTTTACCTAATGAAATAAAATAAATATGTCAGGCCAGAAGGTTAGAACATTCCCCAGCTACCTCAGTCTCAATAATGAAAACTCAATCATCAGATACAGTTATACCTTAGTTTAATATTAACGTTTTTCACAGAAATTACTGGAAGTATGTTACTGGAAAAGTTATTTCACCTAGAAGAAACCATGAGAAGGAATGGACTGACCAAAACAGTAGAAACAGAACCCAGTCAAAGAAGTGGTGAAAATGGACAGACGTCAGCAAAGCACGAAAACAGGGAAACAAATGAAGAGGCCAAGAAAACAAATCACACATTATCCAGAAATGACAATGATCTTGAGCGTAAGTACAACATATTGCTTAAAGAAGTAGGGCTATTTCCCCCTACATTTATTTCACTTCTATGGCCATTTTCAAAAAGTCGCCTAAAACCTGTCATAATCTTTGGAGACATAGCCTGGTATGTGGTCTCTAAAGATTTGCTAATATTATCTAACAAGTAAGTTACTGAAGAATTTTCTACATATCTCAATATCGCTTTGGAAGATATGCCAAATTAACGGTTTTAATACAGTTTTTCAACGTTAAGGCAAAGGACACTCAGAACCAAAACAAATTTTTGGCTGTAAAGTAATTCATGTCCCTCCTTTCATATGAAAGTAGAAAGGTTTTAGTTCTGTATTTCCCTCTTGACAATATTCCAAAAAGTGATGCAAATTGACCCAAATAGCCTATATACACGAACTTTGTCGGTAGAAAACTTGAACTTATTAAGGATTAAGTATAGAATGTTGTTTGCTAACATAATATATCTTTATTGCATATTATACCCACCTGGGATAAGCAATATACAATACAAAAAAACAAACAACATATATTACAAATAGTTCATGTATAGTTAGCATACTAATGCATTGCATACAAAAATTAGGTAAATATTTAAGATTAAAAAAATCAATGGTTATAGAGTGAAACAAATACACGGGCTAGTGGCCCTACTCCTTTATGCTTTTTGACTGGAATTAATTAAGATGTTAACTCATTGATGTATATTTTACAAATATTACGAAACATATATTGTGTATTCTTCAAGATTAAATACAACAAGCTTGGAATATTTTTATTATTTTAAAAACTTCGGTCTATTGATGGGATATTTTTGTACAGAAAGCAATTATACAAAGCAGCCATTGATATCTTAATTAAATTGTTCCGTTTTCAGTTTCTGTCAGAAGTTTAGAAGAGGAAAACCAAAATTTAAGAGACCAACAGACCTGTAAAATATGTCTGGATGAACCGATAGCCATTGTGTTTCTCCCCTGTGGACATATGGCATCATGTATCAACTGTGCCCCAGCTCTGAGGAGATGCCCTATCTGTAGAACATTCATCAAAGGAACTGTTAAAGCTATAATGTCCTAATAAAAATTATGATTAAAGCCACTGAAAAAGATTCATGTTTCTATGAAGTGTATATATTATTAGCTCACCTGGCCAAAGGCCATGTGAACTTTTGTCATCACTTGGCGTCCGTCGTCCGTCCATCTGATGATTTTTCACATTTTAATCTTCTCTGAAACCACAAGGCCAAATCTTATTAAACTTAGCAGGAAGCATCTATGTAAGGTCCTTTATAAAGTTTTCTCAATCCCCCCCCCCGGATCAGACAACAAACATGGCCGCCATGGGCAATTGTTGTTTCTGATTGGCTGAGTTTTCAAAAATCTTCTCCTCTGAAATTCTTCGGCCAATTGGAACAAAACTTGAGCATATACGGGGGCCCTTTATAAAATTTCTCATTTCGTTCCAATCGATTACAAATATGGCCGCAATGGGCACTTCTTTTTTCTGATTGGCTGATATAAAAAATCTTCTGCTATGAAATCGCTTGGCCAAATAGAACAAAACTTGACAGGAAGCATCTATGGGAGGTTCTTTATAAACTTTCCTCATTTTGTCCTGATCGAGCAACAAACATGGCCATGGGAAATTCTTTTTTCTCATTGGTTGATTTAAAAAAAATAATTAAGAGGACATTGATTAACATAAAACCCTATGTGAAATACATGCAAAATCTGGAGAACCGCCAAAGTTTAGAATATGCTGACCTGTAAGGCTTACAAAATGTACCACAATTCATAATGATAGGGAGAAGTAACTTCTCTCTGAGGTACACCGATAAAAACGGCTATCGGTGAGCGATACAGGCTCGGCCCTCTGAGCCAAATAGTTCAAATAGCCTTTATCATTTGAAAGTTCAGAAGTATTCAGTGATTGAAATTAGTCAAGAATTCTTTGTGAACATTGTAACCTGTGTTAAAAGTAAAAAACTACAAAGGTAAATTTCATATTTCGGAATCAAATATTGGTTTCCGGAGAAAATGTCATAATTAATTGGTTTTTCTAATGTGAATTTGGCGTACTAGTTCGTACATGTATTTTCACTTTTTCTTCTAAATATTACTGCATATAATTTCCATAGCGGATTTGAACTCTTAAATCTTAAGTCATAATTTATCAAGATATCACAGATGTGAAAGTTGCAGATATAGTGCCATATATATAATGGTATGGCAAGTGTTTATGTCATGAAAAATAAATATATTCGTCCAAATTAATACTTCAATAAAGCATATTTGCGTATATAATGCAAAGTCTACCTACATGACACTCCTTTATAGTATTATTAATGTCATTGTTCAATCGTATTACATTACGTAATTCACCAGTGTAAAGTACAATAGACAATCCTTATAATATAAAGTACATGTATTATGCAATTATGTCATAGTAGTGAAATAAACATGGATGTCAAAAAATTGTAAAGATTTCCTCAATAAAATGCGCATTTATGATTTCAAGCATAAACTATATCGGGTATGCTCGTGAACAGGACTTTTGAAAATCAAAAAGTCCAAAATCAGGGTAAGGTAACTCTGTCTGATGAAGTTAAATTTTTTTTTTTATATCATACCAACTGAGAATTCAATACATGTATCTAACTATTGGCTAAACCTCAATACAATTTCAGAAATAGCTCATGTTTTGATTGGATTTCAGTCTTCCTTGTATTAATATGCAAATGTTAGGTCAAATGGGACTGTTCAAAATTTCCTTTATGTTGAATCTAAGTGTTTTTTTTTTTTTTTTTATCTTGATTAGTTAATCTCTTAATTCAATTGATAAATGATTTATTACAAAAAACAATACATTTTTATTCAATGTAAACCTTCCTGGTTTTATTTCGTATTTGAATGGTCAGTTTAAGTTCAAAACTTCCTTGTATTAAAAATAGCCTTTTAAATTTTTCAAGACCATAAATTCATAAAATGCTGTTTGAATAGTTAGTTTTCATAATCAAATGACTAAACATCTCTAAATTTCCCGAGGAAGAAATACACGTTCATGCAGTACAGATTAATATCGATACAATGTGAAAGTGATAGTTGTTAACGTATCTCCCCTTGACTAAAAAAAAAACCTCACTGTTGGTTATTCATGACCCTAAACCGTATGCATATAAAAGTAACGGCATCATGCCGTTCGTAATCTGCAACACAGCATTTACTAGCGTTTGATCCGCAAATAAAATATGTTCAAACTAAATACAGAGCGTCCAGGCACTCCTTCAGTCAACTCTGCAATAACTGGATAATTTTTTAAAGAAATTTCCTTACTTTAACCTAAGAATTATACAAGTAATGGTAAATTAAATATAAATTCTATTTTTTGGGGGGCCATTGTATCGGTTTCAGGATATCAATTCATGTTTTGTTACTGTTAATTCAAACTAGTGTTTTATCAATTTTTAATATTGAAGTCCAATGTCTAAACAGCATTTTTTTTACGTTTAAAAATATAACAAAATGAACGCAGACATGACGAATGGTCACTAGTCTGCATGACTTTTTTGTGAATGTTACGAAAGTATCGCCTGATCATGGTCACATGTCTGTACGATGATTCGTGTTTGTTTCTCTGTTACTTTGTTGATCACGATCGGTTGTATATTTTTATCACGATGCAGTTTTATTAATAAACTTTGTACCTCCAGAAAAAAGGTCATTAAATAGAATGATTAAAATACACGTGGTCGTTGAGTACGTGTATTATCAAAAAGGTAAAAAATAAAGCACAAAACAATCAGCATCCAACAATCTATTGAACATTTTAAATATTTTCATCTCTCTATTGAATATATTAATTATTTTCATCCTCTTGTTACGTTTTTTTTCCTTCATTTTTTGAATCCCTACTAAGAAAGCAATTAATTGTACTGACTGAAGTGTCCGAGATCAAGCAATGACTTTGGGACAAGACTGATTGAATGCACCCCATATGACAAAATGGGGGGTATTTTGCTCATTTGCATATCGGCCATTTTGAATCTTGTTTGGTGTCCGCCATTATAACAGAATTGTTAAAGAAAAATAAGAAAAATAAAAAAATAAAATTAATGTGCGTCCGGAATAAATTTGTCCGCATCCTGAATCATTCTTCATATTACCTTTTACAAAATCGGTACTTTCGGTTTGGTATTCTTTTCTGCCAAATCTTTCCAAAAATTCGAAGCTATGCTGCCTTAATTATAATATGCTATATTAAGAATATTGCAAATTGCTTAAAAGTGCAACTTTGAGCTAAAAATGCATCTACTGGTAGAAGGATGACCACTTTTGTCCGCATATGACCGTGGCGTTTGCTGTTCGTTCTGGCAAATTCAAAAGGTTTCATTTCTCTTATAAAGACAAAATTTCTGCCAAATTTAATTAAAAATGCACAATTTTCTAATCTTGTATCTTTTTTCAACGAGCTCTAATAAGTGAAAATAAATGTTTCTTTGCAAAACGCCATACACGTTTACGTTCTGTGTTGGTTACACGGTAACTCCCATGAACTATTTATAGATATAAACGTCACTTTCAAGAGGTATCTAAAGGGTTATATAAGAAAAAATTAGTATAAGGGTTTAAAAAACGGGAGATAACTCGCTTAGAGGAATTTGTATGTCACGTAATTTTGCTCATGAATAAAGTATTATCCATTTCTCCTTATGCTATAAATTATTTGTATGAACTAAACTTCATTTTCATTGGCAAAAATATTTCTGAATTGGAGAGGTAAAATAATATCAGATGGAGTTAAATTACTTTTGTTGACGTTTTAACCTAATGAAATAAAATAAATATGACAGGCCAGAAGGTTAGAACATTGCCCAGCTACCTCAGTCTCAATAATGAAAACTCAATCATCGTATACAGTTATACCTTAGTTATTAACGTTTTTCACAGATATTACTGGAACTATGTTATTGGAAAAATTATTTCACCTAGATTAAACCACTGCTGTGACGTCAGCCTATTCATTTACCGTGGTTTCTTTTTCTAGAATCAACGCTTCTCTAATCCGTCACTGATATGAAGTCATCAAATTATATTCAATTGTTCCCTTTGTGTACTTAATTTCATTAAGTTTGAATGGGCTAATTTACTGATTTCTGTTCACAGCTGGTATAAGTTTAAAAACTTACCTTTGTCTTTTGCAAATTTTTATCGAACTCCCTCCTTGAAGTAAATTATGTGTCATAGTTCAACAACACATCGACAAAACCTCTCGGCTACCAATCGGATGATATCTGAATGTCGTTTTTACATACATCAATATGATACGGTACAATATATACATAAGGCTTTCACCTTTATATATTTAAAAACGACGTCTGTATAGTGTAAGATGGTAGCCGCAAGGTTAGGATGAGTTGAGAGTAACACTTGTAGACATATTTCGAATCTCTGTTTTGGTGTTCCCTCTTTTCTAAATCTTTGTTATCATTGATATAATTTAGTAATAAGAAAAGATCATTATTTTTTATTTGATTATTATCGACAATTTCATATAATTCAATAAAAAATTAGAACATTGTTATTTTGATGTTTATGGCAATTTCATCTTTTTCACTGCATATTATGACATATTTTAAAATATAAAAAGTGTAAATCGAGTGGATTTAAACTATTTTTTCTTTCAGTAACATTATGTTTTACTGGAAAATTATTTCGACTATACATCAAATTGTATTCAATAATGGACAAATTTCTGAATCATATGCCTTATATTGTAAGTTCATACGGTTTTGTATTATTTTCATTTACCATTAAAATCATCAACCTGACTATATATACTCTCAAAAAAGAAACGCAACATACAGAAAATAGGAAATTTACTTCATATATTATTTTCATAATTTATGATATAAATAATTTACACAGGAATGCAAAAATTGGCACACTTCTTGTTCATGAGTTCTTTTACCTTGGAATATCACAGTTTGTCACATATTGTCAATAAATCACTCATAAATTGTCAATATCTGGTATGTCCACCATTTGCTTGTAACACAGCCCCGACTCTTCTTGGCATAGATTGAATTAAACGCTGAGTTCGAACACGCGGTATCCTTTGCCACTCAAACTGAAGTGCCTGCTGTAATTGTTGCAGATTTTGCGGTGGTGGTTGTCGTTGGCGCACGCGCCGATCCACTTCATCCCACAAATGTTCAATTGGATTAAGATCGGGTGATCGTGACGGCCAACGGATCACATTGACATTCTGTTGTTCTAAAAAGTCTACTGTTACACGTGCTGTATGTGGTCGGGCATTGTCGTGCTGAAAAATTTCTCTCCGAATGTCAATTACGGGCAATAAATGAGGTCGTAAAATTTCGTCTCTATACCTAACAGCGTTCAGATTGCCTTGGATATGTATCAGCTGTGTGTTTCTGGCATAAGAAATAGCGGCCCATATCATAACACTGCCTCCGCCAAAATTGTCTCTCTTCACAACACAGTTTTGCGCAAAACGTTCGTTTCGGCGCCTATACACACGTATGCGACCATCTCGCTTTTCCAGTTGAAAACGTGACTCATCGCTGAACCATACTCTTCTCCAGTTCTGTAAATTCCATGCACGAACTGTAGTACACCATCTAACCCTCGCTCGGCGGTGTTGGCGTCTCAGTGTTGCTCCAAAGTAAGGTCTTCTTGCCCTCAATCCATGAGAACGTAACCGATTGCGTACTGTCTGTGCTGATATACGGCGCAACCCAGGGACGTTTACAGCTGTTTCTGTTGCAGCAATAGTCCTATTCCGCAGATGGAAAAGTCTGATGTAACGATCTTGCGCCCTGGTTGTAACACGCGGGCGCCCTGAACGTGGCCGATCTGTCGTAGTACCAAGCTGCAGGTAGCGTCCCCAAAGGCGTGAAATTGTGCTACGATGAACATTGTACGTTACAGCAACAGCATTCTGTGATTCTCCGGCCTCTAGTCGTCCGATAGCGATATTCCGGGTAGCAGCGTCTAACCTTGGCATAGCGTCACCTCATCAGAATTTTATTTTACGAATGCATTCATGAAAAGAAATACCGGGTTTTTATACCGACTGACTGAGCTAAAAAATAACCCATGATTTGCACGTGAAAGTCGACCCAGTTTTTGGCAATGCGTAAATCGTAGGGTGTCCCAGATTGCGACCAAAGTCGTTTACGGGTGGATGAATTTAAATGATTGTACCTGGAAACTTTTTATGAAGGTGTAATTATGATCATGTGTACATATATTTTGATATTTGTCCGGAAAAATAATATTTCAAAAAGATAATCTGATGTTGCGTTTCTTTTTTGAGAGAGTATATATATCAAATTGAATAGTAGTATAGATAATTAAGTTAATTAAAACTCACACATAATAGGGTCTAATTAAGAAAGGAAAGGTAATTGGGAAAAGTCGTCACAACAATAGTTTAAGTAAGAGATACCATGGATAAGCGTTGGTTCTTGAAAAACAAAGCATTCGCCCGCCGGGCTCATGGTTTCTTTTTCAAGAACCAACGCTTATCCATTGTATCTATAATACAGAAACCATGAGAAGGAATGGACTGACCAAAGCCCAGTCAAAGAAGTGGTGTAAATGGACAGACGTCAGCAAAGCACGAAAATAGCGAAACAAATGAAGAGGCCAAGAGAACAAATCACATATTATCCAGAAATGACAATGACCTTGAGCGTAAATACAACATATTTCTTAAAGTAGTGGGGCTATTTTCCCCTGCATTTATTTCACTTCTAGGGCCATTTGAAAAAGTCGCCTAAAACCTGTCATAATCTTTGGAGGCATAGACTTGTATCTGGTCTCTAAAGTAAGTTACTAAAGAATTTTCCACATATCTCAATATCGCTTTGGGAGATATGCCAAATTAACGTCTTTAAGACAGTTTTTTTAACGTGAAGGACACTCAGAACCAAGTATAAAAACGTTTGGCTGTAATTTAATTTATGTATCTCCTTAATTTCATACGAAAATAGAAAGGTTTATTTTCGTTCTGTATTTCCTTCTTGACAATATTCCAAAACGTGATGCAAATTGACCCAAATAGCCTATATACACGAACTTTGCCGGTAGAAAACTTGAACTTATTAATCATGTTAATGATTTTTGTTTGCTAACATAATATATCTTTATTGCATATTATACCCACCTGGGTTAAGCAATATGCAATACAAAAAATAAACAACATATATTACACATAGTTCATGTATAGTTAGCATACAAATGCATTGCAAACAAAAATTAGGTAAACATTTAAGATTAAAAAAATCAATGATTATAGAGTGAAACAATACACAGGCCAGTAGCCCTACTCCTTTATGCTTTTTGACTGGAATTAATTAAGATGTTAACTCATTGATGTATATTTTACAAATATTACGAAACATTTATTGTGTATTCTTCAAGATTAAATACAACAAGCTCGGAACATTTTTATTATTTAAAAACTTCGGTTTATTGATGGATGGGATATTTTTGTCCAGAAAGCAATTATACAAAGCAGCCATTGACATCTTAATTAAATTGTTCCGTTTTCAGTTTCTGTCAGATGTTTAGAAGAGGAAAACCAGAATTTAAGAGACAACAGACCTGTAAAATATGTCTGGATGAACCGATAGCCATTGTGTTCCTCCCGTGTGGACATATGGCATCATGTACCAGTTGTGCTCCAGCTCTGAGAAGATGTCCTATCTGTAGAACATTTATCAAAGGAACTGTAAAAGCTATAATATCATTACAAAAGTAAAGAATTCGATAATTGAAATAAAGTTATTCTTTCTTGAAGTGTCCATTTCATTGAATTAGTTTTTTTCAGAAAAAAATACAAAATTTTTTCCATATTGCCATTTTCGGATTAGTACATTTTCTGACGATTTTTAAAAAAAATAAATTTCAAGTTATTTTATTGTGTAATCAAAGGGGCCTTGCGAGCATTAACATAGAATCAAACGCATTCAACCACTCATACACACACATACTCGTTTACACATTATTGTAACTAGATACAGTACAATTAAACTGAACTTTCCATTGCTCTCCACTGTCTAATTTTCCATTTCTTTTCGGTATTCAGCATTCAAGAATTCAATATTTTATTAACGTCTCACCTTATGTATACATAATGATATACACAATAGTTATCATATAAACAGTAATACATAAGCCAATCAATACAGATTTATGAGAGACGATAAAACACATAAAATAAAACATGCATAAAGTTTAAAGAGACACAATTCTGTACATGCAAATATAAAATTATTTACAGTATAAAACTTCTCTACGTTTTTTCAAGATTAAATTACAGGTTTTGGCACAAACTCTAAAAATATCTTGATTCGAAAATAAAAATACCATCATCTGACAATCAGTAAAATTCATAAAATTATCACCAAACTTAAAAGCTTCACTAAAAAGATGATTTCTAAAATCCTGATAAACAGGACAATGTAAAATAACATGCGACTCATCTTCAATTAAATCTGTGCAATCAACATCTCTCCTCCAGTCTTAAATTTTCATAACGACCAATTTCCAATCGAATTGGAGCTACCCCACATCTAAATTTAGAAAAGGCGCTACGATCACTAAAAGGGGGTGTGGGGGCGGGAGAAATTCAATGAGATTTGATACGGGACATGCGGCAAATTCGAGTCAAGATTTTACAAAATCGACGGAGATTTCGGGTGGGATTTTTTAACACTCTGGAGAATTCCGGTCAGGATTTTAAAAATTTCTGCAGATTTTTATAGAGCACTGAGGAGATTCCAATATATAAATGTTAAATTTAAAAATATGTCTCATCATGATAGTTACTGCCTTTTAATTTTTGGATAATTTCGGGTATGTAAATTTAGCTTTCCTGGATATTTCGGGTCACAAATTCGATATAACTTGGATAATGTCGGGTAGGGGTTTCAAGTTCACCGACGCACTCCCGTCATAATAATAAAATTGTCAAGTAACACCCCCCGAGGTTCATGACTTCTGCATCATGTTCACTGGGATGTGTCTTAGTGCACTGCTGTGTCAGATATTATTGATTGATTGATTTAATAGATTTTAACGCCGTGTGGGCGACATTTAAGCCATATCACGACGAGATCTGGTTACATTAAGTCTGATTAAAACAAATATTATATAAAATAAATGGACCATTTACAGATAAAATGTCATGAAATAATAAAACATTAAAACAAATATGAGAAAAATTTCCAATATATACAAGTAAATATCCCAGATGAACTTTACAAAACAATATCACAGATACACTATTAAATACAATAACAAGTCTTAATCAAATAAACAAATTTAAAATTCTGGATAAAGACTATACTCAAGAATACAGTCAAACTATATTCTCGAGTACAGTCCAACGTCCTTTAAATATTGTAAAATACAGTTGCCAGCAAGATTTGTAAATAAGTCTTTCATATTGTTGACTGTGTAGTACCGACTAATAATGTCGGATTTATCTACACAGTCAATTAAAAGATGTTTAATACTATATCGACATTGACACGGAATACACTCAGGAGGCGGCTCACTCTCTAAAATGAAAGAATGAGTCGATGTGGCCAATGCGACATCTGGTTAAAACAACTTGGTCTCGTCGGCTTTTGCCTTCGAAATAAATATTTTTGCCAACAGTTGGCTCTATAGAATGCAATTTGTTCTCTGTAAGGACTGCCACAGAGCTAAAACATACTTATAAATTAACGGTTTAAAATCAGTAAACGGTACTGACATACTACTAATGGGGTCTTCTAGAACATCCTTCGCTAATCTATCTACGACTGTGTTTCCCTTTATACCAACATGACTTGGTATCTAGAGAAAAACTATTTCTTTACCCAAAACAGAAAGTCTTATAAAATTCAATAATATGTGAAATCAAAGGATTTCTATATTTCTGACCTTCTATCGCCAATAAACATGAAAGCGAATCAGAACAAATTAGAAAGTTTTGTTTGTCAGAAGATCTAATAAATTTCAAGGCAAGAATAAGAGCTCTTTCCTCAGATGTAAATATAGAACTGGAAGATGGAAGACGAAGAGTCGCTGCCCATTGTCCATAAACAGCCGCAGCAGCTACTTTATCTCCGTCTTTTGATCCATCATTATAAATGGTATCGAAATCTTGAAAATTGGATTTAATTTCAGCAAACTGTTGCTGAATTTCAATGGGATTAGTTTCCGACTTATTATGTTTTCTGATGTCAAAAAATGAATTTGGGTTTGGGTACATGCCAAGGTGGCGATTGAGGTATATTAATAGGGGCTATTTCATCAAGGTTGATGTTGGAACAAGAAATGTGTGGTTTCATCCGGATACCAAAAGGAGGGATTTTGTTTTCATGCTGTTCAAATATATCCTCATAGAGAGGGTTGAAAACACAGTCGTAGGCAGGATTTGAAGGATAGGCTTTTAGCTTGGTCAAGTATTGTAGACCAAGTTTTATTCTAAGGTTATTAAGAGACAGCTCGCCCCCACAGATATTATTAATCTCTTTATTTATGCAAAACACAATTTTGTAATGCTTGAAATGAATCATGATCTGATCATATTTGGTTTTTTTTAAATTCTACTCTATAAATTTTTTCAAGTACATCTGACACACTACAAGGATCGAATTATACAAATACCTAACATTTTTAAATTGCGTCATTAAGCACCCACGTCATGATACAAATACGGATGACTTCATATATCAAAAAATGGTTGTTTCCTGAGGCGAGTGTATCGACGTAGAAAAAAATACTGAATTCAAATAAAAGAGAGTGCCAGTTTGTACATACAACAAAGGGAAACGTCATTCACAGAAATAATATTAATCGTTTTATTGCATTTAATAGAATATGCGGATTTTGTGGCTAATCAAGCAAGAATTTTACAGAAAATCCACAGACTTTATTGCAGAGACCTTCCTTATAACATTTCAAACATAGATTACTCACTTCTTTGTCCATGATGTTCTAGTGTTTATTGTTTACAAAAAGGCCTAAACAACCTTTACAATCCAAAAAACCTCAAGGTGAGTCATCAAAGTTCCTAGAAGGTGTACTTGAATAGGTCTATATATATATTTGTACTTATTTTAACTATTATCTTTATTTATTTTAGCAGTGCATTCAGTCATTCCCTATGTATTAAGTACATAATTGTCAAAGATAAGAGTACAAGGGGAGAGCTTGAGGATTTTCTATAAAATTTCCATAAAATTTCTATAAAAGTTTAGCACTGAAACAACAAAAGGGTACACAATCCTTAATACCTCCAGTTTGTAAAAAGTGTTTATCATGTTTATTGTTTACCGGTTATTTAGAACTTAACAGATTTGATTAAGTGCCAGTCTTCCTTCTAAATAATATTCCAGTGGCCAACCCGTTTCTAATCAGTTACAAACTTCCTCGTTATAGGGACTTTTTTAAATATAACAGTTCAAATGTTATATTTCTTTTCCGGTTACCGGTATATATTAATTCAGATTTCACAGTTTAGTATAATAAGTAATTTATTTGCAATAACACCATAAGGTCACAGTAAAAACACATATACAACATAAGTAAATAAATTATACTAAGAACAATATCATATAAAACTAAGGCACCAACCATTTCATTACTGAATGGAGGCCCTTGGGTTATTTTGAAAAAAAATATTTTATGTCCATGTTTGTCTGGAAAAAAATTCTCCCTCTAATTTGGGGTTTTGAGAAAAAATTTATGTATGAATCCTCAAAAAAAAATTTCCGGTTGTTCTCCGAAAAAATTAAATATTTTCGACCGAAGCGGAAATTTTTTTATTGTATCGAACATAAAAATCCAAGCCCCCCCCCCTCCCGGTAATAAAATGGTCGGTGCTTAAGTGAAAATTATTTTTTATCTTATTATTTGTTTTTTTTTCAAAGTATCTCACCAAGCTCGATATTCAACAGTGTAAATTATATCTGCGTCACAAAAAAAAAACAATAGAAAATATCAAGGTCACTTGTTCTATTGTTCGCCTGTTCGTTGACTGTATTTTAATAGACTAATTAGGTATAATTTCAACTGTAGAAGGGGGGCCTCGGTGGCCGAGTGGTCTAGGTAGTTCGTCATGACTACTAATGATCACTAGCCTGTCAACACTGGGGTTGTAAGTTTGAATCTCACCTGTGGCGAGGTGTGTTCGACTCCGATCTTAATTGACAAGGGTTGCCAATTTTCCTACCGAAGGTCAGTGGTTCTCTCCGGGTACTCCGGCTTCCTCCACCAATAAAAACTGGCCGCCGCGAAATGGCCAAATGTGCTGAAAACGGCGTTAAACCCCAACTAAACAAACAAAACAACTGTAGAAAGTTATCAAATAGGCCGTTTATAAGTTGCATGGTTATTACTAAAGGCTTTAGAAAGACTTCATTTTGATCATAGTGTTTTTTTTAGATTTAGAGCTGGTCTATTACTGATGAATTTACAAGGACTTGCTTTATGTATACCTTTGGTTATAAATTCTGTCATTTTGCCAGTGTGTCAAAAGGAAGCAATTTAAAATATATTTTTAAAAAATGATATTTGAAAGATACTTGCCAGTCTTCCTTGTACATTTCTGTTATATATCACAGGCTAACTTAAATCGTGTTCAAGCTTTCTCATTAAACATGTATTACTTTTCAAAGTTTTCATTTAACCAAACAAAAAAAATATGGTTATGTTTTTATAGTTATTTATTCATAATTTACAATTTATTGGATAAATTATGTCAACAAATAATAATATCATAAAAAAAATAAATCTAAGGTGACATTTATTTTTTAAAACCAAGTCTTATAATTTCTTTCGATTCCTACGATCTTCTCAAGATTTGAACTAATGAATTGGCTTTAAAACAACAATATCTAACGCCTTTTTAGTTGTTCACATTAAATTGTGTTAAAATAACACTTGTCCAAAGCCTGGATATAGACAATAGCAGTACATTTACTTAACATAAAATCGATATACGGATGCCTTAGAACCGGGTGAAAATGCGAGGCCTAGGGTTTCGTGTGAAAGAAAAGAATTTTTCTATATTTTCCACATAACTCTGATATTTTTTGCAACATTTGTGTATGGAGGGTACCAATTTTGTGTTATCAACTCCTCCCAGATCATTGAAATTTTGCAGAACTGTTTACAGACAAATTGAAGATGTGCATGAAGGAAAAGTACATCATTTGAAGAAAATTTTGCATGTTATGGAACTTAATCATTCTCACATGATCCAACTCGGCAATCACTTCCATTTTTTATGGAACGTAAGTGTTCTGCAAAGCGGTCACCAAGGCGACGACATGTCTCCGATATATCACAATTCGTTCAGGTGATTGCGTAAACCAAGTTTTGATCTGTACATATAAACCCATTTTGAATGATGTATTTGTTGTCAGGGCCAAAAATTTATTTAGTCTCCATAGTACAAGTATGGCGTGTTAAACGTTGCAATATTCACAAAATAAAATATATGTTCATAAAATTAAATAATTGCTCGTAAAAACGAATATTTGTTCATAAAAACAAAATATATATTCAATAAATCAAAATCTGTGTTCATAAAACATAAAATCCAAATATTCATTCATAAAATCCAAATATTGATTCATAAAATCAAAATATTCATTCATAAAATCAAAATATTCATTCATAAAATCCCAAAAATATTCATTCGTAAAATTACTTATGACGTCTTGAAAGCACAGGCACTTGTTTTTGTCAGGGGGTGGGGAGGGAGGGGATACTATCTAAACTTGTACGAAAAATCACAAGGTACTTTTTTTGGCGATTTTTCGTACAAGCGTGGATAGTAACCCCCCCCCCCCATCCCCCGACAGAAACGAGTGCCTGTGCTTTCAAGACGTAACAAGTATTTGGACTAAGACTTGTACGAAAAATCGCCAAAAAAGTACCTTGTGATTTTTCGTACAAGTTTGGATAGTAACCCCCCCCCCCCCCTGACAGAAACAAGTGCCTGTGCTTTCAAGACGTCATAAATATTTGGACTAAGAGTCTAAGTGTTAGTGGGCATAAGTACTTTAGTGTAGTTGTCTAGGTAGACTGTTCTCAAAATTGACTTGCAGGGGAGAGTTACCTAGTATCAAAACCTGAGTTCAAGCTCGATCTATCCTAATGAAAAGGATTGGCAAAACGCTCAAGTTTTATAATTTATAATTTATGCAACGCTGTCGCTGATTGATGATGATGTGACGTGTGCATACTGGCTGAAGTCTGTGAGAACCTAGTGTGTTCTTAATCTTTTGAATAAACAATGTATTTCTGGTATCACAACCTCATGAAATGATAGCATGCACCTATCATTAGCCATTTTGTTCAATGAAACTTAGAGTCAATTTTCCCCGCCATACGACCCGTCATCCTAGTTTCGTTTTTGATTGTCCAATCAAATACACTGTGACAAAACTAAATAAGACAAAGCAGTGTGCGTCGGTAGGTTTATAAAAGACCGAGATTTCGATGCTGCAAGGAAAGAGAAGTCTGACTCACTCACAGATATTTCATGTGTATAAAGTACAATTAGAATGGTTAGACAGATGTTTATTGCATAAAAAACAAAGAAATATATTACCGTACAACTAATCTTGAAATGCGAATACCTACAAAATCTACAACGATTTACCGAACAAAACGTTAATTCACGAATGCGATTTTTGGTAGAGTTGTAGATCTTTGGTATTTTGCACGTAATACATGTATAATTCAACATTTCTCAAGTCAGATATATGCATATATCATGGTGACAATAATTAACGGATGTTTGTATTATGTCATTCGTGGGTTTAAAGTACAATAGACAATGTCTCATATTGATCCTAATGATATAAAGTACATGTATGTATAATTATATAATGTAATGATATTGAAAGAGGACAAATATACCTAAGGAGCAAATAAAAAAAAACGCAATCCATTAGACAGACAAACCCGGGAAGAAAGATGAAAAAGCACAACAAATAAACACTGAAAACTGAAAAACAATGAACAACACGAACTCCTATAAACAGGAGTGAACTCAGGGGCCACGGAAGGGTAAGCAGTTCCATCTCCGTATACGGCACCCGTCATGAAGTTCAACAAAGTCAATCCGGTGGTAGTCACAAGTCGATGGAGGAAATTTAGATAATATCTGAAATTAAATTCTTTGATACCAATTTGGATGCACTAAATGCACACATTTCGCCGATTTACGGCTCATCAGTTGTGTTCAAGACCTAAAATTTAAAAAAACAAAACAAAACAACAATCCAAAAGGTTGAAGAGCAAATTCAAAAATACTAAAATGACCAAAAGGGGTAAAGCCAAAACCATCTAAGGGTGGAGCTATAAATATATATATATATGAAGGATACAAAATGGAATCGATAATCCAGCTTTCAAGTTATAATATATGTAAAAGTTTAACATAAGTTATCTAATTTTTATATTTTGCCTGTTGAAGTTCCATGATACTGTTTGCGAGAATGGTGATATGCCTTATTAGATGATGTTTTATTTCTGGTGTTAAAATGTGGTTTCAAAGTTTTTTTTGGTTTGTACATTTGCAAAATAATGTACATTTAAGTAAACTAGGTTTTGGTACCAATAAAACAGGTTTGACACCGATATTTTAAGCCTTGTAAAACCATAAACTATTTTATAAAATGTTGTCTGAATAGTTAGTTTTCATAATTCAATGACTAAATATCTCTAAATTTCCTGAGGAAGAAATACATGCACAGTACAGAGTGATATATATGCATTGTGAAAGCACAATGGCTCGTTACAATTGACACAGTATGTCATATGTGACTGATCCGGCCCCGATCTATAATACCATAACAAAAGGATGAATCAATTTTGAAAGCACCAAATTTCAAATCGTCAGAATTTTTTCTGTTCTCCATCCAGTCTGCTTTTTTGCTTATTTCTGCTGTAAAATTGATATATTTTAACAAAATGCCTCACCTTTTAGCCCTAATTTTCCACCAAACGGTTGTATTGGCTCTTTTTAGTCCCATTTCTGATGAAATTATTACCCCCCCCCCCTTGTCTGGAAGTGAAAAACATTTGTATAATTTGCGCAAAATTCGACATATCCATTCCGGACATAATTTGGAACTAGCCTTTTTTTATCGGAATACCTTTGGGTTCAAGTATTTGAGAAAACTCTGGTAAGTTCCAAATTATCTCTTGATAATAAAAAAAAACCTAACGATTTGAAATTTGGCGCTCTCAGAATTGATTCCTCCCTTTTGTTATGGTATTTTTATATTATATGTTATGTTTACTGTGTCAATTGTAACGAACCCCTTTGGTGAAAGTGATAGCTGTAAACATATCTCCTTAACCAACCCCAATAGATGGCTTTAATTAGCCCTGATTTCAACTTGTTTTGGATTTGTATTGTCGTTTGAAACAACTTGTCACTGTTGGTCATTCATGACCAAAAGCCATGACCCTATAAAGGTACCCTAAAGACTCATTTGGAAATTTTCAGTTGAGAGAGGTTCAGTGGTCCTCATACCGTACACAACCTGCAACAGAACATTTACTTGTGTCTGATACGGTTGCAAATAAAATATGTTCAAACTAAATACAGAGCATTCTATAGTTTGTGTAATTCAATCAAGGTACATTTTTAGAGGAATTTACTTAATTTACCTTAGAATTATACAAGTAATATTAATGGTACATTAAATATAAATTCCATTTGTTTTTTGCGATGGGCCATTGTCTCTGTTCCAGGATATCAGTTCATGTAATTAGTTTTTATCAATTTTTAGTATTGAAGTTCAATGTCTAAAAAAAGTTTTTTTTTACGTTTAAAAATATAACAAAATAGATTAAAATAAACGCAGACATGACTAATGGTCACTAGACTGCAGCTGACTGCATGACTTTTATGTAAATTTTACGAAAATATCGTCCGATGTTGGTCACATGTACGATCATTCTTTTTTGTTTCTCTGTTACTTTGTTGATGGAAATTTTAAAATCACCGTTCTTATTAATAAACTTTGTACCTTTAGAAAAAGGTCATTAAATAGTTCTAATGATTAAAATACACGTGGTCATTGAGTATATTATCAAAAAGGTAAAAAAAAAGCACAAAATATTGAACATTTTAAATATTTTCATCATCTTGTTACATTTTTTTCTTCATTTTTTTAATCCCTACTAATTAAGGAAGCAAATAATAGTACTGAGGCTGTTCATGATCAAGTAATGACTGACTGAATACTCCATATAAATTATTTGTATGAACTGGACATAGGCAAACATATTTCTGACTTGGAGAGGTACAAATAATATAAGATGGAGTTAAATTCAAACTCTTCCCAATACAACCAACAGAAATAATAAATAAGAACATATATAGACACACTAAAAACCAACAGGAAATGTATCCAGCTCATAAAAAAGTACTTATAAACAATTAAATCCTCCCATTTGAATGCCTGTTAAGGACAAAAATAGAGACTATTCGATACTATTTTAAAAGCATTAATTGATACATTATTATTAGCTGTTTTAATATTGTTGAATTATGCGGAAACGTATAGGGATCTCCTTCGTGAATAAATCCGTCAACAGATGATTACCCTTTTGGTAATTTGGTGTCGTCATCTGCTGTTAACACATTTTGTTGCTGGGTTTGCTTTCATTATTTTCGATTTCACTGATTAGTCTTTTTTGACAAAATATGCAAGTCTTGTACAGAATATTTGTTTACTAGACACTAATATTAAACTCCATTATTTTAAAGAAGATGGTATGATTTCAGCCGTTATTTGGCGCCATCTTACGTGAAAAATTAAAATTATGATTTCGGATTCGTATTTTTATCATTTTTTTTTTTCATATAATTATCGAACTTTTTTTACTGAGAGGTCGATACTCAACTTCCAGGCAAGAATCGAAACTCCAGGGGTGGGGGGAGCTCTCTGGATTTTTGACAGGGTTGTGCGAAAATGGTTTAAGAAAAGGTACCCGAACAAATACTAGGATACATGTCAATAATATACTGTAAATTCAGAAATTATTGCGTGCATTTATTATTGCGATTTTGTCATTTTGGACCAAAATGCTATTTTAGTTTTTGCGATGTTAAGAAAAATCCCATTTCAGTCATATAAAAAATTCCAAAATACGAGTTTAAAATATTGCGATTACAACCCTGTCGCATTTTTCGCAATAATAAAACCAAAAAATAATTTTGATGAAAACACCTACTCGAAAAACAGCCATATCGAAAAAGCACACCCGAACTAATACTGATGTTTATAAACAAATATCTGTGGAATTGAATAGTACTCAAAGTTTGTGAAATACAGCCTGAATAAATATTATTTTTTTAAAACATACCCCGAATTCTGATGCAAATTGAGGGGTTGCTCTATGGGGGAATCAAAAAATCAAAACAAATCTAACACATGAAAATTCATAATTACATTTTTAAACATCCATTTAATTTTTTAAACTTAATTTTCTTCTAACATTATAATCTTATTTAAAATTTTAGCAAATTTAAGAGTGTATACTACAAATAACAAAGGGTCGTTTGGCTGTCGAATAGGATAAAACGAGTGCCAAAATGACAAAAAAATTAAAAGAAAAACAACAAAAAGAAAAAGATAAAAGGCTCAACATTTAAGCTACCTTGATCACGAAAACAGGAGAGGGATGTTTACAGTTCAAAATTTCAATAACGACATGTTTTCTTACTCAAGAACGGCAATATCAGTTCAAGCATTCTGAGAATAATTTTTTGGTATTTTGATTTGCTCAGCAGTAGTTGAGTATTGTTTTGGCGTTTCATATATTTGAGGAAGCATTTTGTGCACTGGGCTGACTATTCTGAACAACCTAATCTTTCACTGGATAAGTCAAATGGATTACAATCCGCATATAACATTTTGTATTCATTTCTGGTATTAATTTATGATAAAACAAGGACTACACAAATGCAAAACATAAGTATACAGGCATACTGCATGTCCGCATATTCCGTATACATGATGCTGTATACAGAAATATTCCCATTCCAAAAAGATCGCAAATCTGAATCTGTAGAAAGTTCTCATTTTCTATTATCGAAGAATACCACATTAGCTAGAGGTATAGGGGGGGGGGTTGAGATCTCACAAAACTAAATTTACTGGTCAAAGCTTAAATCATCTAAGGATTTTCACGTAACGTACAACACCCACATGAATGATGCAGATTTTAATATAGATTTTTTTCTTAAATATACAATCAAGGGGTGTTGGTTTTATTTGTTCTTACTGTATTCAAGGCAAGCCTACTGATTATCTTAATAAATTATTATTTTTTGATGAGTGTAAATGATCAGTTACACCCATATTAAGAATGCGTTAAAAATAGTGTAGCACCAATGCACTTAACGACCAATAACTTGAAATCGGCTAAATATATTTAATACTAGACATTGAACCCGCACAAGCGCGGGAAAATAAGCATTTTTTTGTTGTTGGCCATATTGACTTTAAAAAGTTATTACGGCCATGTCATTCATAGAACAGGAACTCAATATGGATGTTGTGGCAGGCTTCCTATAAACTTTCCTGTCAAGTAGGTGGTATCAACTGATAGTTTCATGTCTATATATACTGTAGTATTCCAGCAATGGATGTTAATGCAAACTTTAACCAAAGTCTATGAAGCGTGAAATTTAGGTCAACGTGACCCAATTGTCATATGGCTGTTACTACCGAAGATGTATCCACTGATGAAGTAGACTGTGTGCCACGTAGAATTACCAAAATGAACCTTAAGGTTCCCTCAAAGTCAAAATCTATGACGAAAACACAACGACATAAATTGTCAATATTTTTATTGTTACAATTAATTCTGAACTGGAACTTGATGAAAAGCTTTCATTAAATACACATTTCATAATGCATTACCTTTTTCCTTCAGAATAAATATGAAAATGAAATTGTAGATGTAAACATTTCCTTAGAGACGGATGAATTTTTCAAAAGATGCCGTGAGTAAGGTAGAGCATATTTTTGGAAAATAATTGTTTCATTGTCGTCATGGACAGGGCAAGCGAGGATTAATTTCACAAATATATCCGATAATCAGACGATAAAAGCATTTTTAGTGTGTGGCTGCGTGCGCTGTCCACGTTTATAAAGATGTCCGAGATAAATTTCGTCATTAATCCTAAAGATGACCATTTGTTAAAAATATTTTTATCTAGGGAATTGTATGGTAGAGATATATTTAGACAGGTCACATGACAAATAATGTTAAAATAGATAATGGTTGGTATTATCACTTTGTGCAAGGTAAACATCCGAGCAATCCAAAAAACAACTAAGTTAGGAATTTCTCTGAACTTTACCTTACTTCTTCATAATCTTCAAAGTTCATAACCTTTACAGTTAGGAGAAATTGCGTTATTGTAGAAAAACAATCCTGAATACATGAAGAGGAAACATCCCACTCGAAGGAGAATGTTTTTAATTTGTTTTATTCTTCTCCCGTAATTTCAAACAAAAATACATTTAAAATATGTGCATACTTGTTTATTTAAATCAATGTGTTAAAATAATGAATTCGAGAAGCTTCTAAGGGATATGTTGGGAGAATTCATATCGGATAAGTGCATACAAATTCCATTTGCACATAAACAAAACTGCAGTTTAAATTTATAAATGCAGATTGTCAAATCCGATAATAACCTTTATAATCTGAACCATATATCGTTTATTTTGAACCACGCGTTGTGCCGCCTATTCGGCTAATTCGTAAATTTAGTATTATAGATTCTGGTAATTCTATAGTGTTATTAACTGGCTATTTCTATATTGCCCGTATTATAGATTCGATTGTGGCTGTTTTTTATGTCCTGAGGCGAGCAGAACCGAAGGCATATACAACTGCACATGAATCTTTATAGGACCAATACCATTTAATACTGAAACAGCCTGACCATAAAACTTTATTAAGTAATCTGTACCTAGAAAAGAAAAAACAACCTTCCAGATATCCATATACAGGGCAATATATTTTGGCTTCATATGCTCTAGGTTGCAATGGACATCTGTTTATTAAACCAAGTACCAATTCAAAAGCGAGCAAACATTCTATGTAAGTAATTGTACTTATGAAAATAACAAGCAAAAACATACATCTGTTTATATTCCTGCACTTGTTGCACTTTCAGCTCTCGATCCCTTCATCCTTCATAAATTGAAAAAAGACATTCCAACATTAAACATTTGAATATATGTGTAATTAAAGGAATAATATTGACAATATCCCCGTATCCAGTGCACGTCAGTTACGGGCTATTTGGATATAGCGGATTTTGTCGAGTCCAGGCCAAAACTTGTTTATGTAGTTGACCCAACGTTTCAACGCCGTACACAAATCATAGATTTTCTTATGTGCGCAGTAGAACTAGATTCAATTATATTGAGGCATTGGGCAGCATTCCCTGTAATGCTCTGTGCACCTAAATAATATATTATTTTCCTAATGGGAACAAAGCAAATTATTAAATCAAAAAAAAAAAAAATCTTGAAATAAGAAATTTTGGAAATTCACGTACCAAAATATAAAATTTCTCTCGTGTTTCAAAAGAATAGCAATCATTTGAAAATGACACGTTATTCTAAATGATTTCTTAAAACGAGAAAAGTTCAAGATGGAATAACATAAAAACGAGTCCGGTGACCTCATTTTTTTATAAACCTCATTTTGATCAGTATTACTTGAAATACCTAAGAGTTGATTTTAAAGAAATTCCTAACGTCAGAAGTGAATAGCGTCAGAAGTGAAAGTCATTAGGAGAAAGAGCAGTTTTTAAAGAATTATACAAATTTCATATTTATAACTCTTACTGTGAAAAGATCTTAAGGTACTTTCTTTGGGTTATTGGCGAGATTTTAGCATTTATTCACGAAATTACATTCGAAATCCTGTCATGGAAGCCGGGTATTTCGCTTAACGACGAAAGTTTTTTTAATCGCACGGTTTCGCTCGTTTAAATCTTCTAACCTGGAGCAAATCCACGCAAAAAATGTACAAATTAAACGATGGTGTGTCAGGCGAAAATGAGTTTTTAAAAGCATACGCCTCTCTTAACACATTGACGTATTATTTTTTTTCAGATGATCAGAATTTTATTAGCTACATTAGACAAACTTTTCAACTAATACGCCTAGTTAATCTTGGTACAGATATTTCTGGTATTTTAAGCTTCGATTTGTGTTTTGTATCCAAGGCATACCTATATCAATACATTATAAAAACATATATCAGACCACTGGTTACATGTTTTATTAAATATAGTGTCATTTTAAACCCACCTAACGATATTGATATTAAATAATAACATAACATAGTTATAACAAACGAAATCAATGACAAACTAATTACAAAAGGTTTTTTACGGGATTTACGGGGTATTAAAGTGCGGTTTTTGGAATACTATTATTTACAATATTTATGATGAACAAAAATAAAATTTGTCACCCAATGATAGTGTATCGTAGATGGTTCCATGTGACTTAGATCTAGCAATAGATTTATATACTGATAAATAATTTTCCTCAAAATGACGTCAGAGGTTAACTTAGTACATTATCTTCCTATATTAAAAGTCAGACGTATAGGAAGCAGGAACATTACTCTTCCGGGGCACATGGGTTCACTTCTACTTTTTGTGGAACTTTTCCTTGTCCAATGATTTTTTTTTTTATATACTTCTCTTTAGTATTTATTCACTAACCTTTTTTTATGATTTGCCCCCTCAGAGCATTCAATATATTCTTGTAATTTTTTTGTATCTAAATAGACAGTTGTTTTCTTTCTTCTCAGTTGTTGCAGTTGTTTAAACTATTTATTGTATTAAAGCCCGGGAATGGGGGCACCTTGTCAAAAAGTTGACAGGTGGGTTCTTCCAGCAAATTTGAATCCCGACCCCTTTCCAGACAAAATTTGACCAAGTTACATACCCCATTACAAACAATCTAAGAAACTGAACTGTCAACAGATCAGTGGATACTCAAATACAAAATGTAGGATGTATCTTCATGTCAATGCAATAAACGGACAATTTAGTGATTATCTACAAGTAATCCTGCTGATGTTGTTTCCTTCAAATTATAACCCCGTTCCAGAAGTTCTTGACATATAACCCCATTCCAGATAGTCAGATATTACTCCTTTGTAGAAAAGAGAGAAAAAAGTATACCCCTTTACAGTCGTTTTGCGACAAAATCCACCCTTTTTGTCAGAACATACTTGGAACGTCATATATAGTTATTAAGTGCCCCCCCCCGTAATTGAAGTTTGTATAAATCAATACTTTCAGTTACTTTTCAGTTAAATGTACACAAACATACATTTTGTATATGTAAATGTATAAGATATATATAAATGTGCTATTTCTTCTGGTTTTTAAACTCTTAGGTACACTGAATATGATATATAAAACTGTCCTATTTCTTAACTTGAAAATCGTGATTACAATATCTAATTTAAAGTCAAATTACTGATACATTACATGGAACGTGCTGGAAATATATTATTTGTAACGCGTCTTTTGTTTTTAGGGTAAAATATATAACGGCCTTACTAATTTTTATACACCTGTCAGGCGGCATGCCTTCACTCTTTTGATCATATTTGCATTTCAAACTTAATTGTGTCAAATAATTGTGAGTTATTGTTGAACTGATGAATCTTATTTAGGCAAAATAATGTATATCTCACGCATATATCTCGGTATGATAGAATATGTATTAGGAATATTTGGAATACAATTTATTCTCTTTCTCCCAAGTCATGGTTTTGTATCCACGTTCGTTCCTACAAACCCATGAAACATTTATTCATATTTAACGGGTCGGAGGCGAACTATTTTCATTGGTTACTTTTCAATGTAAAAAGAGAATCCATTTACGTCGTAGGTACAATTTTCTAGGTCACACACCAGGCGACGACATCATGGATATGTTCGACCCGCTAAATATGAATATGTTGTCGGGGGTTTGTAGGAACGAACGTGGATACAAAACCTTGACTTGGGCGAATGTGTATTCTATGCAGGTATTGACTTATGAATATATGAATTTAATTTTCTTGGGAATATGATAGATATCAAAGGATATTTTAAGACATCTGTGCAGGAATTGTAAAAAAAGGGGCTAAAAGTATTCTTTGCTCTGAAAAAGTAAATGTCAAATTTTGTTAATGTTCCAGCTGATCTATCTTGTAACTTATTTGATACTTTAATTCGGAATATTTTGCTATATGATACTTTTATTTCCAAATTAGGGCCCCAGGAGGGCATATTACAGAACTCATATAATTTTAACATTCACAATCATTGACAAATGGGAGACAACTCCCTCCTACAACACATAACTCTTATATAATTTTCAATACAATTAAATATGTACCAGTATGTATGTACATCACTTATAAAAGCAAATAAAATTATTTACAGAACTCACGGTACACACATACAAGGTGAGGAGTATTACCAGTAAACACATACATTTTTCAGTATACATATATAAATATATATTTTGCTGTATAATAGTGAAGGTTTATGGAAAATTATTTATCAATATACAAATCTGTTGCTAGATCTAAGTCACGTGGAACCATCTATGATACACTATCATTGGATGACAAATTTTGTTTTTGTTCATCATAAATATTGTAAATCCATCTTGGGTATTCCAAAAACCGCATGTAATTTACTAGCAAAAAGAGAGCTGGGAAGATATCCACTAGATTCTTTTATAAAAAAGTTATGATGTATTATTCTCGCATTCACATTTGTGAAATATCCATACAAAAGAGGCATTCAATTTTAATAAATCTTTACATGAGGATGGTATTTTCACTTGATACACTTTTGCAAAAGAGGTATTTGCCGAATTTCAGTTATATGAAAATGATTTTGAATTCTGTAATAGTTTCATCTTGCTAAAACTACTTTAAAAAAAATACTTAAAAAATCTGTTTATGAACATTATGAAAAGCAGCTATTGGAAAAAATTTCTTTGAATAATGATTCCTCAAAAATCCTTTCTATATAGTAGTAAATTAAAATCTGAAATCAAACTTGAAGAATATTTAAAAAGGGAGAGAAATTTCACGAGTCGTCAATTATTAACAAAATTTCGTATAAGCGATCATAAACTGGAAATATAACTTGGACGTTACAAAAATATTCCACGGAATCAACGAATTTGTAAATCTTGTAAAATTCTGGCCGATGAATATCACTTGTTCTTGTATTGTAAAACTAATGATAATTTCCGTTCTCCTTTTATCGAATTTATGAAAACTCAGTTTCCTCATGATATAAATAGGTCAAATGCTGTTCTTGGCATTTATTGTGGTGGTAGAATATTTACAAATCTCAAAAGCTTTTCAAAATTCATCTTGTTGATGGCTTTCAATTCTTCTCCCTACCAAATTATCATTCATATCCGAATTTAATTGGTCGAGTTTGAAGATGCCAACTACATGAACAATTATGGGATGAACTGAATTTTGTAATTAGTGGCAGTTAACAGTTTCTAGCTTAGTTTCGTATGTGTCCCACTCGGTAATTTCTTAACGAAAAGAATTAGTCATGTCTATAAATTTTGTGCATAATGATAATTGAAAAGGCATTTATAATTCTCAACCGAAGACGCCAAATAATAAATTATTAATTTTTTTTATATATCATGTAGGCCTTTAGCTTTGTGCACGAAAATATGAAGCTAGCTCTACATGAAAGTTTGTTTGGCGAGACAAATGGACAGCTTTTTTTCAACCAAAAAAAAAAAAAAAAAAAAACATGCCAAATTTTGATGGTTAGGAGCAGTGCCCATGCCCTATATTTAAATTGGTACGAATCAAAATAATGGATTTTGAGAATGGTATTCTTAGCTATTTAGCAGGAATTATGCAATGAGGCTAGGAATCAAAATTTCTGCCGTCAAATTAAAAAAACAAAAAACACCCCTTTAAAAATATGCATTCTATTATCTGTTTAGGAAAGATATGATATTAAACTTTGGCTTAAAGTTTATTTAGAATTTAATAGTTATTTATATTTAATACACTCACAAGGTATTATAAAAAAAAATAATTGAAATACATGATGATTTTGTAGAAAATTATCAATAACGTTAACCGTGCAATAGAAGAAAGACAACTCAAACTTGCAGATGGTTCTCAAATCCGATAAAAAAAAACTAGGCATTTTACAAATGTTTTACTTACTTTCTTATAAATATTTAAACTGACTTCACAAAATTTAAGACTGCAGTAATGATTCTGAATGAAATATAAAATTATCGGCTCAAACTCAATCTAATTAAAATCAGATCCCCACATTTGCCTCTTGTGCGCTTGGCTCCCAATGAACAAGTGTGGAGATCTAAATAGTAGATTACAATCTTGTAATTTAAGATTTACAGGTGGTTGTAAATTGAGTTTACATGCTGTAACGCCCTCGGGAGTATATATGCCAATAACTTAGCAGCGAAGATGTTATAATGAACTACATGTATGCAAATAATACGGGTGGATAAAACCTTTTCTTATAATTAATAGATGGATAGGAGTTAATGTTGTTTGTTTTGTTTGTTTAGTTGGGGTTTAATGCCGTTTTCAGCACATTTTGGCTATTTCGCGACGGCCAGTTTTTATTGGTGGAAAAAGCCGGAGTTCCCGGAGAGAACCACCGACCTTCGGTAGGAAATTAGGCAAACCTTGTCAATTAAGATCGGAGTCGAACACACCCCGCCACATGTGAGATTCTACCTCACAACCTCAGTGATCATTAGTAGTCATGACGAAGTGCAGGGATAACAAGTCGACTTGTAAGTCATATATGTCTACTTGTCAGATAGATAACAAATTGTCACATAAAGTGTCAAGTTATAAAAAAAAATGTGTAACAGAAAAGTTCAACAGTGATAGACAGACCTTCTGACCAAAACAACATGAAAGAGTTTAAAACACAAACATAAATCAACAGTCTCATCTGGTACTGACACTGAGCAGGGGTGGCCTCAAATCGATTTTGCGGCTACCAAAACCTAGCCCTTATGTAGCTTGATCCTGCGGTGCATAAGACATACTATGAAAGTCAGTACAGTATGATTACCAGCAAAGTGACCGCTAGCTAGAAATGGTAGAATTGGTAGGGCGGTACATTATTAAGACACGCCGGGTCAAAATTTGCCCATTGAACTGTAAAACTAGCTTCTAAAGGATTTTATAGTTACTCAGATACAGTCTCACTATACATCAATTTGGTTTTAATCAATAAACAACTGCAGGATGTATGACTAGTTCCAATAGACAAAACCTTTTATATAAGCAATATATATGTATTTTAAACTATTCATATTTCAAATTATTCGAGTTTTGGATCAATGTTTAATTCTGGCTAACCTCACTTATAATGTTACTTCATTTAATCGATCTATATATATCAAATAATTATTATGAAATGCTACACACAGCGTACATTGCAACAAAAAAGTCATAGATGCAAGTTGGAGATTATTTGAAATACGAAGGGTGGACACATATGCAAATATAAAGTACAGCGTAAGGAAGTAGCATAAGGGTTGGTACATATAAATCTAACAGGAAATCACCAAAAGTATTTCTGTTGACCTTGGTAATTTTAGGATTATAGTTCCGGTTTTCAAAATTTTAGCCTTGAGCACAACTAATAAGTCATAAATCGACCAATATGCATCAAAATTTTTAAACATTTATAGATAACAAAGCAATACTTAAACTACACATATGATCCCTTTGCCATTTGAGGGTGAATAATTATGAGAGACCTGCATACCAGAAACATACTTATATTTAAAATAAACCTTATGCAAATTGTATTAGATTTTTTATTTATTTGATAACTTTGAAATATTATATATTAATATTTAATGAGGAACTAGAGTGTGTTATCTTTTCCTAACCAATGTTGGTAAGGGAGATAATTAAATGCTCTCCCTTTTGCCCTGAGGCTAAAAGGGAAACAAATTTATTATCTCCCTTATCTACATTGGTTAGGAAAATATAACTCACTCTGGGTTCTCATTGAACTGACCAACAAATCCACGTTTGTTCCGTTAACATTTAATTTAGATATATCAATACTTTTCAAAAGTTTAGTCAATTGATTTCATGAAAATATTTACTTTATAATTTCTTTGTAACTTTATCTATACAATAATAAGTTTTTGCCCTCGACTATAATATTGGTTATGCAAATAATTTATACTGAATTCAATTAAATTTATATTTTAACTGAATGAACGAAAACATAAAAGTAAAATAAACTTATAAAATGTAGATTTGATATTGTTCAAAAATGTAAATCTTGTTACTGGTGCCATTAAAACAGATCAAAATATTAAATGCAACACCAATTAAACCTCCGCTGAACACATACCGAAATCGTCCGGAATAAGCACAGTTTGTAGGAAATAAGCATAAGCTTTAGATGACAGATACAATAAAATAATATACAAATAAATCTGGCTAACGTCAATCATGTATTTCATGTATTCCTATCATGTTACTGCCAGGAAAGGAGAAGTTCGCAATCGGAAAGTTAACATCGTCACGTTCGTCATAAAGTTTTATAGATATGTTTAGCTCAATCTGATATGTAATTGTGCTAATCGATTCCCGAAAACTAAGAGCTACATTTTCTCTCAAGCACAATCCTTTGTTAGGATATATTATTCCTTTTTTATTTCTTCTGGCACATGTATGCCTTGACAAATGAGTAAAAATTTGTACAAAAACGTGTCCTGTCAATCAATTCCTATCAGAGAATAATTAAGATCCATAAGACGGAGAAAATGCAAACAGGCCTTTGGGAAAAAAATATTTATAAAAAAGTTATCACATTTTTTATATCACTATCTTGCCTTCCGAATGATAACTGAAAGCCATTAGTTATGAACTCCATCTTCTCTTATATTGCACTTTTTTTTGGATTCTTGTTGCTCCATTCAGTACCCTTGCTCTTTCAGATAATCTCCTACTTTTATAACCATGTTATAACATCCGCCAGGGTGCGCTCCATCCTCGTAAACACCGATAACAAAACATGTCTTGCATTTATACAAAACACATCCCCACCCCGTGGAACTTTCTCGGCCGACCATTATTGTGCTGTCCACACGTGTACAAGTGTATCTTTTCTTATTCATACATATTCCGTGCTTTCTTATTTTTGTAGAATCAACGTAAGCTGGAATAATTGCTCGAAGTTCTGCCGGTGAAACATAAAATCCAGCAGAGGTCGCCCATGACTTCCCGTCAAATCCCACAATGGCAGCACGAGAAACGTATCCACTGTCCAGCAGAACATTACTCACATATTCTTTCCACGTGCATGGCATCTTTACGGTGAACAAAAAAGCCAAGGAAACATGAAAATAAAAATTAAAAAAATCAATTTGAAATTATTTCATTTGACAACAATAGCTTAATACCATATTCCAGAGGAAAATCAGATAAATCGTTTGATTCTAGAAAAAATTCAAAAGGGCAATTAAACCCAACAATAGAAGAATTAATGTACAAATGTCGGAAATCTGGTTTACATCCATTTCTACTATTTATATGTATTTATATAGAGGTCAATTACCACATTGTGAAATGAACAGAATAACAACGTTGTAGAATCGAGTTCTGTTAGAACAAAATCTAGTGTTTAAAAGTACTGATCGATTATTTTGGCTATATAAAATTTAAGAAGACCGACTCAAAATAAATCACGATTTTTTGCATCCTGGCATGCTGATTTAAAGGAAATTTAGAAAATTAAAGTCTCGATCTAATGAAGTGGATTTTTGAGATTTGCATTTCCAAAATGAAAAATACACGAATAAAGTATACAGAAAATTTTGTAAAAATTGTAAAAATCTCACCTTATTTTTTATCCGAATTTAAACACCTTAATACTTAAAAAGATAACCTTTATGATTTTTCGAACTGATCATATCTTTACATAGCTGTCTTTGACTAGGTATCTAAGATGTAAAAATCTTCATACCGAATGAAAATAATTTTACAATTTAATTTTATATCAATACATTTTTAATATTTGATTAACCGGGGAAGATTTTATCATATTTTTTCACTCAATGCTCATTTGTATACAGTGTAGTGAAAAATACCTTTGTCACATTTTTTTTCTTAAGAAATAATAATACTATACCTGTAAATTAACGAAAAAGGGAGGCGACTCATGGCTCTCCTCTTCCAAATGAAATTTTCGTCCCATTTTTATGCACATAAAATGGGGGAAAGTCTTGATTTTCAACAATCTAATGTATAATCACTCATAGTGTTGGGTTATGTGTTTCTACATATCTGTATATTTATTCAATAGTAACATAGATATTTAATTACTTTTTTCAAGGTTCTTCATTCAGATAGCAAAGTTTCGGACTGTTTTTAAAGAGATTATAAATAATAGTCTTGTATAGTACTCATAATATCATGACGAAATCTTTTATCTCTTTTTAAATGTTTTTATTTGATTACTTGCAATATTTTAACTTTAAATAGCTACAAGGATAAGTCTGGCAACATATTTCTAAATTGCATTCATTAAATTTTCTCATTATATATTTTAATGTGTCTAGTACATGTATTAAAACATAGCGAATTTAAATGTTATCGGCATTGGAATTTTTCCAAATCTGTGTTCATTTTTTTTTTTTTTTTCGTTTCTTCTTTTTTATAATATACAGAAAAACATCTTTGCACGGTCAGCTGGAAGGGGAAATGATTTGGAATAGACAGATAAATGTGACTTCAGCCCTTTTTTGTAGAAGGTAAGGTATTGAAGCTGCTTAAAAGCTTTTAAATAATCAGAAGTGCATTAAATTCGACAAATTTGTATGGCCCAAATTCTTGATTTGTAAACAATGTATTGACCTAAGTTACTTGCCTGAAGTTCGATAATTCCATTTATTTCTAACTAATCTATCAAATTTTGAATACGAAGACCCAATAAAATTATGCTATGTGTTCCATAAAAAACTCATTTTATGGAAGATTTTGACTTGTGAAGCTCTTTAGATTTGAAAACATTGTTCTATAGTGATAAGCCAACACCAAAATTGTTAAAGATAGACAAACCTGAGAAGGATTCTTAGCTATTAGTATATTTTTGATAGATTGCAAGTTGAAAATAAGAAAAAGCTTTTTTCATGAAGATGGTAATAGTCTCTTTGTAGCAACCCTGTACTTAAAACGATGAGGGTATATTTATTCCATTTATACTCAGAACAACTTAATACATGTAGCTTTCTAAACCTTCCTTTCTCGTTATCTTGTTCAACAGACGAGACCATCTCTCCCGGGTTTTATGTCCATATTAACTTACACATGGGCCATCTCGTCAAAGTCCTTTACAATAAATATTCTATTACAGCAATATGATACACAAGATATGCATATTTTGTTTGCAAATCCGAAAATGTCGAATTTGAACTTCTGGTTGCTCGTATTGGCATTTTGTGTATATTTGATACATGTAAATATAACCTAACGTGTTGAAATATAAATTCAACTAGATAATAAACAATCTTCTGCACACACTTGACAATTAAAGTTTGTTCTTTGTCTAAAAGTCGGATTGCTGCCTTTAAAGTGGATTTACGACAAGACATATGCATTGTACCAGTTTGACTGGAATACTAAATGCTACGACCATGTCACATCTGTGGAACTGAAGCTGTACCAAGCAATAACGACAACCATTTACACAATATCTAAACTTGTTGAACATCAGATAAAACCTATAAGTTAAAACCTAAAAAAATCTGCACGTGCTTACCATTAGCAAGTCTTCGTATTTTTTAACCTTATTCATCTGGACTACGTTTACTTCCATCTCATTTGTAAACAGTGTAGTTCAAGTTAATCTGTTTTTCGTAGTTAATCGATATCAATGGGATTACAAAACCAATACGCCGAAACAATACAAATTTTACCCATATAAAATCATTTCGTTAACTATAATCCAATGTAAAGGCCTTCTTGTAATTTTACAGGTTTATATATTGATTGTGATTTTAAGATGCATGCTTTTAAAGATTAATTAGATAAAATTTGCACTCTCTTGAAAAGGTTTCTTCTTCCATCAAAGATGACTTTTCATGGATTTTTGCTCCGACATACACTTCGTTTTGTTTGCTCAGAATGTTTAGATTATCGTTAGCTTTCTGCACTGTTGGTAAGGGAAGTAACCAATGAAAATAATTTCAGAAAAGCGCTTTGCATGAAGCAAACCAATTGTTTCAGTTTCTGTTACTTAGATTTTTTAGTATGATCCAAACCGACAAGGTGGTCTCGTGGTAGCTTGCTTGCCTCGTGTGCGGAAGATCGAGGGTTCGATCTCCGGCCGGGTCAAACCAAAGACATTAAAATTCTCCGCCAAACACGCGGCATCTACTAGTAAGAGCAAAGGACTGATCGGCTCGGAGTCAGTAAAATGTGTCCGAGTGGGGTGATATGTATTCCTGCGGACTGTTAACTCGTGAGCTAGCACGTTAAAAATCCTGCTTAGCGTGTCGGACTAGTACAAAGCAGGGTTTATATTGATATCATATCAACATGTTCTCGTCCTGATATGCATTTAATAATTACCACTAGACGTTTAACAATAATCATCCACCGTCATCCATAGTATGATCGATCTGTTTTTGTGGCCATGCTATTTAATAGATCAAAGCCTTGTCTTTCCTACGTTCTAACATTGTTCAAGTCCCCACTAGTCATGCTTTAGGGTTAACGGATGTTCTATTACGTAATAGGTAAGGTCTATTGGTTAGACCAACTCCGACGAGATCTATCAAACTGCTTTTAGATCATGACGTCTAACGCTGGACATGGCGATAATATAAGCAACGAACATGCAAGGGGAGGGGGGGGGGGTATTCAAAGAGGCGGGAACTGCTTAGCTTTCCGGAATACCTGAGTTCACCCCTGTCCGTGTTGGTCGTCAGTGTTTTATATTTTTATGTTGTGTTTCTTTGGTGGGTTTATCCTTGTCCCTGCCTTTCCCGGTTTTTTTTCTTCTTGCAATTTATGATTATTTAAATGTAATGCTCTCGAGGAAACAGTGGCCGTATTAGTTGTCTTTCACAACTGCTGATCATGAAGGTTAAACCGACAAGAGGTAAAAGTTTAAGTGTTGTGCATCCTTTTGTAAAACTGTGTCGATAGTGGTTCTACCCATCCCACATAATAAATAAATAAAATAAATAAACGTTTATATGAAGAAAACGGACTATTGAAAGGTGAGCAAGAATTTTACTCTTGTTTCCTTAATGCATGTGTTGTTTTAAACTGCATAGACCATTTTCTAAAAAAAAATTGTATTATTTATAGAAATACCTGGATATTAATTTCAGTTAAGGGACTTTTAAAACTAATATATTTTGTATTTATCAATTCATATTAATAAATTAAATATTCAAATTTGTTACATTCTCAAGAACCATAACGTACACTTCGAATAATAAAATTGTGTACTTAACTTTACTGTCAAGTAGTTTTGCCTGATGTTATCACTTTTAAATTGATTATTTAATTGAAATGATCGACAATTCTCTTGTATTTATTTTATTATACTTTCGACATAAATATTCAATACGGAAAACTAATATCTTTTCATATGGTGTTCTGATTGATTTGACAAGGAGATCCGCCGTATACGCTATTTCGTGTTTCTTACATTGTATATTGATCAACTTTAGCCTTTTAATTTAGAATATGTAAATAAATTGAATGCATTAAAAATCATGTTATTTCAAATGAAGAAAGGAAATTAATATCCGTAAATAGATGTATAAACAAGATTTTTATCGAGTGGGGAATCTCAAATCCTTAAAAACCACTATTTTCTTATCTAAAGAAATTGATACATGAAAATAATCGTTTCTCATGCATAACGAATGCATGCATTTTGGGGGGATATGAAGTAGAAGACAATGGTATTGGTTATGCGTCAGTGATTAAATGTGGCAATAATTTGATAAATAATATCTTGTGTTCGACTTATTGGCCTATAGCTTCATCTATGAGCAACAGTCAACCCCATGGGCTCAGGCACTGATTCTAGAAAATCAAAGTCCTTGTTCTGAATACACACATTTTTGAAAATTTAAATTTACACTAATGTTAATTCACTTTTCGTGTTTTTATCTCCGTTTTATTGATTAGTGGTTCAAATTCCAGATAAGTAACAGGTTTATTTTATCTTCATTGTAGATTCGATTTAAATATTTAATCAAATCTATTATCCATGATGATTAATTGATCAAAAGATTCGTGTTTCGGATATGTAGCGTTTATTGCATTGTGATTTTACCTTCACAAGGATCAATGTTTGCTCCATAATCCAGAAATATGGAAACTTATGGTTTTTAAACAGAAACGAAGTTTAACAGGACAAACAAACTTTAGTGAATGGGTTTTTCTATCTGTATTCTGAACAGATACAACACTTTGTCCTCTCTTCCACATAGTTTCCGTATTGCTCTTCAGAAAACATGTGTATACAAAGCATACGGTAATAAACTCCTTTCTGGAAATTCTACTGAGATAACAGTCTAACTTTTGGTACCTTTTATCTTCTGGTTTTTTTTATTGCACTGTGGTCAAATCTTACTCCTACAGTTAGTATCCCTGGTCTTTTAAATAATCTCCAACTTTAATAATCATATTATAACATCCACCAGGGTGCGCTCCATCCTCGTAAATACCAATTATTAAACATGTCTTACATTTGTATAACACACATCCCCATCCTGTGGAGATTTCTCTGCCTACCATAATTGTACTGTCTACTCGAGTACAAGTATATCTTTTATCGTTCAAACATATGCCATCGTTTCTTATTTTAGACGAATCCACAAACGATGGAATAATTTCCCGCAATTCAGATGATGAAACTTGAAATCCAGTAGATGTCGCCCACGTTTTCCCGTCATTCCCTAGAATTGCAGCCCGTGTAACATAACCACTGTCCAAAAGCACATTATTGACGTACTCCTTCCATGTGCATGGCATCTTTAAGATATGCATGAAAATAGAAATTTAAAACAAAATGACGTAAAATCGATTTTAAAACAAAGGATCAGGCTGTTCAGAGTCAAATAAATCCGATCAAAATTTTAATATGTACCAGATCTTAGTTTACGTTCATAAAATTGATCAAACATTGATTAAAAATGATAATTTCCGATAAATATTCTTGATCTCGCAATCACTTTATAAATTGTAATGAAGCTGTGATACTCAGAATCTAAAATTATGTCCATTTAAATAGCTATTTTATCAATTTTGATGTTCATATTCCGACATATTTTGTCTCATTAACAGTGATGTAAGCCAAAAATGTGATAATCCAAATCAGAAACTTGAAGGGGTGGTAAGATGAGGAAAATTTTAATAATCATCAAACAATCATAAATCCATGGAGAAAGACAAAACCGAGATAGGGAGGACGAGAACAAACACACAAACATACACACAATATAAAAAAATATAGTGAGCAACCCCAACAAAAAGCCTGGGGTGAACTTGGGTAGTCCGGATGGGGGAATAATTCCTGCCTCATAGAAGAGGATTCAAAACCGTCACGAAATAGCTAAGTGTGGAGAAGATGCTCCTCAACTTCCATAAATTTTACAATTGGAAAAAAAGTTAATTTCAATGTCACACTAGTACCTGTTGATAGATTTCTACATGTATTTAAAAATCGAACCGGAACATAAATACAAAAGTCAATGAACAGAAACAAAAGAAAGAAAACAATACAATGCCAAACCTAAAGTACTCGCCACGTAGACCCCACAAAAACCCGTTGGTGCCACCCGTCACATTTCAAGTCTTACAATCCGGTAATGATGGAATAATGGAAAATTTGTTCAAATCATGATGACGACCATAAAATTTCAGAATCGATTAAATACAGATACAACATATACTCTTCCGCTATAGAAATGAATAATTTTAATAATCTACAACGCGTGCATTTTTATGCAAGGATAATGTAAGTACTGGAGACTTTTCAAGTAAATTCATGTACATGATATTCGTTGTAAGGAACATAGTAGTTTCAACGACATCCCATCCGATGTTTGTGAAATCGCCAATTCTTGCCGTTAATTAAATCGAAGGTCTACTACATGTACCTGCATGTCGTCCATACTTCAGGAACTAATTTCTAGATGAAAATTAAAGTCTTTGCTGTAATAAAATTTACAACAAGTTGCCTGCTAAATCAAAGTGTACGTATGTTCAATGACGTCATATTAATGTCTGATGACGTCACATGGGATATTGGGACACGCAAGCCTTTTCAATTATTAAAACAGAATATTTCTATTAATTTTTATTATTTGAAATTTATCAAAAATGCCGTTTAGTTGACTGGGAAAATCAGAAAACGGCAAATTACTTTTAAAGAACGTTATATAATATGCTGTTGGCGGGACCAATGGTGCGAGCACAGCAATAGCCCTTTCCAGAAACTCATTTCTGTATCACGATTCTTACTCTAAAATTATAAATTGAAGCAATTATTTCCCTTACTTTACTTACTTCCGTTTCTGGTAAACGAATCTTTTTCTAGCACTAGTATGTAGCACAACATGGCCATATTCGCTTTACCAAATAAATTCACTTCGGATTGCATAATGGCTGCCCCCACAAATACAAATACTTTTCTAAATGATCCATATGCTCCCATAACGCTTGCTGCGCTCGCTATAATAAAAATATGCTTAAAAAATGAAAAGATAGGGCGCAAAAGGGAGGAATGGGTGGTTGCTTTGTCCTGCATCAACCTGTGGAATTACTGCTACTCATTCAATTAGGCCTCAGTGAGTTTTGTCACCCCATATGTACATCATAAAAAACTTAAGAATGAATAAAAATAATCAAAAGCATACGCATAAAACATAAATTATAAATTGTCATCATCTCACCTTTGAGTGTGAAGATACCTCCGTATTCTCAAGATAATACGATCGATTTAATTCATAAAACCCTCAAATAGTTTACACTAACACGTGTATCTAAGACGGACGACACTTCGTGCTGTGTACAATGAAATTACTTATACAATAAAACTTTTACTTTAAAAGATTCTAATGTTTTATTTGCCTACATAGATTTAAACTAAATGCTGACAACAATGTTGTTTTTGTATGTTAAACAAATAGTTAATGTTATGCACGTATTTATGAATATTTTGTATGGGAAGTTATGCGTAAAGTATTAAAATTTTTAAATTTACCTGAGAGGAGGGGTTGCTTTTATCCTCTTCCAGGTGATGTTTTATCCTCATTTTTATTTTATTCGTACAATAAATTGGCACTTAAATACATGTAGTTATTTTTAGAGGGTAAGCTACATTGTAATAAAATAAAAAGTATGATTGTTCACAAAGTTTATTATTAAAAAGTGTTTAGTACATCATGATAAGAATTAAATATTTGTTTTTAAAACTTACTTTCCAGATCAACAGAATGAAATATTGGTTATTTTTAAACTGAAATCTTGAAATCGATCACGGATCAAAGTAATCCATTTAAATTTTCTGTCTATAAATGACATACAATGATTTTTTTCACAGATTTTACTGACGGAGTTGACAGAAGTAGAAAGTATTTATGACATAATTATCTTTAAATGTCTTTATTGAACATGTGCCAAATTTAATAAATTTTATGGACATTTTTCTTAACCAAACAATTTAGAATTGAAAAGCAAATACCGTTGGTGATGAAAAGATAACGGGAGTCCCCAAATTCCAACTTTGAAATTTATTCAGATACATCTTAGTTTTCAGGTACTATTATTGCATGGTAATAAATTTGGCCTTCCTTCTTTTAAGGATGATCGCTGGTCTAATAGGAAATAAATAGGATTTGTAATAGGTGATTTAATTTGAGAGAACATATGAATAGTAAACAAATAAGCAAGAAAAAAATATAGGTTCATGTGCTCATTTTAGAGCTATAAGGCCTTGAAAATTTGCAGGAAATGGGTTTTCTCTGGATTTTTCATTGTCTTTCCATTGACAACTTCAGTCTCTCAAAGATGTATGAAAAAATAAAAAGGATTTCATAAAATTTTGTCAAATACCATTTTAAGGTATATATGATTGAATTATAAAAGAAAAAGTGGGGGTTCATGGGCAAAAATTTTCATGTTTAAGAAATGGATAAAACCCGAGGATTCCGAAAATCTGACAAAAAGACCAAACATGACCAGCGAGCATCCTTAAAGAAGATGGAGTAGTGAAAAGAATACATGTGGCTGTCAGAACAGGACATTTAGGCCATCATATGGACTTCTTTAAAAATTTAACAAGAAAGTTTATTATTTTCAAAGTTATTATGTATACTTTTTACCGTTTTAGATTTCATTTTTGCAGTTCAAAAATCAAAATGGTTGTCAACGAAAGGCCCTTCAATGATGCTTGGATTACCAGCATTTTTAAATTGACACAATTCCTGTCATCCATTATTTGTTTAATACGTGTATTAAAATTAACATTTGTTGCCAAAACATTGGCTAGATTAAAATCTCCAACAAACGAATTGTCCTTTTCTAAACACCTTTTAAATATGCTGTACACCAACTTATCGTGCTCCTATGTATAAATGAGGACCATTCTATTAAACGTTTGTGCTAAATCTCCTATCGGTTTAAGAGGAGCAGATTCTTAAATATGTTTTGCTGATTTTCTATTTTAGTAACGGCTGTCACTTTGGAAAGATGCCAGACGTCCGGACTCTGACTACCGGCCCGGGACGCTGTTATGAAAGGGACTCGATCAAAGTTTGGTCCTAATCGGTCAAGTGTTTTCAGATAAGAAAACTAAAATGTCTTAAGTTTACGGACGACGCCAAAGACGACGGACTCCGAGTGATGGCAGTAGCTCACATGGACCTTTTGTGAAAATTTGAGCCCGTCAATTCTACAACCGGTAATAAGGATACCCTCAGCTTAATCTGAATTAACCAATACCAAAATAGGATTAGTAAGGTATCCAAAATACTGAGCTTAGTGTGACCACAGCGGTGTACGGGTGATGTGTGTTGAGTTAAAAGGTTTGGTCTCAGACCTTTTTAGAAATGAACGTTCGATCTTGATTGTCATTTGTCATCTGTCAATTGAAAATATAGCTTAAAACACATGTATACTTTTACATTTTAAAGTTACAAAATGTATGTTTTCATTGATTTCACAAAGGCTAATACGTTTAATATAGTTTTTGTACATTATAAGCATTATGAGGCTTCCAGGAGATTAAATTTACCACTCATCAACCATAAAAGCACTCCAGGTTATTGGACATAATTCTGAGAGAGGACCATCTACGGACCATTGCTGCCAAATCTGATTCCAATTGGCCAAGTGCTTAGTGGTTCCAGACAAGAATGTTTTCAAATTAATCCCCCCTCCCCCCGGGTCCTATGTTAAAATAAGTTTTGCTGTGGTGGCCATCTTGGTTGACAGTCTGAGTCATTGGACATACTTCTGAAAGAGGACCACCTAAGTACCATTTCTACCAAGTTTGGTTCCAATTGGCTCAGTGGTTTCAGACAAGAAAATTTTTAAATTAATTTTCCCATAGGGTCCTATGTTAAACTAAGTTCGGCTGTGGCTGTCACCTTGTTTTACAGTCTAGGTCATCGGACACAAATTTGAAAAGGACCACCGAATCCGAATTAACTTAACCCCAGTGCAAAAACACTCTCCAAGTAAAAAGAATACTTTAAATTCCATAATTAATTTTTTAACATTCATGTCGCAAATTTTGACTACAGCAGAAATGATACTATGATATTTTCATTTTCATTTAATGAAAATTGACTTTACATATTGCATTAGAACATATTATCTCAGTAGAACGGTAAAGGACTTTATTATTATTCAACGTCCAGTGGCAACCAGGTGCATATCAGGACGAGAACATGTTGATATGATAATGAATATGATCCTTGTTTGTACTAGACCAACACGCTAAGTCATGTGTAAGTCGGATTTTTAATGTGCTAGCTCACGACGTAACTGTCCACAGGAAGGCATACATGTATTACCTCACTCGGACACATTATACTGACTCCGAGCCGACCAGTCTTTGCTCTTACTCCTAGATGCCGCGTGCTTGGCGGAGAAGCAGCAAATACCAATTTTAATGTCTTTGGTTTAACCCCGCCGGGGATCGAACCCGCGACCTTCCGCACTCGGGGCGAGCACGCTACCACGAGACCACCGAGGCGGTCCTTTATTTTCGGAACTACCTTAGTATTATTCATAAATAGATATATGCATCCACCCTTCTTCCATTGTTGTATTTCCCAGCTTACCTCAGTATCAGTAACTAGGGGAGGAAGCTCAACCCTTCTCCCTTTCTCAATATTTCTTCTCGGTTCTAAAGTCACCATCTTATATATCCCAAAAACAAACAGAATACTTCCAACAAACAGATTAGGACAAACGTATTAAACGGTGTCAGATATCTGCATAAATTTAAAATCTCTCATCATTGTATGTTGTATGATAATATTATATGGAAGTCACAATGGATTTGACACAACATTTTTATGGTTCAGTTGATGATCAAGTAGTTATAATCAAACAACATTTATATTGAATACAGAAGAACAAAACTTTGATTTAATTGATGCGTTTACCTATATCAGAAACCCATTAAATACCTGCTTTGTAAAGACTCCAAGCTGAACATATGTAAATATAACTTAGGTATTGTTTGTTTTCCCCTTGCAATACAGGTATTTAATGACTTCTCAGTGTTTTCATTGTTTGTTATGTAAATATCTTACCTAGCGTATTCGCCTTTCATTTTAACACTGTGCTCCATGGTTACCTTTGTTAATAAATGCCAGACGATGCAGGAACTTTGTTTTGAAACAACGAAAAGGGATTCAGCGCGGCTGTCAATTTGGAAGATGTAACCAGTCTAATGTATACCCCCTAAACCTTTCGTTTCAATTTTCACAGAACTCTAAAATGCTAAAGGATCATAGTTGCTCCTTATAAGCACGAGCGAGAGTATAAAAATCGTTGTACTGTCACACAATATGTCTTCATTGTGACATATAATAGTAAAACATTTATCCATCAAATTAACTCAGGCCATCACATTTACAATGGGATAAACTTAACTCACAGTACTGATTATTGTGAGTACAGCGAGTCACTTGCATTGTGGATTAAATTAATCGGTATTAAGGTGAACCCCACTGTGAACGGGGCCTAGACTTATTATATTAAATATCTACAAAGGAATGTCGAAGGATCAATCTGGAAAAGAGGAAGATCCAGAATGAACACAAAAACGTAAAAACAAAGAAAAACGAAACAGCATATTTCAAAAAGATGGCTTAAAGAATAAAAACATAAGTATAAGAATAGAGGGAATACAAAATAACAAAAATGTGTGAGTGTTCCAAGGAAGACATGTGTCGCTTGCGGACGTCAATTTTTACAAAAGATAGTAAAATGTTCTAAAAATGAAATATATATGCACACCTTTGCATTTAGGTTAATGAACAGAGAAAGTTTCATCAAATTGCTTTAAGCGGTTATGGAGTAGTTGAGGATAGAAGTTTGCCCACCCATCTTTTTTTTGCAAAAATGTCAATTTTTACAAAACAAAATTTAAAATTTTCTAAAAATGAAATATATATGCACACCTGTATATTAAGGTTAATGCACATAGAAAGTTTCATCAAATTCCTTTGAGTGGTTATGTAGTAGTTGGGGATAAAAGAAAGGTGTGATGACGCAAGACGACGCAAGACGCAAGACGACAGAAAGTGATCCCTATGTCGACCTATGTGTTCCGCATGCGACACAAAAACTAACTCAATTGATACGGACGAATGGGATTAGCATTGGGACCCTGGAAGAATGATAAATTTAATTATCAGAGTTTTTCGTTTTACTCTCGGTTTATTGACACCCACCATTTAACCCTTTTCAGTGAGGTACAGGCTGTAATATAAACCATCAATTTTTTTTTGTGATGATTTTATTAATAACGGCTTAAGATAAACATTTATTTTTTGCACAGTAGTGTAAAGGTTTTACACTTTTACGGCTGTCATCTGTGCATCCTTTTAAAATTATGATTCCCTTTTAATGTCAAAAATTCCGATTCAACTTTGCCTGTTCAAGGTGGTAAATAAGAATCAGAGAATATCAACTGGTTCAATCCAAATACATTTTTCTAAATGACAAAAAAAACAGAATACACCAACTACAATACGTCTGCTAAAGATGGGTAATCGATTTCTGCCTTTTATGGTAGAGTTGTTGAATTGTTTGACATTAACAAACTTAAGGTAGATATGTCTAAATCATACACAACAAACTTTTACGCCAAAAAGCAATTATGAAAGAAAAAATGTTAAATTTGTGAAAATACATCAGTTTTGAGGATCTCTAAATACTTACATCAAAATCCATGCTTTCGAGTCTAAGCCTAAATTCCTGCATTGCAACAAAAATTTGGTTCAACGAATGCAAAATAATTCTTCGGGATCGGAAGTGTTACTGCAATATTTATTTTAGAAGGAAAGATATAAAGTTTAATTTATTTGTAAATGAATATTGATAGATAGTGGCTTAAATGCAGTCTTTATACCATTTGTATTACTGATTAAACATTGAAAGTGTTCCGTAGATAATCAATTGAAAGCTATATTGAAAAATTATTGATTTATTGAATTTGTATAAATTTACAGGGTTTAAATTTAATGATATCGCCGTTATACACTGGAGTGGGGACGTTTTTGGAATCAACTTAGAATTAATCATCAAAACCAAATTTCGCCAGAGTTCGACATTTTTTCTCTGCCGTGGAAAACAAAATCAAAGAACAAAGGGAGATAAGTCAATTTTTGAATGTCAGCATTTTTCTTGTATACAGAAGTTTTTGAAACGGTAAATACAAAAAATCATCCATTCTTCTCATATAATTCTTTATTATCGTTTTTTTATTTCCCTAACTTACCATTTCCCTACTCAAAATTTAACTTGATGGATTAAGTGTGTTTTCCTCGGCACCACCTTTTTTCTCTACAACACCCCCGAACTACATTATCATATAGTTAAAGGCCGGATTCATGGCCGTAAATTTCATTAAGGCGGAGGAGGCAGCTGCATATATGTCCAACTTAGGAAGCACTTATCAGCGAAGCATATTTATTATCAAGAAATTCTGTCATCATCAAATAACTAATCAAATTAAAATACAAGAGATCTACTGATCTAGTTGGTTTCAGTTTTATATAAATTACCTATACTGTTTTATTTTCATTATTTGCTAAAAAAATATAGACTGGTACCCGTCCGTTATTTTACAAGATTGACATGACGTAGCTCACACTCAATATTACGGTGGGGACCAACCTAAAAAAATATAGCTCTAATACATAGACGCGTAGTAATTCTTAGAGTGTCTCGAAATCAATGCTTCCTCTAGGACGGCCATGCGGACTGTTGGTATAAATAGCTAACAATGAGAAAAGTAGAAGATGAATATTTAACAGTAATATATATTTATTTCAAATGCAAAATTATACTCCGAAGGGTTGACAGTATTATAACATAAATACAAAGTAGAACGGAAATAAATCAATTAACGTGGAAACAAATAGATATATAATTCAGCTGTAGAGTCCACTTTCTTCAGTACTGTGGCAGCTGACTTTTTTTTATGAATGGAGCAACAAATCGCATAAGATCGTTATAAGATAAAAAGGAGTTTTAGTTTTTCAAAAGGTGAATAATGTGTAACTACTAATATTTTTATGATTATTTGACATAAATATCGAATACTATGTGCATTGCTTTGACGCCTGACGGCCTTTTTTGTGACATGCTGGGGTATCGGGACGTCAGAGTGCACTCCATATACAAAACATGACTTGGGCGACAGTCTTTAGACTCGAAATTGTAATATATCCAATTATATGTAGATAAATCATACATCAATCGATTCCTTATTCATTTTTCTCTAAGAATATGTACATTTTATTCACCAACAATCTCCCTGTACCACAAACGGAAGCTTTATTCCCTTCAGCCCACCATTTTCATCATTTCACTTTCACTTTGAACAAAATTTTGTAATCACGCGTTATTTCGTTACAAAACTTGGAATCACGGATGTAATTTATGCATGTAGGTTGGCACGCGTCAACGTCATTTACATACCACTGAAAACATGACTACATTTGTATATATAAAGGACTTCCGGTTAGAAAATATATGAGGGTTACCGGGTCATATGCATAATTTTACTACACAACAAATGAAATAACGCAATTTCCATGTTTGCTATACGGAGTGCGCTCTGACGTCCTACGGCCCCAGCATATCACTAAAAAGGCCGTCAGACGTAAGAGCAATCTCGGACTAAAAAAAAATGTCCCTGTTTACCACCCCTTTATTTCACTGTGTAATTACCATCACGTGATACAATCCGACATACAACATACATTGTATATCATTAAATAACCTGATATGACTCATACATAATTATGTATTAACATGACCGACATACATTTCTGGCAAACATCAAAACTTTCGACATAACATGTTTCATGTTTGTGGTAAATTGTCCAACCTTGACAAATTAATATGCAAACTTTGTAGAGACTATCCCATTTGATTTCTCTCATAGATTTGGTCAAAGTGTTTTAAAGATTGTTTTTTTTTTAAATTTAGATGTTTTTTTTTTTTAATTTAGACGAATCAGAAACTACTTCAAAAAGAATTTCTCATGTCCGTGTAGTTATCTGACCTAAACTTATACCAGAAGCTTCCACGGATGCCTTATATATGTATGCAATTACAGTTCTCAAATTGTTTACCAATCACTGACAGGAGAACTGTTATAATGGCGGTCATGTTAGTCATACATGTTATATGATGGAAAGGAAATGTGAAAAATTTATTTATGTTCTGCAATAGATTCTTCATAATAAGTTTCAGGGATGACACTGCCACCAGAGAAAGCCGTCAAAGTATCATAAACCCCGTCCCCTTTTGTCAATCATAGATGAAAGAGATAGTAAATCATTTATTTTATCAAACATCTAAACCATCAAACTTCCATCTGAAATACAATCTTAGGATAATCACAATAATTTCGAACTCTCAAATACATGTACTTCCATCAAAATCCATATACTAAATTTCTATGAGTGGAAAGCTGAATTATTTCTTTAAAAAATCATCGGGATCAAGATAGCATGTGCATATTTCCACAACTTTTCCCATCGACTGCATGTGTTCAAGGCAAGAATGTGGAAAATTGGTGCAACAAACGCGAACGTTGCATGACAGACTCAAATGCTAAAATCCCAAACGGGGCCAAAACCAAAATCTAAGAATAGACCTATGAGTTAGATACTATATAGTTTCCAAAATCGTCCTAATGTTATAACAATAAAATTTTATATATCACATTCATAGCTAGTACTAAGATAACTAGCAGCCGAGCTGGTAATGCTATCTGACATCCCAGCTAGCTTGTTGACAGTTAGGGATCTACATATAGGAGTGAAAATAATTCCTGCAAAAAGCTGTACAAATCCTAAAATTACCGGAAAGGATATGTCTAAGGGCAAAGCTATGAACAATGGAAATATATAAAAAATTTCCAAATTTCATAACGAAAAAAATTTGAAAAATAAGTTTTATTGGTAAGACCTACATGCATAGAAACTCAGCTGTTGAGAAATTCCTTCGAGGACTTGAATCCGCAAACAGAAAATTTTACTGCAGTGTTTGTTTTGAAAGGGAAAAATAAGTAAAATACGGACGAAGTCTCAGTAATCATATTCATCGAGCAAAGGGGAGTAAGCCAATTTATTTCCATCTTGATTAAAGCAGGACTTTTAGAACAGAAAATAAAATATTATGACATTAATATTAATATGATTTTACACAGACTAAATATTCTAAAAATCTTTATTGTGTGACTTTCTATATATTCTACTTCCATCTTTTAATTTATGTCTAGTACTGGACTCAACAAACACATCCTTTCTACAAATTTGATACAAATGTTGAAAAAAAAAACACATTTCTCTCTTTTAAATCAATAATCTACATGTATGTCATAAAGGTGAAGGCTGATAGTTCAATATTATCCATTTTTTTAGTAAAAAATAATTATTTCTAATATTTTAATGGAAATCTAAACAAACTATATAAAATATGTACTATAGAAATGTCAAGGAAATTGTGAAAAATGACATCTTGAATATATTTTTTTTTAAATTGTTTTTCAAAATTAAATGTAACTTGAAACTGTCTTGTATATATATGTATATTTTTATCTCTTGCAGGAACAACCAGATTGACAACTACATGTAGTTGGTCCTGTGCATCCAACTCCACATTTACATTCCCCTGAAAAAAAAGAGAGAGACACTTTTATTAATTCCTCTGTTCATCTTAAAAACACTTTTCCCATCCAGTCTTTAACAAACAGACATCTTAGTTCATTGTAAAAAGTGAAGGTGTTAATATATGTATATATAAACCCTGTCCCTTTTCATTAAAACCTTCTCATTATATAACTTGAGGAGTGCATATTAACCACATTTTCGTGTAATGAAAAAGTACTTACCAGAACATTTGCACACGACTTTACATCCGGGACACCCACAGCCACTAGCACACCTGCATGCCTCCCCACAGCGACATCCCTGACCGCTACATTCTGTTCCACAGATACATGTGTTTGCTAAAATTATAAAACATATCAATAAAAAAATATTCAAAGAAAAACAAAATTTTCCTCCAAGAAACTATAAAAGAAACTGAAAATTTCTCTTCTAAAATATGTTGTCTACGTTTAAATACTCAAAGAAAGTAAAGAAAATAAAAACCACCCATTTATTTCTTGCATCAATATTACCAAAATTACCTACCTTTAATATCCAGAATTATATTTCTCATTTTGTACATTAGAAAATGACATTATAGATACATATTTTGAAATTTCTACTTTACATATACATGTATTAATTCGTTTATGTAAAAATGTTGGCATAGACTACGGCATAGCTAAACATTGGTTTTAAAAGGCGACAAGGAGATCCCAAATCCAATCGTTTTTTCTCCTAACTTACTAATGTTATTCAAAGTACAAACCAAATCCTAGTATTTTCTTAATCAGACTTTTTCTCTTATTTTAGTCCTGAGTTTTCTTTCTTTTCTTTTCCCTTAATTCATTGATTGTCTAACCGCAAAAATTCAAATGGCGGTTTCTTGTTTACGTAGCGATAAAATTATATCTCAAACAGAAAACGGACTACATATATATATTTATAAACATAGAGAAATCAATAATATATAACAACACTTACTTTCAATGCAGTTACAAGGCTTGGTTCCTGGCATTTTTCTCTATGTAAGGTTCAATCTCCTGTACTTCGTATGCTATGTCAGCCGCGGTTACGTGGCTAAGGGGAGTTTTCTCCTCTTTTATACGAATCCTGTTTAAGCCGTGTGCAAAATATCAACATTATGCTGAACGCTTTTGTTGAGGTACGACATAGTATTCAATGTCGTATGTCACAAAAGTCAATTCTAAAAAAAATTAAAATGATATATAAATACTCCACCATTATAACCTTCAGTTAACGTGTGCAAGTTGTGTATATTATAATATGACTGACTTGTGTATCTTATACTGACATTATCTTCTGACATACACCTGGAGATCGAATAGTATGTCAGGAAACATATCCTTCATAGTACCTCAATATTTAACTACGTAGAAAAATAGGAAAATTCCATCATGTGACATGATTCAGCATATGACATAGATTATTGGATAACCTGATATGATTCATATAAACATGACCGACATAATACACTCGATCGACATAACAAAAATGCACACATATGTTGGACGTATGAAAACAGGAAGTAAACGAGGCGGATTATAAATAGAAAAACATTTTATTGATCGATTTCATTCCTCGTTTTTTTTTTCGCGTGGGTGATATTGTTTAAACCCGAAACATTCTTAATATCAAAGAATGGTTATATTAACGACAATAGATCGAAATACCCCACAAATGTACATATATTTTTTACACCAGTGATGTACATATCAGATGATGATGATGACGACGATGATTTTGAAGATGAAAGTATTGAAGGATTCCATTATAATTATATTGTACAAACAACGATAGATTTCTGTGTTGAAAAAAAGCTTGCTCTATTGCTGGCTGACGATCCCAGAAAAGATTTTACAGGATAAATAATACTGACGGGCAGAGAAGTTATAAACACGTGAAACATTTTGTATCTTTCTCTCTTTAATTCAATGAAAAACCTTCAAACTGCACTTGGTTTTGTTGCTTCATTAAAAAAGTGCGATTTTCGAATATTTAAAAGATTAATACTTCGACCAAGGGCATCAAAGTCGAAAATTCGAGACTGATATGGAAAATGTGCTATACTGAATAATTTAATGTACCGTTAAGCAAAATATTATGATACACCCGTACGTATATATCATTGCATCCAATTGTTTTGAGTAGATAATACCCTACGAACGGGAGAAATAAAAAGTTATTTACGTTTACCTCTCTTTTGGTTTGTTGTTTTGGTTTTCAACCTTGAGCACAACTGATGAGTCGTAAATCGACAAAATGTGCCATCTCACACTTTTCAATCAAAATCAAATAATTTTATCATAGCCGTAGGCAATGAGATTTGCCACCCGGAAGCACTTATTTATCTCCGATTTGACCTTTTCTATTGTACACAAGCTTTACGGGAGGGGGAGGGGGAGTGGGTTCCATTTAGGTTTCTTATTTCGTAATTCCAAGATGTTCATAATATTGAAAGTATATTTGTGGGGAATAAAATGTCAGGGTGTAACAAAAGGGGTTCAGGTCCGAATGCATAAAACTTCATTTAAGTGTTTCTCAGACTAGGTTTTCATTAAACTTTCCTTAAATTTAAGTGGCATATAAAACTTCACTTAAGTAGGACATTAACTAAGGAAAGTGACAATACTTAACTCATCGTGACTTTACAAAAAAAAGATAAGACGAAAATATAGTAAAATTTTAAAGATTTACGGGAGCCGCCATTTCATTTTAATGAGGAGTTGGGGGGTTGGGGGTTGGAAAGGAAGTGATCGTTAATCCTAGCACTTTTAAGCGGAATATCTGATCCGACCATCTTTTTTTCTGTCTCAAGCGCGTAACTTTTTCTCAAAATATACTTTTATTCGATTGCAAGTGATAATCAATCCTGCCTTTCGTTACAACATGTTAGCGTCAGTTTTGTTTCTCCAAAGTTTGAAGTCTATCTTTTTAAGTTTGAAATTATTCCCACCCCTATTCCTGAAAAATCCTTACAGAAAGATGTGTATGCAATCTTGACCCAAAGGCCATGTGAGCTGTTGTCGTCACATGGCGTCCTCGTCAGTCGTCTGTCCGTAAACTTTTACATTTTGATCTTCTCCTCTGAAACTCCTTAGCCAAATGAACTGAAACTTGGTATGAAGAATCTATGTAAGGACCTCTATACAGTTTGCATATTTCGTTCTGGTTACACTCCACAAAGTAATAGTACCATTTCCTATGTGAAGTGAGCTTACAAATGTCATAGTCTTGTGCCATCTTCAGAGTAAATAATACCCATATACACGTATATATATTCTGAAAGGCCATTATGTTAGCATTGTCTCAATCATGATAAAATAAACAAAAAATATCCATGGAAACCTAGTTGGCATAGCAACATTTCAAAATTTTTCATAAAAAAAGCTTTAAAAATATTAAATTTCACTCCACTTCGGCTTAAAATTGAGGTCTGATGCAGCGTTTCAATCCAGTTGAGACTTAATTTTTCAGATTCTGCATAAAATTCCATTACATATGTGGGAAAAAAAGTATACTTTTCCGGCTCTTTTTCTGCAATTTAACTTACCAGTTCAGGTGCCGATTATCACTGTCAAAGTTTTTCACACCACATGTCAATTCACAATTCCCAGTTTATTACCTCCCATTACTTGTCAGAAGCAAAGTCAGTTAATGTTTTCGTGTTTTTTTTTAAACTAAAATCTATTCTCTTTCAGTCAATATTACAATTTTGAGGTTAAGACATTTATTATTTATCTATCATGTAGTCAAACTTTACCAACTCTAATAATTAATAAAATTCTGGGGTGCATTTCTCTGAAACTAAGATAATTAGTGGAGTCTAACCTCTGGTCGGATAACTAATATGGCAGCCGTGATGAATTATTATTTCTGATTGGACAAATTTTTTTAAATGTCCTCCTCTGAAACCGCAAAGGAAATTGAACTGTAACTTGGTATGAATCATCTGTGGAAGGACCTTTATAAAGATTGCATATTTCTTACCAGTTGGACAGCTAATATGGCCGACATGATGAATTCTTCTTGCTGATTGGTCAGAATTTCAAATAAAATCTTTTCTGAAACTGCATAGCCAAATGAACTATAACTTGGTATGAAGCATCTACGGAAGGACCTTTATAAAGTTTGCAGATTTCGTCCCGCGGTCGGACAGCTAATATAGCCGACATGATGAATTCTTATTGCTGATTGGTCAGAATTTCAAAAATTTTCTTTTCTGTAACTGGAAAGCCAACGGAACTGTAACTTGATATGAAGCATCTGTGGAAGGTCAGTTTACAATTTTAACTATGAAATAAAATGGATTAATTGTGGGACTGGCAGATGAGCTATATAGGCTCATTACTCTTGAGCCTCTTGTTTAATTAAGCTATCATTAATCTCAACTCTTTCTTATAGTTTCATATTTCATCAAAAATGTGTAAAATTCATATCCTCGTCACAATAAGTTACATTGTACGTGTCCAATCATATGTATATTGTTTATAGGAAGTTACCCCCCCCCCCCCCCCCCAACACGAGCGTGTGGAGCAGTGTCATATTTTGTCCGGATAAAGAAGTAAAACATCAATGCAACTTAAAGGTAGTTAAGATAAAATAAAAAGATGTGATTTTCTCTTTTCCTTTTTTTTTTTTTGGTTTTTGATGCTCTTCTCAATTTAAGGGAAAAACAGTTCATTCATAGTGCATATCATTACTTTATTTTGCGTTGTGGGAGAGGAGAAAAAAAATTACTGTAACTTTTAATTAAAATCCTGGCTACGACTGCAATAGTTTGAAATGTTAATATCAACAAAACTTAACATATCCCTATAGTTTTGGTTTGTTGTTAATGTCGCCGTGCATTTCACATATATGATACAAAGAAAATGTATAAATAGACACATATATATTTGAACTTCAGCATTTACTACTAAAACGTCAGGTAAGATAAAGATAAATTTCTCAAAAAAGAAGGACTGTGTCTCCGTGTGTATTGGTTTGGGGGGGGGGGGGGCATTGCTACCGCTCACAGCATGCAGAAATTGACTGAATTTTAATGGAGGTGAACCGGAAATACCAAATACTTTGGTATGACCTGGCCGGGAATCGAACCCGCCACCTTCCGCACTCGGAGTACGCTACTTTGAAACCACCGAGTTGGGAAAACAACAATCTGATCACTGAAGTGTCCACTTTTTATACAACCGCTGATTTTGATTTTATTTAAATGGTTCGACATAAGAAATACAATAAAAGTTTTTCAAAGCATTGTTGTGTTACTTTTGTCGTTCCAGAGATAAAAGAGATTAAAGAAGGCGAATTTAGCTATTTTGCAGGACACCTAAAATTTGTGTTTTTCATCAAATTTAAATGGGGATTTTTTTTCTTTTAATTCATCTTGATGAGTGTTTCCAATACTAGTATGTCAACAGATTTCTTCTGCCTTTTACAGTTTTTAAGATAAAAAGGATTAAAAGGGTCAAAAAGCAATGTGCCTTAATATGTTTTTTTTTTTTTTTTTTATTTTAATGGCGATTTTTTTCTTTTAATTCACCTTGATGATTTTTTCTGTCTTTTATTGTTTCTGAGATACAAGGGTCAACTTTAGTAATTTTGGAGGAAACATAAATTTTGTATTTTTCTTCCGATTTCTTTTAATTCATCTTGATGAGTGCTTTCGGTAGTATGTCAACAGTGTTAACTGTTTTTTACAGTTCTTGAGATACATGGGCCAAAAAAGCATGTTGCGGTCGTCTCATGCTGCGCTTAGCGAAGCTCTTGAATTACCAAACATTTAAACTGTATAATTCACACTCCAGAATGTTAACTTATACCTTCAAAACAACAATAAAATGCCCAATATTACTTATGTATTTTAAGCAGATTGCAGTCAATTGAACAATACTAGAACAGCAAATGATTATGCTTTAATTTTCTCTTAATGCAATTTTTCGTTTCTTATGTGCATGCTTTAAAACCGTCTTATTAATATTAGAACTTGTAGAATGTTATTTCAACAATTCTTTCAGCTTTCAATAGCTATTGAGTAAAAATTCTATCGCTGTATAGACCAAAGCATTGTGTATTGAGGATCATGTTATTTACAAAATGATACCGAAGCTTTTGGTACTAACTCTTCCCTAATTGATTAATAAATTAACAATCAAAAGATACTAATATTAGATATAGTAAAATTATACTATGCTGTATACGACGCATCTCAAGGAGTTACCTGTCATCAGCAGCATTAAAACCACTTTAAACTATCCACATCCTTTACTCGACAGCATAGTAAAAGCATGAATCTTTGTGTATTTTAAATATTTATTAATAGTACCCGTGATATATTTAATGGAAAAAATAACTTCCAAGAAATGGGTCCATGCGGTGCAACAAAATTGAGACAAAAATTACAGCATATAGCATATATAGGGTGTTGATTAATACTTGCCTCTGTTTGTTCCGTTCTCCTTTGGCATATCTGCTTTTCCTCCTCCAATATTTTTCGACGGACATTTTCCAGACCCCTTTTTGAAAGAAAAAAAAAACAATGTTAAAATATATGTTAGCGTCTTATTAATTTTATGATGTAACAACCATTAAATGTGGAATTTTGATTATCATTGATTCTGACAAGTATGGGATAATGTAACTAGAGGCTCCCAGGAGCTTGTATCGCTCACCTGGATTTCATTTATTTAAACAAGTTAAATGTTGGTGTCATTGAGAATAAAACCTAAGCTCAATGTTAAGCAAGTGCAGTTTCAGTGTAATTAATCTTGGATTTCAAATCAGTAACAAAATAATAATTCTTGGATAGTACCTTGTTATGATCATTCATGACAATTTTCAATCTTTTGGGACAAGTCTATTCAGAAATTTAACCAATCAAAGTGTTCATTTCGGGACCTGGCAGTCGTGTTTGCTGTCAAAACGGCACTCCGGTAGGATAAATTATCCGGAATTTTATATGTATCACTTCCACAATGCTAGGTGTTACTCCATTTAATCTGAATACATTTCATACCAGTCTAAATGTCAGGCGCTGGTGGCCATCTCAATCGACCCCAAAGTAACAAGTCGTGGGAAGTACCTTAGAATGATCATTCGTGAAAAATTTCAAATTCATGGGTGTAACATTTAACAATTCAATATTTTAAAAAGTTTTCAAATTTTATATTTTTCAATTTTTAATCAGTTTTAAAATATCAGATTAAAAATTTTTAAAAATTGAAATTTTCAACAAATAATTAAAATTTTAAAGTTCTAAAACTCGTTTTAAAATTTGATATTTTATATTTTTAATTAAACATTGAAAATACTACACTGAATGTACATTTTTGATAATTTCACTGTTTGAAAATTTGAATTTGTAATTTGTTTTTATTAAAAATCAAGAATCGAAAATGGACCAAAAAGGGTCATTGGGACCATAATTGGATTACTAAAGCTTTCGTTTGTGGTACAGGAAGATTGTTGATGAATAAAATATATATATTCTTAGAGAAAATGAATAAGGAATCGATTGATGTATGATTTGTCTACTAATGATTGGATATACTACAATTTCGAGTCTAAAAACTGCCGCCCCAAGTCTGGGTCGGCAATTTCCATGTTTCCTATACGGAGTGCGCTCTGACGTCCTACGGCCCCCATCATTTCACAAATAAGCCGTCAGACGTCAGTGCAATCCAGTCTAAACAAATATATGTCAAGTTTGGTCAAATTCTGGTCGTGGTTCCTAAGAAGAAGATCAAAATGTGAAAAGTAAACAGTCGGACGACGGACCCCAAGTGATGGCATTAGATTCAACTGATTACACTCGCCTGTAACTCTGCACTTAAGGTTATTTTTTCACAAAAGGAATTATATATCATATACGAATTCTAATGGTAAATTTCAGAATTAAATTATTTTGTACAATGTATTTTAGGAAATAATGTTGATAATAAGGTCTCGATTAAATATTTGAGCTAGTTATACCAATGTAAAATGACTGATAGCAACAATTCCGCTTAAGTTGTCTTGAACTTGAAGTAAGGTGCAATGTGTTGCTTCTTTTAATCGAAGATTAAACTGTGACTTTAAGATGAAGATCAGTAATGAGGGAGCAACCATTTGATTTTCTTGGGGGGGGAGCTAGGATCAGATGTTTGATCATGCCCATTTTTTTCGTCAATCTTGGTGATGGATTTTTTTCCAGACCTATAGTGATCCTGTCTTTTTATTTTGCCATAATCCTGATCCTACCTTTTTATTTCAAAATTGATCAAAGCCCCCCCCCTAAAAATCAAATGGTTGCTCCCTAAAGACGGTGTTCCTTTGCCTGAACATGTGTCACGTGCATGTGTCTTGATTTATTGCCAAGCAATTACCCCCATTATCCTATTGTGAGTAATAAACTCATTCTTTAAAATAGTTCTGTAGATAAACAATACAATTACTAAAAAAATGAATCAACCTCTTTGAGCATGATGTGTAGTTAATCAATGGAGTTCAACCAACTTTGTGTACAGCAAATTCTTTCTGTATAAATGAGTGTGTTACAAAGTTGTTTAAAACTATTAAAACATAAGGTGCAAAGGGTATACAGTAAATATTTTATTTAGAATAAACTTAACCATTGATCCAGTCTGCCTTATAGATGCAACTTTCTCCAGACACACACTTTGTTGTTGTTCTTCTGTTAGATTTTCATTCGCCATTGGTGATTTAGATATACCACATTCATACTTTAGTTTTTTGACAGGGCATATTTTGTCGTGATTCCTCAGTACTAGTTCTGACCTTTAATAGAAAAAGCGTTTCACAAATACCCTCCTAATTAAAATAAGTTTTCGTCACGTTAATAATCAAAAAGATATCGTCACATAGATTTTTGAAATTGTGCTTAGTTACTTATTTCTCAAACAATAAACGTTACTTCTCATTTAATAGAAACCATAGAAACCAGAGCGGGTCGAACTGATCACCGACACCGCTCACCGATACCACTTTAGCTTAACCATTTCTACGGTACATACTGGGAAGGTTTTAATAAACTATACATAGTGGGGTTGGAACAATTTCTTTGAGACTTTAAATCCCCAATAACTTTCCAAACGATTTTTTTCTTTTATATTTTCGATGAAAATGACGGTTCTTTTGATGATTGTTTATAAAGCGCTCTGCTTAAGTGTCTTTAGTTCTCGCTACATACAATGCAGTAATTTGTGCTGATATCGAAAGTGCTTATATTTTGCTGTTGGTGGACTCACAAAACCAAATTGGAAAGAATAGATAAAGCTGACCTATTTCTATATTTTATAAAATGGGGCTGTTGTCCTAATGTATCCACTGATTTCCAACTAAAGTAAAACCAAATCGGTTCTAGCTAGTGTTGCCCTTGGATAAAAATAGCATACCTTGATAAAATATATCCACAGTGTTCGCATTTAGACATCAAATGTCTTTTCTGACAGTTTTTCCAATGTTCTTCTTGTACCATGAAAAAATCACAACAAAAATCGCATTTTGATATTTTAAATGGACACTATTCGTGGTGATTCCGTATTGCAAATCTTTTGTCTTCAAAATTACAGCCGTTACGTGCATTTTGACACGAAAAAATTTCATGCAGACATTCAGATTTGTGATCATGTAGCCGCCAACGCTCCATTTCTTCTGAAAAACCATTTGGACACGTAATTTTTGCCATTTGACAGTTTTCAGAGTGACTGGATTCTTGTTCAGGCAATATTTTCTTCGTACAGATAGTACATATAATTTCTATTTTAACACAAACTTTTTCATGTTCTTTTGAATCTTGTTTCTTTAATAAATCTCCACATTTATCACATGAAACGGATGCAAACTGACAGGTTTTAGCATGAACATTAGCTTTTTTGTGTGTAAGGTTCTCTCCATATCCGTGATTCTTACATGGAAATTTGTTTTGTGGGCATTGTAATAAATGATTTTTGATTTTACGCTTAAGTATTTTCTTTCCACAGCGTTCAGATGGACATGTAACCTTTGAAAACTCACATTCTTCCAAATGCTTTTTTACTGTCCATTTTGGTTGGTAACTGAGGCATCCTCGATTCGGGCATTTCATAGGACGGTACCTACATATTGTCATGTGATTTAAAAATTGGCAAAAGTCCCTTCCGCTATACGGAGTGCGCTCTGACGTCCCACGGCCCCAGCATATCACTAAAAAGGCCGTCAGACGTCAGAGCAATCTCGAACTGATACATATTTTGAAATTTCTACTGTACATATACATGTATTAATTCGTTTATGTAAAATGTCCCTGTTTACCACCTCTTTATTTCGCTGTGTGTAGAAACCTAAGAAAATGCTATCATGTGATACAATCCAGGAAAAATCATACATTGTATATCATTGAATAACCGGATATGACTCATACATAATTATGTATTAACATGACCGACATACATTTCTGGCAAACATCCAAACTTTCGACATAATATGTTTCATGTTTGTGGTAAATTGTCCAACTGTGACAAATTAATATGCAAACTTTGTAGAGACTATCCCACAGATTTCTCTCATAGATTTGGTTTTGGAGATTTTTTTTAACGTTTAGACGAATCAGAAACTACTTCAAAAAGAATTTCTCATGTCTATGTAGTTATCTGACCTAAACTTATACCAGAAGCTTCCACGGATGACGTATATATGTATGCAATTACAGTTCTCAAATTGTTTACCAATCAGGAGAACTGTTAAAATGGCGGTCATGTTAGTCATACATGTTATATGATGGAAAGGAAATGTGAAAAATTTATTTATGTTCTTCAATAGATTCTTCATAATAAGTTTCAGGGATGAAACTGGAAAGCCGTCAAAGTATCATAAACCCCGTCCCCTTTTGTCAATCATAGATGAAAGAGATAGTAAAACATTTATTTTACCAAACATCTAAACCATCAAACTTCCATCTGAAATACAATCTTAGGATAATCACAATAATTTCGAATTCTCAAATACATGTACTTCCATCAAAATCCATATACTAAATTTCTATGTGTGGAAAGCTGAATTATTTCTTTAAAAAATCATCGGGATCAGGATAGCATGTGCATATTTCCACAACTTTTCCCATCGACTGCATGTGTTCAAGGCAAGAATGTGGAAAATCGGTGCAACAAACGCGCACGTTGCATGACATACTCAAATGCTAAAATCACCAAACGGGGTCAATACCAAAATCTAAGAATAGACCTATGATACTATATAGTTTCCAAAATCGTCCTAATGTTATAACAATAAAATTTTATATATCACATTCATAGCTAGTACTAAGATAACTAGCAGCCGAGCTGGTAATACTATCTGAGATCCCAGCTAGCTTGTTGACAGTTAGGGATCTACATATAAGAGTGAAAATAATTCCTGCAAAAAGTTGTACAAATCCTAAAATTACCGGAAAGGATATCAGAAAAAACAGTCTAAGGGCAAGCTATGAACAATGGAAATATATAAAAAATTTCCAAATTTCATAACGAAAAAAATTTGAAAAATAACTTTTATTGGTAAGATCTACATACATAGAAACTCAGCTGTTTAGAAATTCCTTCGAGGACTTGAATCCGCAAACAGAAAATTTTACTACAGTGTTTGTTTTGAAAGGGAAAAATAAGTAAAATACGGACGAAGTCTCAGTAATCATATTCATCGAGCAAAGGGGAGTAAGCCAATTTATTTCCATCTTGATTAAAGCAGGACTTTTAGAACAGAAAATAAAATATTATGACATTAATATTAATATGATTTTACACAGACTAAATATTCTAAAAATCTTTATTGTGTGACTTTCTATATATTCTACTTCCATCTTTTAATTTCTATCTAGTACTGGACTCAACAAACACATCCTTTCTACAAATTTGATACAAATGTTGAAAAAAACACATTTCTTTCTTTTAAATCAATAATCTACATGTATGTCATAAAGGTGAAGGCTGATAGTTCAATATTATCCATTTTTTTTAGTAAAAAATAATTATTTCTAATATTTTAATGGAAATCTAAACAAACTAAATAAAATATGTACTATAGAAATGTCAAGGAAATTGTGAAAAATGACATCTTGAATATATTTTTTTTTAAATTGTTTTTCAAAATTAAATGTAACTTGAAACTGTCTTGTATATATATGTATATTTTTATCTCTTGCAGGAACAACCAGATTGACAACTACATGTAGTTGGTCCTGTGCATCCAACTCCACATTTACATTCCCCTGAAAAAAAAGAGAGAGACACTATTATTAATTCCTCTGTTCATCTTAAAAACACTTTTCCCATCCAGTCTTTAACAAACAGACATCTTAGTTCATTGTAAAAAGTGAATGTGTTAATATATGTATATATAAACCCTGTCCTTTTTCACTAAAACCTTCTCATTATATAACATGAGGAGTGCATATTAACAACATTTTCGTGTAATGAAAAAGTACTTACCAGAACATTTGCACACGACTTTACATCCGCGACACCCACAGCCACTAGCACATCTGCATTCCTCCCCACAGCGACATCCCCGACCGCTACATTCTGTTCCACAGATACATGTGTTTGCTAAAATTATAAAACATATCAATAAAAAAATATTCAAAGAAAAACAAAATTTTCCTCCAAGAAACTATAAAAGAAACTGAAAATTTCTCTTCTAAAATAGGCTGTCTACGTTTAAGTACTCAAAGAAAGTAAAGAAAATAAAAACCGCCCATTTATTTCTTGCATCAATATTACCAAAATTACCTACCTTTAATATCCAGAATTACATTTCTCATTTTGTATATTAGAAAATGACATTATAGATACATATTTTGAAATTTCTAATGTACATATACATGTAGTAATTCGTTTATGTAAAAATGTTGGCATAGACTACGGCATAGCTAAACTTTTGTTTTAAAAGGCGACAAGGAGATCCCAAATCCAATCTTTTTTCTCCTAACTTACTAATGTTATTCAAAGTACAAACTAAATCCTAGTATTTTCTTAATCAGACTGTTTCTCTTATTTTAGTCCTGTTTTCTTTCTTTTTTTTCCCTTAATTCATTGATTGTCCAACCACAAAAATTCAAATGGCGGTTTCTTGTTTACGTAGCGATAAAATTATATCTCATACAGAAAACGGACTACATATACAAATTCATAAACATAGAGAAATCAATAATATATATCAACACATACTTTCAATGCAGTTACAAGGTTTGGTGCCTGGCATCTTTCTCTATGTAAGGTTATATCTCCTGTCTTCGTATGCTATGTCAGCCGCTTTTTACGTGGCCAAGGGGAGTTCCTCCTCTTTTATACGAATCCTGTTTAAGCCGTGTGCAAAATATCAACATTATGCTGAACGCTTTTGTTGAGGTACGACATAGTATTCCATGTCGTATATCACATAGGTCAATTCTAAAAAAGCCAAAATAATATATAAAGACTCCGCAATTATAACCTTCAGTTAACGTGTGCAAGTTGTGTATATTATAATATGCCTGACTTGTGTATCTTATACAGACATAATCTTCTGACATACACCTGTAGATCAAATAGTATGTCAGGCAACATATCCTTCATAGTACCTCAATATTTAACTACGAAGAAACATAGAAAAATTCCATCATGTGACATGATTCAGCATATGACATAGATTATTGGATAACCTGAAATGATTCATATAACATGTATAATCATGACCGACCTAACACACTCGATCGACATAACATTATTATAATGTACACATATGTTAGACACATTAAAACCACAGGTACCCGACTTCTGGGTATTTATTTATTATTCTTATTTTTTTTTGGTCTTATTTCATGAGTACTTTAATAAATATTTACCATAACAACGAATATTCTGCGTTTATTATCAATGTGCTATATACTATCCACGGCCTTACACAGGTGCTTGAGGACAGGACCCTGTCTTGGGCCCCTTATAGCCCCCCTCCCCCCCGTATTATCATAAATATCTTTTTTCTTATTTTTACTATTTATTCGTAACATAAGGATACTAATAAGATACCATATATTTACACATAATACACATGTTTACTATAGATGCGCGGAAGGTTGCCATTTCTTTCCTTCTTTCTTAGGAACTGGGGTACAGGTCAGGAAAAAGTGTTCTAAAATGTTATAAAATAACACTTACCGGTTAAAACAACAATTAACTTCTCGTTGTCTACTGATGATAATCCTACAAGAATATTTACATCCCACACTAAATTAAATTTAAACACAATAAGATTGATTTTTCGCTGGCGATGTATCTTTTTTTTTGTTTTTTGTCCTTCGATCCTAGGATTTTTTAGTATAAAAACGTGGATAGTATATAACACATTGATAATAAACGCAGAATATAGGATTTTTTAGTATAAGGACGTGGATAATATATAGCACATTGATAATAAACGCAGAATATTCGTTGTTATAGTAAACATTTATTAAAAGTACTCATGAAATAAGACCAAAAAAATAAAATAAAATAATTACCCAGAAGTCGGGGCCCCTGTGATTAAAACAGGAGGTAAAGTAGATAGAAAATAGAAAAAAAATTGTTATTGATGGATTCCTTCTTTTGTTTCGCGTGGATGATATTGTTTGCACCCAAAAATTCTTAATACACAATAATGGTTTTATGAATAACAATTGTTTTTACAATAGAACTACCCCACCATATGATTTACATACTTTTAAACTAGTAAAGGGGGGGGGGCGGGGTGAAATGGACGTAGCAATCTTTTTCATGGTATGGTGTGCAGCTGAGAATTCCTGTATTTCGTCAATCTTGTTATGTTTTCATGTTTTTCAATTATGTAGAATTTGTACTATATATCACATATATAGTCCACTAGTATAAATACCACTTGCTCAAATAAATTTAACCTCAGATATATCTAATTAGTTTCACTTAATTAATCTATGAATACTAACATCTGTAAACTTTTACATTTTGATCTTCTCCCTGAAACCCCTTAGCCAAATGAACTGAAATTTGGTATGAAGCATCTATGGAAGGACCTCTATAATGTTTCCATATTTCGTTCTGGTCGGACAACTAATAGACAACTAATATGGCTGCCATTATGAATTCTTATTTCTGATTGGACCAATTTTAAAAATCTTTTCTGAAACTGCAAAGCCAAATGAACTGTTACTTGGTATGAAGCTTCTATGGAAGGACCTTTATAAAGTTTGCATATTTCGTCCCGATCGGACAGCTAATATGGCCGACATGATGAATTCTTATTGGTGATTGGTCAGAATTTCAAAAAATTTCTTTCCTGAAACTGTAAAGCCAAATGAACTGTAACATGGTATGAAGCATCTGTGGAAGGTCCCTTACACAATTTTAACTTGATATGAAATAAAATGGATTAATTGTGGGACTGTCAGGTGAGCTATATAGGCTTATTTCTCTTGAGCCTCTTGTTTAATTAAGCTATCATTAATCTCAACTCTTTCTTATAGTTTCATATTTCAACTAAAACGTGTAAAATTCATATCCTCGTCACAAATAGTTGGTTGTTCGGGATTAAAAAAAGAGATGTGATTTTTTCTTTTCCTTTTTTGCTTTTTTGATGCATGTTTGATTAAAATACATTACAATATTAATATTAGCTCAAAAGATTTTGTTGCTCTTCCCCTTTTGAAGGTAAAAAAACCATTTTCATTCTTAGTGCATATCATTACTTTATTTTGCGTTGTAGGAGAGGAGAAAAAACTAACTGTAACTTTTAATTAAAATCCTGGCTACGACTGCAATAGTTTGAAATGTTAATATCAACAAAACTTAACATATCCCTACAGTTTTGGTTTTTTGATAAAGTCGCCGTGCATTTCCCATTTATGATACAAAGAAAATGTATAGATAAGACACATATATATATTTGGGACTCAACATTTTCTACTAAAATGTGAGGTAAGATAAAGAGAAAATTCTCAAATAAAGCTAGTTATATTATAGAAAGGAAATATTCAGAATTTCTTTAGGTTCTTCAATAGATTCTTCATATCAAATTTCAGAGATGACACTGGCATCAAAGGAAGCCGTCAAAGTATCATATACCCCCTTTCCGTTTTGCCAATCATAGATGAAAGAGATAGTAAAATACTTAATTTACCAAACATCTAAATCATCAAACTTCCAACTGAAATACAATCTTAGGATAATCACAATAGTTTCGAACTCACAATACAAGTTCTTACATCAAAATCCATAGACTAAATTTCTGTCTGTGGAAAGCTGAATTATTTCTTTAAAAAAATTCTTCGGGATCAGCATAGAAAGTGTGATGCACTATATTTGCATATTTCCACAACTTTTCGCATCGACTGCATGTGTTCAAGGCAACAATATGGAAAATCGGTGCAACAAACCAGAACGTTGTATGACAGATTCGAATGCTAAAATCACCAAATGGGGTTAAAACCAAAATCTAAGAATATATACTCTTTAGTTTCCAAAATCGTCCTAATTTTATAACAATAAAATTTGACATATCACATTCATAGCCAGTGCTAAGATAACTGGCAACCGAGCTGTTAATGCTCCCTGAGAACCCAGCTAGCTTGTCGACAGTTAGGGATCTACATATAGGCGCAAAAATAATTCCTGCAAAAAGTTGTACAAATACAAAAATTACCGGAAGGATATCACAAAAACAGTCTAAGGGCAAAGCTATGAACAATGGAAATATATAGAAATTTCCAAATTTCATAATGAAAAATAACTTCTATTGGTAAGACATACATACATAGAAACTCAGCTGTTGAGAGATTCCTTCGAGGACTTGAATCCGCAAACAGAAAATTTTACTATAGTATTTGTTTGGAAAGTGAAAAATAAGTAAAATACGGACGAAGTCTCAGTAATCGAGCAAAGGGGAGTAATCCAATTTATTTCCATGTTGATTAAAGTATGACTTTTAGGACAGCGATAAAATATTATGACATTAACATTAATATGATTTTACACAGACTAAATATTCTAAAAATCGTTATTGTGCGACTTTCTAATTATTCTACATCCATCTTTTAATTTATGTCTAATACTGGACTCAACAAACACATCCTTTCTACAAATTTGTTACGATTATAAAAAATAACAAAACATTTCTTTCTTTGAAACTTTATTCTACATGTATGTCATAAAGGTGAAGGCTAAAAGTTCAATATTATCCATTTTTTTTAGTAAAAAAAAACAATTATTTCTAATATTTAAATGGAAATCTAAACAAACTAAATAAAAGATGTACTATAGAAATGTCAAGGAAATTGTGAAAAATGACATCTTGAATATATATTTTTTTAATTGCTTTTCAAAATTAAATGTAACTAGAAACTGTCTTGTATATATATCTTTATCTCTTGCAGGAACAGCCAGATTGACAACTACATGTAGTTGGTCCTGTGCATCCAACTCCACATTTACATTCCCCTGAAGAAAAAAAAGAGAGACACTTGTATTAATTCCTCTGTTCATCTTAAAAACATGGGGCCTCGGTGGCCAAGTGGTCTGGGTAGTTTGTCATGACTACTAATGATCACTAGCCTGTCAACACTGAGTTTGTGAGTTCGAATCTCACCTGTGGCGGGGTGTGTTCGACTCCGATCTAAATTGACAAGGATTGCCAATTTTCCTACCGAAGGTCGGTGGTTCTCTCCGGGTACTCCGGCTTCCTCCACCAATAAAAACTGGCCGCCGCGAAATAGCCAAATGTGCTGAAAACGGCGTAAAACCCCAACTTAACAAACAAATCTTAAAAACACTTTTCCCATCCAGTCTTATTTACTTTAATAAACCGCGATCTTATAGTTCATTGTAAAAAGTGAATGTGTTGATATATGTATATATACATGTATATATAAACCCTATCCCTTTTCACTAAAACCTCCTCATCATATAACTTGAAGAGTGTATATTAACAACATTTTCGTGTAATGAAAAAGTACTTACCAGAACATTTGCACACGACTTTACATCCGGAACACCCACAGCCACTAGCACATCTGCATGCCTCCCCACAGCGACATCCCTGACCACTACATTCTGTTCCACAGATACATGTGTTTGCTAAAATTATAAAAAAAATATCTATAAAAAAAATATTCAAAGAAAAACTAATTTTTTCTCCAAGAAACTATAAAATAAACTGAAAATTTCTCTTCTAAAATATGTTGTCTACGTTTTAATACTCAAAAAAAGTAAAGAAAATAAAAACCGCCCATTTATTTCTTGCATCAATATTACCAAAATTACATATCTTTAATATCCAGAATTATATTTCTCATTTTATACATTAGAAAATGACATTATAGATACATATTTTGAACTTTCTACTGTACATATGATATGAGTATAACTATATTAATTCGTTTATGTAAAAATGTTTGCGTAGACTACGACACAACTAAACTTTTGTTTTAAAAGGCAACAAGGAGATTCAAAATCCAATCTTTTGTCTCCTAACTTACTAGTGTTATTCAAAGTACAAACCAAATCCTAGTATTTTCTTAATCAGACTTTTTCTCTTATTTTAGTCCTGAGTTTTCTTTCTTTTTTTTTTACCTAAATTCATTGATTGCCCAACCGCAAAAATTCAAATGGCGGTTTCTTGTTTACGTAGCGATAAAATTATATCTCAAACAGAAAACGGACTACATATACATATTCATAAACATAGAAAAATCAATAGTATATATCAACACTTACTTTCAATGCAGTTACAAGGCTTGGTTCCTGGCATCTTTCTCTATGTAAGGTTCAATCTCCTGTACTTCGTATGCTATGTCAGCCGCGGTTACGTGGCTAAGGGGAGTTTCTCCTCTTTTATACGAATCCTGTTTAAGCCGTGTGCAAAATATTAACATTATGCTGAACGCTTTTGTTGAGGTACGACATAGTATTCCATGTCGTATGTCACAAAGGTCAATTCTAAAAAAGCCAAAATAATATATAAATACTCCACCATTATAACCTTCAGTTAACGTGTGCAAGTTGTGTATATTATAATATGCCTGACTTGTGTACCTTATACTGATATAATCTTCTGACATACACCTGTAGATCGAATAGTATGTCAGGCAAAATATCCTTCAGAGTACCCCAATATTTTAACTACGAAGAAACATAGGAAAATTCCATCATGTGACATGATTCAGCATATGACATAGATTATTGGATAACCTGATATGATTCATATAAACATGACCAACATAATACACTCGATCGACATAACAAAAATGTACATAGACGTATTAAAACAGGAAATAAAGGAGGCGGGTTATATAAATAGAAAAACATTTTATTGATCGATTTCATTCCTCGTTTTTTTTCGCGTGGGTGACATTGTTTAAACCCGAAAAATTCTTAATATCAAAGAATGGTTATATTAATGACAATAGATCGGATTACCCCACAAATGTACATACTTTTACACCAGTAAAAGGTTGGGTGTGGGGGGGGGGGGGCTGTCTGTGAATTGGACGTAGCAATCTTTTTCATGGTATGGTGTGCAGCTGAGAATTCCTGTATTTCCTCAATCTTGTTATGTTTTCATGTTTTTTCAAATATGTAGAATTTATACTATTTACTATATATCATATATATGGGTCCATGTCTATATTCCAAAATCCCATTGGTCTGTAATCCGATTGGTCCAAAAGCCCATTAGTCCGAAAATGGTATGGCCCAAAAGATTGTTCGACTGCAATAGACACAATTTATGTCGATTATACTGTGCTTGCGGTTATTTTATGGCCAGCGTACTGAGACATATGAGAGTACTCATTAGTGGCACCAACAGTAAGTCAATCACTTCTCGAAATAAATACATATGTACATAATATCAGATGATGATGATGACGACGATGATTTTGAAGATGAAAGGATTGAAGGATTCCATTCTAATTATATTGTACAAACAACGATAGATTTCGGTGTTGAAAAAAAGCTTGCTCTATTGCTGGCTGACGATTCCAGAAAAGATTTTACAGGATAAATAATACTGACGGCAGAGAAGTTATAAACACATGAAACATCTAGTATCTTTCTCCCTTTAATTCAATGAAAAACCTTCACACTGCACTTGGTTTTGTTGCTTCATTAAAAAAGTGCGATTTTCAAATATTTAAAGATTAATACTTCGACCCAGGGGCATCAAAGTTGAAAATTCGAGACTGATATGGAAAATGTGCCAGGTTTCTTATACCCGTACGTATATATCATTGCATCCAATTGTTTTGAGTAGATAATTCATTACGAACGGGAGAAATATGAGTTATTTACGTTTATCTCCCTTTTGGTTTGTTGTAGTAAGTCGACAAAATGTGCACATCTCACACTTGTGAATCGATATCAAAGAATTTTATCATAGCCGTGGGCAATGAGATTTGCCACCCGGAAGCACTTATTTATCTCCGATTTGACCTTTTCTGTGGTACACAAGATTTACGGGAGGGAGGGGGGAGTGGGTTCCATTTAGGTTTCTTATTTCGTGATTCCAAGATGTTCATAATATTGAAAGTATATTTGTGGGGATTAAAGTGACAGGGTGTGACAAAAGGGGTTCATGCCCGAATGCATAAAACTTCATTTAAGTGTTTCTCAGACTAGGTTTGCATTAAACATTTCCTTAAACTTCCTTTAACAAAAAGAAAAAGATAAGACGAAAACATAGTAAAATTTTAAAGATTTACAGGAACCGCCACTTCATTTTAATGAGGAGTTGGGGGGTTGGAAAGAAAGTGATCGTTGATCCTAGCACTTTTAAGCGGAATATCTGACCCTACCTTCTTTTTTTGTCTCAAGCGCGTAACTTTTTCTCAAAATATAATTTTATTCGATTGCAAGTGATATTCAATCCTGCCTTTTGTTACATGTTGGCGTCTGTTTTGTTTCTCCAAAGTTTGGAGTCTACCTTATTAAGTTTGAAATTATCCCCCCCCACCCCCATTCGTGAAAAATCCTTACAGAAAGATGTGTATGCAATCTTTCTTTCCTGTTATAAACATAAATTATTCTGACATTACATCAGGTTGACTTTCGGACTAACGGACCTTCGGACCAGCGATATGTCCGACTAATGGACCTTCGGACCAAAAGAATTTCAGACGAGTGGGTCTTCTGATTATAGAACGGAACCCATATAGATATTGTCCACTCGTATAAATAACACTTGCTTAATTACATTTAACCTTAGAAATATCTAATTAGTTTCACTACATCAGTCTATGAATACTAACATATTTTTAGCTCACCTGGCCCAAAGTGCCATGTGAGCTGCTGTCGTCACTTGGCGTCCTCGTCCGTCGTCTGTCTGTAAACTTTTACATTTTGATCTTCTCGTCTGAAACCCCTTAGCCAAATGAACTGAAACTTGGTATGAAGCATCTGTGTAAGGACCTCTATAAAGTTTTGCATATTTCGTTCTGGTCGGACAACTAATATGGCTGCCATGATGAATTACTATTTCTGATTGGCCAAATTTTTAAAATGTCCTCCTCTGAAACCGCAAAGCCAATTGAACTGTAACTTGGTATGAATCATCTGTGGAAGGACCTTTATAAAGATTGCATATTTCTTACCAGTTGGACAGATAATACAATGTAATATGGCCAACATGATGAATTCTTATTGCTGATTGGTCAGAATTTCAAAAATTGTCTTTTATGCAACTGGAAAGCCAACAGGACTGTAACTTGATATGAAGCATCTGTGCAAGGCCAGGCTACAATTTCAACTTGATACGAAATAAAACGGATTAATTGAGGGACTGGCAGATGAGCTATATAGGTTAATTTCTCTTGAGCCCCTTGTTTAATCAAGCTATCATTTATTTCAACTCTTTCTTATAGTTACATATTGCAACTAAAACGTGTAAAATTCATATCCTCGTCACAATTAGTTACATTGTACCTATCCCATAATATGTATACTGTTTAGAGGAAGTAAACGCCCCCTCCCCCCCCCCCCGGTCTCCTTTTGGCAAAAATCACGAGCGTGTGAAGCAGTGTCATATTATGTGTATTGAGGATCATGTTATTAACAAAATGATACCGAAGCTTTTGGTACTAACTTTTCCCTAATTGATTAATAAAATAACAATCAAAAGATATTAATATTACATATAGTAAAATTATACTACGCTGTATACGACGCATTTCAAGGAGTTACCTTTCATCAGCAGCATTAAAACCGAAACATTTGGAAGACCAAAAACCAAACTTATTTTAAACAAGAAGTACTCATAACCAAAAATACCGAAATAGGAAGCCAAATTTCAGCTAAGGAGATCTACCATGTGCAATAAAAGGAATGAACCCTTAGTATTTCTATTATTTTTGAATTTTGCTAAATACTGGTAATTTCTGTAACAAATCAATGAATAATCATGCCAGACAAGTCTGACGACTGGGTTGGCGAATACCCTCGGGGACCTAGGGTCCACCATGCAGAGACATCGTCCCAGGAGTTTCAAAATAACAATCCAAAGATACTAATATTAGATATAGTAAATTTATATTGATCCACAAAGTGATCCACATTGTGTTGTACATTGTACTAAATTCTGTCTCACCTATCTTCATGAACTCCAAAAAGAACAGAAACGAAAATTCAAAAGCATATTAAATATTTCAAGCTAAGTAATCTTTTCTCAATTCATGAAATTATTCCAATTCAGTCTTAAACTATTTTCTGTCAGATATTCTAGGATCACAGCATCAAATGATAAATTAATCATGTTGGATATGAGGTCTGATATTAATATAACTTCCATCATAGGTTGTGTGGCGGTTCATAACAAAATCGTCCCAGGAGTTTCAAAATAACAATCCAAAGATACTAATATTAGATATAGTAAATTTATATTGATCCACAAAGTGATCCACATTGTGTTGTACATTGTACTAAATTCTGTCTCACCTATCTTCATGAACTCCAAAAAGAACAGAAACGAAAATTCAAAAGCATATTAAATATTTCAAGCTAAGTAATCTTTTCTCAATTCATGAAATTATTCCAATTCAGTCTTAAACTATTTTCTGTCAGATATTCTAGGATCACAGCATCAAATGATAAATTAATCATGTTGGATATGAGGTCTGATATTAATATAACTTCCATCATAGGTTGTGTGGCGGTTCATAACAAAATCCTTAAAACTGGTTGCTGTGTTCATTATTTTCCGGAATGTTTTCCTCGAGTTTGCGCAACCATTACATGTAGACAATGTCTTTGAATTGAGATCTTCGTTGTTATTTTTCCGCGGGGTCACCGTAAGGTCTTCAGTAGCTAACATAAGAGCAACAAAGGCCTCCATACTGTCTGTTTCTAGTTCATCTGAACTAGTACTATTGCATTTTTCTCTTGCATGTCGTAAGTGTAAACCATTACAGTCTGAAAATAAAAAGCATTCTACGAATTTATCTTTTTGTATAATTATGAATAAAAAATACAGTGTTCACAAAAACGGATAAATTACTTAAAAGCCTAACTCTGCTAAGATATATTGTGAAAATTACTCATATCTAATTTAAATTCTTCTACTAATACAAAATACATGTACCCTACTGAAATTCTAATAGTACAAAATAACTCCATAACTTAAAAATCAAAATCAAAATCATATTTATGCGTTTAAAACCAATGTGCTTTAAACTATCCACATCCTTTACTCGACAGCACATTCATAGTAAAAGCATGAATCTTTGTGTATTTTAAATATTTATTAATAGTACCCGTGATATATTTAATGGAAAAAATAACTTCCAAGAAATGGGTCCATGCGGTGCAACAAAACTGAGACAAAAATTACAGCATATAGCATATATAGGGTGTTGATTAATACTTGCCTCTGTTTGTTCCGTTCTCCTTCGGAATATCTGCTTTTCCTCCTCCAATATTTTTCGACGGACATTTTCCAGACCCCTTTTTGAAAGAAAAAAAACAATGTTAAAATATATGTTAGCGTCTTATTAATTTTATGATGTAACAACCATTAAATGTGGAATTTTGATTATCATTGATTCTGACAAGTATGGGATAATGTAACTAGAGGCTCCTAGGAGCTTGTATCGCTCACCTGGATTTCATTTATTTAAACAAGTTAAATGTTGGTGTCATTGATAATAAAACCTAAGCTCAATGTTAAGCAAGTCCTGTTTCAGTGTCATTAATCTTGGATTTCAAATCAGTAACAAAATAACAATTCTTGGATAGTACCTTGTTATGATCATTCATGACAATTTTCAATCTTTTGGGACAAGTCTATTCAGAAATTTAACCAATCAAAGTGTTCATTTCGGTACCTGGCAGTCGTGTTTGCTGTCAAAACGGCACTCCGGTAGGATAAATTATCCGGGATTTTATATGTATCACTTCCACAATGCCAGGTGTTACTCCATTTAATCTGAATACATTTCATACAAGTCTAAATGTCAGGCGCTGGTGGCCATCTCAACCCAAAGTGAAAAGTCGTGGGAAGTACCTTAGAATGATCATTCGTGAAAAATTTCAAATTCATGGGTGTAACATTTAACAATTCAATATTTTAAAAAGTTTTCAAATTTTATATTTTTCAATTTTTAATCAGTTTTAAAATATCAGATTAAAAATTTTTAAAAATTGAAATTTTCAACAAATAATTAAAATTTTAAAGTTCTAAAACTCGTTTTAAAATTTGATATTTATATTTTTAATTAAACATTGAAAATACTACACTGAATGTACATTTTTGATAATTTCACTTCTTGAAAATTTGAATTTGTAATTTGTTTTTATTAAAAATCAAGAATCGAAAATGGACCAAAAAGGGTCATTGGGACCATTATTGGATTACTAAAGCTTTCGTTTGTGGTACAGGAAGATTGTTGATGAATAAAATATATATATTCTTAGAGAAAATGAATAAGGAATCGATTGATGTATGATTGTCTACTAATGATTGGATATACTACAATTTCGAGTCTAAAAACTGCCGCCCCAAGTCTGGGTCGGCAATTTCCATGTTTCCTATACGGAGTGCGCTCTGACGTCCTACGGCCCCCAGCATATCACAAAAAAAAAAGCCGTCAGACGTCAGTGCAATCCAGTCTAAACAAATATATGTCAAGTTTGGTCAAATTCTGGTCGTGGTTCCTAAGAAGAAGATCAAAATGTGAAAAGTTAACAGTCGGACGACGGACCCCAAGTGATGGCATTATATTCAACCGATTACACTCGCCTGTAACTCTGCACTTAAGGTTATTTTTTCACAAAAGGAATTATATATCATATACGAATTCTAATGGTAAATTTCAGAATTAAATTATTTTGTACAATGTATTTTAGGAAATAATGTTGATAATAAGGTCTCGATTAAATATTTGAGCTAGTTATACCAATGTAAAATGACTGATAGCAACAGTTCCGCTTAAATTGTCTTGAACTTGAAGTAAGGTGCAATGTGTTGCTTCTTTTAATCGAAGATTAAACTGTGACTTTAAGATGAAGATCAGTAATGAGGGAGCAACCATTTGATTTTCATGGGGGGTAGCTAGGATCAAATGTTTGATCATGCCCATTTTCTCGTCAATCTTGGTGATGGATTTTTTTCCAGACCTATAGTGATCCTGTCTTTTTATTTTGCCATAATCCTGATCCTACCTTTTTATTTCAAAATTGATCAAAGCCCCCCCCCTAAAAATCAAATGGTTGCTCCCTAAAGACGGTGTTCCTTTGCCTGAACATTTGTCACGTGCATGTGTCTTGATTTATTGCCAAGCAATTACCCCCATTATCCTATTGTGAGTAATAAACTCATTCTTTAAAATAGTTCTGTAGATAAACAATACAATTACTAGAAAAATGAATCAACCTCTTTGAGCATGATGTGTAGTTAATCAATGGAGTTCAACCAACTTTGTGCACAGCAAATTCTTTCTGTATAAATGCGTGTGTTACAAAGTTGTTTAAAACTATTAAAACATAAGGTTCAAAGGGTATACAGTAAATATTTTATTTAGAATAAACTTAACCATTGATCCAGTCTGCCTTATAGATGCAACTTTCTCCAGACACACACTTTGTTCTTGTTCTTCTGTTAGATTTTCATTCGGCATTGGTGATTTAGATATACCACATTCATACTGTAGTTTTTTGACAGGGCATATTTTGTCGTGATTCCTCAGTACTAGTTCTGACCTTTAATAGAAAAAGCGTTTCACAAATACCCTCCTAATTAAAATAAGTTTTCGTCACGTTAATAATCAAAAAGATATCGTCACATAGATTTTTGAAATTGTGCTTAGTTACTTATGTCTCAAACAATAAACTTTACTTCTCATTTAATAGAAACCATAGAAACCAGAGCGGGTCGAACTGATCACCGACACCGCTCACCGATACCACTTTAGCTTAACCATTTCTACGGTACATACTGGGAAGGTTTTAATAAACTATACATAGTGGGGTTGGAACAATTTCTTTGAGACTTTAAATCCCCAATAACTTTCCAAACGATTTTTTTCTTTTATATTTTCGATGAAAATGAAGGTTCTTTTGATGTATGTTTATAAAGCGCTCTGCTTAAGTGTCTTTAGTTCTCGCTACATACAATGCAGTAATTTGTGCTGATATCGATAGTGCTTATATTTTGCTGTTGGTGGACTCACAAAACCAAATTGGAAAGAATAGATAAAGCTGACCTATTTCTATATTTTATAAAATGGGGCTGTTGTCCTAATGTATCCACTGATTTCCAACTAAAGTAAAACCAAATCGGTTCTAGCTAGTGTTGCCCTTGGATAAAAATAGCATACCTTGATAAAATATATCCACAGTGTTCGCATTTACACATCAAATGTCTTTTCTGACAGTTTTTCCAATGTTCTTCTTGTACCATGAAAAAATCACAACAAAAATCGCATTTTGATATTTTAAATGGACACTGTTCGTGGTGATTCCGTATTGCAAATCTTTTGTCTTCAAAATTACAGCCGTTACTTGCATTTTGACACGAAACAATTTCATGCAGACATTCAGATTTGTGATCATGTAGCCGCCAAAGCTCCATTTCTTCTGAACAACCATTTGGACACGTAATTTTTGCCATTTGACATTTCAGAGTGACTGGATTCTTGTTCACGCAATATTTTCTTCGTACAAATAGTACATATAATTTCTATTTTAACACAAACTTTTTCATGTTCTTTTAAATCTTGTTTCTATAATAAATCTCCACATTTATGACATGAAACGGATGCAAACTGACAGGTTTTAGCATGAACATCAGCTTTTTTGTATGTAAGGTTCTCTACATATCCGTGATTCTTACATGGAAATTTGTTTTGTGGGCATTGTAATAAATGATTTTTGATTTTACGCTTAAGTATTTTCTTTCCACAGCGTTCAGATGGACATGTAACCTTTGAAAACTCACATTCTTCCAAATGCTTTTTTACTGTCCATTTTGGTTGGTAACTGAGGCATCCTCGATTCGGGCATTTCATAGGACGGTACCTACATATTGTCATGTGATTTAAAAATTGGCAAAAGCCCCTTCCGCTATACGGAGTGCGCTCTGACGTCCCACGGCCCCAGCATATCACTAAAAAGGCCGTCAGACGTCAGAGCAATCTCGAACTGATACATATTTTGAAATTTCTACTGTACATATACATGTATTAATTCGTTTATGTAAAATGTCCCTGTTTACCACCTCTTTATTTCGCTGTGTGTAGAAACCTAAGAAAATGCCTTCACGTGATACAATCCAGCAAACATCATACATTGTATATCATTGAATAACCGGATATGACTCATACATAATTATGTATTAACATGACCGACATACATTTCTGGCAAACATCCAAACTTTCGACATAATATGTTTCATGTTTGTGGTAAATTGTCCAACTGTGACAAATTAATATGCAAACTTTGTACAGACTATCCCACTGATTTCTCTCATAGATTTGGTTTTGGAGATTTTTTTTAAAGTTTAGACGAATCAGAAACTACTTCAAAAAGAATTTCTCATGTCTATGTAGTTATCTGACCTAAACTTATACCAGAAGCTTCCACGGATGACGTATATATGTATGCAATTACAGTTCTCAAATTGTTTACCAATCAGGAGAACTGTTAAAATGGCGGTCATGTTAGTCATACATGTTATATGATAGAAAGGAAATGTGAAAAAATTATTTATGTTCTTCAATAGATTCTTCATAATAAGTTTCAGGGATGACACTGGAAAGCCGTCAAAGTATCATAAACCCCGTCCCCTTTTGTCAATCACAGATGAAAGAGATAGTAAAACATTTATTTTACCAAACATCTAAACCATCAAACTTCCATCTGAAATACAATCTTAGGATAATCACAATAATTTCGAACTCTCAAATACATGTACTTCCATCAAAATCCATATACTAAATTTCTATGTGTGGAAAGCTGAATTATTTCTTTAAAAAATCATCGGGATCAGGATAGCATGTGCATATTTCCACAACTTTTCCCATCGACTGCATGTGTTCAAGGCAAGAATGTGGAAAATCGGTGCAACAAACGCGAACGTTGCATGACATACTCAAATGCTAAAATCACCAAACGGGGTCAATACCAAAATCTAAGAATAGACCTATGAGTTAGATACTATATAGTTTCCAAAATCGTCCTAATGTTATAACAATAAAATTTTATATATCACATTCATAGCCAGTACTAAGATAACTAGCAGCCGAGCTGGTAATGCTATCTGACATCCCAGCTAACTTGTTGACAGTTAGGGATCTACATATAGGAGTGAAAATAATTCCTGCAAAAAGTTGTACAAATCCTAAAATTACCGGAAAGGATATCAGAAAAACAGTCTAAGGGCAAGCTATGAACAATGGAAATATATAGAAATATCCAAATTTCATAACGAAAAAAATTTGAAAAATAACTTTTATTGGTAAGATCTACATACATAGAAACTCAGCTGTTTAGAAATTCCTTCGAGGACTTGAATCCGCAAACAGAAAATTTTACTACAGTGTTTGTTTTGAAAGGGAAAAATAAGTAAAATACGGACGAAGTCTCAGTAATCGTATTCATCGAGCAAAGGGGAGTAAACCAATTTATTTCCATCTTGATTAAAGCAGGACTTTTAGAACAGAAAATAAATATTATGACATTAATATTAATATGATTTTACACAGACTAAATATTCTAAAAATCTTTATTGTATGACTTTCTATATATTCTACTTCCATCTTTTAATTTCTGTCTAGTACTGGACTCAACAAACACATCCTTTCTACAAATTTGATACAAATGTTGAAAAAAACACATTTCTTTCTTTTAAATCAATAATCTACATGTATGTCATAAAGGTGAAGGCTGATAGTTCAATATTATCCATTTTTTTAGTAAAAAATAATTATTTCTAATATTTTAATGGAAATCTAAACAAACTAAATAAAATATGTACTATAGAAATGTCAAGGAAATTGTGAAAAATGACATCTTGAATATATTTTTTTTTTAATTGTTTTTCAAAATTAAATGTAACTTGAAACTGTCTTGTATATATATGTATATCTTTATCTCTTGCAGGAACAACCAGATTGACAACTACATGTAGTTGGTCCTGTGCATCCAACTCCACATTTACATTCCCCTGAAAAAAAGAGAGAGACACTTTTATTAATTCCTCTGTTCATCTTAAAAACACTTTTCCCATCCAGTCTTTAACAAACAGACATCTTAGTTCATCGTAAAAAGTGAATGTGTTGATATATGTATATATAAACCCTGTCCTTTTTCACTAATACCTTCTCATTATATAACTTGAGGAGTGCATATTAACAACGTTTTCCTGTAATGAAAAAGTACTTACCAGAACATTTGCACACGACTTTACATCCGGAACACCCACAGCCACTAGCACATCTGCATGCCTCCCCACAGCGACATCCCTGACCACTACATTCTGTTCCACAGATACATGTGTTTGCTAAAATTATAAAACATATCAATAAAAAAATATTCAAAGAAAAACAAAATTTTCCTCCAAGAAACTATAAAAGAAACTGAAAATTTCTCTTCTAAAATATGTTGTCTACGTTTAAATACTCAAAGAAAGTAAAGAAAGTAAAAACCACCCATTTATTTCTTGCATCAATATTACCAAAATTACCTACCTTTAATATCCAGAATTATATTTCTCATTTTGTACATTAGAAAATGACATTATAGATACATATTTTGAAATTTCTACTTTACATATACATGTATTAATTCGTTTATGTAAAAATGTTGGCATAGACTACGGCACAACTAAACTTTGGTTTTAAAAGGCGACAAGGAAATCCAATCTTTTTCCTCCTAAATTACTAATGTTATTCAAAGTACAAACCAAATCCTAGTATTTTCTTAATCAGACTTTTTCTCTTATTTTAGTCTTGAGTTTTCTTTCTTTTTTTTTACCTTAATTCATTGATTTCCAACCGCAAAAATTCAAATGGCGGTTTCTTGTTTACGGTGCGATAAAATTATATCTCAAACAGAAAACGGACTACATATACATATTTATAAACACAGAGAAATCAATAATATATCAACACTTACTTTCAATGCAGTTACAAGGCTTGGTTCCTGGCATTTTTCTCTATGTAAGGTTCAATCTCCTGTATTTCGTATGCTATGTCAGCCGCGGTTACGTGGCTAAGGGGAGTTTCTTCTCTTTTATACGAATCCTGTTTAAGCCGTGTGCAAAATATCAACATTATGCTGAACGCTTTTGTTGAGGTACGACATAGTATTCCATGTCGTATGTCACAAAGGTCAATTCTAAAAAAGCAATTTAAAATAATATATAAATACTCCACCATTATAACCTTCAGTTAACGTGTGCAAGTTGTGTATATTATAATATGACTGACTTGTGTATCTTATACTGATATTATCTTCTGACATACACCTGTCGATCGAATAGTATGTCAGGAAACATATCCTTCATAGTACCTCAATATTTAACTACGTAGAAAAATAGGAAAATTCCATCTGTGACATGATTCAGCATATGACATAGATTATTGGATAATCTGATATTATTCATATAAACATGACCGACATAATACACTCGATCGACATAACAAAAATGCACACACATGTTGGACGTATGAAAACAGGAAGTAAACGAGGTGGATTATAAATAGAAAAAACATTTTATTGATCGATTTCATTCCTCGTTTTTTTTTTTTTTGAGTAGATAATACCCTACGAACGGGAGAAATAAAAAGTTATTTACGTTTACCTCTCTTTTGGTTTGTTGTTTTGGTTTTCAACCTTGAGCACAACTGATGAGTCGTAAATCGACAAAATGTGCCATCTCACACTTTTCAATCAAAATCAAAGAATTTTATCATAGCCGTAGGCAATGAGATTTGCCACCCGGAAGCACTTATGTATCTCCGATTTGACCTTTTCTATTGTACACAAGCTTTACGTGAGGGGGGAGGGGGGAGTGGGTTCCATTTAGATTTCTTATTTCGTAATTCCAAGATGTTCATAATATTGAAAGTATATTTGTGGGGAATAAAATGTCAGGGTGTGACAAAAGGGGTTCAGGTCCGAATGCATAAAACTTCATTTAAATGTTTCTCAGACTAGGTTTTCATTAAACTTTCCTTAAATTTAAGTGGCATATAAAACTTCACTTAAGTAGGACATTAACTAAGGAAAGTGACAATACTTAACTCATCGTGACTTTACAAAAAAAAAAGATAAGACGAAAACATAGTAAAATTTTAAAGATTTACAGGAGCCGCCATTTCATTTTAATGAGGAGTTGGGGGGTTGGGGGTTGGAAAGGAAGTGATCGTTGATCCTAGCACTTTTAAGAGGAATATCTGATCCGACCATCTTTTTTTTGTCTCAAGCGCGTAACTTTTTCTCAAAATATACTTTTATTCGATTGCAAGTGATAATCAATCCTGCCTTTCGTTACAACATGTTAGCGTCAGTTTTGTTTCTCCAAAGTTTGAAATTATTCCCATCCCTATTCCTGAAAAATCCTTACAGAAAGATGTGTATGCAATCTTGACCCAAAGGCCATGTGAGCTGTTGTCGTTACTTGGCGTCCTCGTCTGTCGCCTGTCCGTAAACTTTTACATTTTGATCTTCTCCTCTGAAACTCCTTAGCCAAATGAACTGAAACTTGGTATGAAGAATCTATGTAAGGACCTCTATACAGTTTGCATATTTCGTTCTGGTTACACTCCACAAAGTAATAGTACCATTTCCTATGTGAAGTGAGCTTACAAATGTCATAGTCTTGTGCCATCTTCAGAGTAAATAATACCCATATACACGTATATATATTCTGAAAGGCCATTATGTTAGCATTGTCTCAATCATGATAAAATAAACAAAAAATATCCATGGAAACCTAGTTGGCATAGCAACATTTCAAAATTTTTCATAAAAAAAGCTTTGAAAATATTAAATTTCACTTAAAATTGGCTTAAAATTGAGGTCTAATGCAGCGTTTCAATCCAGTTGAGACTGAATTTTTCAGATTCTGCATAAAATTCCATTACATATGTGGGGGAAAAAAGTATACTTTTCCGGCTCTTTTTTCTGCAATTTAACTTACCAGTTCAGGTGCCGATTATCACTGTCAAAGTTTTACACACCACATGTCAATTCACAATTCCCAGTTTATTACCTCCCATTACTTGTCAGAAGCAAAGTCAGTAAATGTTTTCGTGTTTTTTTTAAACTAAAATCTATTCTCTTTCAGTCAATATTACAATTTTGAGGTTAAGACATTTATTATTTATCTATCATGTAGTCAAACTTTACCAACTCTAATAATTAATAAAATTCTGGGGGTGCATTTCTCTGAAACTAAGATAATTAGTGGAGTCTAACCTCTGATCGGATAACTAATATGGCAGCCATGATGAATTATTATTTCTGATTGGACAAATTTTTAAAATGTCCTCCTCTGAAACCGCAAAGGAAATTGAACTGTAACTTGGTATGAATCATCTGTGGAAGGACCTTTATAAAGATTGCATATTTCATACCAGTTGGACAGCTAATATGGCCGACATGATGAATTCTTCTTGCTGATTGGTCAGAATTTCAAATAAAATCTTTTCTGAAACTGCATAGCCAAATGAACTATAACTTGGTATGAAGCATCTACGGAAGGACCTTTATAAAGTTTGCATATTTCGTCTCGCAGTCGGACAGCTAATATAGCCGACATGATGAATTCTTATTGCTGATTGGTCAGAAATTCAAAAATTTTCTTTTCTGTAACTGGAAAGCTAACGGAACTGTAACTTGATATGAAGCATCTGTGGAAGGTCAGTTTACAATTTTAACTATGAAATAAAATGGATTAATTGTGGGACTGGCAGATGAGCTATATAGGCTCATTTCTCTTGAGCCTCTTGTTTAATTAAGCTATCATTAATCTCAACTCTTTCTTATAGTTCATATTTCATCAAAAATGTGTAAAATTCATATCCTCGTCACAATAAGTTACATTGTACGTGTCCAATCATATGTATATTGTTTATAGGAAGTTCCCCCCCCCCCCCCCAACACGAGCTTGTGGAGCAGTGTCATATTTTGTCCGGATGAAGAAGTGAAACATCAATGCAACTTAAAGGTAGTTAAGATAAAATAAAAAAATGTGATTTTTTCTTTTCCTTTTTTGGGTTTTTGATGCTCTTCTCAATTTAAGGGAAAAACAGTTCATTCATAGTGCATATCATTACTTTATTTTGCGTTGTGGGAGAGGAGAAAAAAAATTACTGTAACTTTTAATTAAAATCCTGGCTACGACTGCAATAGTTTGAAATGTTAATATCAACAAAACTTAACATATCCCTGTAGTTTTGGTTTGTTGTTAAAGTCGCCGTGCATTCCACATGTATGATACAAAGAAAATGTATAAATAGACACATATATATTTGAACTTCAGCATTTACTACTAAAACGTCAGGTAAGATAAAGACAAATTTCTCAAAAAAGAAGGACTGTGTCTCCGTGTGTATTGGTTTGGGGGGGGGTTTGGCATTGCTACCGCTCACAGCATGCAGAAATTGACTGAGTTTTAATGGAGGTGAACCGGAAATACCAAATACTTTGGTATGACCTGGCCGGGAATCGAACCCGCCACCTTCCGCACTCGGAGTACGCTACTTTGAAACCACCGAGTTGGGAAAACAACAATCTGATCACTGAAGTGTCCACTTTTTATACAACCGCTGATTTTGATTTTATTTAAATGGTTCGACATAAGAAATACAATAAAAGTTTCTCAAAGCATTGTTGTGTTACTTTTGTCGTTCCAGAGATAAAAGAGATTAAAGGGGGCGAATTTAGCTATTTTGCAGGACACATAAAATTTGTGTTTTTCATCAAATTTAAATGGGGATTATTTTTCTTTTAATTCATCTTGATGAGTGTTTCCAATACTAGTATGTCAACAGATTTCTTCTGCCTTTTACAGTTTTTAAGATAAAAAGGATTAAAAGGGCCAAAAAGCAATGTGCCTTGATATGTATTTTTTTTTTATTTTAATGGCGATTTTTTTCTTTTAATTCACCTTGATGATTTTTTCTGTCTTTTACTGTTTCTGAGATACAAGGGTCAACTTTAGTAATTTTGGAGGAAACATAAATTTTGTATTTTTCTTCCGATTTCTTTTAATTCATCTTGATGAGTGCTTTCGGTAGTATGTCAACAGTGTTTACTGTTTTTTACAGTTCTTGAGATACATGGGCCAAAAAAAGCATGTTGCGGTCGTCTTCAAAAATACCGAAATAGGAAGCCAAATTTCAGCTAAGGAGATCCACCGTGTGCAATACATATTTCTATTATTTTTGATTTTTGCTAAATACTGGTAATTTCTGTAACAAATCAATGAATAATCATGCCAGAGAAGTCTGACGACTGGGTTGGCGAATACCCTCTGGGACCTAGGGTCCACCATGCAGAGGCATCATCCCAGGAGTTTCAAAATAACAACCCAAAGATACTAATATTAGATATAGTAAATTTATACTATGCTGTATACGACGCATTTCAAGGAGTAACCTCTCATCAGCAGCATTAAAACCGAAACATTTGGAAGACCAAAAACCAAATTTATATTAAACAAGAAGTACTCAACCAAAAATATTAGAACGTGTAGAATGTTATTTCAATCATTCTTTCAGCTTTTAATAGCTATTGAGAAAAAATTTATCAAATTAAATATTTCAAGCTAAGTAATCTTTTCTCAATTCATGAAATTATGTCAATTCAGACTTAAACTATTTTCTGTCATCTATTCTAGGACCGCAGCATCAAATGATAAATTAATCATGCTGGATATGAGGTCTGATATTGATATAACTTCCATCATAACTTGTGTGGCGATTCATAACAATATCCTTAAAACTGGTTGCTGTGTTCATTATTTTCCGGAATGTTTTCCTCGAGTTTGCGCAACCATTACATGTAGACAATGTCTTTGAATTGAGGTCTTCGTTGTTATTTTTCCGCGGGGTCACCGTAAGGTCTTCAGTAGCTAACATAAGAGCAACAAAGGCCTCCATACTGTCTGTTTCTTGTTCATCTGAACTAGTACTATTGCATTTTTCTCTTGCATGTCGTAAGTGTAAACCATTACAGTCTGACAATAAAAAGCATTCTACGAATTTATCTTTTTGTATAAATATGAATAAACATACAGTGTTCACAAAAACGGATAAATTACTTAAAAGCCTAATTCTGCTAAGATATATTGTGAAAATTACTGATATCTAATTTAAATTCTTCTACTAATACAAAATACATGTAATCTCTTATTAACTATAATAAGTTTTTCTATTTATAAAGCATATTATATATCTGAACATAGAACCAAACATGCTAATATTTTTGATATATTTGTTAAGGAATTCAAGACTAAAGTTAATTCGAAAAATAGGAATTCAAAATTAGTAGTCATCAAAAATTATATATCAAATAACTTTTAGGTGATATTTTAAGTATAGTTTATTGCATTTATTTACTACCCTGGGTAATTAGTGATTGTTAACAGAGAGCACCAGCAGAAGCTTGGACTTCTGAGGTAAAGTGTAAGAAGCTTTATTGATAATAAAAGAGATTATTTGTTGTTAAAAAAAACCAAAATACACGTACCCTACTGAAATTCTAATAGTACAAAATAACTCCATAACTTAAAAATCAAAATCATATTTATGCGTTTAAAACCAATGTGCTTTAAACTATCCACGTCCTTTACTCGACAGCACATTGATAGTAAAAGCATGAATCTTTGTGTATTTTAAATATTTATTAATAGTACCCGTGATATATTTAATGGAAAAAATAACTTCCAAGACATGGGTCCATGCGGGGCAACAAAACTGAGACAAAAATGACAGCATATAGCATATATAGGGTGTTGATAAATACTTGCCTCCGTTTGTTTCGTTCTCCTTCGGCATATCCGCTTTTCCTCCTCCGATATTTTTCGACGGACATTTTCCAGACCCCTTTTTGAAAGAAAAAAAAACAATGTTAAAATATATGTTAGCGTCTTATTAATTTTATGATGTAACAACCATTAAATGTGGAATTTTGATTATCATTGATTCTGACAAGTATGGTATAATGTAACTAGAGGCTCCCAGGAACTTGTATCGCTCACCTGGATTTCATTTATTTAAACAAGTTAAATGTTGGTGTCATTGAGAATAAAACCTAAGCTCAATGTTAAGCAAGTCCAGTTTCAGTGTCATTAATCTTGGATTTCAAATCAGTAACAAAATAACAATTCTTGGATAGTACCTTGTTATGATCATTCATGACAATTTTCAATCTTTTGGGACAAGTCTATTCAGAAATTTAACCAATCAAAGTGTTCATTTCGGGACCTGGCAGTCGTGTTTGCTGTCAAAACGGCACTCCGGTAGGATAAATTATCCGGGATTTTATATGTATCACTTCCACAATGCTAGGTGTTACTCCATTTAATCTGAATACATTTCATACAAGTCTAAATGTCAGGCGCTGGTGGCCATCTCAATCGACCCCAAAGTAACAAGTCGTGGGAAGTACCTTAGAATGATCATTCGTGAAAAATTTCAAATTCATGGGTGTAACATTTAACAATTCAATATTTTAAAAAGTTTTCAAATTTAATATTTTTCAATTTTTAATCAGTTTTAAAATATCAGATTAAAAATTTCAAAAAATTGAAATTTTCAACAAATAATTAAAATTTTAAAGTTCTAAAACTCGTTTTAAAATTTGATATTTTATATTTTTAATTAAACATTAAAAATACTACACTGAATGTACATTTTTGATAATTTCACTTTTTGAAAATTTGAATTTGTAACTTTTTTTTAAGTTCTAAAACTCGTTTTAAAATTTGATATTTGATATTTTTAATTAAACATGCGCTCTGACGTCCTACGGCCCCTAGCATATCATAAAAAGCCGTCAGACGTCAGTGCAATCCGGTCTAAACAAATATATGTCAAGTTTCGTCAAATTCTGGTCGTAGTTCCTAAGAAGAAGATCAAAATGTGAAAAGTTAACAGTCGGACGACGGACCCCAAGTGATGGCATTAGATTTAACTGGTTACACTCGCCTGTAACTCTGCACTTAAGGTTATTTTTTCACAAAAGGAATTATATATCATAAACGAATTCTAATGGTAAATTTCAGAATTAAATTATTTTGTACAATGTATTTTAGGAAATAATGTTGATAATAAGGTCTGGATTAAATATTTGAGCTAGTTATACCAATGTAAAATGACTGATAGCAACAATTCCGCTTAAATTGTCTTGAACTTGAAGTAAGGTGCAATGTGTTGCTTCTTTTAATCGAAGATTAAACTGTGACTTTAAGATGAAGATCAGTAATGAGGGAGCAACCATTTGATTTTCATGGGGGGAGCTAGGATCAAATGTTTGATCCTGCCCACCTATAGTGATCCTGTCTTTTTATTTTGCCATAATCCTGATCCTACCTTTTTATTTCAAAATTGATCCAAGCCCCCCCCCCCCTAATAATCAAATGGTTGCTCCCTAAAGACGGTGTTCCTTTGCCTGAACATTTGTCACGTGCATGTGTCTTGATTTATTGCCGAGCAATTACCCCCATTATCCTATTGTGAGTAATAAACCCATTCTTTAAAATAGGTCTGTAGATAAACAATACAATTACTAAAAAATGAATCAACCTCTTTGAGCATGATGTGCAGTTAATCAATGGAGTTCAACCAACTTTGTGCACAGCAAATTCTTTCTGTATAAATGCGTGTGTTACAAAGTTGTTTAAAACTATTAAAACATAAGGTGCAAAGGGTATACAGTAAATATTTTATTTAGAATAAACTTAACCATTAATCCAGTCTGCCTTATAGATGCAACTTTCTCCAAACATACACTTTGTTGTTGTTCTTCTGTTAGATTTTCATTCGGCATTGGTGATTTAGATATACCACATTCATACTTTAGTTTTTTGACAGGGCATATTTTGTCGTGATTCCTCAGTACTAGTTCTGACCTTTAATAGAAAAAGCGTTTCACAAATACCCTCCTAATTAAAGTAAGTTTTTGTCACGTTAATAATCAAAAAGATATCGTCACATAGATTTTTGAATTTGTGCTTACTTACTTATGTCTCAAACAATAAACTTTACTTCTCATTTAATAGAAACCAGAGCGGATCGAACTGATCACCGACATCTGCTCACCGATACCACTTTAGCTTAACCATTTCTACGTACATACTGGGAAGGTTTTAATAAACTATACATAGTGGGGTTGGAACAATTTCTTTGAGACTTTAAATCCCAAATAATTTTCAAAACGATGTTTTTCTGCTATATTTTCGATGAAAATGAAGGTTCTTTTGATGATTTTTTATAAAGCGCTTTGCTTAAGTGTCTTTAGTTCTCGCTACATACAATGCAGTAATTTGTGCTGATATCGAAAGTGCTTATATTTTGCTGTTGATGGACTCACAAAACCAAACTGGAAAGAATAGATAAAGCTGACCTATTTCTATATTTTATAAAATGGGGCTGTTGTCCTAATGTATCCACTGATTTCCAACTAAAGTAAAACCAAATCGGTTCCAGCTAGTGTTGCCCTTGGATAAAAATAGCATACCTTGATAAAATATCTCCACAGTGTTCGCATTTACATATCAAATGTCTTTTCTGACAGTTTTTCCAATGTTCTTCTTTTACCATGAAAAAATCACAACAAAAATCGCATTTTGATATTTTAAATGGACACTGTTCGTGGTGATTCCGTATTGCAAATCTTTTATCTTCAAAATTACAACCGTTACGCGCATTTTGACACGAAACAATTTCATGCAGACATTCAGATTTGTGATCATGTAGCCGCCAACGCTCCATTTCTTCTGAACAACCATTTGGACACGTAATTTTTGCCATTTGACAGTTTTCAGAGTGACTGGATTCTTGTTCACGCAATATTTTCTTCATACAGATAGTACATATAATTTCTATTTTAACACAAACTTTTTCATGTTCTTTTAAATCTTGTTTCTTTAATAAATCTCCACATTTGTCACATGAAACGTATGCAAACTGACAGGTTTTAGCATGAACATCGGCCTCTTTGTGTGTAAGGTTCTCTCCACATCCGTGATTATTACATGGAAATTTGTTTTGTGGGCATTGTAATAAATGATTTTTGATTTTACGCTTAAGTATTTTCTTTCCACAGCGTTCAGATGGACATGTAACCTTTGAAAACTCACATTCTTCCAAATGCTTTTTTACTGTCCATTTTGGTTGGTAACTGAGGCATCCTCGATTCGGGCATTTCACAGGACGGTACCTACATATTGTCATGTGATTTAAAAATTGGCAAAAGTCTCTTCCGCTACAGGCGAATGTACAATGATTGTATCGACAATTTATATAACAGTGTTCCAAAGCTTTTCCAAACTGCCAGAATTTTAACAAATTTATCTTGCTTTGTGTCATTGCATATGCTTTGTCTTTCTGTACAGATTTTTTCACGTTTTCTACCAAATTTTTCGTCCAGGTAAGTGTCTTAACACCATTCCACTGAATTCGTCTAAACTTTGGAGGAGGTTCTAAACAATCATGTAATTAATAATAATTAGATAATTAATATAAATAATCATATAATTCCAATACTGTGTGTATTTTTTATTTTGACTGGTCGACAACTAGACGTCTGGGATCTTTTATTTTCCGATAAATGACGTTCAATGTATGAATATGTGAACCAGTAAAAGAGTGCCATTTTAAACCGTTCTTTTTTCTTATTTTGCCGAAAAGTGTAGTTATTATGGAATAATAAGTAATAAGAGTTGTTTTCCCGAATTTTTTCGGTGTATAAAACTCGACCAATCACTCGCAAACTTAACATAAAGTCCTTCGCACTTTATTCAGTTTGCGGCGAGTAAACTGGTCTCCTGTATACACCGATAAATTGCTACAAAACAACACTTTTTATACGACCGCAAAATTTTTGCGGTCGTATATTGGTATGACGTTGGCGGCGTCGTCGTCGTCGTCGTCGTCGTCGTCGTCGTCGTCGTCCGAAGACATTTGGTTTTCGCACTATAACTTTAGTATAAGTTAATAGAAATCTATGAAATTTAAACACAAGGTTTATGACCACAAAAGGAAGGTTGGGATTGATTTTGGGAGTTTTGGTCCCAACAGTTTAAGAATTAGGGGCCAAAAAAGGGCCCAATAAGCATTTTTCTTGGTTTTCGCACAATAACTCTAGTATAAGTAAATAGAAATCTATGAAATTTTAACACAAGGTTTATGACCACAAAAGGAAGGTTGGGATTGTTTTTGGGAGTTTTGGTCCCAACAGTTTAGGAATTAGGGGCTAAAAAAGGGCCCAAATAAGCATTTTTCTTGGTTTTTGCACAATAACTTTAGTATAAGTAAATAGAAATCTATGAAATTTAAACACAAGGTTTATGACCACAAAAGGAAGTTTGGGATTGATTTTGGGAGTTTTGGTCCCAACAGTTTAGGAATTAGGGGCTAAAAGGGTCCAAAATTAAACTTTGTTTGATTTCATCGAAAATTGAACTATTGGGGTTCTTTGATATACCGAATCTAACCGTGTATTTAGATTCTTAATTTTTGGTCCCGTTTTCAAATTGGTCTACATTAAGGTCCAAAGGGTCCAAAATTAAACTTAGTTTGATTTTAACAAAAATTGAATTCTTGGGGTTCTTTGATATGCTGAATCTAAACATGTACTTAGTTTTTTTATTATGGGCCCAGTTTTCAAGTTGGTCCAAATCGGGGTCCAAAATTGAACTTTGTTTGATTTCAATAAAAATTGAATACATGGGGTTCTTCGATATGCTGAATCTAACCCCGTATTTAGATTTTTGATATTTGGGCCCGGTTATCAAATTGGTCCACATTGAGGTTTAGAGGGTCCAAAATTGAACTTTATTTGATTTCATCAAAAATTGAATTCTTGGGGTTCTTTGATATGCTGAATCTAACCATGTATTTAGATTTTGGATATTGAAATACCACAAAGGGATGGTAAGAATTGTCTTTGGTAGTTATGGCTCAAACCGTTAAGGAATAAGGTGCAAAAAAGGGGGTAAAAGGGTTTCCAGGTTAATGGACAATTACTTAAGTACAAAACATAATTTAAAAGGTAGTGTAAGGTTGGTAATGGAAACTCATTTGAATATCTCACCTAAACTGCTTTTAAATTATTTATATTGGAAATTTGCCAAAAACTTTATTATTAATAAATTCCATTGGAAATTTGCCAATAACTTTAGTTTAATGAACTTCATTTGAAATTTGCCAATATAAAATGTTGCTGATGAAGCTTTTTTGTTTATCTCACCTAAACTGCTTTTAAATTATGTATATTGGAAATTTGCCAAAAACTTTATTATTAAATTTCTGATTTATATATAAAAGCAAATAATAATGATAAGGCAAGAGATACACACCAAACATGATATGTAAATTATTATAATAAGTATTGTGCAATAGCAAGAAATTTTCAATTGCACAGTATTGTGCAATAGCAAAAAATCTTCAATTGCACAGTATTGCGCAAAAGCAAGAAATCTTCAATTGCACAGTATTGCGCAATAGCAAGAAATTGATATTTGGGCCCGGTTATCAAATTGGTCCACATTGAATTTAAAAGGGTCCAAAATTGAACTTTATTTGATTTCATAAAAAATTGAATCACCAAAAATTGAACTATTGGGGTTCTTTGATATGCCGAATCTAACCGTGTATTTAGATTCTTAATTTTTGGTCCCATTTTCAAATTGGTCTACATTAAGGTCCAAAGGGTCCAAAATTAAACTTCTTTAAAATTTTCCATTTTAAATTGGTTATTTCTGATTTATATATAAAAGCAAATAATACTGATATGGTTTGAATAGGTAAATTAAAAATTTTTAAGTTCTTAGACCACATTCATTCTGTGTCAGAAACCTATGCTGTGTCAAATATTTATTCACAATCCAAATTCAGTGCTGTATCAAGCTTGAATGTTGTGTCCATACTTGCCCCAACTGTTCAGGGTTCGACCTCTGCGGTCGTATCAAGCTGCGCCCAGCGGAGCATTTTATTACTATATTTAATACAATTTGTGTTTAATTGGTTTAGTATATAAAAAAAATGTATTCCAGTCTAATTATACGCAGCATTCAGTTTACTAGACTGATATATACATGAATGTATATTTCATATTCTAGGATATAACAGTTTACTTATTCGAATTAAATCATAAAGGTGATTCAGTTTGTTTGACTTCCGTACACCACATATGCCATGACATCAACTAAGATACAAATAAGTAGGGCATTTCGACAAATTATGTCTATTTAGTAGTACTCAAGTACCTATATATGGAGAGACAAACCAAATGTTTGGAGTTGTGTCCCTTCCATAGAAGATTTTTTTTCCAATAAAATCTTAATTACAACAAACGTAAAGCATAAAAACAAATTATTAGAGATCAATGCGTGGGGTAAATAGTCCTCAATTTACTAAAAAAAAAATTAGATGGATTTTAAAGTATCAATTTATGTCAGTACCTAAATATTTGATAGTACTGAAGTAACTTACTCTGACGACCAATAAGAAAATTGGAGAAAAACAGTACATAATTACTATTTGTTAAAATGTGCAAAAGACTGTGGAGACAAAAAAAACAGTGTAAAATGTTGTTAGACCGAAATCATAAGGCAAGACAAACTCATGTAAATGCAACATAACAGACAAATACCACAAGGATACATACAAGACTAAATAGAGGCTCCCAGGAGCCTGAATCGCTCACCTGGATTCCAATCACCAGCAATAAAAACACCTATAAGAAACAAACGTCTGTATTATTGGACATAATTCTGAAAGAAGACAATCTAATAACCACTGCTGCCAAGTCTGGTTCCAATTGTCCGAGTGCTTTCAGATAAGAAGATTTTTTAAATGAATTTCCCCATAGGGTCCTATGTTAAACTAAGTTCGGTTGTGGCGACCATCTTTGTTGACAGTCCGCGTCATTTGACAACTTTCTGAAATAAGACCACCAAAGGACCATTTCCGTCAAGTTTGGTTCCAATTGGCTCAATGATTTCAGACAAGAAGATTTTTTATTAATTTTCCCATAAGGTCGTATGTTAAACTAAGTTCGACTGTGGTGGCCTTCTTGGTTGACATTCTGGGTCATCTGACATAATTCTTAAAGAGGACCACCTAAAGACTATTTCTGCTAGTATGGTTCCAATTGGCTTGCTGGTTTCAGACAAGAAGATTTTTTAATGAATTTTTTCATAGTATCCTGTGTTTAACTAAGTTCGGCTGTGACGGCCATCTTAATTGACAATCCGGATCATCGGACATAATTCTGAAAGAGGACCATCTAAGGACCACTTCTGTCAAAGTTTGGTTCCAATATGGTAAGTGGTCTAGACAAGAAGATTTTTTAATGAATTTTCCCATAGGGTCCTATGTTAAACTAAGTTCGGCTGTTGTGCCCATCTTGGTTGACTTTCTGGGTCATCGGACACAATTCTGAAAGGGGACCATCTAAGGACCATTGCTACCAAGTCTTGTTCCGATTGGCTCAGTGGTTTCAAAGAAGAAGATTTTTAAATGAATTTCCCATAGGGTCCTGTGTTAAACTAAGTTGCGATGTGGCGGTCATCTTGGTTGATCGTCCGGGTAATCGGTCACAATTGGCTGTGGTTTCAGAGGAGAAGATTTTTTTTGTAATTGTGGACGGACGGACTGCAGACGACGGATGCACAGTGATGGCAAAAATTCACATGGCCTTTTAGGCCAGGTGAGCTAAAAACATAAACAGAAGTAGAACAATACACACAGAAACTAAAGCACAAGCAATATGAACTCTCACTAAAAAAAGACAGTAACACGATGTACTCCGGAAAAGTAAGCATGTTCTGCCCCGATAACGGCACCCGTAACATTGCCTTGCCAGTGAATAACATCCGATGAAGTCTCAAGTCCGGAGAGGTGTCAATTCCAGGAAGACAAGAAATCAAACTGAAGATATCTAGTCTCATTTGTCAGATAGAAGCGTTTCCAATTAAACATACCTGTAATACTCTTAGTAAGTCGATGAAACACCTGAACTGGAAAAATCAGCTGGTGTGCTTTTATATTTCTACCAGATTTAAAGATATATTTCCAAACATGTATACAGTTTAATACTTTCAGATATCTAGGAACCTTACACGGTTCCAATATGACCGGAAACACCCGATGATTACCTCTGGTGGTTATGTATTTCCAGATAGCTTGATTTGCCAAATAGCCGCAAAATTCATCAGCTAGGAAACGTTTTGTGATGAACAGTACGGTAACTTTGGATTTTTCCATTCCTTGATCAACACTTTCTCGCAGAATGGGTGAACCGGGAGGTATAAGTGTTTCTGGGTCATAAACAAAACAATTAAACTTTTCAAAATATTGTAAAAGTTCTCTGACAATATTTCCATCGTCCTGACAATAACTGGCAAATATGTGATATTTTTTGTCTTGTAGATGAAGGAATCTCTGCCATTTTCTCTTCATTGTGACTTTTCAAACTCACTTCTTCTACCTAGTTTAAGATATGCAAAAGAAGAAAAAAATGTTGATGAATCTTATCTATAACAATCAATAATAACAGTTGACAATTTTTTTGTTGTTCTAAAATGGGAAAAGTATATTTACAAATAGAAAGCACTGTTCCAGGAACTAATATACTTACAATTTAATGCGTCAGTGAACTCTGTTATTGAAAACAGTAAACTTAATAGCATGAAAAGATGGGTACCATAAGCAAGAATTTAAACTTCCTCTTTCTGTTATAAACAACTGTCACAATATCTATATATAGAATATCATAAAAGGAAGTAGTGATTATAATAAACAGGAAGTAGGAATTATAACGGAGAATAATTTCCGCTTAATTTTAATATTGTGTTAACTATGAATTTCAAGTTAAGGAATAAATGCATGTGTATCCCGAAATTTATTATTAAGCAAAAACATCCATTGCGATAGATGCCTTCAAAGGTGCCATTGTCCTCCGTGACTAAAAAAGTATAATGGTACTTTCAAATCTAATATATTATACCAGTGTGTATCACTGTAACAGACTTGAACATTATTCATCTGTTGCATAACAGATATAGAAATAAAATTCTTGATACAAATTTTGATGCGCAACATGTGCACATTTCGTCGATTACGACTCATCAGTTGTGCTCATGGCCTAAAATGTTGAAAACAAAAACAACAATCCAAAATGGCAAGTTCATAAATGCCAAAATGACCAAAAAGGATAAAGCCAAAACCATCTAAGGACAGAGCTATACACGAGGGAGATACTCTCCTCAGTTTTTACAATTTCAATTTCGGGACAGTATTGAAATTCTATCGACTGAACATCGTTTTATAGGCGACTGCATGACTACAATAACGGCCTGTCCAAGATTTAACGTCAGACTGGCCAAGCTATCGCCGGCAACGATAGCTACCCTGTGATCTAATTGACAGCCCCTCGGTCGGTTTTTTTGGAGTCAAAGGCTATCATTATGATGAAAACTAGCTAGTTGTTATAGAGCAATAGCTAGGTATCGATGAAAGCTAAAGAACATACGCTAGGCTTTTTACTTGACGTTTGTCATTTAGTGAAGGGTAAACTTCATTAAATTAAAACACAAAATAGGAATTGAAGCTATATGTTTAGCATTGATTAGCAGTTGACCATTAAAAGATACTTATCTTAACAAAGTATGTTTCAAATTTTAACAAGATATATTGAGCACATCGAAGTCTACACGATTTTTAATTTACCCAAAAATTGTTAATTTTGTGATTTTTCGTGCACATTTGATTTTTTTACGGACAAGGCGACATAACTCCAGAACAACATCTGACTTTAATACGGTAACAGTATAGACATGATAGAGGAGCCTAAGGAAATTTCAGTCTAGTGAGTCTTTTTAGCAACTTCAAACTTTGATCACAGATACAAAGAACTTGGCAATATTTTGTAACCATTTTTCACCATTTTAGTAAGGATGATTTAAGTTTTTTAGAATAATTATGAATATTTACCCTGGAAACAATAAGAAAAATGTGTTCATGTACTTATTAATAAAGTTTCATTTTTTTAAGTAGAAAGGCTACATACGCATATTTTTATATTCTATCAGATTAATCTTAAACATAATACAGCGATTCCTTAAAAAATCTTTAAAAAAAAAGAATAAATATCAATATTTTTTTTAATGTCTATTAAATCAATAAATACCTAAATTAAATTCTTTAATTATTCTTATTTTAGCAAAAATATATATTTGTAGATATGTATTTGAATAATCCACAGCATTACGTTTATCTGTCACATAAACTTCTAAGATGGGTTATGTTCAGTGTTTGTTAATTTTATCCCTCCAAAAACTTTACGATCGTCATCACAAATTCTGAATGGCTGATACGAAGTTTCTATGTGACGTATGAGACTATGTATTTTCAGGTAGATTTCACGTGCTCATCGTACTTGTCACTTCACAGGCAATTCTACGGCATTCACTGAAGATATTTTTATTTACACTTTTCAATTGGTTATATACTGATGGCATTAGCGTACCTGTATTAACCTTCAAAAATTAAGCTCATGACCAAATCCTTGAAAAGCCGTAAAATAATCACCATCACAATTTTGAGCAATATATATATATATATATATATATATATATATATATATATATATATATATATATATATATATATATATATATATATGTATATATATATATAACCAAACCGGGATAAACAAGGTAGTCAGTATCAGGAAATCTGAATTGTGTACAAGGAATATAATAACAAGTTTTATTTAACTGACACTGGTAGTCGACTGAAGTCCTTGATAGTACATCCAGCCAGTAAATGATTATGTCGGCAATGACACGATTTTGATGAAGAGGACAAATATACCTAACGTCCAATCCAAAAACGCAATCCATTAGACAGGCAAAACCCGGAAAGACAAATGAGCAACCACAAGCACAACAAATAAACACTGAAAACTAAAAAAACAATGAACAACACGAACCCCTGTAAAAACCAGGAGTGAACTCAAGTGCTCCGGAAGGGTAAGCAGTTCCTGCTCCGTATACGGCACTCGTCGTGAAGTCCGGTGGTAGTCACAAATCAGTGGAGGTAAATGAATTGTTACGACAATGGGAACAGGTCCAACATCATCTTAGATATGGGAATACTGTAACGGTCAATCAATTCGTGATGACGACCGTAAAATTTCCTAAATGATGACATCAACTTATCCCTGATAAAACCCTGGTCAAGAAGCTTTTGTGACAGCAGTAATTCTCTTTGTCGAAAGTCATAGTAACTCTTGCATGCCCTTGAATATTGGATAAGCTGCGAAACGTAGACGACATATGCAGGCGATGCTGGTATATTGCTGCTCAAGAAGGGAAAGTTAACAATAGTAAATTCAAAGCCATCCCGTTTGTCATAAAGTTTTGTTTTCAGATGTCCCTCATTGTCTATTTCGAGAAACAAATCCAAATATGAAGCGGACTTTGATGTATCTGTAGTATCCTTAATTTAAAGTTCACTGGTGTAGATGAGATGTAGAAAGTCTTGGAATTTATCGTTATTTAACGACAACACGTCTTCTATATAACGAAAATTGAAATTAAAGGATTTGGATAGTTTCCTTTTGTTTTCACGTAGAAGCCCTTGAATGAAGTCCGCCTTATATGAGTACAGAAACAGATCGGCGAGGAGAGGACCACAGTTGAATGCCGAAAAATTCGACCGCCAAATTCAACAATATTTTATCAATAGGGCTAGAATCAAAGTAAAAACAAAGAAAGACAGCAATGCCTTACCCAACTGTACCCAACAATTATCACTATAGACGTAGAAAGATTGAATTTAACTATACTTCCGCCCTTGATATCAACAAATGACCCACATCACAGTGTAAATATTCCTGAGGTCTACTTTCTAATCAGAAGTTACTGTAAAATTTGTAAACATTAAAATTACCTTGATATCAACCAATGAGAATATACCCACCAAATTACAACCGAGAAAGTCACCCCAATACCAAACATAAGAATATGTAATAAAAAGAATTCTTAAAATTATAAATTGTTTTACTAATTGAATTAACTATGCATTTAGAAAGTTAGGAAAAACTGAGTTATTTGGCACTACGCAAAAATTCTGAAAATAAGGATTTTATTTTAATTCTTTTCTGTTTTATTTCCTCTTTTTTCGAACATTATTAGAATAAGTAATATATTTTGTGAAATTAATTACACTTGAAACTTTATACAGAACAATAAATGAGATTGGTGTAGTAAATAGACCCCTATAATCTGTCTAGTGATGAGATATTATTTTGATAAGATTTGTATTAAAACCTATTCAGATCCTTAGGAATACACGTATAACCAAGAAAATGTTTATTTTTTAAGATGGCTTCAGTTGATCAAAACGAAATCAAGGTAGATATGAAAATGAATCGCTAAAGTATTTCATATTGGTTACCTGGGATCAGGTATTTTATATTTAAGTCTCATGGGATCAACATGGGGAAAACGCGATGAGATCAGTGTTCCTATTTTCAACTCCCAATCACAGAGACTTTGCATGCATTCTTTGCATCACTAATACACCATTTCAACAGGGATATCAATACCATTAATACAACAAAAACATATAACACATTTTTTGACAAAATAAATATAAATGGAATAAGTGTATGAAACGTGTAAAAGACTAAAGCCGAACAAAACTGAATGCAAATTAATAACAAAACAAATATGGTTAAATGTTAAAATGCCAATATAAGTATTGTTTACGAGCAGGTAGAAATAAAAAGATCTTGACTTTGAAACCCAGAGCAAGACTGAATCCATAAAAAGTAAATAGTATTAGGAAATTGGAAGGTACGTTAATGATGGTAGGCAAACATTAAAAATATATTTAGGAAAATCAAGTCTTAAAGAAAATTTGAAAATTCTGATGATGCGTTTATATATGTGGTAGATGAAGTGTAGAATTGAGAAAATGTTTTATGAAGTTAAACTGAAATTAAGACTTTTGTCCATTTAGCCATTCGCCCAGGATTTATAGGGAGGGTTGAGCACTCACAAACATACCTTTATTTAATCGAGACCCCATTATACGTGCTCCTGTGCCCTTTATTTTTAGTGGCTGTGTGTTGCCTACTGACTGTTATAGTAATAATATTTAATTGTATAGAATACATTGATTTTTTTGTTTGAGTTTGTGGTAAAATTTGCTAAATTTATGAGACCATTGTTTCCAGGGCCATTGATAGGAACACTTACTCATCGGAGTTATTAGTTAAAATACTGAAATACACACTTCAAATGTTTTACCATAGCTGATTTTGTATTCCTGTTTGTTTTAATTATTTTGGGTTTTGATGGTTGTGCTTATTAATTCATCATCATTATATCTTTAACCGGTTTTCCAACATTTTGATCTCGAGCACTACTGATGAGTTGTCAGTGAAGGAAATGGCCATATAGTGCATCAAATTATTTCGGTATTTTGTGCTACATTTTATTACTATCACTGGGTAAATGTCCCTGCTGGTGAACTGTAGGTCCCCCAGGGAATTATCAGTAGCCCAGTAGCCAGAGTTTTGTCCTGGCATTATTCATTACTTCAATGCCTTTAAATTTTCCGTTCAAAATTGAAAAAAATAACCGAAATTTCTAAGGCTCTTCTTTTTAATGCAGAGGTAACACTTAGCTAAGTTTGGATTCCTGTTTGTTTTAATTGGTTGGGGTTTTGATGGTTGTGCTTATTAATTTATCATTATATCTTTAACAGGTTTTCCAACTTTTTGATCTCGAGCCCTGTTAATGAGTTGTCAGTGAACGAAATGGCCATACAGTGCATCAAATTTATTTCGGTATTTTGTGATACATTTTTGTTACATTGCCGTCTTTTTTGTCAAGTCTCTCTGTGGTTTTACTACCGACCTTGTCTTGACTGATTTTTTAGGTGTTTTCTAGTTTAGTTTATGGTGATTTTGGTATTTTGAATGTTTGAAATCCGGTTAAAGATATAATGATGAATTAATAAGCACAACCATCAAAACCCAAAACAATTAAAAAAACAGGAATCCAAATTCAGTTAAGGGTTACTTCTGCATCAAAAGGAAGAGCCTTAGAAATTTCTGGTAAATTTTTGTCAAATTTTAAACGGAAAATTTAAAGGTATTCAAGTAATGACTCACGACAGGACAGAAATCCTGGCTACTGGGCTGGTAATGCCCTCGGGGACTTACAGTTCACCAGCAGTGAATATTTTGGGAACACTTATGTAAAAATGTATGCATGCTGAATAAATGGCTTTTTTCATTGTTAGTGTTTACAAAATATTCTGCACGCATACTACATAACACTTACCAGAGTTGGAAGGGGTAAGAACAAATTCTGTTTATATCGTTTCTCGTTATTGGAAAACAAGATAACATTTTTTTTTAACTTTTATTAAAATATTTATATAAAAAGCTTCCGGTGAAGATTTACAATAACTACTACTGTGCAGGGTCATCAGTTTGAATCTTAAAAAAAATAATTATAAAAAATTAAAACATGGGAAATTTAAAATCTTGGAAACTAAACTTTATGTTGTTTCACACTGGTTTGTTTACGTTAAACCAGAACTAAATTAAAAAACTAAGTTGTACAATTGACAGATAGAGAACATTTAACATAAAATCTTGTTTAATTTGACAATTGTCCTCCATTATTGATAATATTTTAAGTTATAATGTTATTTAGTGAAGTTGTAAACACTGAAATAATTAGGATAAATATAGTGGAACATATTGATGTAAAGTTATTGAATTTGAAAAAAGGGAGAGAAAATCAAAAGTTACTGCCACCAGAAACGTTTTTTTTTTTTGTTCTTATTTATGTAAATAAAAGTATTATATATTCTTCTGTGGAATTCCGATATCAAAACTATATTTATCACCAGTAAATTCTTTGTTCACAGATTTTTTTTTGCTACATTTATGTAATGACACGCAGATAAGGAGATTAAAGTTGGACAATGTGCATTTGGTTGTCGTTACACTGTCAGATATTTTTTCCATTTTCCATTCCTTATATTGTGATAAAAATGAAACTGAAGCCAAAGCAGGTGCATTTAATTGTCGTTTTACTAGCCTCCAAAAGCAAAACGTTCGTTTCATTTTTCGCTTTGATTGACCATCTCCGTTTAAATCTCCGTTGTCTTGCTGACTGTGATAGTTGTCCTATTTGAAAATGGTTTTTGATGAGTTGATAATTATCAGGAGATAAAAGACGACAGGGAGTAAATATGCAAGAGAAAACAACCGATGTGTTACTGAAACACAAAACAAAAGCAAGGTGCCAGCGCTTTTAGTACTGTTCGTTTTCTTTTTCGGATTATAAAAAAAATTCACGCGTGTCACAAGGCTTTTATTAATTTATCTGTATTTCTTGAATATTAGTAAGTCCAGGTCTGAAGCTGAAGATCTGAACCTCGTTCAGGAAGGAACACTTTTGGTAATCCTTAAAATTATGAATACAAATGAAACGTAGTGCTCCTATATATAGCTGTAAATGAAATTAAAGGTACTGGGTAGGTTTTGTTCATCTTCCTCTGATGTAGCCTTAATTTGTTAAGCCTGGGCTTCATATAAAAACACGAATAAAACAAATGCAAAAATTTATTCCTATACTAATTGCAACAGCTTGTTAAACTAGAGATTTCCAGGAACCTTTATGCAAATCCTACCTAATTGCATGAAAACATCCATGACCTCCAGAAAGAATTTAAGAAACATTCTTTTTATTTCAGTTAAATTTTATAATTTTAGTGAAGGTGGACATATTGGTCTTAAACAGTCAGGCGCAATTATGACAATACAACAAAGATATATGTCCAATATTTCAGGACTTTATAGTTCCTTATATTTAACTTTCGTAGACGTTGATGGTCATTTAACTCGGGCTATCCATCAGTATTCAGTGCAAATTTTAATGAAAAAAATGTTTTTAAGGCTTAAAATGGTTGAAGCAGGGATACCGTTAAATTATCAAAACTTTCGAGAATTGTTTTTCCATAGATATTATACTACCTACACAAACTAAAACGGTATTTCACAACCATAGTTTTATGGTAATATTATGAAAAAAGTTGCAAAACTAAGAACCATCTAAACAAGTTCATTGGAAAAGGATAAAGATATTACGTAATTGTGACATATTTGTGTGGTGCTTTGTTTGGCAAAATTATTACAAATTCCAAACTACTTGAATAATTTCCTGTGTTGTACTGTATGTTACTTTTTGTCTATTTGTTCCATCACTGATACACATGTAAAAGCTTGAGTACTAGCTAGTTTACCCTGCCTTTTTGTCCCATAGACTTTGTCAATTGTTTCAATGCGTTTTTATCTGATTTGGAGTATATGTTTTCCTTTTTATTTCTGATATTTCAATATTTCGGTTGAATTTCTTTTATATGTTCGGTAATTTAGAATTTTTTGTGCAGTGTGAGAGCATGTCGGTTTTTTAAAGGCTACACACCGACATCTTTGTACTTTCCGGATTCCGTTTTTAGATTGTTGTCTAATAGAAATTAGCCCAATATCTCGATGTGTAGTAGTTTGTTTTCTTCATGTTAATGTAGATATTTCTAACCAGAAAAAACTATACTGTTGTGGAATAACTTGTTATTTTCTACATGTAGGTTAAAGGGGTACCCAACATTTTGACTAAAATAGATTTGGCTCGTTTAATTTTCATAAAATTGTGATGATATATTTACTTTGACCTGTTGACAAAAATAAAAAAAAATTCAAGACATTTGAACCACACAATTTTCGGCAATAATTTCATTGGATATATAACAGTTTGACAAACACTAATTTTGATCACTGAGAAGCTTGATTTCTCCTTATTAATAGTATGTGATTAAACGTTCAGCTGATTTTTAGAGAGTTAACTCCCTTAGGTGTTCTGTAACCCCTTAAGCTAACTTTTTTGAGGTTTTTTTAATTACATGTAGATAAATATTATAGTTATCATCCGTTGCAACATATTCTATTCATTATCGATATCTGTCTTGACATTGTATGTATAACGTATGTCTATGACCTAAGATAAATTTAGCTTCATGTCCAGACTCAATAAATATTTCTTTTATTTATTCAACAAAAGCATTTCGAAATTCACTTAGAAAATATCAACATCGATATTCTTTATCGTTTATACATCAAATAGAAATAGCTGGTTATTTTTCAAATTTTGTAAGTTTTGACAAGAGACGTTACAATCTCTGGTCTGATTAATGATGGAAAGATACAGAATGAGTTTTAGGCCAAGGATGTAAGCTATAAATCAATTTGGGTCCCATCAATTGTATTACATGTTACACTACATAACTAATTAACAAAATTATTGCCAAAAATCGAACGCATTCACCATTTTTACATTTTGATGTCGGAATTTTATGTTTGGAACAGTTACTTTATTCGTGAATTAAATGTGCAACGCTTTCCGTTATAAAGACATCAAAAGTAATAAATATTATATGATATCAGCTTTGATGCGAAAGATATATTTAGTTGAAGTACGACTCATCAATTGTGCTCAAGGCCGAACAAAGTTGAAAACCAACAACCCAGACCTTTGAAAAAACAGATTCAAAGGCCAAAAATTAAAAAGGGTAAGCCAAGACAGATAAACTACCAAGTACGATAGTAACTAAATATGTGGAAAGCTATATTGATGAAAATATTGTGAATAATAGAATAAAGCGGGCATAAAATGATTTAAATCTAGGTAAAAAAAACAACAAAATAGACAACATGAAAGGTCAACAATGACAAACCAATAAATCAAGGTTGCCCAACAGACAACACTGCGGGCAAAATAAGAATAACATAAAAGAACACAAAATACAAACATAAACACAACAGAGTCAGAATAATCTGAATTAGTACAGACACCGAACAAACCCAAACCTCCCCGTTAACTATCCTGGCACTCTGATGTAGGTGACACTCCACAAATTAATAGTACCATTTTCTATGTGAAGGGAGCTAACAAATGTCATGGTCTTGTGCCATCTTCAGAGTAAATAATACCCATATACATATATATATATTCTGAAAGGCCATTATGTTAGCATTGTTTCAATCATGATAAAATAAATAAAAATATCCATGGAAACCTAGTTGGCATAGCAACATTTCAAAATTTTTCATAAAAAAAGCTTTAAAAATGTTAAATTTCACTCCACTTCGGCTTAAAATTGAGGTCTGATGCAGCGTTTCAATCCAATTGAGACTTAATTTTTCAGATTCTGCATAAAATTCCATTACATATGTGGGAAAAAAAAGGTTTACTTTTCCGGCTCTTTTTTTTTTCGCAATTTAACTTACCAGTGCAGGTGCCGATTATCACTGTCAAAGTTTTACACACCACATGTCAATTCACAAGTCCCAGTTTATGAACTCCCGTCACTTGTCAGAAGCAAAATCAGTTAATGTTTTCGTATTTTTTAAAACTAAAATCTATCCTCTTTCAGTCAATATTACAATTTTGAGGTTAAGACATTTATTATTTATCTATCATGTAGTCAAACTTTACCAACTCTCATAATTAATAAAATTTTGGGGATGCATTTCTCTGAAAGTAAGATAATTAGTGGAGTGTAACCTGTATACAACAAACTATAAAAGCCAAAACATTATGATTTCAAACAAGGTCACTAGAGCTTTGTTGGGTGGTATATAATTTAGAGTCAGAATGTGCTCGTTGTAACTGTAAAACTAACTGAGATGGTCGGATAGTGTCGCTCTATTAATCGAAAAAGTCAGAAATAACGATCCCGCAAAGTGTTTAATGCTATCTTGTCATAGAGTTCAATAGAAATCGGCAGTATTCGTGAGAGCTCGAGTCGAGGCCAGTATAAATTTAAGATCTTCAAGTCATTTGGAGAAAGACCAATTTTTACAGATATTATACATAATTTCATATTTTGTATTCCTCGGATCCTAAGTAACATCCAAGTTTCCGGTTTATTGGCGAGATCTTTGCATTTATTCACGATAAAGTCAACAATTCATTTCATATGGAATTCAAACTACCCTTAACACAATTTTTTTTTATCACCTGAAAATTAAAAAAAAAGATATCTAAAACTTTTGCCATTGCGAAAGAATGATTATCCAAAATAACAATCCACAGATACTAATATTAGATATAGTAAATTTATACTATGCTGTGTACGACGCATTCCAACTGATGAATGTTAAACAAATAATTAAAATCATGAGAAATATCCAAAATTACTTAAAAGCAGACTTCTAGACTTCTCAAAAACAAGACAATTCTATTATCATGAACACTATCAAAACCAACAACCCAGACACTATATCGTTTCATATGCAAAATTTACGCTTTTAATTATCCTACATTAAGGAAATACAAGTGCACAGTAACATCCATTAGTTGTATTCAAAGAAAGAAATAAAACCGGATTTTTCTCAAATGATCGATGAATCATTGTCGTTTTTTGACAGCTTTGAAACAGAGAAAAAGAGGGGATTACCATATTATGTAATTTCCTTACACAGAGTGATAAAATATCCTTATGAGTGATATCCTGTATTTCACATGATGCATTAATGGTTCAGGACTCCTTTCTCGATGTCAACAAAATCCAACTCTGAATAAATGTATTCTTAAAAGGACACTTATTATGCAGACATTTAGAAAACATAATTTGTATACACACTGGGTCTGAATAATATTGAAATTAATCTAACGAGCACTTAAGCAAAATTTAAAAACTGAACGTATATGCAAACCACTCAATATATTGAAATAAGATTATGGACTTTAATCTTTTAGCTAGATTTAGAAATATACAAGACAGTTCTTTTTACATACTAATTGCCAAGAGAGGACTCGGTGGCCGAGTGGTCTAGGTAGTTCGTCATGACTACTAATGATCAATAACCTGTCATCGCTGAGGTTGTGCGTTCGAATCTCACCTGTGGCGGGGTGTGTTCGACTCCGATCTTAATTGACAAGGATTGCCAATTTTCCTACCGCAGGTCGGTGGTTCTCTCCGGGTATTCCGGCTTCCTCCACCAATAAAAACTGGCCTCCGCGAAATAGCCAATTGTCCTGAAAACGGCGTAAAACCCAAACTAAACAAACAAACTAATTGCCAAGAGGAAGTGTAAGAAGCAAAACTACTTACTATCCGGATCACCTGGGTTCAGTCCCTTTTTTTGGTTGAGTCTACATTTTTTAGCTTTTTGTGATGTGTTTCTGGTTTTTGTTACTTCTCGTCAATCCCCATTTCGGTATTGTGTTCGTCTCTTGATTGTTGAATGGGTTCGGATTAACCGTGTCTTTCATATTTTTAATTATCATGTGTTTCTTTAAGGTCGGAATCATTTAAATCATATAATATAGTTTACGAAAAATATGTTTTAGAATGATTTTTGTATGGTTGTGTTACAAGTAGGATATCAACTCTCTCAGACAAAGTTGCCCTTACCTGACATTCGGCTTAATTATTTTGGCCTGTTTCTTGTTGGTTCACAATGTTTAAGTTTTTATTTTTTGGCTTTCTGATGACGGTTAATCCAGACATGCGCATACTACACAAGGAATTTAGGTATCTATGGAATACTTATAATACGTAATATAGAATACGGGCTGTGTGAACTCTTATATGTATATATAAATAATTCCTCCTTGTTTCAACTTAAACATTCGAATACCAAAAACAACTATTTTGCAGGGTTACTTTTCTTGTTAATATTGGCAAAAGAATACCGAAGCGATAAAACAGTGAAAAGTCCATAAATTCGAAATCCAAAGTAAAAGACAGTCATGAGAATGGAACAAAACAAACAAACGCGACAAGGATATGTGTCTGAATTAAAGAATGAAAAAATATAATAAACTAAACGAAAACCAAAACAATTACAACATACTAGTCAACAAAGGAAACGATACAAGTTAATGCATTTTTCATATATTCATAATTTCAAATATCTGTACTAATATAGACCCACATGTCTGATTTTCATAGTAGATTGTTTTCTCATCAAAAGCATGGATTCTGTGCAAAAAGTTTGAAATAAAAAATTCCAATTTTTGAGATTTCAAAAATCACATTTTTCAACCCAAAATTAAAAAACAGTATTTTTACCCGTTTATATGTGAATCATAATGTCTGTGTAACAAAACATTTGGGTTTTTTTTTTTTTTGATTTCCGCGACTGAATTTTCATTTTACAAAATGTGTGTCGATTTTCTTCTCGATATTCCGCAAATTTTATTTAACCCTCTTTTTGGAAATTTTCATTTTCCACCATTTCAAGTGTTCTCCAAATTTCAAAATGAGACGCATTAGATCAAGAAATGAAGTAGAAAACCTCTGTTGCCCTCATACTTAAGTTTTTTTTACGGAATTACCAAGATATTTGGTTCCGAACTCGTGTATCCTTACTTTTGTTGACTAGTATATTTTAAGAAAATTGCTGCGTACATGTTACGACGTCATAAAAGATAACAAGACACAATGTATTTTACTGCTGAAGGTGTTAAAAAAAAGGATTTAATTTTTTTATATTTGCAAAGATTTTAAATGAATTGTCTTTTAAAATGTTTTTTTAGATATCGACTATATACTTCTATGCGTGGTAAATTTAATTATCTCAATTAACACATAAAATATATATTAAACTAAACTATCTATCTAGATCGTTGATAATGCGACAGTATCCGACCTGCAGCGATGAGAGCCTTAGCTAGTTTTACTGTTAAAATGAGCACATTATTACCCTGCTAGATAAATTATGTACCGTCCAACCACTATTTGAAGTTCTATCAAGCGCACTAATTGTTGGTAATCATACTGTATTGGAATTTATAGTATGTTTATACACCAGACTGTCAGGAAAGGTAAAGGGGGTTGGGGCACCCATAAAACCGGCTTACCCCCACCACTGTTCAGTGTCTGTACCAAGTCAGACTATTCTGGCTCTCTGGTGTGTTTATGTTTGTGTTTTGTTCACTTTTATTTTATTTTTATGACAGGGTTGTCTGTTGGATGGCGTTGATTGATTGGTATGTCATTGTTTATTTTTCCTGTTATCCATTTTGTTGTTTATTGGCTACACGAAGGATTATCATAATATTTTTATCCTTAATTGTTATCATTTTTGCTTAAACTGAAAATATTCAGAAAATAAATGTCAATAAATGTTCGGACAATGACACACTTATTTTACAGACACTGTTTTTGTCTGTTTATCTTCAACTACCTATTAGTATCATGATCCGTAAATGACTTCATCACTTTTTTGTCAATGGTTTCCGTTGTATGACAGAGCTCCTGCTATCCAATTAATAGCCATATCTGAATAAATAATTCAAGTCGTATTCGATGTTAATAATATTATACTCGGGCTTTATCAATAACCATACAGCTAATATAATCAATTATTCATATCTATGGCAGTAACAATCCTTTTAACATAACGAACTAGTCGTGTTTTTATACAAGGTGTTATACTAACACAACACCGTCAACATTCTCTAACATATTTAAAAAAACTTTCTAGCCAGTATAGTGATCATTTACAACAAATAAATAAAACATCGTTGATATCATGTGTGGCCTTGGTAATATTGATGGTCATAGAAATGAACACTTTACAGTGTTTATTCAGTTTGGAACAAAGTTGGATGTGAAAATAACAGAGAAATCATATAATGACATATTTTGCTGTGTTAGTCACTTGTCTCTGTCAGGGTTTTGTATCCACGTTCGTTCCTACAAACCTCTGGCATCACACATTCATATTTTGCGGTCGGAAGTGAACGATTTTCATTGGTTCTTCTCAAGGTCAAAAGAGAATGCATTTGCATCGTAGGTAGAATTTTCTAGGTCACACACCAGGCGGCGATATGTTCGACCCGCAAAATATGAATATGTGATGTCAGGGGTTTTGTAGTAAAGAACGTGGATACAAAACCCTGACTTGGGAGGATTGTAGAATTTGCCCAGTGTCTTTTTCATTCGGTATTCTTTTTCCGATATTTACCTATTTATCTCTAACCTTTTTATATATTCTATAATAAGAAAATACTGATGAGACGAGCTGATTTAGGTCAGCTATATATTTTACAATTGCGATTGGCTAAATTAAGGTCAGCCTCGAGCTCGGTATCACTGACTTCAGTATCATGCTACAATACACTAAATGCGCTCCAGCTTAGCGAAAGGATGTTCGACGCAATAATATGACAAAACTGTTTGCGAATACATGAATAAGGATGGGAACGGTCATTTTCATTGGTCTATTCAACCATTCGACATCAAATAAACTATCAATCCCCGCACCCAATAACACTGTGTATTATAATGGGATTTTTAACACGTGTTCTTTGTTTCTATATGTCTTTGTCTAAGCCATTACCGCAAATAAAGTATTGGAGCATATTAAATAATTAAATAAAAAATATTATATATCGACAGATTCTAAAGCGGGAATGTGTAGATTTCAGGTTTTAGTACAATCAGCTTGATTAAAGCCACTCTATCTTTTTTTTGCCGATTTTGAAAATTGGTCCCAATTTTAAAATGTATTGCAGTACATAGAGTCGTGATAATTCAGCGTTCCCACGCATATTCAGGACGAGATATTTTCATGTGACCCGAATTATAAACTTATATTGACATGCTTTGTGGTATTTACATGCACATACAAAATCAGGTTGCATATATACAAGCAAAAGATAATTCATATCTGTTTTACGGTCCTTCTGTTCTTAAAGGTTTCATATTGTTTTTAGGACATTTTAATTACATATACAAGCAAATCCTAGGAAACTTAGTACAGAAACGATAATCGTACGCACCAAATTTGATATCCTTTAATTTCTTGTTATTGATATAATATAAATCGAGGTAAACTTGAAATCAAGGAGACAACACATACTAATAGGTCTCCTTTGTATTTCGATCTCATTCAATAAAAACTACAATCTTTGACAAGCACGAGAATTTAGGTTTCCCTTTTGTCAACTTTCCGTTCTTGAACAGTAATATACCTTCTTCTCCAGCGCATTGCTAGGTTGTTACGATAAAACGTGAGAGCTTAACAAGCATATATGCCTAGCGCAACCCCCTCATTGTTTTGTTCTCAAGTTTTAATACGGAAAGCCTTTTTATCAATGTTTTTGAAGGTTTGGCTGCTATGAAATAAACATGATCCTTCTTTTAAAATACATGTGTACATGAATTAAATCTCGTAAGTAAAAATATTCTTGAAGAAATTAAATAAGAAACTTTATTGATTTGTTGATCTCGTGTCAGATATTTTTTTCGAATACATATCAAGGTAAGTATGAAAATTCAATAACCTGCGCATAAATGCAACTATAACAAAACATTAGATTTTTTTGTGTGTTTATAATCATATCATAATTATTAAACCCTTCATAAGTTTAACATATCAACAATATGTTTGGTATTTGCTGTCTATAACTGATACTGCATGACGAATAATTAAGTGTTGTATCATCGGCATACAAATTGCGTTTTATGTAATAAATGTAAGCATATATCAATAATATATATAATAAAAAGTAAAGGACTCAGGAACGCCAAATTCGATGTTTTTAAAACATGATTCTTCACCTAAAATTTTCTCTTTTTGAGATCTGCCTGATAAGTAAGAAGAACACCATATTAGAGAGAGGTTTTCAAATTTATATAATTTTATTTTTCTAGCAGTATTGCATGATTTACAACATCAAATGCCCTTTTGAAGTATAGAAAGAGAATGCCCATATAATTTGTTTGATGCATCTCTTCTAGAAGTTTATCGACAATTTTTATTAGACCTGTGTGCAAAGAATGATTTGTAAATAGGAGTAAATCGTGCACGTTTTAATTAGGATATAAAAAATACATTACAGAGACTTAAATTTAACGCGTGGGATAATGATTCATAAATTACTGGAGAACTAATCTTAAGTATGTGAGGACCAACACCATCTAAAGCAATATTTAACTTACACTTGGCATCAAAACTTCTTCTGGTAAAACAGAGCTTAATTTAGAAATATTTTCACCAACTCTGTTATGTACAAAATCATTAAGTTTTCTTCAACTAAAATTTGATATAGGATTTGTAATAATGAATTCGGCTATAGCCGTAAAATGAACATTAAAATAGTTAGATTGATCGTTTATTTTTTGGAGTTTAAAACTTATAAAATTTGTACTGCGAGTCGAAAGCAAAACAATTAAATCTAAATTTTGAAGCTTCGGATAATGATTTTTTGGAATTTTTTTATTCCTGATCATCTGAAATTCTTCAATAACTTAAGGATGATCGCTGGTCTAATAGGAAATAAATATGATTTGAAATAGGTGTTTTAGTTTGAGAGAACATATGAATAGTAAACAAATAAGCAAGAAAAAATATAGGTTCATGTGCTCATTTTAGACCTATAAGGTCCTGAAAATTTGCAGGAAATGGGTTTTCTCTGGATTTTTCATTGTCTTTGCATTGACAACTTCATGGTCTCTCAAAGATGTATGAAAACATAAAAAGGATTTCATAAAATTTTGTCAAATACCATTTTAAAGTATATATAATTGAATTATAAAAGAAAATGTTGGGGTTCATGGGCAAAAAAATTAATGTTTAAGAAATGGATAAAATCCGAGGATTCCGAAAATCTGACAAAAAGACCAAAACATGACCAGCGAGCATCCTTAAAACAATTTACTATATAGTTAGCAATGGAAGAACATTAAAGCTCATATCTTTTGGTTTGATGAGAATTAGACCACTCCTTTAGACAATGAGAATACTTACAAAAGCATCAGGAAAGGCATAGATTTCTGACCAAAGAGTACAAATTAGATTTAATTGTGTCCCTTTGGAATTCTTTTATTTATTGAGCAATATCAAAAGAATAAAACAAACAATAAATATGTATTACTAGAATAAAACATTTGTGTAATAATGATCAAATCAAACTGCAACGCCACCTTTCAGTCTGCCTAAACAATTTTCATGATTCCAAGATAAAACTATTTGCAAAACGAATTATAAATGAATAGCTTGACGGTTCATGAGGCCTATTTTACAATCTCAATATTGATCGACACCCAAGATAAGACACTATGAAGTGGAAATTATTTTTTTTATATTTTCTATCTATAAAATTCTAAAAGCGATTTCCCTTAGTTGTCAGTGTACAATTCATGCTGTATGTAAGATTATATGTTTATAGATTTTTTGTCCGCTATATAAAATGAATATTTGAGTTCCGTGTCTGAGAGAGATACTTTAATGTCAAATTGCCATTTTAAATGATGGAGAGGAACTGCATTTGTGGAAATTAGACTGCACTAGACAAGAATTCAATCGATAAACCAGGATCATTGATCATACATGATCTTAAAACATTTACATCATGCTAAAAAACTTGACATTCAGGCTCATGAAAAATTACAAGGAATCGGATTTAATTAGATATGGATGACTCCACATGACAGAATACCGTTACACATTAAAGGGTAGGTATGACGAATGGCAAATAATATTTTACAGATTATTGACGTAGAATCAATATCCGAAGTTGACATTGTCTATATAAGCATCAGTTTTGACACTTGAACTCTCTTATTGTGCATAATTAATGTAAACTATAGGGGTTGATAAGTAAAATGTTCGTGTAGAGAATAACATGTAGATTTACTTCAAAAAGTCAGAATAAATATATAAAGTTATACCAACACAGGAATTAAAATAATTAGTCTGGATTATTGAAATTAGAAAATCCTGGTCAGACTATTTTTGACTGAAGAAAATATTTTTCCGAAATTTAGAAGTGAGTTCTTTTCTTTTGCACAGTTAGTAATAATTTTGGACGTATTTAATATAGTCATTTGAATTTATAGATCATCACAATAAAGCATAAACTGATGTATTTTGAACATTCTACACAAATCCCTATAGTGTCTGCGACTTACGCTGCAATGAACGTTCGATCGACATTATTATATCAGGATTACTGCGTATCAATACAGACAATGCTCAATAAATATCATGCACGAAGTTGCACTAGCAAATTGTTGGATATTCCCAGGATAACTGATTCTGATGTTACGCTCTTTAAGTAGTTTCATTAAACATATATGAGACTAGTCTCTATGACGCTCCGATATTATGTTGATCCTAAGGCAGGGGCGGTATAGATTTCTATACATAAGGGAAACAATTTGAGTGTTAAACAAAACACGTGACTTGAATAACTACTGTTTTCTTCAATTAAATAAAGGGCTAAATACAGTGTTCTTCTAATATCGCAGCAAACATGGAATACTTCCGGAAAAGTTCTTGTATAGTCGATTCAGGATAATATTATATGTATAAAAGGCATTATTATTAATTAATAGCGATTATTTTTTTTATTCATGTTTTTGACTATGTATATTTATTGATATACCGGTTACAAACGAGGAATAAATACAAATGTCTAACCGGATATGCAGAATGAGGAAATTGTGTCCAATTTTCTTGAGGATGTAGGTGCGACTCCCGTTCGGAAAAACGGACAACAAAAACAAACTGGGGATGACGAAAGAATTTTGCTCAATGTTGGAGGTGTTCGACACGAGACACATGTGTCGACTCTCCGAACTATACCCAATACAAGACTAGCCAGACTTGCTGAATACCACGTTCTTTCAGGAAAAAAGGATGAATACTTTTTTGACCGTCATCCAGCTGTTTTTAATTCAGTTATAGATTTTTACCGAACAGGTAAGGTATTTTTATTTTTGTGTAGGTAATACTGTTTATGCACTTTAATTTTAAAATCCGGAAACATTCGGAATTACTTATCGCTGAATCAATTTTGCACTTTGATTTTACATGCAAAAAGTAGGATTTTTTTTACTTGTTAAACGTCAGTCTCTGAAATGTAAATTCATAAGTGTAATTTAAAATAGATTACCTATAGCTATGTAATACTAATGATGATTTATTGGTAATATCAACATTTGTTTTTTAACAGCCGAGCATGAGCCAAAAGGCAGAATATAGTAGAAATATAAGCATTTCATTATGTTAACTTGATCTCATATTGTGTATGACGTTATACAGAAAAAAATGATGTTTTGACTGTCTTTGCTGAAATCATCTTTACCATTGTCGGGCTTGTTTTGAGTGATGAAAATTTAAGTCTTGACCATCAAAATTTCCGTTATTCTAAATACAGCTTTGTTTTTTATTTCATGGTATGTTTATTTCTTACCGATGAATATCCATCACTTGCATACGTGTGAACAAAACATTTTTCCAGTTTTCTACAGTGTTGAGCTGGTTATACTCGTAGCACCATTGCCATATGTTCTACATCTATATATATGTTCCGGGCATACAACATATGTTAAGTAGGCGTACATTTATCATTTTGTCACTTTAATACAAAAATATCAATATTACTAATATGCTAAATATACTGTATCAGATGAATATTTTTTATGGATATTAAATATTTGTTAAAATGACTGAATTTGGATATGCTTAATTGCACACAATACTGCTTTGTTTATTTATGCAAATAACAGAAAAAAAGATATTACAGGATATAATATTTTCAACCAAATATCAAAAACAGATCAATTCATTAATATCATTACTATTTACTTATTTACGTTTTATTGTCATTTAAGTTTACTTGCGTGCTATTGTTTATGTTTTTGTTTTAAGGACTGGGTCGCTGTCTATCTGTTTTGGAATTCGTTGTTTGTTTATTTGTTTATTTTATTCAATTTTTAATGTTGTTGGAAGTTTTGTCTTCGCTGGCCAATAGTTATTCAGTGAAAGACCAAATGATCGCTGTTTAGTTCCTATAAGGATTTCCTTGTTCTGTGTTGTATTGAGCTAGAATTTTGTGACATGTTCTGTTTGTACGAAATTTCACATAATTCATATTTCACACCTAGTTATTCAATAATAGGAACTTTACCTATAGTGACTAAACAATAGAACTCATAAATGGTGATAAAAAATTGAGATAAGTGTCTATTTTGTAATCAATTCAGTATTAGTCATATATACGGGTGGAATTTTCAAATCTGGAATTGAAACCTCACTTGACTTCTAATTCGATATCCCCACTTGCACTGCAACGGAAGCCTTTAATGAAATGTGACCTGTTCACCCTTCAGAAGAACTCTGTGTCGCTCCATTGTATCAGTATTTTTTTTTTTTTTTTTTTTTTTTTTTTTGCTGCTGCCCTATATTTTTTATCCCTTTTGGTAAATCATTGTAGTATTTAGTCTCTAAGCTACTGTTTTCACTAGTTGCTTTGTCATTTTATGTTGATCTTATGGACTACATGTAAATCTGCTCTATTATTGCTTCGGTGTTATTATATCTATATCTTAAACTAATCGATTCCCAAAAGAGTGTCTCATGTTTTTTTTCCTTTCTCCAAAGGGTGATAAATTTTCTATGCTTTAAACACTGTGTTATTGAAATGATGCATAAGGTGCTAGGTTTCAAATTGTAACCCAGTCTTCTGTATCGAACTATTAACAACGTTAATCTCCAACAACGTAAGGCATGTTAAGGAATGCGGTCTAAAACATAATATTAATTCATGAAAAGCTGATAAACTTAAGTAAAATATAGAACATAACATTAAGAATATTTTCAGTCAGGAAAAAATATAAGGGACATATCAAAGTTAATATACCAAAACATTTATAGAGATCGTCCTTATGAAATATACTTTGACCAAATTATAAGAAAATCATGGGAAAGGTCATACAGCCAGTGATGTTGATAAAACATTTAAAAAAGGGCAATTAATTGACAATGTTTTGTGTCAAACACATATTATTTTTATAACCTAATAATAAAGGTCTTTCTTACTATGCTCTTCGCTATCATGTATCGGTATAAAGTTTTCCCTTCCTCATTCCCTGGACCATTAACACTAGAAATCAAGACTCTTGAGGACGTTGCTCTATCCCCAAGCGAATTGTTAACAGCAATATGTGCAATATTTTTTTTTTAAACAAATTTCTTTTATGACCTTGAATATATAAATCAAATCAAATAACTTGTTTCATCCATTCCATGAATTAAAGATGGCTTTCCCGTTGTTTATTTTTTTTTGGGGGGGGAGGAACTTGGATCCCGAGTGTAATGCTCCTTGCTCTAAGGCCTAAATTAAAATATTGTTTGTTTGCCATTCTCCTACCCAGAATTTTTTATGTGGGTAGGTAGGTAGGTAAATTATTTTATTTTTTTCCGGAAAAATGTTAAACTTGTATACCCTCGAAACATTTCAATATACTACCGGAAATCAAAACCGCATATAACCCGGAAATCAGCACTCGATTCTAAACCGCAACCGGCAAAATTCCGGAATAAAAAAAAATGTTTTCAAAAACGGCAATAAAATTATTTGGGTCGCGGCGATTTTTTTTGGTCGGTCGGCTGACAGCAAACAAACAATATTTTAATTTAGGCCTAAGCGGGTTTCCTTTGGTTATATTTGAACACATATTAGTGAAAAGAAGATATTTCATTAATGCATTGGTTGATTGTGGAACTGAATTTTTCGGTACAGGATATATCATTTACGGAAATATATATTATACATAAAAGTTCCAGTCATATATGACCTTTTCCATTCAAGGAGCCATATTAATATGTCTGCGCAGGTGAATTAAACTATAAACAGTTCATTACAGATACAGACAGGGAACTAAAAGGTTATGCCTTCTATCCTGTCATTGCTAAATGAAGCATAAATATGATTAGCTAATTTGTGAAGATAGAATGTTTTTCTCGATTACTTTATCCAACCGATCGACTCGAGATGTAATATCGTGGTAACTGATCTGGAAACTGTAACTTAGTTTTTTGTTCTGCTATAATATTTTGTATTATTATCTGTAATTGATGCTTTTGGTGTCAATACAGCCATGAACGGTTTTAATTAAAATATATATTAGGAATATGTTGCATTTTACTGTTTTGCATTTCTCAAAGGAACGTTTTGAAACGGTAAATATCGAATACTTGTATCATGCCAAAACAGTCATCCAAAACCTCAAAGGAAGAGCATTAAAGGAGATTTTTTTTTATAAAACATAAATTAAAAATATCTGCGGGATATATTGTTACTTTCCGTGCCAGTCTTGTGACGTAGAGTGTTACTCGTTCACGACCAATCAAAATCGTTTTCCTTGTTTATTTCCATGGGTCAGCTGGCAATAAGCCTCTAGACTGTACTTCTTAATCTAGTCTTATTTTAAACAGATTTTTTTTTTAAATAAAATATAGTGTGTAAACATCAGGCTGAATTAATTGAACCTGCTGAAAAAATTAATAGCTTATTTACTAAATCTATCCGTTTTTATCGTCTTCATAAAAATTAGAAGACAGTGAGTTTAGAGTTATTCAAAGACATATGTTGATGTTTGCAGCGCGTATATATAGACTGCTCAGTCTTTCCGACACTTAGTTGTTTATTAAAGTTAGAGGAACTCTGTTTACCTTATTGTCACATGTTTTTGTCCAAGCACAAAGAACGAGGACTTGCTAAATCCAGAAAGTGCAATGCGGAAGTGAGTTGTGGTCTTATCTTCCATCAATTGTTTACATTCTGCTATTTATTGCAAGGCAGTCAGATTATCGTCCACCAAACCGGAAGGTAGATTTGTCATTTACTTGAAATATCAATAACATATGACCCTACACACATGGCATCTAGATTGACAACAAACATTGCAATCTTTAGTTAAATATTCATTAATTGTAATTTACAACGTTAAGTGAAATGAATGTTCTTTCTGTATTCGTTCAATATTTACTCGAGAATTTGTTACAAGAGATATCGAATTATATAGTTGGACAACATTTTATTGGCTTGTATGATATATCTGTGACTGTTTATTCATATGTGTATTTACTTATTTTAAATAATTTCTTGTGTTATTTTTTATTTTGTTTTATTATTGTTGTCACGTCTTTTTAGCTATGTATAGTGTTGCTTTGACTCAACTTGAAAAGGGGAAAATTCTATACAACTTTGTTTCTGTTAGATTCCATCCTATATTCTGAAGAATGAAAGAAATTATTAATATATAATATATTCTGTAAAAATTTGTCCATTCATATAGATATTTTCTTTCTCACAAACCTGTCCTTCTAGTTTTCCGCAGCTCCTTTTCGTCCTATCCTGACTTTCTGTTATGTTTATGTTTTTGTGTTGTGCTCTATAATTTTATTTTTGTCTGGGGTGTTGTCTGTTGGGTGGGTTGATTGATTGGTTGACCTTTCTTGTTATCAGTTTTGTTGTTTGTTTAAAGACGAGCTCTAGCTGGTATAAAATTATGTATTTTTCAGCTCACTAACATGACGAATGCCTCTCCAATACCCAGTTATGTATTGCCATTCTGGGCATGAAATTTATTCTCGAACTTTACTGTTAAACTTTTGGAACTAAATTGCATTTTACCTCAGAACTTATATAGTTTTTGGTTTTACCCTTTTTGGCATTTGATTTTGCTTTCTGTAAATATTCGTGGGTTGTTTCAAATTTCTAAATTTTCGGAATATGAGTGTACTAATGGTGAGGTATATGTTGTTGGAATGTGCAAAAGAAATGCATCAACGTTTGGTATTTTAAGTTTTTTAATAAATTTGAAAAACAAAACTATTTGAATTACATCTGAAAGTATATTTCTTCCGTTTTGTTTTGTAAACAAGATCTGTACGATCTGTATAAAAAAATTGATCACAAAAATAAACATTTTTCATATTTATTTACTGCAGAAATTCTGTAACCGAGGAATACATATTGATGTAATATTTTGATATAGTATGGGAAATCGTGGTTTTCATTGCTTTTATCAGCTGAATCAGTTCCAATAAACAAAAAGTTTGTCTGTTATGAAACAAACCGGAATAAATATAACGAATTGGCCATAAATTTTTGTACATTATTATCTCCTCAATATTTTTGTTAAAGGCAGATTTAACTACATTTTAGAACATTTCTAATTCATTCTTCAAATATATGATTCGTTCGATCGATGATTTTAATATTAATCATTCAGTCGGGTTGATTTTTATGGTGGGAGATTTTGGCAGCCTATAAAGATTCGGTTGTGTAATTCTGTCATTTTCATGTATGCGTTGGTAGAATTAATTCATTACTCAATGCTTATTTAATCAATATTGTAGATCTTTTGGTAAGTAATGTTGTTACTTACTACCATATTTGTTCGTTCCTGTTATCAAAATTTGAGAAAATTATACAGAGGTCTAGTGCATTTTGTAGGTCTTGCATAAAAAATAAACTTCGGTTACTGGTCTTGCGGATTCAGAGATTATGAAAAGGGGGGGGGGGGGGGGTTTCTAAAGGAAAATAAAAGTGATATAATTATTATTATCTAGCATATCATATCTGAGATGCTATAAGGATTTCAAGACCATTCAGAGTATTCCCCTCCTCGGACCACTTCTGTTTACATAGCAATTATCATGCCGATAGGTCATGTTAAGAATAATAGAAAAGCTTAGATGTTCGGAGGTTACTATAATCAAAAATAATATGCCATTTCTTTTCTGATTAGGAACTGTAATGAAATCCACTTCTTTTTCATATGTCAATAGCATGAGATCAAAACTGGTTTAGAAAAATACATCCCTACAAAAAGCAATCCATTCATACCATATACATAATTAAAAAATGTACAAAATATTAATATAAGTATATTTGGACTATCGACTGTAACTTTTGTTATACTTTGCAATGAATATTTACATTATATAATTGCAAATCACTGTGTGTTAACTCAAAATGAATCAGTATGTGATCAATTTTGAATGAACCAAGCAAAAAAATCAGAAATGCGTCACTTTAAAAAAAAATTATAGCTTTTTTGTTATTTTTTATATGCTACACCTTCTCACAGATAGTAGACATTTGTGTTTGACCCCTTTCAAACTAACCTGACCCTATTTTTATTGATGTTGTGTATTGTAGTATACTGATTCATATAATAACATCTTTCCATTAAGTTATTTTTTTTATCAAACAGTGGTTTAGTAAGCACTTCTGTCTGATATCGCATAATGCAGTTATTTTTTATCAAACAGTGGTTTAGTAAGCACTTCTGTCTGATATCACATAATGCAGTTATTTTTTTATCAAACAGTGGTTTAGTAAGCACTTCTGTCTGATATCACATAATGCAGTTATTTTTTTTATCAAACAGTGGTTTAGTTAGCACTTCTGTCTGATATCACATAATGCAGTTATTTTTTTATCAAACAGTGGTTTAGTTAGCACTTCTGTCTGATATCACATAATGCAGTTATTTTTTTATCAAACAGTGGTTTAGTTAGCGCTTCTGTCTGATATCACATAATGAAGTTATTTTTTTATCAAACAGTGGTTTAGTTAGCACTTCTATCTGATATCACATAATCACTATCTTTCTATAAAGTTATTTTTTATCAAACCTTGCCTCAGTGAGCACCTCAGTCTGATATCACATCCTCACAATCTTTCTATAAAGTTGTTTTATTATCAAACCTTGCCTCAGTAAAAACGCACCCCAGTCTGATATCACATAATCACAATCTTTCTATGAAGTTATTTTTATCAGACTTTGCCTCAGTAAGCACCAGCTAATCCCATTCACCACTAGAATTATTTATTTCGTCCATTTTATGTCTCTATCAGATAATTTGGTTCTGTTTTTCAAAAGAAGTGCATTTATTTTCCTATTATGATTTCTGATCATTTGTCATATAATTAGATTCGAACTTGAGTTATTGGAAAGTTTAAGTCGCTGATAAGAAGTCACATTTTGTTAAATCCAATTTTCACAATAATGAACATAAGAGGGGTCATTTGTTTGTTGTAATGTTTAATATCGTGGGCTTGTTATGGTTGTCTAACTTAATTGTTGGTAATTTACCGTTTCCAGAAGCATTAAATAAACTTAACTCTCCTGGAAGGATTTATATCGGTCGATGACTAAATTGCTTTTTTCCATCATTCAGTTGTTATGAAGTATTTAAGGGCTACAATTCTGGCATCGGATAATTTGTACTTTGTATTTCTCTTGATGATATTAATTGCCCATATGTATTCTTTGTTTGTGCCCTTTCTGTTTGGGTTACTACTATAAAAAACGATGCATGTTTTTGATAGGTATTTTTACAAGGTATCGTTTGTTCATTGGAATTTAAAAGCGATTTTTTTTATAGATGTATGCCATATATTAATACACCAGAATGTAAATATTAGATAGTTTTGGCATTACCCTTTTGATCATTTCGGCCTTTTTTTAATTGGTTTTCAAAATTCCAGGCCTTAAGCACAACTGAATAGTGTGCAGGTCGACGAGGTGTGCATATCTTATGCATCAGAATTGATATCATACAATTTACTAAATAACTTGGATCTAAGCAGAATCAGTAAGCTAATTTGGGATTTGGGGGGGGGGGGGGTAGGGGTGAGTCTTCCAATACTATTAGCAATAAACATCCTATAACACCAATTCTGATACTTTACATCAATGCCGGTATTCGATATAGTGTTTATTCACAGTCTCTGTTTAGAATATAACCTACTAGTGCATGTAGTGTTTGATCATATCTATAATTACAGTTGCAAGTTAGTATTTGTAGTTTTTATAATTATTCTTTTACAAATATTAGAAATACTAATATCAGTAATCTAAAACAAGTTGTTGAATGTTAAATTTGAATATTATTGATTAGGAATAAGATCAATAAAGCTGACTTATCATCATGAATATTTTATAACGGAGTGTATTGTGTAATAACATTGTGTAATCTCTGACTTTTGACATTTCATTCTACGGACGCAGCCAATGTTGTGGCGTCTGTATTGTACCGTACTGTTATAAACGTGGAAATTTGGGAATTCTATCATACAATTGTTTTGCTAAAATCCATTTTTAGTTGGATATCCACAATTTATGTTATATTTGGGAATAATGAAAAAGTGAAGATAACAGAAAATGTCCACAGGGGCACGACTTCTGGATATTTATTTCTTTTTTATTTTTTTGTTGTCTTATTTCATGAGTACTTTTTAATAAATATTTACTATAACAGCGCAAATTATGCGTTTATTATCAATGTGCTATACACTATCCACGTCCTTATACTAAAAAAATCTAGGATTTTTTAGTATAAGGACGTGGATAGTGTATAACACATTGATATATACACTATCCACGTCCTTATACTAAAAAAATCTAGGATTTTTTAGTATAAGGACGTGGATAGTGTATAACACATTGATAATAAACCCAGAATATGTCAACAATGAAAAAAAAACCAATGACCAAAATTCGTCCAAACTGCAACGCACAACGAGGGAAACATACAAACAATAAGACTTGGAACACACACCTAACACTGGTGGGATTGAACTGGTCACAGTTTATCAGTACCTAAGCCTTCGCAATATTGGGGGCATCACTGACCAAACTAATAAATTCAATACCTGTTTAATAATAGATTGTGAAATTCCTTTCAGTTAGTATTTTGGGAAAAATAAAATTGTGTTAATTACACTATGTTAAGAGTTTGACAAAAGGCTAAGACTTTGGTTATAATGATTTTGGTGCACTATATATGATAATTTCTGCATATTTATCTCTTTTGCTATCTCCAGGCCAAAACTGTAAAAAGGTTGATGCAATAACCAACAGTGAGATAGTAAATCGTTACAAAAAAGGGATACTATGACAGAAGCTATACGAGATTGGAGATACGCTTTAGTTTCTAGATTTCTCTTACATTTTTCACCTTTTATATATAAACTGAGAAATATGAATTATTTTACTTATTTATCATTTGGACGTCTTTGTTAAGTTTAAAATTATGCTAAAATTGCTGTGTAGGTGTATACAATTTTTTAGCAGTTCATGTTTTAATTTCCTGTGTCAATTATTTAATATGTATACATACATTTGCATATACTGGCTGAGTACCCTGACCACTTGTTTTTAGAAATTTTATAGAAAGTTGTGGTTCGCTATAAAGTTAAATAGGTGATAATTAAAACCAAATTTTGCATAACTGGTACTTTGCTGTCAACATAAAAACCTTGCATATATGTTTAAAGGTTTCAAGTCCAGTAGTCTATAGATTGAAGTGTAAATAACATCATTTTAAATATTTATGTCAAAATTCAGTTTTCTAAGAATAAACACTACCCCCTCCCCCCCGCCTTTTCGCTTAATGATTAAGTTAGTTGCTGTTTATGGATAGCCAAATATGAGAAGACTTTTGTGTAATATTTTATTATGGACATTATAATGGTAGCCATTTTTTCTGAAGGACACAGAATAATTTAGATTTTCCATGAAAATAATTAGATATGGTGTGATTGTATGGTATATGTGTTATTCTTAGGTTGTTTGTCATATTCTTTATAATATTTGTGTATTCCTTGGAGGTTATTTTGATGAATATGATCATTTGCTTGTAAATTAAGTTACCGCACAGATTTCAAACATAAATAATCTACAAATATAGCAGTATTCTTCAGCTCTATGAAAGAAAATTTCGTCTGAAAATTAATCGGAGAGCTATTTACGAAGACGTTTACTTTTGTATACATATAATTTAGATTAAAATAAGGCTCTCGGACCTATGGTCAAAAAGCCAAAAACCGACAGAATACAAAAACTCAAAGCTTTTGAAGGTTAAATGCCTATTTTTTACAGCATGCTTTGTCTATTGTCAGTCCATTCATTGTTGATTTCTATTATTTAGATAAATTCAGTAGTGTCGTTAACTGATTTCTATACGAACAACTATTCAATTGTTACAGAGTTTTCATAAAATGTGTACCAAAAATGAACCAACATTCTTTATAGAGAAAATGATGGATAATAGAGCTAGATTTTGTGTCCTAGTAGATTTGGTGACATTTCCATAAAGTATAATAATCAATTACTACCATATGTTTCAGAAGTCCAGATAGGATTCTACATTGTCCTATTCACACTGAATGACACAATATATTCTGTGCCACTGGACTGAATTATTTAACTCTAATAATAGAATTATAATTTCATAGAATTCATACCCATAAATTATACCTTATACATGTAATATATATATGTATAATGATATAATTATGAGTATTTTTTGTTCTGCTCTTCAGAATTTTGGATTGATGTTTAGGTTTTCGAAGATGTTTACTTCAATCATAGCTAGCTTAAGACTGCAAAGTACAGTGTAGTACAAAGCGGTCTGACTATTCATATTTTAAATATACTAGTTTGTGGGAAAGTTCTGAAAGTTTGAGAATAGGTAAAGCCAGTATAAATTTAAACCTACCACTGTACAGTGTTTGTATAAGGTCGAAATACCATGAGTCTCGCTCTCTATTGTATGTGTATTTGTGCATTTGTTCCCCTTTTTGTGTTGAGGTTTGAACGCTCATGTTATTGGTTAGTACTTTGTTGTTGACCTTTTCTGTTTCTGAATTTTGGAAACATTGAATATAATATGTAATATGTAATATCACATAGCTGAATTGTTTAAATAAAAAAAACTTATATACCCTTGCTATGTGAGTGATGCTGGGTGTAGACCTTGCCTACATGTATCAACCTGGAGCAAGCACTTCTGTTGGAGTTGACGCTGTTGGATGCTTGTGTGGTCTTAATCTAAACTCTGGTGACTAGTATATGATAATGTTCTTTGTATTTTCCTTTCAGTGTTTTTTTTTCTCCTCATTATTATGTTCTCCCGAGAAGTTTCGAGGGAACATATTGTTTTTACTCCGTTTCTTAACATGGTCGCCAATTTAAAAATTGCCACCATTATATACAAAATAGAAAAAAAATCTGGATACCTCCAGCGTAGAAATGTTCAGCACCATCGAAAATGGTATAGACGATCATTTTCAAAAATCAAAGATATGGCCGGCGTTTAAGTTTAAAAAGTCGGGAAAAAATCATAAAAATATTTTTTTTTAAATCCTTATATATTTGGATATGGGTGGCAATGGGAGGACGATGAGGGGGGGGTCATCTGTTTTGCCGTGCATAACAATAAGTACTAGCTATCACGCTGGGATACCTCAATTCCACATATTAGTTTTGGTTTTACTTCCTTCTTTTATTACTGCTTCGGTTATTTTGTAGATATCAATTCATAAATTATAAAATATAAAGAGGAATTAAATAACGGGTAGTTCATGTACAGCTAAATGTTTCTATCCTTTTCGTTGCATGTGGTCTTACTATACTTTATAACATGAAACTGTTATTATTAATCTCCTTTTTACTATTTAATATTTCGTGTTATGGAATTGAATTTGGTATGCTATTTAAATATTTACCAGTAAATTGAAACTTGGTTATTTTATCCAAACATGGGAATACCAAGTATTAAAAAGCTCTGTGATCATGCAAGACGCACCCTGTTATATTAGATCACAATTTGACTTATCAAATTCTGTGGGTTCAGTTATTATTTATGTAGTTTTACGACGATAAAAATTGTTCTTAATGGAATATATTAATTGATATCATATTTCTGTTACATACAAGAGTGTTTTATTGAATTCCTGCCTAGTACAAAATACAATTCGCAATCTAAACGATTAGTTGAATCCGTAATCATTGTTTCAAATTATATTTAGAGTTCAATGCTCGGCGTAGTATCCAAAGCTTATAGAATCTAAATTGTTTGATAATAAATTTTATAAAATCTAACAGAAAGAAGCTCGTTTGAGTCTTCTAAGCATTTAGAAACGAAATAATTTTGATATCAAATCCTATTATGACTAGGACAGAGAATCCATATCGTTGATGGATATACAGCAAGAAGTATAAATGTATTTAATTTCAGCTAAATATGCTTAATTCTGAACGAGACTAGTAATTATGTAACATAACCGCTTTCCTTGTAATACTAAAATGGTGTCGAATATCTATCCGTATGGTACGAAATAGTCATGTTAATATATCTATGGTACACGTACGAAGTGGTCACGAATATCCAAATGGTACGAAATGGTCTTAAGTTGATTATATCCATATGGTACGGTTGATATTTCAGCCGATCTTACGAAATGGTTCTGGTAAAAAATGTATATGGTACGAAATGATAATTGTACAAAATGGTTATTGTAGGGAATGGTTTTGGTACGAAATTACTATAAACAATTCTGAATGAGAGAAATCTACAGTGTTCTTGAGTTGAACAAATTTCCAAAATCATTAAAGTTACCACTTACATCGTATAATAAATTGAATTACATTTTTTCGTGATATATATATATTTCAGTTGAATTTCTTTGCAATTATGAATGGATTACGCTTCAATGATGCGGAAAATTGCATCATTGTGACCTGAAGATATCTGTTTTGTGACGTAAAAACTGAGCACGGAAATTTAGTAATTGGAAATTATATATCATATTTAACAACGTTTCGTTAATTTTCCATGAGTACCTCAACAAGTGGTTGAATATTATACAGTTATTTAACAGTATTGAGGGATATAGCCATTTTATTTGTCCCGAGACACTGACTATAAAAAGTCAATGTGTCGAGGGGACAAATAAAATGGCTATATCCCGAAATGACTGTTAAATAATTGTTTTATTATACCGAAACACTTTACCGGTCAATAGATTCCAATACTAATCACTGGTCACTATTTACGGGTCATCAGTTTTGGAAACAAATCACCGGTCAAAAAATAGTAAAATTAAAGTCTTGATTTTACATAGATAAAACATACTGAGGTATAATAAAAAAAAATAATGTCCTATCATTCTTTCTACGCGTTGGACAAAAGTCCAAAGGATGCATATATATAGGAATTTATTACATATTATGGTCGTCGTGGCCCTTAACAAGAAACGACAGCATACAAATATAAATAAATGGCCCCAGAAACAAAAGTGTCAAAATTCAACATAGATAACCACAATTAAATGTCAAATAGATAAAGTATATTTTTACGACAAATAAATAACATTAAGTAGACGAAGGTACAGTCACTACTGTTTCAACATTTGATAATGAAAATAATATAAGTTCTTAATTGTTCAAATATTCGATACAAACCATAAAGATACAAATTATGACTGAATAAAAACAAAAACTTTGCTTTAATGAAACTAACCCATTCCATATGATTGGTTCCTGTAATTACATAAAAATGTGATTGATCTGACAAATCATTACATAAACATGTGATTGATCTGACAAATCAAAAGTTTTATTGACGAATTGTCATATATTCTGACATATAGCGCCTCGATCTCTAAATGTACCCAGAAACTTCTAGCATGAACTTAGATGACCTGGAGGTGTAGAAGTTTATTGTTGTGTATACATAATTGTGTATTCTATTGAAGCATATTGCTAATTGGATTAACACTTCTACAACTTTCCGATGGCGTGTTTTACTTAAGCCGGACAACATACATCAATAATTAGTCCCCTGTCTGGCTTTAATTGATATTCTGCCAAAATACACGAAGCACTGGTCTCGGTATTGAAACATGATGGAAACTCATCTATTTTGATTTTGCTAATTAATTATCGATTTAACCGAACACTATAGCGACCGAAGAACTTCAGAGGATTCTGTTTTCGGATAAAATTTTGTAGATAGCTTATTTCACAGAATTCAGTTCATCGTTACTTGAAAACTCAATTAATAATAAGGGGTATCAGTGGCCGAGTGGTCTAGGTAGTTCGTCATGACTACTAATGATTACTAGCTTGTCAACGTTGAGGTTGTGAGTTCGAATCCCACCTCAAGGTCGGTGGTTCTCTTCGGGTACTCCGGCTTCCTCCACCAATAAAAACTGGCCGCCGCGAAATAGCCAAATGTGTTGAAAACGGAGTAAAACCCCAACCAAACAAACAAACAAATAATTAATAATATGTAATACATATATGAAGGCACATTTCTTTCGCATCCACGAGCGGTAATGTTTTTATTTTATAATTCTAATGCTTGGCATAAATTTTATTATATGAAGGATTTAGTAATCTTTTTATTTCTCAATATTACATTTACTTGTTTTCTGTATAAGCACAGAGTAAAGAAAAGTAGTTGTCGATATCAAACAGAATTACATTTCCAGTAAAAACAGTCTGATAATGTAATTTCTTGTAGCTCTTTGCATACATCCTTGGGAAATTGAAAGACTGTGCAAGTGTGAAGACTGACAGCGTCCGTGCGTCTGTTCATCCCAATAACTTTGTGCACGCAGCTCGTCTGAAACTACTGGGCAGATTTGATTTATATTTTGCAGAATTGTTACCTATGACATGAAAATGATCACACTATACCTCCATTTTGATTCATCCATTTTTACAAGAGTCGTGGGACTTTCTTGTATTTTTTCACATAGTATCATATGCATACCTTGTGCATGCAACAACTCTAAAACTACTGGGTAGATTTAGTTGACATTTTTGCAGGATTGTTACCTATAATATGAAGATTATCATAGTGTACCGTCATTTAAATTTATTGATTTTTATTCCCAGTCTGTTTTCAGAATTCCTTCATATTGTCCATTTCGAACATCTCATGTCAGTTTTGTTTTACAACTTACCACTTTCATACTTAACCTATCATACATTTTGTATTGGTGAGGACACATTTTATTTGCTGATTTATCTATTGCGGCGGTGGACATATGGCTTCAGGTAGCAATCTTGTTACTGTAGTATTCATTGACCAACTCTGGTCACTTACAAAGTGTCTTCAAGTTAAAGATTCCAATGGGAGGGCCATTCTTGCATTCAGTCCCCCTCGTCGTGACCTTTGGTGCGTCTGAGGGTATTTTGCTTCGTTTTGAAAACTCAAACGTAAATATTACGATCCAATTCGGTTTTGTACTTGAAGCTATTGTATTTCACTTCCAAACAGCATCTGAAAAGTCAGGCCACCAGAAGTGTATTAAAGGGTCACCTCATCGTTCTGCATTAAAGGCCCGTCTTTTTTTTCAAATAATAAATCTGATTTCTCTAGAGGAGAAACAAGAATTGTTCTAAATCTTAACAAGAAAATTTTGGCCAAAGTAAATTCCTATATTGTTAATTGATTAGCCATTGATCAGAAATGATCAAATAAGGATGATATAAATTATTATTTTAAAAACCAAAAAATGTAATGCATTATATAAGTCTGATAAGAACATGGCATTTCTTGTTAAAATGTTATAAACGTGTTTTTCAAATACTCACAATGGGAAACAAAATGTGTTAACTTTATATTTAATTTGATTCTGAGTAGAATCTGTACATTTAGTCGGTTTGATGGTTAACAAAATTTTTAAAATTTGTAACAATTATTGGTTGTTTATTGCAAAGCAGAGTCTATGCAGCCGCATGACATAGTTGCTATCTGTAAACTTCAGTTCGGAATTATGGCATTTATGAAGTCTAAATGTTAGAATTATCTGACAATTTTGGGGTGGTTAAATAACCTTGTTGAGTCGTCCAAGAAAAACGTTTACAGTTGTTTGTAAAGGTTATATTTGTACACCTAAAAATGATTGTGAATGAGGAATTACCAATACAAAAATTAATGCGCTTGAAAATTTGAAAAAATTTTTTAAAAAAATGAATTGACTAACTCAGACCTATCCTAAAATTTGTAAAACCATTATTTTAATATTTTTAAATCACTTTGTGCATATTTCATTCAAAACGAGAATGTAATATTTAATTTGATAAAATGCCATAGGAAGAGTTGTCTCCCTTCTACATAGAAGAAAATTCCATTGGCAAACTGTTTTTGTGTCTCTTGAAGGCACGACCGAACTAAATCAGTTGGGTTCAATTGTTTCAAGTTGCGACTTAGCTAACTGCATCTTTTAGCAATAACAATTCATATTGGTTAAGATACTAATTTTTGTGTGAACCCCCTGAGGGATTCACGCTTATATATTGGCGAGTTTTGGATGTGTCTATGGGCCACTCGATATCTCTCGGCCGGAAGTCGGAATAAAATTCTCGGAATGTCTCGAATGTTTTCAATCATTTATACGGGTAGTAATCTAAGTCTTTGATACGGCTATATTTCAACAATCAAACTTAAACAATAAAGACTTAGTAATATTTAAACCTATTTGCCTTTTCACAAAATATATGTGTTTTTAATAATGTGAATGTTTAAAAGCGCTGTGAAAGTTTCTAAACAACAACGCTATTATATTTGTTTTGATGCGACCCCTGTACACTGTGTGTATCTAGGCCAATTATAACGTGGCATTGTTCATTGTCACAATAACATGTAAACTAAATTATGTCTGAAGATTTAACCACGTGATATTGTGTATTTTTCATCATAAACTTGGGAGAGAACATTCTGGTTTGAATATTTATATTAAATCAGAAAACAGAAAGATAATATTATTATTATTAAAAGTATTTATTGCGCTACGTTAATTAATTCATACCGTTTTATTAAGGTTTTATAAGTAATTGTTATTTAATTTTTTGTATTGTAATATATCCATAAAACGGGAAAGGAAGACTTCAAGACGATATTGATGAAATATACGAATATATCAAAAACTTGAATTTTAGTTTTGCTTTATTCATGGTAGTTTTTGGAAATTTCAGAAAAGATTTTTAAATATGAATTTATGTTGATTAAATTTCAATTATTTTTTTTATTTTTGTTTTTAAATAACAGTTAAAGTCTAATCTTCAAGTATCTGCATCTTTAACATATGTTGCAATTATGAGAATAGTTTTGCATTGTTTTACTTCATAAGAAACCGTTTAAGTGTAAATTGCATAAGTGTGATCATGAAAGCATGATGTCTCAATATTGTATATAAATAAATAACCCTTTGAAGACATCGCCTTTGTTTATTGTCTTATAATTAAATTAGTTGATAATTACGGACATGAACATCCCAGATACTTTGGTCACTTATGTAACATGAAATGAGGTTCCAAAAGGGAAATAATTTACCGATATATTCTTAAAACGTGTTAATTTATTAATATTTTTTTATTAAGATGTATTTATTATATCATAAAGTCATATTTAAATTTTGTATTTGTGTTGTTCTTTCGTAAGTTATATATATATTTAATTGCATCATATAATATGTTTATAAAAAGGTGTTAATTAATGTACCAATTTTGCCAATAAATTGGTATAATATCTAATATAAGTTATCTGAATTTACAGTATTATAAATCTTATTTGAAAGAGTGGTCTTTATTTTTTGCAAGAGGTTATTCATTTGGTCTGGTGGATAGTTGTTTCATTGGCGACATATTTAAATTGTATAAAGTTGCCAATATTTATCAAACATATCCCTGCCACATTCTGTATGTATCTGCCTGTAATTCAATGGTTGTTGTTTGTTGCTGTGTTGCATGTTTGATTTTTCGTTCCTTTTTGGGTACATTAATCAGGTCGTTCCTTTACTCATTTGAATTGTTTACATTTGTGATTACAAGGCCTTTTATAGCTGACTATGTGGTATGGGCTTTGCTTTTTTTGTTGAATGCTGTTTGGTGATCTATAGCTGTTAATTTCGGTGTTATAAGGTCTCTTGTGAAACAATCTCATCGAAATTCATACCAAACGTCTTTTTTATATTTATTTGGTTTCCTTTATTCTTGAAGGTATATCACAGCACACCTCTTATATATTAGCAATTATTAGTCATATATAAAGGTATTTTGATAGGTAAAGCCAAAACCATATTCAAATGTGAGGTCAAAAACTTTAACATTTACATTTATCTTATATGTCCTCATTGCTTACATTACAAATAAAGTATGTATGATTGCCACATAGACAGCCTCAAATAATTATGCAGGATAATTAAAAACATCCAGGAAACAAATTATGTCGATATGAATTTTGAAAGTTAAAATGAATTGAGCCAGAAAATATAGCAACCTGAGGATTAAACATATGTTGCAAAGTCAATGCAATTTGCCTTAGTCACTTTAGATTTTGCAGAAATTGGGAATTGCAATAGGATCAGGAATTTGTACATTAAACACAAGTAAAAATTATCTACATTCCTATTCACTTGTGCAATAATCTACACACTATTACATATTTTCAATGATGATGTGACAACAAAACTCATCAATATTTATCAATATCTAATTCACAGCTAATTATTTCAAATCAAAAGCAAATAAAATCAACAAATGTTGGTGACCAGTCAGCAGTCGTGGGTTCACGTATTGCTTTTCTTTTTTTTAAAGAAAGCAACTTGTTTTTTAATCCGCAGACTTAGGTTTGCAGACAGAAGCTTATCTGCACAAATAATTTATTACTATTGTCGATGATTTATTCACGAAGTAAATTCATCTGGAGGTAATTATAATGCAATCATTAATTTCCCATTATTCTTTATTCCATTTAACCCGTTCAAATCGGTGTGCAGTATTGAGTAATGTTATCTTGGTCTGTTGCGTACCTTTGATAACAAAAGCCAGACTCTGATCAGAAGTCAAACTATTGAATTGTGCAAATATTCTGAAATGAATCTGCCGCCGTCCGCTGTGGTGTACTTAAGGTACTCAGACGATTTTAAATGCAAACATTTTCCAGATTAATATGAGCTGAAATCGATGAACAGGAAATATGTTTTAATGAAAAATTTAAATATTTTAGACTTATTTAAGGACAGGTTTATTTATCTTTCTTACTTTTAAATTGATTATTTGAGTAAATACTGTATATGAAATCAGGCAACTTTTGGTAAAATTGAAGTTCCAAAAACTCCATATCCTTATTTGTAAGATATATATATGGAATAAATAGTAAGTTGAAAGATATATATACTCTCTCAAAAAAGAAACGCAACATCAGATTATCTTTTTGAAATATTATTTTTCCGGACAAATAACCAATAAATATCAAAATATATGTACACATGATCATAATTACACCTTCATAAAAAGTTTCCAGGTACAATCATTTAAATTCATCCACCCGTAAACGACTTTGGTCGCAATCTGGGACACCCTACGTTTTACGCATTGCCAAAAACTGGGTCGACTTTCACGTGCAAATCATGGGTTATTTTTTAGCTCAGTCAGTCGGTATAAAAACCCGGTATTTCTTTTCATGAATGCATTCGTAAAATAAAATTCTGATGAGGTGACGCTATGCCAAGGTTAGACGCTGTTACCCGGAATATCGCTATCGGACGACTAGAGGCCGGAGAATCACAGAATGCTGTTGCTGTAACGTACAGTGTTCATCGTAGCACAATTTCACGCCTTTGGGGACGCTACCTGCAGCTTGGTACTACGACAGATCGGCCACGTTCAGGGCGCCCGCGTGTTACAACCAGGGCGCAAGATCGTTACATCAGACTTTTCCATCTGCGGAATAGGACTATTGCTGCAACAGAAACAGCTGTAAACGTCCCTGGGTTGCGCCGTATATCAGCACAGACAGTACGCAATCGGTTACGTTCTCATGGATTGAGGGCAAGAAGACCTTACTTTGGAGCAACACTGAGACGCCAACACCGCCGAGCGAGGGTTAGATGGTGTACTACAGTTCGTGCATGGAATTTACAGAACTGGAGAAGAGTATGGTTCAGCGATGAGTCACGTTTTCAACTGGAAAAGCGAGATGGTCGCATACGTGTGTATAGGCGCCGAAACGAACGTTTTGCGCAAAACTGTGTTGTGGAGAGAGACAATTTTGGCGGAGGCAGTGTTATGATGTGGGCCGCTATTTCTTATGCCAGAAACACACAGCTGATACATATCCAAGGCAATCTGAACGCTGTTAGGTATAGAGACGAAATTTTACGACCTCATTTATTGCCCGTAATTGACATTCGGAGAGAAATTTTTCAGCACGACAATGCCCGACCACATACAGCACGTGTAACAGTAGACTTTTTAGAACAACAGAATGTCAATGTGATCCGTTGGCCGTCACGATCACCCGATCTTAATCCAATTGAACATTTGTGGGATGAAGTGGATCGGCGCGTGCGCCAACGACAACCACCACCGCAAAATCTGCAACAATTACAGCAGGCACTTCAGTTTGAGTGGCAAAGGATACCGCGTGTTCGAACTCAGCGTTTAATTCAATCTATGCCAAGAAGAGTCGGGGCTGTGTTACAAGCAAATGGTGGACATACCAGATATTGACAATTTATGAGTGATTTATTGACAATATGTGACAAACTGTGATATTCCAAGGTAAAAGAACTCATGAACAAGAAGTGTGCCAATTTTTGCATTCCTGTGTAAATTATTTATATCATAAATTATGAAAATAATATATGAAGTAAATTTCCTATTTTCTGTATGTTGCGTTTCTTTTTTGAGAGAGTATATATCTAATATTCACAAAATAACCCATGTAACACTGGTACGTAACTAAAAAAATGTAAAATGCGTTTTTATTGCCGTTTTTCATCTTAGAAATACATGTATATAGACCTAATTCTTTATATATTTTTCTTTGAAAAGTTGACAGGAAGAAAAGTAATATTCTAATATGCACAATGATGCATCTGTACTGATCTCATTATTTCTTGTTTGATGTTAATTCAAGATTCACCTGACGTCAAGCACCCGTTGTAAGAATTAGTTCAGACCGTGGTACATTTAGGCACACTCCATATATAAAAACGGGAAAATATTTCAAACAACATTTTATTTAAAATCAGTTTTACGATTATAAAACCGTGTTTGTTCCATTTTTGTAAACTTTTGAATACTTATCTCCTAACATTATTTTCGTTAACTTGAGATTGCCATTTTTGACCAGGCAAAATGAATGCAGACGACACAAAATCGCCATATTTAACCAGTTGTTCCTATCAACTAGTTAAGAGACAATAAAGTTCTCTTGGTAGAAAATAAAACACTGATCGACAAATTTCCCAGTTAGAATGGCATGCGCTCTGATTGCTCTAACCAATTCTTCGTCAGATGAATCTCCACGTTTAATGTTTGAAAATGAATTCTTGTCAGTTTTAAAATTAATTTTTAATATTTTTGTTGAACACACTGTGAACAGGTTATTGTTAAAAATGCTCAAGCTTGAACCGCTCTGTATGTTAACACAAGTACCCTTTTAATGTTTAATTATCCGAATCTTGCTAAGTTAGAAAATATTTATGTCCCATTTTATACAATCATTGCTTGATTTCAATTCATTCGATGAACATTTCTTAGAAGTATTATTCTCTTTACAGTGATTACCCTTTGACGGTAAACTAACCAAATTTCTTTAAGAAAAACTTCATGCATATCTATTAGAAATCCGGTGAGATTGTGGCCTCGTTAGGTTTTCATATTGGTAATGAAAAACATGATCAAAGCACAAACACATGGCCAGAGCTATCTATAATCTCATGGGAACTTGTATTGCATGCCTTTCACCATCCCAGACAGGACTTGCATTATAAAATTACTTTTTATTGAAGATTACCACGCGAGACTATTCCCGCCGAAAATATACATCGCCAAGGGGAACTCGAAATCATAAGACTCCTAGAATTTAATATTCCACATGCACTAATTTAATGGCGATTCTATAAGTATAATTATCTTTCTCGAATCTTTATCGATTTAGAAATGTCTGCAATAGTATATATAAAAAGATAATTTTTTTTTCTGTCAAATGCAATTCTTACTGAAATGCATTTGTATAAATCAAATCACTTTCCTACAATGAATGTCTCTTTAATATTTATGTGTCTATCTTATTTGCTCAACAACATATAAATGTAATCGAAAAAGACGTTTTTGCAAGCCAAACTCAGTCTGTCTGTGTCTGAAGGCTGTTAGGCTACGTACTGTAAGTGTGTGTTCGGAAGGCTATTATGCTACGTTCTGTATGTGTAGATTCGAAAGGCAACGGGGTCTTTGTGCGGAAGGTGTGTGTTCGGGATGCTAGATGGCCATGTAATTTAGGTGTGTGTTAGGAATGCTATAGCAGGCTAAGTGCTGTAGGTGTGTGTTCAGAAGGCTAGTAGGTTATGTACTGTATGTGTCGTTCGGGAGGCTAGTGCGCTATGTGGATCAGGTGTGTGTTCGGAAGGTTAGTAGGCTATATGCTGTAGGTTTGTGTTCGGAAGGCTATAATGCTACGTGCTGTGTGTGTTTTCGGAAGGCTAGTATTCTATGTGCTGCAGGCATGTATTCGGGTGGATAGTAGGCTATGTGCTGTAGGTGTGTGTTCGGAAGGTCATTGTAGGATATGTGATGTAGGTTTATGTTCGGAATGGCTAATCTGTTATGTGCTGTAGATGTGTGTTCGGAAGTATAACAGACTATGTACTGCAAGTGTGTGTTCGGAAGGCTAATAGTCTATGTGCTATAGGTCAACTAAGGTGTTTGTTCGGAGATATTATGCTAGTACTACATGTCAGTGTTCGGAAGGCTATTATTCTACGTACTGTATGTTTGTGTTCGGAAGGCTATAGTAGGCCATGTAACGTAGGTGTGTGTTCGGAATGGCTAAACTGCTATGTGCTGTAGGTGTGTGTTCGGAAGGCTAATAGGCTATGTACTGTATGTGTATTTTGCGGAAGGCTAGTAGGCTATGTACTGCAAGTGTGTGTTTGGAAGGCTAGTAGGCTATGTGCTATAGGTGTGTGTTCGGAAGGCTATTATGCTACGTACAATCTGCATGTGTGTGTTCGGAAGGCTAGTAGCATGTGTGCTGAATATGTGTGTTCGGAAGGCTATTAAGCTATACGTTCTGTAGCTTATTGTTCGGGAATTTTAAATGTCTACAAATTTGACAAAATAAATTTGAATTTTTCAGTTTTGATTACAAGAATATAAAGAACCAGTAATAAACTGAGGAACATCTTGATATATTTTTTTAAAAACAAGTAGCCTTTAGGCTACCTGAAATGTGGTGTCACTGAAAATGGCAACCTATTGAAACTTTCAAAAGTATAATATTGTATAGCTTTTTATTGCCCGAAATTTGATGACGGACGGGTTTTATGATTCACTTTCCTTTTTGGGTTTATTATTTAGGTTAGCCTGAATGTCTGTTAGTCTTTGATTATTTGTTGAGTAACGCATGACTATCATAAAGAAAGCAACTAACTGGTTGGAACTGAATGAACCTTTACTATGACATAAAAGGGCACCATAAAAGAGTCTTATTTGGAATAAAATATCAGTATATAGATGTAGCAACGCAATTGTGACATTTGGTATTAGTGGGTAATTGTCAGGTTTTGGAAAAGAAAAGAGAACAAGAAATTCATGTTGTTCTCTTATAGAAAACAGTTTGTTACATAAACACTATGAAATGAATAAAGGCAAACAATAAGAAAACACTAAAATTTTTAGAATGCATCGAAACTTGACGTTATAGATTATAATTGTGTGTAGATGTGTATTGTTTTTCTAGTATTACTTTCTTTAAACCAAGGGAGTATTGAAATTTCCTGTTCAAATCATGAGCATACAGAACATGTACTATAATCGAGCATTGCCTCGTATAGTATAGCACTACAGCTATTATACTAAATGATTCGAGTCGATGAGTTTTTGGGGTATGAAAATACAAGATTAAACAATTGAGTGTTTTCTTTATATTTCGTTAAAAAATATTCCTTAAATAATTTGGAGGATTCTATATTTTGTCAATTAATATTCGGTTCATGTGTAATGTTTTCCTTTTCCTGTTTATCTACATAATTGGAGCCGTTTATTTGGCATAAGGGACTTCTATTTAAGTAACAATGAAATGCCATTCAGATAACTTTAAACATAACAGACCATTTTAAAATTTGGTTAATGCCAACGGTTAATGACCCAATGATAGAAAATATCAAGAGACAAATTTAAATTAACATTTAATGCTGTAATTGTATATATAAGAATTAAATACAATGGGGAAGACCTGAAAAATCCAGATAAGAAAAACGAATGTAAAAAAACACGCCCATGTCCAATACTGAAAGGTAACCTAGAGTTAGTTCAAATGAATATTTTTCTACAAAATATTGGCCTTTGAATTATTATTTATGGCATAGCAGGGAAATTAAGACGAAGAACAGCAACAAAAATGCTATTTAATTGCTTTTTGTTTCACGTTTTTAAGTCTTGTATCGGTTTGTTGAAATGTGTGTGATTTAAGTTTTGCATCAAGAAATAAAAAAAAAAACGATAACAGAAAACGTCAAAAATGACATAGGGCATCGTGCTGTAGAAGTTACCGCAGATGTCGAAAAGTAGTATGCTAAAATGCCGCTACAGGGGCCACTCTTGCACTCGCTAGGTGGAGAGGGATTAGTATACGTAGGTATTCCAAATAAATAATTTGAAACTAACACTGACATACCAGTAAATTAACACCGTCCAATCGAAAGAACTTCGGATAAAAATGACATAAAAGCACAAAACACAAACTGATAAACAACAGAGAGTCAGGGTATTGTGACTTGGTACACACATTGAGTAGTGGTTAGGTGAAAGTGTTTTTATGGATACCCAAAACCTCCCCTTATCCGTCATGAGTCTCTGGTGTATATACAACACTATAAAAGGAGAAAAACCCAATAAGTCCGGGAGTCTGTTAGAGCCCATTTATTCGGGATTGCTTTAGTTAACTGTTTGTGTAATTATGTTTATTGTGCCCAGTGGTAAAATGTGAAGTCCACCAGTTTTCTCAATGTCCAATTATGTGGAATTAATTGGTGAAGTGTTCTTATGGTTAATTGTGCTTAGTGATTTACTTTATGTTTGTCTTAATTTACATCTTTGACGGATGACAGGTTTTTGCAGGAACAACGAAAGTGTCATTTTATGATATGTGAATATACCCCTGCATGTGGTTAAAAAAAATGGACAGATGTAAGACTAATACCTTAAGTCGACAAAATATGCCACCATTTTGAAGTTTCTGTGAAGTGCGAGTTTTAACTCAGTAATGAAGTCCTGCTCAATTTGTACCATGTTCCACCTGCTCAATTTGTACCATGTTCCACTTTCACAATTTGTACCATGTTCCGCCTGCTCAATTTGTACCATGTTCCGCCTGCTCAATTTGTACCATGTTCCACCTGCTCAATTTGTATCATGTTCCACTACTGCATTGGTTTGTTTCTTGTTTCTCATATCAATATCCCATATAATTTTTGGTTCTGATATGAGATATAAGGATTTTTAAGAAAAGAATTACGTATAATAATTTTGTTTTCAAAGTTAACACATATACATGTATTATATTACACTATATGAGTGCAACATAAGTTGCCTCTATGTTTCAGTGTGTTCATTTTGGTTGCAATATCCTCCACTTTATCCTTTGCTGATGCTAAATGAGAAACTGGTAGAATATTTATCGAACTTGAAATTGTTCTTAATGCCTAAAAGAAACTAATAAACTACAATACTTTCCCAAAGGTTGCTGAAAAACTATCTGTAACCAATTATATTTGTATTAAATTACGTAAAACATTAATACTATTCTTTATTACATTTTCGCAACTGACTTCTCGTAGATAGTAGAAATTAACACCCAGGACGATTGTTTATTGAAAGTGCGGGTTTTGACATTACGTGATGACAGTCGGTAGGAAATTGTAACGAAATATACATCCTTAGGGTTGAAACTCAATCTCATTCTAACAGTAAATATGTGTAACCTAAATGTCAAATAATTATATGAACAACTTAAACAGACTTAGTTACATAATATAAGAAGTTTAAATCAACATGAAGTATTATTGAGTAACTGTATCCACAAACTCAAACAGAGTACATTGGAATTCTGTTAAAAGTATGGTTTGAGCTCCTTGTTAACCATACCTAAATTAAATTACGTCAAAATAACAACCCAATGATACTAACACCAGATATAGTAAATTCATACTATGCTGTACACGACGCATTTCAAGGAGTCATCTCTCATCAGCAGCATCAAAACCGAAACACCCGGATGACCAAAAACCAAACCCATTTCAAACAAGAAGCACTCTTAACCAAAAATACCGAAATAGGAAGCCAAATTCCAGCCAAGGAGATCTACCATGTGCAATACAAGGAATGAACCCTTAGTATTTCTATTATTTTTTAATTTTGCTAAATACTGGAAATTTATATAACAAATACTTCCGTATTAGATTAGATAGTACTGTGCAACTGCAACCTCACTGTGTTGCCAACAGGGCTACCGAGCGGACTTGGTTCGCTTAGAATGTTTTGATGTACATGTATATATATATTGGGGAGTTCCGAATCTATAATCCACCTTGAATAAAAAGAAAGTACAGGTCACTGAAGATTTGGTTTGTGTATATACACTTGTAGTTGTTATTTTCTGTAGTATATTGGTTGGTATATCATTGTTGCTCTACTTTTTCATTTCTACTTCTTTGTAATAAAACTAAGCAGTACTGATAATATGTTCCTTACAATCTCAAACACAAAGGTACCAAGACAAAAACTTCTATCAATAAACAATATTCATTACGTTTTTATCTAAATATACTACAGGGATGACGCAATTATTAAATATGCCTACTGATCGCTGGAGTCCAACAGTCTTACTAGAATTACAATCTCATCGGACTTTCTACTTCGCTGAATGTTACCACTTGCATTGTAATGGGAACCATTAACGGAGCAGGACATGGTTACCCTGAATAAGTACCCGATGTCATTCAAGTTTTTTTTTGAGTTCACATTGCTAGTGCTTTTGGTTTCGTGTTAGTTGATTAATTTACTGCTTTTGCGTGTTTTCTTTTCTTATTTACTTTTGGCTATATCTTTGAAGTATTTGTTTGTTATCTTAAGACATTAGTCTTGTCTTCGGATTTTAGTCTTAAAGACTTTCTCAACGGTCTTATAGCTCCGGTATTCTTTTGCCGACATATAAATGGTCACGTTCAAGAAGTGTAGACCAAAGGAAGAAATTATAGCGATGAATTAAAGTTAAAACAGTGTACAAAGTGCAGTAAGGGGACAAGAAAAATTGTCTTGATAGACAGGTCCCTTTATACAGAGATTAATTTTACAACCACTGGGAATGACAGGGGTTTTCTCATAGTCTATATTGGTAGTGATTTGCTGTATAATGGTGTCCTTCACGTCCGTTTTGAATGTTGATAATAGAAGATGCTTCGTGTTGAAGTACATGTATTAAGGATGCTCGCTGGTCATGTTTTGGTCTTTTTGTCAGATTGTCGAAATTCTCGGATTTTATCCATTTCTTAAACATGAAATTTTTGGACCACGAACCCCCACTTTTTCTTTTATAATTCAATCATATATACCTTAAATTGGTATTTGACAAAATCTTATGAAATGCTGTTTATTTTTTTATACATTTTTGAGAGGCTGAAGTTGCCAATGCAAAGACATCGAAAAAAATCCAGAGAAAACCTATTTCCTGCAGATTTTTAAGGCCTTATAGCTCTAAAATGAGCACATGAACTTATATTTTTTTCTTGTTTGTTTACTATTCATATGTTCTCTCAAACTAAAACACTTATTTCAAATCCTGTTTATTTCCTATTAGACAAGCGATCATCCTTAACCAGCAAACTCAGATCTTTGTGGTAGTCCCTATGAATATTCCAATAAACCATTGTTATTGTTTATTCATTATGATTACAGATTTTAGAGTCATTCACTGATGTCTCTGAATAACAGAGACAGCTGTGCCATTGACATAACTGCTGTAAATTAAAATGTATGGCTTTAGTTTGATGGATAGCCTTTACTTGAGTATGACACAAATTGTTCTTCTCCTGGTAATGTTGTCATTATATGATGACGAGGCTATCACAGTTCATAAGTCTGGCTAAAATTAATCATAAAAGTTGTAATATATACGAAGCAGATGGACATTTATATATTCCAATGATACATTGAAAATAAAAGAACACTATAAAATATTTGTTGTAGGTATGAAAAGGTTTCAAGACGCAGATAAAACAGAATATTTTATTGGTTTAATTTATCTCCAACAAACATTATAACAATAACTGATGATCAAGTGTCATTTTCATGCAGATATGAAGAAAAAAAATATATGTTATTGAAATACACTGTTACTATAGACTTAACTATAAATTTTAAAGGGGAGACAATTGTCAAAATAGGAGGAATATACATTCGTAATAAGGTTTCATAATTGGTGTTTTCAGTAATATTGAGAAATCTAAAACGAATAGGCTTATTTTTCTCTCTAATTTAATATAAATCAATGGAGTTTTCAATCCATGTATTCCTCGGAAAGAAGAACTATATCTATCCGCATGTTTTGTATATTTAGATAAAAATGGTAGAACTCTTACAGCACATTTCCTGAAGCTTGGATTCTTACTGGATACGTCATGAGCGCACCTGTTGAATAGCCTTTTAATGGATTGGCACCACATGCTATTTTTTGGTCATTTTCTTTACATTAAATTTAAATATAAATGATATACTGCAGTGGTTATTCCATTTTAATATCAATCAATGATATCTATGATTTTACAGTTATATTATAGTAATAATTAAGAGTTTCTTTGAAGCAATTTATCGGTGTATTTATCGGTGCTTTAAAATGGCACTCTTTAACTGGGTCACATATTCATACGCTGAATATCAATTATCGTGAAATAAAAGATCCCTGACGTCAATTTGTCGACCAATCAGACTCAAAAACACACAACGTATAGGAAGTATAGGCCTGTATATAAAGAAGATTATAAAAAAAGAAGAAAGGATAATGCTGTAGCTGTATGTGCATGTATATTTAAACAAACAATGAAAAGGCTCATGACCAAAAATTTGGAAAACTGAATCAATAACAAAAGATTTTGTCGAAAATATTTCATTCCAGAATTAATTAATCCAAAATACTTTTAAAGATAACTGTATCTCTAACTTGGTTACTTCTTTGTTTTAAAAACTTAAACTTTCATAATGGTAGGTTGTAAGTATCAGTATTTATTCCAGCACGGAAATACTAGCAAATATCGGCAAAAGAATACCAGAGAGACAAAACAGTGGTAAAAGTCCATAAATTCGAAATCCAAGGAAAAGACAAAGTCATGATAATGTAACACAACAAACAAGAATACATGTATAACTAAAAGAATAATGAAAATATCGATATGATAAACTAAACAACTGGGCTAATGATACTCTCGGAGGCTTGATTATATAATATTTCAACTGCGCAGCGTCATATATTGTTCCTACGATAAAATCAAACTATTGACATAATTGCATCGATTGACGATGCCTTCTTGCTTGCAATTAAAATGTTGCATCACTAAAAGATAAACCGGCCCTATCAGTTAGCAACAAAAATTGAATGAAAGAATATATTAAAAGTGAAAGAATGTTTCATTCTTGAAAAAACTATAGTTTTCTATAAGGGATAATGTAAAGGATTTTCACTAAAGGGAATCATCATACTACTTCAGGTTTACCAACAAACCTTGGAAACAAGTGTTTTAATCAGGATTGTCAGCGTATGATAGCTACTTGAAGAGTAAATCCAGATAATTGAGAATGAACAGAACATTCAGAAACATAATGTTGATATTTTAATTGATAGTATTCCATACAAAAGGGGGCTATAACTATAAAGATGCCACCCCATCCAACACTCGTTCAGATGTACCTGTAATCAACACAAATTCCAAAAAAAACATGAAACTCTCAATCTCAAACCTCATAAACTAGACAAAGGATTTAAAAAGACAAAACGAACAACTTGTAAAAGCAGGGGAAACTTCTGGAAATGAAATCTGACTTGAATCTTACATTAAAATGAATCTTAAAATATTATGTAATATGAGCTCCATTTGACGTTTGTCATTGTAGAGCAAGTTTTATTTTCAAGAGTGTCTGCTTTCAAAACATTTTTTTTTAGTGTGAACATTTAGAGATTCAAAAACTGGAGCCCATTTTTACGGCTTGTTCTAGATAATGGATTTTTTACAGTCTACCACGCTTTTAACAGCTAAAATAAAACGAATACAATGTTATATTGCCCATTTCTGTATGATGTGTTATGCCTATCAAATAACACAAAGCTATCGAAAATATCAATGTGAAAACGATAATGAATATTTTATAATCTTGACAGAGTGATTAGTTATATAAGATCATTTCCCACTTAAATGCAGTAGTATTCATTTTTCTGCTAAGAGAGCGACCGTTTGATTTACTCATATTTCATTTCTGGTACCATTCAATTTTCTCCATATCTATGAATTCGACTAGATTTTTTTTCACTTAATTTTTCTTGGGAAATTCCCTCTTTACCTTTCCCTTAAAAATAATTTTTTTTTATTGAGAATGGCTTCATGGAGCAACTGCATTGGATTTTTACGATGGACAGAGATCGAAGTAAGCGTGGATCCTGAATTATCTTTTCGGCATCCCCAAACCTCCCATAAAATTGATATAGTTGTTCGCTTATTTAGAAAATTTGCCTAATCTCCTAGTTTCAGAACAAATAAATTTAATGAAATATAAATTTCTGATTTGTTTCCGAATATTGATTGCTAACTGAATAATCCGAGAAATTACGCAATTTGCAGAATGAGATCATTTATGAGTTATAGGTCCATTAACTTGGAACCGAGAAAATACAACATGGATGTTAATAATGATGTTGATTTAATAGTACCAGCTCATTTAATTTGACAATTTGATTACAATTTTACTTTCAAATTCCATCAAAATTATTTGCTTATAGTAGTATTACATCTTAGCTTAATGAATTTGTTTATTAATAATGAGCTAATATTGTACAAAATATGTAATTATTCGTTTTGAATATGATTTTTTAATCAAAAGTGAACATCAATTGCGAGTTCCAATAATTAATCAGCGACTAGATATGGTTACAGGGATAGACAACATGAATGCACATATAAAATAGTTGACTTATTGAATGTGTTTCTCGTTTACATTAACTCCACAACTGTTTTTTTTCACAGATGGCACAAGACTATAAGTCATTTAGATGTAAATATATGTAATTGATTTTTACAAAATAGATCTGAAACATTGATTCGGTTGGTTTATTGTGGCGGCCAGTTTTTACTGGTGGATGAAACCCCTGTGTATCGGAGGAACACTTATTTCCACCAAGAAAACGTGCAATCCTTATTAATGACGAAAAGATTTTAAGAAATCTATCAAAATTTCCAGAACCTCGGAACAAAATATATAACAAATAAAGCAATAGGCAATTGGCAGGAAGCTGTACTCCATGTTTGACAATGTTCATTTTATTAAAAATAATAAATAAAATTATATTTTTTAAAGATATTACCAGTTTATAATTATAATGGAAAAGACACAGGACGGATGTGGGATGAAAAACTGTCCATGTTATACTGGGATATAATTTTTTTTAAAACTTCACATAGTTAAGAACAACCTTGAAATTCGCTGGATGGTCCTTAAAAATGAGCCAAATTTCACGCCCAGCAAAAATCAACCTATCTAGCTATAGCGTCGTCTAAAGCAGTACCTCGCTATTTAATATGGCAGCTATACATGTGTTTTGTCACAAACGCAGATGTACATGTACAAAATGTATATAAAAAACCATAAAATACAACTATTGGTAAAGTGTCTTTATAAATTTTTATCTGTTTTAAGGAAGAAAAAAAACATAAACATAAGGCAAAGTTGAACCAATCAGTGGAATACTAGTATATTTTTTCTCTGATTAATGTACTTTAATTAGATATACAATCTTATTTTACGAGCAGTTGACTCTCGTGTTTCTACAGTCCAGATAATTAAACCTTCAAATTTCGAGCCTTGGCGAGAAATTTGAAGGTTTAACTATTGAAACTGTAAAAATAGGAAAATCAACTACACGCAAAGTAAGTGTCTGTTTCTCTTAATTATTTCAACAGTTTTAAATTAACTGCAGGTTTCATATTAATTCTGAGTAAAATTAACAACTATCAAAACCTCTATCGTTTTGAAATTGAGCAATAATTTAGAAAAACAAATCATCTTTTATCTTATGATTCTGTTTTTTACAGGCGGTTGACTTCACTTTACGTCACATAACAATATTACCGAGAAACGTCATCATGATAAGCAGATTCTCTTAGGAATCAACAGGAGCCATGATGGCCAATTCATTATTCTTCCTATGTTATGAAGTTTAAACTAATGAGAACCATGGGGACCGTTCTAATGTTACTGCTGAGTTTTACTCTAAATCACTCTTTAAAATTCTTTTACTTTTACTGAAGATGAATCTATCTGATTTCATTTGCATTGTAGAACATTAAAACATGTTTTATATCATTATTTTAGATTTTATTCACCATTATATATGAATTTCATTTCTGTTTTTAAATTTATATACTGAAAACACAAAATATTGCTATGACTGACTTACTTTTTTTCATCTTCATAGATATTTACTGTTATCACAAAAAGAACAAAAAATGGTGTCTGTGATAATATTCAGATGTAATGAACATTATTCATCTTATATCTAACATAAGAATAATTTAATGTATAAATTATATGTAAGCTTTCAGTGTGAAATGTGATATTACAGTTTTGCACATAAATTTTATGAAATTAGTTTCGTCTTCAGAACAAAAAATATGATAAATGAACGATTCACAGATGCAAACCTATAGTATTCTGTATTATGGTATATTAGAAAAAAAACCTCTGAAAACGTAACTATTCCAAACTATCTCAGTGTTGCTTAAATGAAAAAAAAAGATCATTGGATCGAATCATAGTTTCATCATTACTCTTTAATAATTCATTGGGTCTTTCAAACAGAAGAAAGATCAAAGGATAACGGTAAGTTTCAGTTTTCTGAGCATGCTCTGCTTTCAACTTCCGTTTCTTCTCACGAAGCCTCTCTTCCAGAAGTTTATCTCACATTTAAATGTGTAAAATTTCTTCACAATTTATTTTACAATTCACTTCATTGTTGACATTAAGTACAATTTATATAATATAGAATACATTGATATCAGACTCAAAAGGCACAAACACCTTGTAGGAACATCGATCCTTGCACAATTTCATTGGTCCATTAGTTTGAAAATTAGATTCCTACCCAATAGTAGAGATAATCATTAATATTTAAAGATTTGTTTTTTTTAATCATGACAATGGTTGTACAATAAACTGTTCATGTCATTTTCATTCTTTACGATGTATGGCTAAGATCGTTGGCTATTAAGAGTATTTCGGGTTTATTATATTTTGATAAATATATAAAAAAAAATTAAAGATTTTTTTTAATATTTTGTGTAATGAGTTTCCTTTGTTAATTTTTCTATGCTATTGTTTTAATTTCCAAAAATTCACATCTAAATGCATGAAATCTGCTTTCAATTTTCATCAAATCAGTCCTTCTATGAATGTTTGAAATGCATGTTTAATGATAATACATTTCAATATACACCTAAATTGATTTTGAAATATTTTGTTGTTAAATCTTTTTTTTTCGAAATTACTGAATACTCTTAAGGCAATGTTCTTATCCGAGTTTATTATTTAAAGGAGATTAATTACTGTTTGTCTTTTCATTAACTACAAGTCGTTTTCCTTGGATATCTATAAATATTTACTTAAAATATAAGTAAAAAATGTGACTATACCTTTACCTTTAGTAATTAATTAATGCCATTTTTTCAATGTGAAATGCCTCAAATATTTTCCGTAAGAGCAGAATTTCTCCGTCGTTGATATTTTCCATTAAACATAATGCAATCACAAACCAATTATGTGTCAGTTTTGAATATTTCCCACCTAAAAATCGGATCGTTGAAATTACCCAGGCCGATTTCGTCAAGAAATCATTTGCACCAATATACGGAAACATAGTAGTCTCTTTCATTTTGTGGGTTGTAGAAGGCCAAACCAAAATGAAGAATTATTGAATAAAGGTTCAAAAAGACGAAATTTCCCCCAATTATTCTAACAATGAATTTGAAGCAGGACACTTAGTATATAAAAAAAATTGCAGCAACTAACTCAATTCTGATCATCATTTTAGGTCATGGGATGTCTTTTACTTAAACCTTCGTGTAAAGCATTATAACCCGATTCTCAATGAATATTATTAAAACAAATATCAGATTTTCCAAATTTCCAAATTTGTTTCTCTTGCAGGTGAACTTCACGTGCCATTAGAGGTTTGTGGAGCTGTCGTGAAGAGGGAGTTAGATTTTTGGCAAATTAGCGAACTCCATATAAAATCATGCTGCTGGCGACATTACAGATCCTATATTGAGAACAAAAGGATTTTAGATTCGTTTAATAAAAGTTTGAAGAAGGAACAAGTATATGTAAATTTAGATGATTACGAAGGATGGAAAAGATTTCAAATGAGAATATGGCTAATTTTAGAGCACCCAAGAACCTCACGTATAGCCATGGTAAGCTCTGATTGGTAAAGCATTAGGACTCTTCAATCGACTTTTCCAATTTCAACTCTCTTCCCATTTAATCTCCGTGTTTGAATTCTTTGTTGACACCGGTCTGTAAATTTCAGTCTTCTTGATTACATTCTTCGCCCTATTGCTTCAATATTCTTTTCGAAACCGATAAAGTGATCTTGTTTTATTTCTGATTGGCTGAAAGCATAGGGATTCCTCTTTTGTAAAACATTATAATCACTGCGGTAAAAATCATGAGAAGTTTAAGACATTTGAGCATTTTTAATTATAACGAAATTAAGATATTATCAAAAGAAACACATAGAAAGCCAACTAGAAAGTTATTGTCGGTATTGACAGTGGACCCCTCACCACCCTGAAATTAAAGACACATAACTAATTAATTAAAAAATCTACAGCCTTATTGCCAATTTACAGATGTTATGCAATCATCCTCTGAAGAAATTAAATCACTAAATCCAATGACAACGAAAAAAGTTTAAGCCATACAACTTAAATTCATCATTTTTGAAATTCACCTCTGTTAGCCCTAAGTTTTGAAAATCAAAATTCTAAAACCTTACTGCACATCGACATATGGTGTATGATAATACTGTAAAGAAATAAAAATGCATACTTTTAAAAATGAAAGAGGAGTTTAAGTCACCAGCTTAAATTCACAATTTTTACAAATTCGACCGTTGTGGTCCCTATGTTCTGAAAATCGAAATTCTTAAGCCCTATTGTGCATCTGCAAAATACTGTATTGACAAAAACAAGGATAAAAACAGCATGTGCTCCGGAAGGGTAGTCATGGTCCGCTCCATTATATACTATAGATATTTCAGCTTTCCAGATTCGTAGCCTTTAGCGTGAAAAATGAAGACTAAAAATTTTGCAAACTTTCATCATAGTATATATAAACGAGATCTTATTTCACCCTAGAAATAGGTAATGCATGCTTCAAAATTAAAAACAGATAATAACAATAAATCAATTGCATGTAAATCAAAGATACAACACCATGGGTGCTTTCCATTATGCGGTACGTTCCAATTGAACCAAAGGGTGCTTTCCATTATGCGGTACGTACCGGTACGTACCGACTTTCACTAATTCTTCTTCCGTTCGTCTGGTACGTCATTTCTAAAGAACCACTGTGGTACGGACCAATAATGGAACACGAACCTTTGGTTCAATGAAGCACCAAATGATTCGCGTTCCATTATTAGCCTGTACCATTGTGGTTAGTTAAAAATGACGTACCAGACGAACCGGAAGAAGAATTAGTGAAAGTCGGTATTTATACGTACCGGATAATGGAAAGCGCCCCTGATGGACAACTCTACATCTTGAAAATTTAATAGATCGTCTGAGTGGGGAATTTGTGTACATTAAATGCTTTCATTCATTTCAAATAACTGACCTGGCATAAGTGTTTAGCATTTTCAATGCATCGATCAGTATACATTTTTACAATTAGTAATTGCACTGTTTAAATGACTTAATGTTTCAAACGAGTTGAGACTTGTGTGTGATTTTCTAACTGAATAACTTAAAATTGTCTTGAGTTCTAAAACAACTACATAGTTGTATCGTCTTAAAGTACATAGAAGATTGTAATATACAAATGTAACAGGAATCAATAATATTTTCTTTGTTATGTCATTTTATTGTTTTACTGTCTCAATATTTGTCTGTACCTTGACGATGAGAGGCTCAAATAGGATGTAACTTGATACTAAGTGCAACTGAAAGAATTTTAAAGTTCCAACAGCAGGGGCGCTTTCCATTATCCGGTACGTACCGATTTTCACTAATTCTTCTTCCGGTTCGTCTGGTACGTCATTTATAACGAACCACTGTGGTACGGGCCAATATTGGAACACGAATCTTTGGTTCAATTAGAACGTACTGCATAATGGAAAGCACCCCTGATTTCCAACAATTTTACTGGTTGTTGTACAGGTGAAAGTCATAATGAAGAGAAAAACCCAATGAGAATCCAGCCGCTATAGATAGGAAAATTACCAATTCTTTTTATATAATGAAAACAAATACAAGATGCCAAATTATTTGAAGTTATCTTTAATCGGTATTAGTTGAAGTCAACAAATTTAAATGCAAGGTTTGACCTAGCAGTGAAAATAGATAGGCCATCCAGAACATTCAGTTATTAGATCCCAAACAATTACGTCGAACATTCGGGGTACCCAGAAAAATACTCGGAACATTATTTGGGATAGCAAGATGAAATATGTAAAGTACGTTGTTACATGTGTAACGAATTTTTCGCTCTTTAGTCAATCAAAAAACCCGAACTAAACATATGTCTGTTCGTTTATTTTTTATGTACCGACTCAGTCTTGCTCTGGGTTTCTAAGAGATAACATCTTTTTAATTTTTCATGCTCGTGATCAAGGCCATACTTTTAACATGGTTGTTTTTTTTTTATGCTTTTGTATTTGGTTTTGTTTGACCTTTACATTTTGTACGTTAAATTCATTTTATGCCCCACTCTAACAGCTCACCATTTCAATTTATTTTCTTCGTATTCTATTGTAGTATGAATTGTTCCGCAACATACTTACTTTATTTATAAAAATATGGACGTTTTCGGAAAGATATGCTTGATTATTTGAGAAAACATTTTAAAATGTTTGAAAGATACTTGTATTTTTTTTTATGATTTCATGTCTTTTAGTTGTGTAATGCATTTTGCTTTGCCAGAGGAAAGTCTTATTGGATTTCGTTAACTGAATGGTAAGGAGAATCTCACACGGGCCCAGCCGCTATTTGAGGGCAAATATTAAAACTTATTTGAATATCTCATTTCTTTCCAGATATATGGTATAATTTCGTTGCTCTTTGTGGTGACCTCTATTCTCGGATTCACACTAGAGACACTTCCAGGCCTACGACCAGAAAGAAACCTCACAAAAACAAACAAAACAATAGACTGCAATGGAGAGAAAAAAGAAATTGTAAATATGATGATGCAGCATCCTGCATTAGTATTACTGGACTTAGTATGTACAATTTTCTTTACGATAGAACTTATAGTAAGGTTTATATTTGCTCCAAGAAAATTAAGTTTCGTCAAATCTATGATGAATATAATTGACCTTCTAGCACTCGTTCCGTTATACATGCAATTGATATTCAGTACCCCTGATATGCAGTCATGTTATATGAACGAACAGTTAATCATCCAAATCATGTTTTTACTTCGGATCGTTCGAATGTTCAGAATCTTCCATCTTGTTAAGCATTACCAAGCATTAAAGATATTAGTTTATGCTTTAAAAGCTAGCATTCAAGAATTATTCATGCTTGGCATTTTCTTATTCATTGGAATGTTAGTGTTTGCGTCTATCATTTACTATGCAGAACTTCAGACGCTAACTACACCAAGCGAAAAATTTTCCACAATCCCAATGGGATTTTGGTGGGCATTGATTACTATGACAACGGTCGGGTATGGAGATGTTTATCCAGTGACGGTATTGGGTTACATCGTTGGGGCTGCGTGCGCTGTTTCAGGTGTTTTGATGATAGCATTAACTATCCCTGTAATATCAAACAATTTCACACTTTTCTACACCCATGTTAGGTCACGAAGTTCGGATTCTAACTATGGAAGTCAAAAGTCAGGATCACAAGATACGTTAGCACTTCCCAGTTATGATGAAGGTGGATGTGAGACTACACTCACCGAGGAAAATCGAAAGGCTTCCAACGGTTCAGTTGTATTAGAGACATACATGAACGGAACGTCAGTTTTGAGAAAAATATCATACAAGAAGAAAAACCATCAATATATACCAATGAATTTCATTGCAGAATCGAATTCTTTGACAAAACTACCCTCTCAGACTGAAGGTAATGACTTTGAACTTACCAGAACAAATAGCAACAAGGCTAGATCTGATGATGGTGTTACATATTCAAGGGAATCGACTGAAGAGTTGTGTGACGTGGCTTTTGTTGACAATAGATGACTTTTGTGTACCAGTTTTAATTTTAAAAAACGATGCTCAAATTTTTCTTCACGTTCATTGTAGCTAAGTTCTGAAGTTTTAGTCAATAGTTGTGGCTACATTTTATTTTCTGTATTAAGCACAATTTTTTATCTTTCATATGTGCAGAACTCACAAACAACTTTTATTCAGGTAAAACCAATTACACATGTACATTGTAATTTAATATAGGAAATCGTATATATACAAGTTAATTATCACGAAATTAATGTGTTTTCACTTTAATTTACTTCAGTTTCTTTGAAACTTGGCTTTCAGTTTTGCTCAAATTGACGTTGTTAAATGAAATGAAGTAGTTTTGTGTGTCGATTTTTTAGATTTTTCTTCCTCGTTATATTAATGTCATATTGACCATGTTGTAAGGGATTTCTGAAATTTTTGAAAAATTGCAGGTTTTGAAAATTTTGGGAAAGTTGGACTCCAAAATGTGATAAGAAAAGAATACAGGAATTAGATGGTGGTGTATTCGACAAAAAAATCGCCTACATATCACACTTTTAAGCCTGCCATTTTCACCAAATTTTGAAGCATACCTTCCTTTCCATCCTCCAAAATCAAATAAAAAAGATACAATACTGTTTGACAATAATCATATTGTCTTATATATATACAATCTTGAGTGTAACTGGGGTTTTTTAAAAAAAATTTATTCATTTTCAGAGGGTTTTGGACTTGGGTGGGCATTTTGATATTGGCTATAGTAAGGCTTACAAGACGAACCCTACATGTTTTTGATTTATTGACTGCATCTTATAATGTTGGATATGTGTCTATCATTTATATTATGTAGGATCTATATAGTATAAGAGATAGATGTCAAGGTTCATATTATGAGGGATATATGTATGTGGGATACATGTTTTACATTATGATACTTGGGATATATGTATATCCTGTATATTATGTGAAATAAAGTATCCCCATTATATTATTTGGGATATGTGTATATCCTTTATATTATGTGGAACTGATCAATCAAATCCTTCATCAGTGCTGTTGCGTTATTATATATATACTTTTATTTTCATACAACATTCTTATTTCTTTGAAATTAAAACGTAAACTAGAAACACTTTAATTTGCAGCTTGTAATGAATGAAGCCACTTTTTGTAATCGTATGCTGTATTTGTTTAATGCAAAATATTCACGCCTTGGCACGAAAACAAACAAGAAGGAAAAATCATTCCATTATTTCTAACACTTATAAACCTAAGCTACAAATATAAAACACGCCACAAATTTTGCTTGTTAAATATATTACTGTTTAATCTGTGATTTAGATCTGACTGTATCATGCACATGTGTTATTCTATGCAACTTATAAGGAAATTTGTTTTGCTTTTTTTTGTCTTGTTTAGGTGTACAAGGTATATACATGTACACCAAAGCATTTTTACATTTGTATATGTTACAATATTTTATCCTGCAATCAAGCCATTTCCGGTCTAATAAAAGGGTAGAATAAACTTAAGCAGTATTAGGTCATTGACCTAATAAACTCTACTGGCACTTGTTTACATGAAGAGCGCGAGGAGCGTAGCAAATGTACCAGATGACGTCGTGGCGTCAGTTGAATTTCAACTTCAAACGTAATTTTAAGGCATTTTACGCATCTAAGAGGGATTGCAGGATAAAGACAGTACAAATTCATTGTCGGAAAATATAAAATTTATTTGGGCTCGCTGCAAAACAGGGGGAAAGGCTCACTAAAGCTCGCCTTTTCTCATGTTCTAAGGTTCGCCCAAATAAATTTTATATTTTCCGACAATGACTATGTATTGTTTATTAAAACCATCCCTTAACAAGCATTCATTACCAGTCTTAAGATTTATGCAATTCTTACTTAACTTTTTTTATATTTTTCTTCTTGTAAAGTGTCTTTGGACAAAATATGCACCATTAAAGCACTACTACTATTACTGACCATTTAGGACATTAAACGTAATAAAAATAACTAAAACCGCGGTTCCTTTGCTTGAATTTTTGTCACTTTTGCGCGGATTTTGAGTCTTCCTGGAACATCCTCTTTTTTACTCATAAAAAAGTACTTATGGAATAAAACATGTTTGGCCAAGAACATCAGTATAAAATTAGGTGTTCTTCTCTGCCATACAAATTCTCGGGTTATTTCGGTGCTACATATTTTTGGCTCAGACACGTGAAAAAAAAATTCTTTGATACCAAATTTGCTGTGCACGTTTCGTTGATTACGACTCATCAGTTGTGCTCAAGAATTGCGAAACTGGTGCATCAAATTGGTATGGTTTTTACACTTAAGAAAATTTACCCGTAGAAAATACACTAAACGAACGGAAAATTAAGAGGGCATTTCTTCGGACAGACTGTAAAATTAACCAAATAAGGTAACATTTCTGGCAGTTTTGCTGAAAATAAATGACTGTTACATACCAAATACACTATCTTAATATTAATAAAACATTTTATGATTTGTTTTATAACACATTTTTATGATTTATAATGTTTTATAATCCCTGTTACATACCACATACACTATCTTTATACCAATAAAACATTTTCTGATTTGTTTTATAACACATTTTCCATTTCCAACATTTCCTCGCACCTACTTACCATTACAAGTAACGTGATATTTAACGTAGTTTAATTTGTTAAAAGCCTACATTACAACAAAATCGAAATACGATAATTTAAGAAAAACTATGAAGTCATCTTTATAGATTTGTCTTCAGATCTATAAGCCAAACAGTGCAAAGTTATCATTGAATTCTTTATCTTTCAAATCATCTTGTTAAGGTTTTTTTAACAAATTGCTGCATATTTGGAATGTTTCAATATTGGAAAAAGTATTGATTCTGCCATAATCTTGAATTTACTTACGAACATGGTAATTTCATTTTTTTAAATTTCTCTAAAAACACTTTCTTGTGTCAAAGGATAGATTATATATATATACAAGATAAACAGAAGATCAAAAGTGAATTCTTGACAACAGCAACACAAACTACACGATATATGAATGTTATATAAGCGAAAGAATAAAGAAAACACAAACTTTAAATAAAACACATTACATCACGACAGTACAAAAACTAAAGCACAGCAATCTGTAAGTTTCCCAAAAAAAAAAAAGAAAAAAGAAAAGAAAAAAGAGAAACACCCGTAGTGACATCAGTTGCTGCGGAAGGACAAGGGTATCTTAACAAACCATCACGTTGCAAGTTTGTAAAATCAGGTTAGGATTGAAAATGAAATTAAACTGAAAATACCTTATTTGTGAAATAGACACTTCGTATCAAACTATGTAGTGTTATTATCAAAGACTGAAAATAAAGTTATCTTAGCAGTTTTCTGTCTGTTTTGAAAGTTGTTGTGCTCGTATAATGAATGAAAAAAATAAATCAACTGTGAAATTAAGGCTGGAGACGTAGCATATTACTACTAACATAGGGGAAGTTCACAATAGGAAAATTTAAATAGTATAGGTTTGCTTCTAATGATCGCAGGAGTTTTTTTTTTTTTTAAATCAACGTATGAAAGAGGAAAAAATGTTCTCCTCCCGTTCATGTTCAAGTCCAAAATTTTTCATGAATCATTGGAACAAATTATATTGAATGCATATTTATCTAGTTGATTACCTGAAACGAAAAACTTAGTGGTTATGCCCGAAAGAAAATTTGAAAATTAAATTTCAGATTCTAGATAAAATACAACAGGTACTAGGATGGTAATTGTTAGCTTGTTAAGGGATATTATAATTGAATTGAAAACCCTGTTAATTTCGATTGTACATAATTTAATGTGCCATGCCAAGAATTTATTTCGAAACGGATTTCTAACCTAAAAATTAAGAAATTGCCATATATCTTTCTAATATTACAATGAATACAATGATGAATGTAATCGAAAGATTTTTTTTTATCATATGTTCATTTATGCTCATTGTACTTTTTGTTATTTCACCAGTTGCTGGTAAAACACTTTTTGTTATTAAATTTTTTAATATGCTTTGTGATGATTTATTAAAACTAGAGGCTCTCAAGAGCCTGTATCAATCACCTGGATTTAACTTTTCACCTTGAGCAGACCTAAAAATTTAAATGCTGCAGTCAATTTGGCTGGTATTCTATAGGCAGTCATCTTGGTTGACAGTCCAGGTCAACGGATACATTTCTAAAAGAAAACCATCTAAGGACAATTTCTGCTAAGTCTTGTTCCAACTGGCTAAGCGGTTTCAGACAAGAAGATTTTTAAATGAATTTTCCTATAGGGTCCAATATTTAACAAAGTTCGGTGTGGCAGCAATCTTGGTTGACAATCCGGGTGATCGCACATATTTCTGAAAGAGGATCTCCTAAGGACAAATGCTGCCAAGTATGGCTCCAATATGTCAAGTGGTTTAAGACAAGAAGATTTTTCACTGAATTTTCCCATAGGGCCCTATGTTAATCTAAGTTCGGCTGTGGCAGCCATCTTAGTTAACAGCCCGGGTCATTGGACATATTTCTGAAAGAGAACCTCATAAGAACCATTACTGCCAACTTTGGTTCCAACTGGCCTTGTAGTTTCATATAAGAAGATTTTTTAAATTCACCCCTCCCTTTTTTCTATTTTTAGTAACAACAGCCATGTCGGTTGGTAGTTGGGGATGCCAGATATAATTTTGAAAGGGGGCTACCCAAGGAACATTCCACCAAAGTTTGGTTTCAATTGGCCAAGTGGTTTGAGAGAAAAAGATCTTTAAAGGAAAGTTTACGCTGGATGCCGTCTTTAAATGGCAAAAACTCCTATAAGGGGTCAATCATTGATTTTGGTCTTGTTGACTTATTTGTAGATCTTACTTTGTTGAACATTTTTGCTGTTTACAATTTGTCTTTATCTATAATAATATTCAAGATAATAACATAAAACTGCAAAATTTCCTTAAAATTAACAATTCAGGGGCAATAACCCAACAAAGGGTTGACCGATTCGTCTGAAAATTTCATGACAGGTACATTTTGACCTGATGAACATTTTTACTCCATTTCAGTTTTTTTTCTTCTAATTGCTTTAGCTTTTGAGATATAAAATAAAAACTGCCGTTTACCCCTATGTTCTATTTTTAGCCATGTCGGCCATGTTGGTTGGCAGGCGGGGTCATCGGACATATTTTGTAAATTAGATACCCTAATGATGCTTGTGGCCTAGTTTGGTTCTATTTGGCCCAGTACTTTTAGAGGAGAAGATTTTTGTAAAAGTTAACGGACGACGGACGAAGGGTGCCAAGTGATGAGAATAGGTCACTTGACCCTTTGGGTCAGGTGAGCTAAAAAGGAACGGGAGATAAAATAAATATCCAAAAAACAACAACAATATATATATATATAACATAACAAACTTTGTATAGGATGAGCTTGCTTACGGCTCACCATAGAAGGTTTGAAGTTGCTTTTAAGCTTTGTGTATATTTTTAGCATAATATGGTAAGTTTCTCATGTAAATAAATCCTTACTCAATTGAAAAGTTCAGAAAAAGGTGTAAAATACGGTAGCGCAAATTCTTAAAGCAGACTCCCTGATTGCTCATTATTTTCTCGAATTTTCGTTTTCGAACATTAATTTTTCAGCAAATACACAGCCGTATGACATACTACGATTACTCATGTACGTTGACGTTATATTTTAAATTTCTGGCATTCATAAATAAACGAATTCTATGTCGCACATTTCTGTATTGTCAGCAATATTGTTGTATTTATATAAGGGGCAAGATTTTGAAAATTGTCAAAATTTGGGTAACCTATAAAGTTGTGCTCCAACGTAATATTTGAAACATACCGAAATAATGTACTTTTTCTGATCCAACATCTCAGCAAGAAATTTTAAAAAGCAAAAGATAAAGGAGAAAGTCCACGAGAGCAACACCCAACGACAAGGCGAATATATATACATAAAATAAAGGTATAACTAATATGTTGTTGGCGTGGCCTATGATGCGAGCGCAGCAGTAGCCCTTTCTAGAAACTCATTTCCCGTGTCTTGATTCTGGCTAGTTGTTTACCTTATTTTACTTACTTCCGTTTTCTGCAAACGAAACTTTTTCTAGCCGTAGTATGTAGCATAATATGGCCATATTCGCTTTGTCAAATAAATTCACTTCCGATTGCATAATGGCTACCCCCATTAAACAAAGACTTTTTCTAAATGACCCATATGTAGAAGATGCATATGGTCCTATAGCGCTCGCTATAATAAACTGGACAATCTAACACAAAAAAAAAACTAAAAACACATGGAATGTGAACTCCCACATTATCCAAAGTCATATAGGATTACTTAAAAATTTCTCGTTTTTTGCTCGACGACCAATATAACAATAACACTAACACATTAAATCATCATCTGGCAAAAAAGATCTTACCCTTCCAGTGACCACTAGACGTTAAACATGTAAAATATACACTATACATAAATTAAACAAGAATTGAACATCTCAAAATATAACCGATAATTACTCGCAGTGAATAAAGGTTTTACGTCATTACTAATAATTTTAAAAATATCCAAAAATTATTCAAAATACATGTAATCAATTCTGATTTTTTTTCTTTAGGGGAAGGATTATACCGCCATGTTGGTATCTCTAATCTCTGGCATTCATGTTTGAAGTGAATAATTTTACAATTTCACTAAAGTAAGCTTTCTGTTACTTAATCAAAACTTGATCGCTGGTTTAATCTCATAATCTTTTGATACCATCTAAAGATTATGAGAACAAAACTCTTAATATGTTACAGCCAAAATCCACGTTAGATCAAGTTGAACTGTTTGCCTCTTCACTCTTTGTATTAAAGTAGAAATCTGCATGATAATACTGCAGAAATAAAATAAATATGCAAGTGTCCTTATGTCTGACCAAAATCCAAGAACAAGGACAACACATGAAATAAACAACACAGCGAATAAATACATAGTAGGTCAAAGAGAAACAGAAAAGACAATGCCAGAACTAATACACTGGTAATGTGGACTCCCATAAAAGAAACGAACTGACATCTGGTGTTTTATATGCTTCACTAATAGCAGCTGTAAGATTGCAAATAGGAACATCCGGTGACAAGTCAAATCAGGAGAGGTTTGACTACCAGTAAGACGAGAAAAATGACATAAAATACAAATAAGTGAGCAGGTTTACATTGTTAGACACCCCTTAGTCGGTCAATATTGACCCGACTTTGTGATGAGAAAGCTGAAAGCAAACGTTTGAATTGTCAGATAAAATGACATCAAACTGGCTGGTTTTATATACTTTTCCTCAAATCTAAATTTCCAGTCATTTGCGTTGAGGATAATTGAAAAAATCCTCAAATTTGACAGGAGTAGTAGGGGCATTTTCTCATGTATTTGTTTCACTCATAATCAATGTTTTTTTAATTTAAAATGTTTACCTACTTTGTATCGTAAGCGATTGTATGCAATGCGTTTTTATTTTAACAATCAGAAATTGTATGCATAATCGTTTTAAAATTAGTAAGTTTTATACAAGCAAAGGCGATTTGGGTCAATTTGTATCACTTCTGGAATATTGCCAAGAAGGACAAGAACCAAAACCATTCTACTGTCCTATGAAGGGAAATACATAATCTCACCTACAGCCAAAACTTCGTTTTAGGTCTGAATCTCCTTCAGGTTGAAAAATTGTTTGAAATGCGTTAATTTGGAAACTTTGTTTCGAAGCTGTCCCCCAAAGCGATATTCAGGTACGTAGAATTTCTTTTAGTAACTTATTTAGTTATTATGAGAAAATCTTTAGAGACCACATACCAGGCTATGTCCGCAGACATTTCGAACGGCATTTAGCGGCTTTTTGAAAATTGCCTTATAAATGAAATAAATACAGTGGAAAATGGCTCTACTACTTTTTTTAAAGAAACCCAGGCAAGATTTGTTTTGGCGTCAATCCACATTTTCCATTACCACCAGTCTGTTTTTACTATCTGATTTTCTGTTCCTGAATAAGACATGGACATAATTTTCAAAACGCATGACTAGGCATCTGTTATGGATCACAGGAGCTCCTCAACCCACAGGTGACGGATAGAGTAGACCCTCTCGTTGGGGGAGGGGGGTTGTCAAGTCATAATACAGAAAGCCTGACCGTGGACCATAGTGGGTAACAGATTTGATTTGGAGAATGCCACACTTCCTGCACGCTAAAGACCCCATCTGTAGTTTTCGAAAAAGATTACGATAATGGCCGCTACAGAAGGCTAATATATCCAACACTTCCAAACTATCCACCCTTTTACAGTGGCTGTTAAAATTGATTAACCTTTGTGTTCAGTCCCACCCCGCGCGCAGTTTGAGCTGAATTTGATAAGTTATTGAGCTGGTTCTGGTCCTGAATAAGCATGAAATATTTGCCACTGGACTTGAGCAAACAACATTTAATCAAAACGCATGAAAGGTGATTTACAGATTACAAGAGGCAAGAGTTAATTAACCCTGTCAACCTGTCTTCGATTTTCTAATTTTTTTTCTCCTTTGTCTTTCCTTCATCAACAGTGCTCAAGGCTGAAAATATTGAAAGGCAAAAAAGTAACCCAACAGTTCTTGTACAGTTTTTCAGCAACCAAAAAGGTAAAATATAATTTTCATTTGTTGTAGTTGCGCTGTTTCCTCTATCTCCGAACGCGACATTTCACTGGACTTGGCATGGAGCATGGTGGTTGTTTTATAACAAGCAAGAACTGCTTATCCATACGTACCACCCGAGTTCACCCCCAATTTTTTAGCTGGCTTCATGTTGCTTATCGGTTTTTTTTATAGTTTTTTGTGTTGTGTTCGTTGTTTGTGCCCTTCTCATCTCGGTTTTGTCTGTTTTGGGATGTGTGATTGTTGGATGGCCATTCGGACTTATATATATATATATATGAAACATTGAGAAAAGAAGTTCAAAAATCTAAAAACTAAAACAAGTTTAGATGTCGACTTCAGACCAGAAATTTACTTGCAACATTGTGATGCCCTCAACGTCTTGTGAAATCATTCAATGGTAGCAATAAATATCATACGATACAATAAATATGCCTATGTCATCAGGCAAATTTGCCTGGATTTTGTCTATCGTGGCCTGTTTTGGGAGGCTTTAAATGTTGAAGATTATTTTAGCCTTTTGATGAAGGTTAATTCTGAATGGGCACCGTTCGCGAAGAATGTAGTGTCTGAGTTCGTTTTTCATCAAATTATGATACCTCAGTAGTAATTCCTAAGGCCGAAAATACCGAAAGCTGCAACAACAATCCAAAATACTGTATCAGCTGAACCCATGATACCATGGCATCGCTATCAAAGAAAGACAACTGCATGTTTATCCCGACTCGAGACGGGATAAGTACATGTAATCAAAAACTAAACAGTCGTTAAAAAGGACCAGAATAAGTCTCCTGATTGGCCGTCCCAACATCATGAGATGGACGCATGCATGATCAACGGCCTCTGATTGGTCAGTCAACTGGAATAGCTGATCTGCGGATGCAACTCCGTACATGATTACGGGATAACATCACATAAACTAGGGAAAATCGTCACGGGCTATACAACATACAATATTTGTTCAGTTTACCGTAGTAAAGATTTAATCTTATGGCTGGGTGTCTAATAAAACACAGAACTTCATTTGGTGCTTTTAGTTCGTTGCTTTAAAAAGCGTGTTTCACACTGTCGTATCTGTACATCTACATTCTATTAATAGACATACAGACACATTGACATTGACTGAATACATATCGAGATACATTTTTAAGAGCATTAATTTGGAATAAGAATAACTATAGATCTGATTGGCTAACCCAACGAGGGGAAGATCACTGATTTGTCTTTCGTGTGAAGAGCTGAAAAATTAAAATCTTTGCATATCCTTTTGTAAAAAAAGGGCAACCCAAAAAAGCCATCAAAACACAGACTTTAAAAAAAAACTATGTAGTAATACATCTATTGAAAGGTAGTAATAATACATATAATAACGGAAAGTTTAATGTGATGACATTACGAACATTTAACATAAAAAATAATACTCCTTATTAATAAAAAGCTAAGAGACGGCTAGCTTTTTAGAAAAGCTATTACTTGTCATGTTAAGGCTTCTGAAAACGTAGTTATGCACATGGTGGCAATTCTTTTTTATTCAGATTTTTTTATGGATGATATTCGGTGTTATGGTGAATTTCTCGAAAAATGCTGCTACTTTTTTTCACTACCAGAACCGCAATCTGAAACTATAAACCTCCATGGACAAAACTACCGTCGATAGACATTCTCTAAACTTTTCTTATTCTGTAAATAGATTAAAAGTTTGAGCATTAGTTTCATGGTCAGTACCGAGATTAATTCGTACTGGCATCTGAGTAACTTACATGTATTTCCCATTAGTGAGATCATATTGAAACATTGGAATTTGAAAAATACTATAAATTAGAGAGAAAACCACAGTTAAAAGGAAAGCCAAAGGTATTAAGAGAAGACAGGTAAACGAGGGTGTTTAAATAAATCTCATTTTACAAAAAAAAAATATGTACATCAGTTTTCGAGTTTAAATATAATTGTTTAACAAGTTTTAGCTTTCTAAAAAGCTGTGGACTGCTTCGCTCTATCTTAATTTATGGTAATATGGAGCATGTGGTTGTTGATTTAGTATTGGAATTCTATGTTGACCAGTAAAATTTTCCGCGCGAAAACAACAAATAGACACGAATCTGGAGGTGTGCCTTGATTGGCAGAAGTTATAAAGTAGAGATCATGCATTTTTTGTTGTAAACATAGGATTATAGTGTATACGACTAAGCAAAACAAACCGTGTGTATTGCAGATTAACAAAGCAAATATACACGTATTAATAGTTGATTTCAATCATGAATTTCAGAATATATGAATATTACAAAAACATGTAATGACAGTTGATCGGAACCTATATACACATAGTTAATTTTCCGGCTTTCCGGCTTTTTATGACTTATCCTGAAGGAGTAAAGTCTGTAATTCTTTATCTCATTTAAACCAATGGCTGTTGCTGTATCTCAGCCGCATCATAAAGTAACCAATCAGCGATCAATAATTATTTCAAGATGGCGTGTATGTCTACTGAAACTAATAGCTCCGCACTGTGATGCGAAGCAAATATAACATTAGTAACTGCTATAGAGGGACGGTGAATGACTCCGGACTCTTACATTCAAACTAAAGTTCAAGAAATAATGACATAAATAAATACTGTTGTCGTTATAGGAAACCGATACTAAGACTGGTTTTTGGGGTGTTTCCATGCAGATCATTAACCTGGAATCGTTGAAAACCTTTAATTGATGGCACGAAATCAAGCAGTTTCCCTAAAAACAACTTGAAACCAATAGTTCATTGGACAACCAACCCTACATACTGTCTGTAAACCCGGTTTGCGGTACACATTTTTTCATACATGTATCTTCTTAGTTGGCAGACAGGTGTAATTAATTGAACTTTACTGATTTTGTTCAATTATGTTTGTTTTAGTTGGGGTTTTACGCCGTTTTCAGCACATTTGGCGGCCAGTTTTTACTGGTGGAGGAAGCCGGAGTACAAGGAGAGAACCACCGACCTTCGGTAGGAAAATTGGCAATCCTTGGCCCTCTGTTCAATTATGTCTTCCAGAGAAATACATTTTGTCAAATAAATCTTCCGGTGATATTTTCTGAAATTAGATATTATATCCCTGGATTGTACCAAATATTAATCAAGTGCATGAAATGTATCTTAAAAATAATAATTTAAAAAAAATTAGCTGTCTGAATTAGTCAATCCAAAATATTTAATATTTTTAAATTTCAAGTGAAATGCCCAGGTTGACAAAAACTTCGTAATTTAGATTATAATAAATTTCGTTGAAATTTTTAAATAATAACACATTATACAGTTCTTACGAACATTTTGATTTCTTGATATAACTTCACACAAAAATATATAATGAGTCCACTATCTGTGAGAATGATTGTCATACTTGCAAGGACGAACTTTAATAATCTAATGCATCTCATTGTTAAATGTCGTACTTCTAATTAAATACCTAAAAAAAGATATTGTTCTGTTAAAGTCAAATGATTTACATTGTAAGCAAACCTTTCGTGTGCCTCAAATTACTAAGCAGAACGTTACCTGGGTGAAAAATAGATCAATAGAAAGGTAAGGATTATAACAGGTAAGCTGACAATATACATTAAATTACAACAATGTTTACTTTCGTTGTATGTTTACAACTGACTGTTATTTTCGTAGAAACAGAATCAGAACTTTTTGGGTTCAATAATCCATATAACATAATTAATACAAACACATATAGTTACAGAATTCTACAAATAACACAGTTATTATTAAAATACAAAAGTAAACATGAGTCGAACCTTAACGCATGTACTGCATCCAGATATAGCCTCATTAACCCAGTGTTATCTATGATTATAACACGAGGTATAGGGACATAGATCATGTGTTGTTGCGTGTAGATGGAACATAGATGTTTTTTTTTAAACTACTTTTTGATTTGTCAGCAATACGATTGTCAGTGCCAGTCGAACAATACCCCGAGCTGACAGTATCTTCTGCCATTGCTACAATTCATACAAATTTTCGTAGTTTTTTATTGTAAAAAGAACAATTTTGACATCACAGTAAAAAATAGAGATTCTATGTCTGTAAGACACAGATGCCCCGTCCTGCCTGTACATATAATTCAAAGCTATTTTTTATGACGGGAAATTGTTTTGAAAACTATTTCAAATATATGAAAGTATCCTTCTTACATTAACTTTTACCCCATTAAATATAACAAATCCACATTACTAAATTCTGTTTCTGACATAAGGACCAGCAAAATTTAATGTAGTTAATCAAGCATGGAATGTAGGTCATGTGAATTTATATAGTTGTGATATATGTTGAACTAAAGAAGATGATTGAATTTTTAAAGTATCATTGGTATATCTCATCACGTCTTTTTTAGAAAAAGACTAAAATGCAAAAATTTAATTAAAGTCACTCTACCTTAAAATGTGACTCAAATTTAAATGAGTTTTTTTGTATTATATAAAGTGACTTTAATTGTAAAATGTTATCTGTATATCTTTATTAATTCACCTACATGCAAAAATTTAATCAACTATGAGTCACCCAAGCATGAAATGTAAGTCGTTGTGACTCAAATGTTGCCGAGTTATGTTTTGATATATAAGATGATTTTAATTGTGAAATATCATCAATATACTACCTTGTGTGCTTTAAAAATAGATCTAAATGTAAAACATTACCAAAGTCACTCAAGCATAAACTTGAGTAATGGAGACTCAAATGTTAATTAGTTGTGTTGTACTATTTAATATGATTGTAAATGTAAAATATCATCAATATACTACATGTACCATAGATTCTTTAAAAATATACCTAAATGCAAACATATATGTCATGCATGGTGACTCAAATGTTGCTTACTTTTGTTTTTAGTATATAAGATGAATGGATAAGTATAATATCATTGATATGTCTCGAAATGAACCTAAATGCAAAAAATGAAACAAGTCAATCAGACACGAATTGTGGGTCATAATGACTCAACTATTCGAGAAATGCATTATATAATGTAAGAGGATTTTTGTGGGGAGTATCATTAATATAACACCATGGATTCCTAGGAGATGAAAATAAAGGCAAAACTTTATCATAGCCACTCATGCAGTGCATATAGGTCAAAGTGATGCACATGTTGCTCACCTGTGTTCAGTATTATAATTGTTATAATATCATCGATATATATGTATCTCAATGTGTTTCTGAGAAATGGATCTCAACGCAAAAACTGAATCAAGCCGGTCGAACAGACTTGGGTAAATATATATGTCCCTTCAACATGTTCTAATTAAAAAAAATATGTAACATGCATCTACAAGATACAAAAGGGGAAAGAACGAGTAGTACAAAACAGTGCGAATGCATAAAATCTTCAAAACGCTTTTATGCGCAATTTACATAGTGTTCACTCCAATCGATAATATAACTACTAAATTCTTATTTCAGCAAACCTTTTCCGACGCATTTTGCCCCCTTTTTAAATTTTTTTTGTTTTTTTTGTATCTTATTGTCACGTTTTCTGTTTTATATCTTGCTTGCAGATGGCTGAGTCAAAGTCATCTCTATGTGAAATCTACATAAATGGCAATATATACACCGTGGCTGGTACCGACTGGGATACCAACCCAAAGGAAGCCTTAGTCGTACAGGATGGTATAATAATTTATGTTGGGTCTTCTGAAGATGCCAAACGATTCTACAAAACTGGTAAGCCAGCAAGATGACGATAAAAGAAACAAAACATGATAAAATCTAAGATACATACTTGTCTTGTTGGGGTTGAATGTGCGGCCTGTGTACTTAATTTACTTTAAAAAGTTTTCAAACAGAAATACGTTTGTAAGTTTCATGATCTTTTTAATGTCGTTGTTTATTTTTTAGGAATGAATTTAGTCAACTTTCTTTATTCAAAGAAAATGCTATTAAATACGCTAATGATTAAATCTTTCATTGTTGACTCTTTATCCAATAAAAAATTGAAGTACATTTGCAAAGCCAAAATTAAACAAACATAAATGCAAACCAAATCGATTTTTTTTCTATTCATGGCGTATTATTTGTTAATTATTTACCAATTATATATACTTCTTTTAATATTTCACAATTTTGATACATTAAAATTTACGTACAAGGTAATATTTATTTTTTATAGGAAGCAGTAGACTGTATGATCTAGAGGGAGCTACTGTACTTCCGGGTATACATGATGTTCACATGCATCCGCTTGAAGCTGGTTCAGAAGTCGGTGGAACATGTGAACTTCCATCCGATACCTCTCCTGAGGACATGGTATCAATAATAAAAAAACAAGTACCAAAACAAAAGGGAACAACTTGGGTCTTAGGTCATGGTTATTCCATTGACGCAATGCTAGACCACATTGAACAAGGTGGAAGACCGCCTAGAGAAATCCTTGATGAAGCTGTTCCTAATAAACCAGCAATAATGATGGAAGAAACATCTCACTCTGTATGGGTTAACTCTCGAGCTCTAGCACAAGCTGGTATTAATTCAGAAACCCCATATCGTCCGGGTGGTATCATAATGAGAGATGAAAGTACAAGTGAACCAAATGGAATTCTATTCGAAAACGAAGGAATAGAAATTATGGATATCGCTATGGCACCGACTTCCAAATTGGAAAAGTATAACTACGAGGGTCTCCTTTATGCCTTAGAACAATTACGACAAAATGGCATCACGTCAATTTGTGATGCTCGGGTATTCTGGAAACAAGAACACCATAAAGCTTGGCAAAAAGCTTGTCGTGATAATAAACTAACAGTCAGGACTATCTTAGGATTTTGGGCTTATCCTCACATGAATGATGACGAACAGATTCAAAAGTTAAAAGAATTACATGCCTCAACTCATTGCAACAAGAACTGTCTTTTAAGACAGAACCAGATTAAGATGTATTCTGATGGATTATTGCAGAGTACCACAGCAGCTCTTCTAGAGCCATATGTTAGGAATCTGCATCTCCGAGGACTTGAAGAAAATATTGGAATGAATTATTTTAGTCCAGAACGTTTAGAAAAATATTTAACAAATCTGCAGAATTTTGAAGAAGGAAAACATTTTGACTTCCATGTGCATGCAATTGGTGATCGAGCAGTACACGAAGTATTGAACGCCATCGAGAAAACAAAGGAAGCTGGAACTCGTCACAGAATGACACATCTGGAATTAATAGACTTTGATGATATACCTCGCTTTAAGGACCTTAACGTTATAGCAGATTTTCAAGTATCAGGGGAGTACTCCTTACCGTCAGATCGACATAATGTGATTTCAGTTGTAGGAAAAGAAAGAGCTGAAGACTATATACCCGTGAAGAGCGTTTCGGACACACGGGCCGTTGTGACATTAAGCAGTGACTGGGATGTAAGCACTTTAAATCCTTTCGTGGGCATCCAACATGCTATAGATAGAGGTGAACAGTCAGTATCTTTGAAACAAGCAATTGAAATGTACACCATCAACGGAGCCTTTGCCATGAGACAAGAACATCTTGTTGGATCATTGGAGGAAGAGAAGGAAGCAGATTTCATTGTAATAAATAAAGACATTATGACCACGTCGGATATAACAGAAATAAAAGTAAAAATGACAGTACTACGTGGGACTATAATTTACAGACATAACGGGAAATATCCGAAAAATGTGAAACCATAATATCTTTGCAGAAACATCTGTATGTCCACTTATATCTTTATTTTGACTATACTTTTGTTTTCTTCACAAACTCTGTACTGTTGAAATATTTCCGTTGTTTTCAAATAAAAAAATATTTGGTCTTAAGAATACATTAATTTTTTGTTACAATTTGTCCAAAGTTCTGTAAACAGGCAACATTTATTTTCCATAGGCAATGACTTTGTCCAAATAAATAAATTCTGTTCTCTCTACTAGCCTTTCTACTTAAATAAATGAAAGTTTATTAATAAGTACACGAACACATTTTTCTTATTGTTTCCAGGGTAAATATTCATAATTATTCTAAAAAACTTAAATCATCCTTACTAAAATGGTGAAAAATGGTTACAAAATATTGCCAAGTTCTTTGTATCTGTGATCAAAGTTTGAAGTTGCTAAAAAGACTCATTAGACTGAAATTTCCTTAGGCTCCTCTATCATGTCTATACTGTTACCGTATTAAAGTCAGATGTTGTTCTGGAGTTATGTCGCCTTGTCCGTAAAAAAATCAAATGTGCACGAAAAATCACAAAATTAACAATTTTTGGGTAAATTAAAAATCGTGCAGACTTCGATGTGCTCAATATATCTTGTTAAAATTTGAAACATACTTTGTTAAGATAAGTATCTTTTAATGGTCAACTGCTAATCAATGCTAAACATATAGCTTCAACTACTATTTTGTGTTTTAATTTAATGAAGTTTACCCTTCACTAAATGACAAACGTCAAGTAAAAAGCCTATCTCTACTGCCAAATATAAATCAAATCAAATCAAATTTTATTTGCACAGTAACACCCAATGGCTTACATATACATTTTATAAGTACACAATAAACAACATGTAGACAATACCAATAATATTATGCAGTAATATAGGGTTATTGCATGAATACTGGGAAATATTGTCCCGAATAGAATGTAATATTGCACGAGCTTGCGAGTGCGATATACTATTCTACGAGGGACAATAATTCCCAATTTCGTGCACTATTTTATTGTATGGCAACACCACCCAGATCCAGGAAATAACCCGAAAAACTATCAAAGATATCGTTCTTACAATGCAATTTTGCTCTTCGTGCAATATCGGCGAATATTGCACGCAATTTTTTTTGGGTTACGTTCTACAGGGAATATATCGTTGCTATACATTAATAGAAGATACAAATAAACCTCAGTGCAAAATACTTTTTTTACAAAGGAACCAAGCAATTTCACTTGTTCATTGTTACCTAGATTCAGAATAGCTTTAAGTTTAAACTGTTCATCTTGAATATATTCTGTCAAAATAGTAATCTCTGATGTTTTTAATAATGTTACGGTTGAAGAGAAAACTGTAATGATATGAGGTACGCGTCAATGAGAAAATATTGTTTCGAAAACGAAAAAAAAATAACATACTCGCTTGTTGTATTGCCTTTAACGAAGGAGCAACAGGCCCCACCAAAAGAAAAGAACTAGCACTTTTAGATATTTGGATGCTATTTTGCTGTCTATTATGAAGACTTAAGTATGTACACTAAAGAGATTTACCCTGTTGAACTTACTTTGAATAAAGCTAATACTAACAATGAACACTGCCCTTTTCTGGATCTTGATATCCATACCTCTAACGGGAAGCTTAATACTAAAATTTACGATAAGAGAGATGATTTTTTATTTCCTATTGTTAATTATCCGTTTTTAGATGGCGACGTTCCCTTGGCACCATCGTATGGTGTTTATATAGAGAATAATATATGGTAAAATCTGTATCACATGCTGTATCAACCTCGACCAATATCAGCCCTCGGGCCTTGGCCCGAGGGCTGATATTGGTCGAGGTTGATACAGCATGTGATACAGATTTTAACATGTATTATACACTTTATCATATATTTAAACAGGGGACTTCAAATTTTCCAAATTAAAGTCTACTACTACAAATGAAATTGATTGGGGAAAATATTTTGTGAAATAAAAAATAAAAAAATAGGGGGGGGGGGTTGAAAAAAGTCAAATAATCGGGAAAAAATTACTTTTTTTTATTATTATTATTTTTAATTTACCCCCCCCCCCCCCCCCGAAAAAAAAATTTCGCCCCCCCCCAAAAAAAAACAAATAACAAAAAAAATAAAAAATAAAAAAAAGTAAAATTGAAAAAAAAAAATGAAAAAAAGCTATGTGATAAAGGGTAAGCCATGTGATAAAGGGGTGTGATAAAGGGTAGACATGCGATAAAGGGGTGTGATAAAGGGTAGACATGCGATAAAGGGGTGTGATAAAGGGTGCGCATCAAAGTTGAGCGATACAAATTAAACAGCAGGCTATTTATGAAATATTCAAAACTACTGTATTTACTACTAAATATATGATAAATATATATATATACTGAACCGCAAAAGAAACGTCGCACAAAATGACATGTTCTCATACATTTATTTCAAAGTGACATTTATATATTTTAAATTAATTTTTACAAAATTTAATGAATGATTTACAGTCTTTTGGTTACAATGTTCACAAAAACGTCACAATTGTCGCAACGTCACATGTTTTCAATGCTGTGCTCCCACGTCCGTTAATAACGTGTATGTCCTCCACCGGCACCAATTACTGCGGCACATCTTCGGTACATGGAGTTGATGAGCCGATTAATAAACGCCATCGGAATACGTGCCCATACTCTCTGAAACGCTTGTGAAAGTTCAGCTGCAGTTGTCGGACTTGGCTGCTCATTATTCAACCGTCTTTGAACTTCGTCCCATAAATGTTCAATAGGGTTTAAATCTGGACTCAAAGCCGGCCAATCCATAACATTAATGTTATTCTGCTGTAGGAAGTCTCTTGCGGTATGCGCACGTGCATTGTCCTGTTGGAAAGTCTTGTTTTGATGACGTGCGAAATGGGGCTGAACATGGGGTGTCAAGACTTGGTCGATGTAACGGGCAGCTGTTACGCCATTTCCTCTGCCTGGGCCAAGGTTCTGAAAGATGACTGGACCAAGTTTAACGTTAAGGCCGATTCCACCCCATACCATGATGCTAGGTCCTCCCCACGCGTCTGTTTCCAGAAAGCAGCTGTCTTCGTAACGTTCCCCCCGTCTTCTCCACACTCTGGTTCTGCCATCGGCTGTTGAAATGCAGTAACGGCTTTCGTCAGAGAAGATGATGTTTCGCCATTGTCGATTTCGCCAATTCTGTCGCTGAGTGGCCCACTGAAGACGAGCTTGACGGTGTTGAGGAGTAAGAATAGGTCCTCTTGCTGGACGGCGACATCTCATGTTTCTAGCAGCTAATCGCCGACGAACCGTATCATCACTTATGGGTCGTCCATGTGTTCCAACAGTGTTTCTGGCAGTTTCGGCAGCTGGGGTGAACCGATTCATCAAATGGTGACGAACAATGCCTCTATTCTGTCTAGGGGTAGTGACCTGGGGTCTACCACTCCGTGGACGGTCATTTGTGCTGTTTGTTGCATTGTACCGTGTCCGTAGACGTTCAATTGTTCGAACAGCACAGTTGAAGTCGTTGGCAATAACTCTGGCAGATTGCCCAGCATCCAATTGACCAATGGCCTGTTCTCTCTGTTGTGGAGTCAGACGTGGCATAGCTTCTGTGTCAACACTGATACTAACACTCTTTAATTTTCTCCGGCCTTTTATACCCATAAAGGAGCATGAATTTCACGAACATTTAAGATTTAAGAAAAATTACCGCCAAGTGTGTCCCACGAGCGGTTTTAAGTACGGTCGCTCTAAGATATCAACTGAAAATTATTCAACAGAAAATTTAATTCACAGGTAATTTAATCTTACCTGGTGATGTAATTGTAATACTGATTATATAAAAATCATTAATTAATATTTATTTTGAATTTTGCTAACATTTTGAAAAAGCGACGTTTCTTTTGCGGTTCAGTATATATATAAACTTGTCAGTCGATTCGCTCGTGTATGTAACAACGTATTTGATTTTAACGAAATAAATCTGTATAACTGAAAAATTATCACAAACTTGTCAAAACTTTTACTAAATTTCATCATCGGTATATCATTTGTAAATATAAATCAACGTGTAAACATTTTATATGTTCAGGTATTTCACATCCCATCTATTATGGTAATATTCTATACAAAGCACAAAAATGTCGTCATTCACCTTAAAAGCTAACCAAACCTTTAAACGGACTTATCCACAAGGGATATAGTTACGATATTGTTGTCAAGTCATTAAAGATTGCATTTTTTGGAATTAATATTGATTCACTCATAGGGTCTTTGCATCGGAAATAAACACATTTATTCTAAAACGAGTTGTTGGCTTGATGCGAGTTATGTTCTTCTCGTATAATTTATGATGGTATGATACTAAACCCCTAAAGGAACGGATTGTTGCTGATTTTCTATATCATAAAGACATAATCTTTCGATTAATGAGGTCTGGAGCTGGCATGTCAGTAACTGCTAGTAGTCCTTTGTTAATATATATTGATATCATTTTGCTTAGTTTCTTCTGCTACCTATTCTAACATCGAAATCGGACATCTTTTGAATTGAGTTTTACTGTGCGTATCTCTGTGTGTTTGTTTATTACACATTTGCTAGAGGTATAGGGAGAGGGTTGAGATCTCATAAAACGTGTTTAACCCCGCCGCGTCAGGAGTCAGGAACCTCTAACTTTTGTTACTCTTGTGTGTTTTTTTTATAATGTTGGTTCATTTGTATTTTCCGGAGTTTAGTGTGGCGTCCATTTCGCTAAACTAGTATGCATTATTGTATAGGGGCCAGCTGAAACCCGCCTCCGGTTGCGGGATTTTCTCGCTGCGTTGAAGACCCATTGGTAGCCTTGAGCTGTTTTCTGCTCTTTGGTCGGGTTGTCTCTTTGACATATTCCCCGTTTCCATTCTCTATTCTAAATAGCCATTAGAGTATCAAAAATTCAACAAAAGTACCCATATATCTCTAAAAAACACAGTATCCCATACATATAATAATATGTAGACAAATGACAGCTACTGAAAATACAGGGTCTTGACTAAGGACAGACATATATATTTATTTTTTTCAATAAATACATAATTGTACCCGTAAGAGTTGATGTCAATAAATCATAAAGAACATGGCGAGGTTAAACATGTTTATAAGCATTCAACCCTAAAGACTATAATAGGTTCTTAAACGAGTTCAAAGTGAAGACTGGAAAATCTTTAATGAGTTTTAAAATTCACGTCTTTCCCGAATGGAGCGCTGGGGAACGAAAATGGGTTGAGGATTTTCCAGTCCTTCACTTTTGAACAAGTATAAGTATCTATTTCTTCCGTAAATACTCTATTTTTAGATTTCCTGTACCCATGTAAATTCATTGAGCACAGTTACATGTAAATAACGCCTAAGAATTCTGATTGAACGTCACAACAGTGGGAGATCAATGCACGTGCATTCATCTTCCATGGGTCATCTCCCAAAGAAAACAGCCATTTACGGTAGAATATATATATACATGTATCAACAGTCAGATAGGAAACAACAAAAAGAAACAAACAATGTACCACGAATGCAGACTATATCCATGGATGGATGAATTGTTTAATGTCCAGTTGCAGCCAGGTGCATATCAGGACGAGAACATGTTGATATGATAATGAATGTGATCCCTGCATTGTACTAGACCGACACGATGAGCCGGATTTTTAATGTGCTAGCTCACGAGGTAACTGTCCGCAGGAAGACATATCACCCCACCCGGACACATTATACAGACTCCAAGCCGACCAGTAGAGCTTTGCTCTTAGTCCTAGATGCCGCGTGCTTGGCGGAGAAGCAGCAAATACCAATTTTAATGTCTTTGGTTTGACCCGGCCAGGGATCGAACCCGCGACCCTTCCGCACTCCAGGTGAGCACGCTACCAAGAGACCACCGAGGCGGTTCAGAATATATCCAAGAATAGATCAAAAAGTTTTTTAACTGTTATACAAGTCCATCTGAACTAAATATAACTGATTGAATAACAGAATATTAACCTTATTCATATTTCGCCATATACTACATAGTCGTAATCTGCTTCTTTTTTAAATTCTTTAATATAATACCGCCACTCTGTAACTGGTTACAAAACAAGTATATTAAAAGTTACTTGGGACTAATGTCTTGCTGTATATGTCCCAGAAGGGAATCAGTGATCACTCCCCAGAAAACAAATGCTAAAAAACTTAACCAATTATAATTATAGTCTGCATATTTATTTTTTGTTTCTTTTTGTTTTTTTTTTTTCTCATTTCGTTGGTTTGTTTTGAAAAGATTTTGATTGATTGATTGATTGATTGATTTTTGGAAGTGATTCCTGTCACGATGATAAAACTAAGTAAACGTTTTGAGGTTTTTATGGTATCAATATGCTTGATGAAGTAATTAATTTGTAATACAAAGATTGTCATCGTTGCTACAGGAGCGAGCAAAGCAAACTAACTGGGACATTGAAACCCCGTATGAAGGAGCTACAAGACCATCATAAAGAAACTGAAAATTTCCTTTTTTAGCTCACCTGGCCTAAAAGGCCATGTGAGCTATTCTCATCACTTGGCGTCCGTCGTCGTCTGTCGTCTGTCGTCGTTAACAATTTTTCAAACATCTTCTCCTCTGAAACTACTGAATGGATTTGGATAAAACTTAGCATGATTGTTCCTTAGGGTATCCTGCATAAAGTTTATGCTTCGATTTTTGATCCGTCGAAAAACATGGCCACTGTTACTAAAAATAGAACATAGGGGTCAAACAACAGTATTTCGCAAATATCTCAAAAATCATCAGGTTACGGCAAATTCTGCAGGTTGAAAGTGTTCAGCATGATGAGAGCTACCTGTGTGCTGATTTTCGTGAAAATCTGTCAACTGATGTTAGAGTTATTGCCCTTTTTTGACATTTTTGGCTTTTTTTATGTTATTATTTCAAAAGTCGTCTCCTCTGAAACTACTATTCAAAATCAAATGAAACTTGGTAAGATTGTTCCTAAGGGTATCCTGCACAAAGTTTATGCTTCGATTTTTGATCCGTCGAAAAATATGGCCACTGTTACTAAAAATAGAACATAGGGGTCAAACAACAGTTTTTCGCAAATATCTCAAAAATCATCATGTTACGGCAAATTCTGCAGGTTGAAAGTGTTCAGCATGATGAGAGCTACCTGTGTGCTGATTTTCGTGAAAATCTGTCAACTGATGTTAGAGTTATTGCTCTTTTTTGACATTTTTGGCTTTTTTTATGTTACTGTAAATTCAGAAATTATTGCGTGCATTTATTATTGCGATTTTGCCATTTTAGACCAAAATGCGATTTTAATTTTTGCGATATTGAGAAAATACGCTTTATTCATATAAAAAAATTTCCAATATGGGAATTTAAATTATTGCGGTTACAACCCTGTCGCATTTATCGCAATAATAAAAACATCGCAATAATTTCCGAATTTACAGTATTATTTCAAAAATCGTCTCCTCTGAAACTACTATTCAAAATCAAATGAAACTTGGTAAGATTGTTCCTTAGGGTATCATGCACAAAGTTTATGCTTCGATTTTTGTTCCATCGAAAAACATGGCCACTGTTACTAAAAATAGGGGTCAAACAACAGTTTTTCGCAAATATCTAAAAAAATCATTAGGTTACAGCAAATCCTCACGTTGAAAGTGTTCAGCATGATGAGAGCTACCTGTGTGCTGATTTTCGTGAAAATCTGTCAACTGATGTTAGAGTTATTGCCATTTTTTGACATTTTTGGCTTTTTTTTATGTTATTATTTCAAAAATCTTCTTCTCTGAAACTACTATTCAAAATCAAATGAAACTTGGTAAGATTGTTCCTTAGGGTATCCTGCAAAAAGTTAATGCTTGGATTTTTGATTGATCGAAAAACATGTCCGCCTTTACTAAAAATGGAACATAGGGGGTCAAAATGCTGTTTTTTGCTATTTTGTCCTGAATTATAGAAAGAAAATGAAGATGAAAGCTACTTTCAAGGTAAACATGGTATCCCGAGTTGAATGGTGATGATGAAAGTTTGTTTTGGACGGCCATTTTTAAAATGGCTGCCATTTTCCCGCCATTTTTTACACTTGCTCGGATTTCAACAATATTTGGTTTTTAAAGTAAACATGGTATCCTTAGTGAATGGTGATGATGAGAATGTTGTATAACAATGATTAAACTTCATAATATGCGAGCTTTTAATTGCCATCACCTGGTGTCCGTCATCATCATTGTTAACAAATTTTCAAACATCTTCTCCTCTGAAACTACTAGGGGGATTTGGATGAAACTCTACAAAATGACAGATGAGTTAAGCATGGTTTATTGGATAAAAACCAACAGCTTAGTCAATATGATCAAAGATGAAGCATAATATAAAATAAAAAGCCTTAACCCACAATTTTTACATAACTTCTTTCAAACATTTTTAAAACGAAGACAACATATAGACCAAAAGATTTATACTTGTATTTGAAGATGAATTAAAGCTTGTATATTGTATTGTGAATCATCAGATTAATCATGGCTGTATCTTAATCAAGCGTAGGGAGAACGCATGCCCATTTCTTTCCAGAGGTTCTTGAAAGGCTTTTACATGACCTTTAATACTCAGTTTAATTTACAACAAACATTAATATATTAATTTAGTTTTAGTGCATTGTTTGCCAGGTGAGCGATTCAGGCTCTTGAGAGCCTCTTGTTTTGTTTTAGATTTTATTTGTAGGGTATCTTGTAAAATATTGGTGTCCAAGAATTGACATATGTCACTGCTAGTGGCTTTGTTAAAAATGAATCTCATCAGTCTGGATTGTTGATGGCAAGATATCATCATAATATCAAATCATATATAAGTGATGTTTTAGGAAATCTATAAACTAGTACATGACCGTTCAAATTGTGATTCATGACACATGTAACACAGGAAAATATCAGCACTAAGAGATGCAAAACCAATTTTACTTTCTGTCTAGAATTTCATTTCTGTTTAGTTTACACAAATAACTTTGACCTCTTGTTAATATCATTACTATTCTAATATACAGATCTGGAGTGTAATTTAATTGTCCACGGGAAATAACCTAACAAAACTTAAGAAAAGGCTAAATTTTCTCTATTTCCATGCAGAGAATTTTTAGTATCATACAGATATGAAGTGTAATTTAATTGTCTAAGGATGTAAGAAAATACACAAAAAAAAATGTATAAAGTCATGTAGTTTAATAATTAAAAATATAAATACGCATTCATATCTGCAAGTTAGTGAGACATATATTTTTTAATGAATTTTACATATACAATTTTATTGCATGAAAGCTTTAAAAAAAAATGAAATTCAAATAGCTGCATTTATTCTCCATAGATCATTCCTTTTATTAATGGTACCTGGTCAATGTGGAAGGCTTCTAAATTCATTTGTTGGCGCTGTTCTTAACAATGAACCATATAATCCATATAAAATTGATATACAAGTCAAATGAGCATTGTTGCGTGGAATGTGCCATGACACCGGTTCATTTGGATTGGCACGATAAAATCCTATTAAACGCATGGCAAACACGTTCAATTCATAAAAGATTTTGATATTTCCCTGTTTGTGTTCTGGGGCCACACCAGTTTCTTTACAATATTCCAACTAAAATTTTAAGAAAAAAAACGATAATATAAGACATTTGCAATCATGGAATTGTGACATTTGCCAAAAGTTTCAATATGTCTTTGATAATTACCTTTTTATCATAATAAAGGGATATGCTTGATTCATTTTTGACATATACACTTGACAAAAGTTTTATCATTTATTTTGCTTCTGTTAATTAAAATTTAGATCCTGCTGAATAAGGGTGTTTGTTATCTTTACTATTACCTAACCATGAAAAAAAAATTAAAAAGCAATTCTGAACTTCATAAAATAAAATGCTGATATATAAAATTTTAAATACAGCCTTTTATTCATGTTTTCCATTTCAAATCTTAGTGAGGCTTTTTGGATGGTTCAAATTTTACACCTTTAGCTATATAATGGCTTTTGCCATATACGAAAAAGCCTATATCAGAATTGTTTATTCTATAAACTTGCTCATAAATCACATTTCTGAAATTGAATTTACAAGAAATTTCATTATTACAAAAAACCCAGTTTGTGACTATCATCAAGGTTTTCCTTCAAATTTTTACTGCTTCATTTCTTTTAAAACTTTTCAGTTTCAGTCCCATATAAATTCAAAGAGTTCCTTAAATATTTTTCAGTAAAATAAGCGTATATTGGTTTAATCAACCAAGTTATTGTTTCTTTCCTATTTTTAGACAAGCCTTTATATAAAAACTTACTATTTCTAGAAGTGCTAATGGATAACCTGGATCCATGTCCAAAATTGTCTGTAACATCTGCCAATTGCAATCTAAAATTAAAAGTGATTTGATTGAAATGGTAGTACTATATGAGTGAATCACACTTTGGCAGTAAATAAATGACAATTAGAAGTCAATGTTTCCCTTACATATCTAGTTACAGCATTTACTGCAAGAAAAGCTTTCAGATGTCCTGAAACCAGGTTTTTACCAGTCCTATTTGCCATATATTTACAATAATATATAGTAAATGAAATTATCCAGTAAATTTTACAAAAATGGAGATCTTGCTAGTTTGAAGTAAAACAAACTGACAAAAGAAAATAAGTTCAAAAGCTGAACCTCCTATGCATATAATTTATTATTACATTGCATACTTTTAGATTTATATAGAAACAGTGTGTTTCAAACTAGTCCACATTTTGTTACATTGCATGGTGAACTACTTTAAGAAACAGGTGATTTCCCATTCATGCTTTTTAAAGTGAAATGTATAATAAAACAATTATAGCACTTCACTATCGTGCAGTATCATGTTTTATGGACCACTTAAAACAATATTGCCCACTGGCATTGGCTTGGGCAATATTGCTGTTAAGTGGTCAATAATTGTGCCAGTAAAGTGTCATAATTGTATAATATTTCATATGAATACAAGGTCCATGTGCTGGTTTTTTCAAACGTCACACAGGTCATCCAGTTAATGCCTACCATGTGCAAAACCAACATAAGACGTATTTCCAATAAAACTAGAGGCTCCCAGGATTTCAAGCAGTTTTTAAAAAGTGTTTGACTATATCCATTTTGGTTGGCAGTCTGGGGTTTTGCTGTCAAGTTGGGTTCCAACAGGCTCACTAGTTTTGACAAATTATGTTCCAATTTGCTGACTAGTTTCAGACAAAAAGATTTTTAGGTGAATATTTACCATAGGGATATACATGTATCTATAATACTAAATTTACGAATTAGCCGAATAGGCGGCAAAACGCGTGGTTCAAAATAAACGATGTATGGTTCAGATTATAAAGGTTATTATCGGATTTGACAATCTGCATTTATAAATTTAAACTGCAGTTTTGTTTATGTGCAAATGGAATTTGCATGGACTTTTCCGGTATGAATTCTCCCAACATATCCCTTAGAAGGTTCTCGAATGCATCATTTTAACACATTGGTTTAAATAAACAATTATGCACATATTTTAAATGTATTTTTGTTTGAAATTACGGAAGAAGAGTAAAACAAATTAAAAACATTCTCCTTCGAGTGGGATGTTTCCGCTTCATGTATTCAGGATTGTTTTTTCTACAGTAATGCAATTTCTCCTAACTATAAACATTATGAACTTTGAAGATTATGAAGAAGTAAGGCAAAGTTCAGAGGAATTCCTAACTTAGTTGTTTTTTGGATTGCTCGGATGTTTACTTTGCACAAAGTGATAAAACCAACCATTATCCATTTTTACATTATTTGTCATATGACCTGTCTAAATATATCTCTACCATACAATTCCCTGTAAGCCCTAGATAAAAATATTTTTAACAAATGGTCATCTTTATCATTAATAACGAAATTTATTTCGGACATCTTTATAAACGTGGACAGCATACACAGCCACACACTAAAAATTCTTTTATCGTCTGTTGGATTTATTTGTGAAATTAAGCCTCGCTTGCCCTGCCCATGATGACAATGAACAATTGGAACAATTATTTTCCAAAAATATGCTCTATTTAACTCACGGAATCTTTTGAAAAATTCATCTGTCACTAAGGAAATGTTTATTCATATTCTTTTTCATATTTATTCTGAATGAAAAAGGTAATGCATTATGAAATGTGTATTTAATGAAAGCTTTTCATCAAGTTCCAGTTCAGAATTAATTGTAACATAAACATATTGACAATTTATGTGGTTGTATTTTCGTCATAGATTTTGACTATGATGGAACCTTAAGGTCCATTTTGGTAATTCTACGTGGCATACAGTCTACTTCATCAGTGGATACATCTTCGGTAGTAACGAACAACCATATGACAATTAGGTCACGTTGACCTACATTTCACGCTTCATTGACTTTGGTTAAAGTTTGCATTAACATCCATTTCTGGAATACTACAGCATATATAGACATGAAACTATCAGTTGATACCACCTACTTGACAGGAAAGTTTATGGGAAGCCTGCCACAACATCCACATTGAGTTCCTGTTCCACGAATGCCATGGCCGCAAAAACTTTTTAAAGTCAATATGGCCACCACAAAAAAAAAAAAAAAAAAAAAAAAAAAAAATGCTTATTTTCCCGCGCTCGCGCGGGTTCAATGTCTAGTGTTAAACTATGTTTAACTCTGGTGGCCATCTTGGATTGGAGGCAAGGTCATTGGATATCTTTCTCAAACAGGACCATCTAATGAAAATGTTTGCCAGGTTGCTTTCATTTGGTTTACTGGTTTCGAACAAGTATAATTTTAAGAGATTTTCCCATAGCGTGCTATATTAGACTATGTTCGTCGGTGGTGGCCATCTTTTGAGTGGTGGGCAAGGTCATCAAATATACTTTTGATAGAGGGCAATCTAAAGACCATTGCTGTCAAATTTAGTTCTAACTGGCTTACTTATGTTTCAGGCCAAAATATTTTTAAGTAAATTTTCCCATAGGGTCCTTTGTTAAACATAGTTCGCCTGTGGCGGACATCTTGGATGGCGGTCCGGGTCATCGGATAAATTTCTGATAAAGGACCATGTAAGGACCACTGGTACCAAGTTTGGTTCCAACTGGCTGAGTGGTTTCAGTCAAGAAGATCTATATCTCTCAATTAATTTTAAGTCATTTCTTACATCGAGTCCTATATTAAACTATGTACATGTATGGCTCTGGCGGCACGTGGATGATTGGTAGGGTCATCTGATACAATTCTGAACAAAACCACGTAAGGATCATTGCCGCCAAATTTGGTTCCAATTGGCTAAGTGGTTTCAAACAAGAATATCTTTAAGTGAATTTCTCTTAGGGTCTTATGTTAAACTAAGTTCGCCTGTGGTTGCCATCTTGGACGACGTTCCAGGTCATCGAATACAATTCTGATAAAGGACCATTGCTGCCAAGTTCGGTCTCAATTGGCTTACTGAATTCCGAAAAGAATATTTCAAGTCAATTTTCCCATAGGGTCCTATATTAAAATAAGTTCGGCTCTGGCGGCCATCAGGGTCATCGGATACAAATCTGAAAGACGACCATCTAAGGACCACTGCTGAAAACCTTTGTTGCAATTGACCAGTGGTTTCAGAGAAGATCTTTTAAGAAAATATTAAAAGACGTCAAGTGATGGCAATAGGTGCTCACCTGCCACACTCTTGATAATATGAATAAAGTCTTCAATGATGGTGATCAAATTTTTCAATTTTTTGAAGGGGAATCTGGTTTTACCTCAGATTTTTAATAATCATGTAAAATATTTCACATCATGAATATGTTTATCAAATTTTTCAAGCTGTAAAAATACTTAATTTCAGCGGGAGGCTAACAAACATCAGAATGTGAAAAAAAGAATCAGTTCTTGGCATCAAAGATGCAAAAGTTAAATTGCAATAATTTGAATTATATTATAAAAGCATATAACCATTACACCAGTAAATTTACAAAAATTGAAATAATCCAATTGTTCCAAGCACTTTCTGTTCCAGTGTTGATATCATTGATGCTATGCAATGTTGCTAAAAACAAACTAGAGGCTCTCAATTGCCTGCATCGCTCCTCTGGACTATGTCTATCTTGACTGGCAGCCTGGAACATTGCTATCAAGCCAACTGGCTCACTAGTTTCAGTGGGTCGGGTCATCAGATACAATTCTGGAATAGGACCAACTAAGGACCCCTGCTGCCTACTTTTGTTCCAATTGGCCAAGTGTTATCAGACAAGAAGATCTTAATAGAATAGAGAATGAATAGAGAATGGAAACGGGGAATGTGTCAAAGAGACAACAACCCCACCAAAGAGCAGAAAATAACTCAAGGCTACCAATAGGTTTTCAATGCAGCGAGAAAATCCCGCACCCGAAGGCGGGCTTCAGCTGACCCGTAACAATAATGTATACTAGTTCAGCAAAATGGACAGCACACTAAACTCCGAAACATAAAAATGAACTAAAATTCAAAAAACACCTTATACCCCTAAACAATGTGGAATAAACAAACACACAGCGATACACACAGTAAAACTCAGTTCAAAAGTTGTCCGAGTCCGATATTAAAAAAAGGGTAACAGAAGAAACTAAATGACAATGATCAATATATATTAACAAAGGACTACTACCAGGTACTGACATGCCAGCTCCAGACCTCAATTAAACTGATCGAAAGATTAAGTCTATATCATATGATATTGTTATATTCGGGTCAATGGACCTACCTTTGGCATTTTTTAGTATAAAGGTTTAATTGATATTTAATACAATTGCTTACAAAATCTGAAATTTCAGTAACAAAGTCCAAGTTCTATTTTTCTATTTGCATTTTACATTTATGGAAATCTACATAGAGATAGACGAATTTTTGCTCAATTATAGAGGCACAATGGTTTGTCAAATATTCAGAATTTTGGTATTTAAATCACGTATGGTTAAAAGTAGAAGTTTCATAGCGCTAAATTTTCAAACTTGGACACTGCCACTTCGGGTTCAATTTTTGTAATATTTTGGAGGTCTCATGAATTTTAAGGTTAAACATTCGTTTTCATAACTGTTCAGTTACCTATTGCTTTCGTGGCATAAGATTCCGTTCATGTTTGACGTAGAAATTGATAAAATTCCATTTTTTTTATCTTCGAACTTCATTTTATTTTCATTTTGGCAGCAACTTCCGTTTTTTTGTCTTTAAGAAACTTATCATAATGATTTAACTATTATAAGATGTTGGTTAAGTCAGCTGGCCTTCCAGAATTATGTTTTTATCACCATACACGCGGTATACATTAATCGAGCTTGTATCAAGATAGGGACTATATTTTTGCATGTAGGAATCGTATGACTTCATGGTGCTCCTAGCAACCAAGTGAAAAGTAGATTTGTCAGTCTATGTATGAAAAGTTAGAAAACCGCGAAAATTGGAAATTAAACTTTTTGATAAATTTTAATAGTTTTTGTCCCCGGCTGTCAAGGAAATTATGAGTAGATATGTAATTTTTATGTAATTTTGAGTCTTGTCAGCCAAGTAGGAATCTGTCAGGCACCTGTCAGCCAGCAGGACAAGTGCTGATTGGCTGGCACTGCCTATATAAGGAGCGCAAATCAGAATGATGGCAGATCGTATCTCATACCCGACGGGTAGACTACAGAAGCAAAGCATTAGTTCCTAGCCAAAAAAACTACGTTGCCAAACTTAAAAAAACTTAAGCCAGAATTGTATATATATAGGTACATTCCGCAATATTCAAGATTGATGAAATCAACATTAATTTTCCTGAAATAATTATGAACAATAACTTTCATGATCGAAGTAGCTTTATGATAGAACTTTTCTTTGGTATTTCATCTGAGTTTCAACTGTAAAATGGCGATTATTTATTTCCGGTTAAGACAAATTATAAACAGAACAATTTTAGCCAATGTTTCCAAGATTAAATGCAAGATTTATTTAACATAAAGGATATTTAATACAGAAATATAAAGGATACGATCTCCCACCACGCTGACGCCCCTATGTTTAATTTTTGGAGTATTTATTATGAATTCGGAAGGCCAGCATCCGATTAGAATTTCTTTGTTGATCTGTTATTAGCAATGATCCAGAAACACTGCTGTAATTTTAAATATGAATACATGAAAAGAGAAATTCATCAATATATTATTGAACAGCCAGCTTCTAGTATTTGTCTATGTCAGTCATCGAAGTAGCCAATACCAGCACTCGCCCGTCTATAACAATATAGAAAATCAGCCACAATCCCTCCCGTTAGGGGTTTAGTATCATGCCATCATAAATTATACGACAAGAACATAACCCGTATCATGCCAAAAACTGATTTTAGAATAAATGTGTTTATTTCCGATGCAAAGACCCTATAAGTGAATCAATTTTAATTTTAAAAAAATGTCATCTTTAATGACTTGACAACAGTATAGTTACTATATCCCATGTTGATAAGTCTGTTTAAAGGTTTGATTAGCTTTTCAGGTGAATGACGACATCATGACGGTCATTGGATATCATTCCGAAAGAGAACCACCTAAGGACCATTGCTACCAAGTTTTGTTCCAATTGGCCCAGTAATTTCAGAGAAGATCTTTAAAGGAAAGTTTACGACGGACGAGTGAGCTAAAAAGAGTCAAAGAGTCTTCCAACGAATATACTAAAGTCAATAAAATTGCAAAATTTGAAAGCAATTGCTTTCCCCATGATGATTTCTATGACACATAGCTGCTAAGTATTTTACCCAAACATTAAAGATCTGAGAGTATTTCAGGAAGTATACCAAAGATGAAAATGCAATTTGTGAAATCCGATTGTGTCAAGCAACTGCTATTCAACTGGCCATTGATATATGGACCTTTTTTTTTTAAAAAAGTGAAAGGTTTTACAGCCTTCCAGGCTATTTATGAATTTCATTTGTTCCAAACAATCGCCATTTCTAACTTGATTTCAAAACGTTGTAACTGTGCACTTAATTTTGCCCTTTAAGTGTACTGATAGGCATTTTCTACCCAAAGAGGACGACCTAAGTTCCTGTATCTTGTGTCTGATGTATTTCAATACATTTTTGTAAAAACTTCTTGAAGCTAAACTTACCTTTAAGGAGGTCTAACAACCTAAGGAATTCTTCTAAAGCTTCTAAATGTAGTTTACTTGATACAGATACACCGATAAGTCTAATGTCACTATTAGTGTCCGGTTCTTCTAATACTAAATTCATTCCTACTAATATTCTACGCCAGCTCACCAAGTTCATATGTAATGGGGCTTGGTTATAAAGAATTCGAACTTGACCGCCAGGCCCTTTCTCATTTGCTGCTAATATTGCGAAACGGAACTGCAAAAAAAATTATATATATATAACTGAAATAATTTTAAAAGTTATTTGGTAAAATCTTATTGAATATAAGGTTTTCCATAAAATATTTGCTGATTGAAAGCTTTGTTCTAAGGCAGATTTGTGTATATATTGCCATTTATACTGATGCCTTTACGTATTTGGCTTTTTTCTTTCCGTGTATTTGGTCCTGAGAGTCGATGACGCTGAATTAAAGGGCAAATACCTGAGACATAAACACTTATACCTACAAAAATATTTTTACTAAATGAATCAGAAATTCGAACTTAGAACGAATTCTAATTGTTCGCCTAAATCATTGCAATTCTAAACTTCAATATTCCTGTAGAAAGTGTTTATATTTGGTCATAAAACTTTTATTCTTAAGTTCATGTTTATCCAAATTTAAATGGAAAATAATGGGCTTCACTAAGCTGAGCATGATACGACAAAAACATGTCGACAGGTAAAGAATCAAAGTAAATTTGGACACATTATTCTTTCATCGTCTTAGAAATGGAAATAAAATATACAACTTACCACTGATTGAAGAAAAGTCAGAAACTTCTGTCCTTCTGCTTCGTCAAATTCGTAATCTTTCAGAATTTCTTTTAATCCTCGCCGCCAGTATGACAAGGCTGTATGTTTGGAACGTAGATTTTCCCAGATTATAACACCCCCATAAAGATCTCTTGAGAACGGACCTGAAAACAAAAAGCGATACATCGCAAAGATATTTTATATGCCATGTAAAACGGAATTGTATAGGGTAGAACAGGAAGATTTAATATTGCTGCATTTTATTGAGTTGGAATTAAACAGGATTTTTCACATGATCGTTAAAATGTTTCTGATTTCAGTGAAATAAACCATTTTGAAATTCTAAATAATAACAATAACGATTTTGGTGCCACAAATAACTCAAAGACATGTACAATTATGATAATGGTATGTGAATTATTTTTCATATATCGTTTTTTTATTTACAACAAAATATAAAGTACCTGGTGGAAGCGAGTTCCCTCCTTCTGCCATCCGTATGTATACCATATTCAGACTTCTAACACCTGTATAAGTATAATTTTGTTTATTGTTGATTATTACATTGATGATGGTGATTAATCGTAATTTCCAGTGAAAAGAAATCCGATATTTTCACTCAGTGAAAGATCGGTTTTTATTTAACGTCGTCAAGGGCGTTACTAACAAATGACGTTTGTGACGTCGAAAGATTAAGGAAGGGATTTTAGGAAAATATGAGACTTTTGAAGCAATTTTAGTCTATTTTATCAATGTAATAAACAGTATAACTAATTCAAGAATTTGAATATCGAACATATTCAACTTCTTGGAATAGTTATCCTATAAGTATTTATTTCTTACATTTCTATCGTTTTTTTTTTTTTTTTTTGTATTTATATATTTGCTTTGATCCTGAATGGATCTGAGTTAAACAATATGTAACCTTTCTCAATTTTTGACGTCGGAACCAAAATTCAGCGAAATTAACATTTACAATTTATTGCAGTTTTAAAGATTATGACTGTGTGTCATGTAAAGTTTTGAGTTTTTACTCGAAAATTTGGTTCTTTTGAAATTGTTCACACGAAATATCCAAACACAGATATCCTTTCAAAGCAACGAAAAATAAGTCAATTGAAAGTTATACCAAGGATTCCGACATTTTCTGAGCTGTCGGAAACTTTAAGAATTTGACGTTTGCGTATTTAACAAATGATATTTTAAATAATTTTTTAAATCAGATTTACATTATCTTTGCAAATTTGTCAGCAGTAGTTTGTTTGACAGATCGTTGGTATTTGCAATATCGTCAATAAGATTCTTAGGCATAGGGGCCACTTCAAATGTGAAAATTCAAGAATGTGTGGGTAAGAGTTTGAAAATGGCAAAGGAGTGGTCACTTCTGAAAGGAACAACATTACCTACCCACCAAGAGACATGCCATTAATCATATTTTAATGTTTAATGTTTATTGAATAAATGCACAATATACCCCAATGAGGTTGATTGCTTACATAAAATAAGTACACAGAAAATTATAAAGTACCCAGAAACATCATAAAAAATAATAAAAGTACGACATTATATACAAATGTACAAATCTTGCAGTTGTAGAATGCACTCTCCTCAGTGACCAAGACTTTTTAATAAATGGAGCAGTATACTACATAATTAACGGACATAAAAGACATAAAACCAATTTATTAAAATCATCCATATCTGTATTTGAATAGGTATTTTTAACTTTCTGCAAAAATTCAAGTCTAAAGTTTTCTTTTTTTTTTTGGACATTTAAATAAGAAATGTTTTTCGTCATCTATTTTACTTAAACAATTTTGACATACACGTTCTTCTGTTTTTATATTTCTGTATCTCCCCCTTTTGATTTCCAAAATAAGGTCACTTACCCTTAATTTAGTAAAAGTTTTCCTAGTTTCAAAGTTATTTTCTTTAATTAAATATGGCTCAATTTCATATTTATTTTTAACTTTAATATAAATAAATAATTTATCATTTTCTGTCGAAGAATTTAATTTTTTAAAGAACAGCTTTTTATAATTTTCTTGTATAATCTCTTTTATGTGTACATCCATTTTATATTTACTTTTATAAAGTTTATATTTTCTATCTCTGATAAATTTAAATTATTTTCATGAATAATATTTTTGACAGAGGTATACCAAGAATAGGTTCCAGATTCATGTGCAATATACATCATATAACAAAGGATTAACTTCTATGTTAGATATTCTTGCCATATATTTTAGTGCTTGAACTTTTACATATTATTGGATATTGTCCTAACTCTGCCCTTGATGCAATGTTTACTGCTTCTTGTCTATTGCCATCACTTTGCGTCAAAGAGCCAAACATACTTTAGCATTGGAACCTATGGGAAATTTACTTAAAGATTTTCTTGTCTGAAACCAATTGGCCAATTGGAACAATTCTTGGCAGCAATAGTCCTTAGTTGATCATCTTTCAGAAGTGTAACTGATGACCCTGCCTGTAAGATCTTCTTGTTTGCCACCAGTGAGCCAGTTGAAACTTGCCAGCAATGTTACAGGCTGCCAATCAAGATTGACATATTCCAGGTGAGCGATACAGGCTCATGGTAGCCTCTAGTTACTTAAACCTAGAACTGATTTGCAAAATTTTAAATTTACTTTTTCAATAAAGCTATTATCAAGAGTTAATAAATCAAAATCTTCATTATTATCTGCTGCTCTTCTCTGAGATCTAAATATTTTTTTCAAAGTAATCCATATACCAACTTTCTGAGTTATACATTAAAACTGGTTTAATTAAAGATTCAAAAAGGTTTTTATGTATATTTATAGCTATATTTTCTATATTGTTTAAATATTTGAACATACTGAATAGACATTTTGTACCTCTTTGAGAGAGTTCTATATGGGATGTATGGAATGTACATTGTACCAGAAGCCTCTGTTGTATTACCTAAAAATTTATATTTCAATACTTTTTCTAATTTATATCCATCCAAATTCAACTTTATCTAATGACTTCTATAACCCTTCTGCACTTTCAGACAATAACAGTAAATCATCCGCAAACATAAGTTAGCTTAAAGACATGTTATTAAGCGTGACTGGTTTACAGTCACTGTCAAAAATTTTTGGAAGGTCATTTATATAAATATTAAAAAGGTTAGGTGTTCCACTGTCACCTTGTTTTTAGCCTCCTTCTAAATACAGAGTAAAATATGTTTTCTTTATATTAAACTGAAGCTTCAGTGCACTCATGAAAATTTTTAATACTTTATATAGTTTAGATTTAATATTATCAGTCTTGATAAATTTATAGAGAAGGCCTAGTCTCAAATTTTGTTTACTAAGTGGAATGCCTTCTTCAAATCTACAAAACATCCAAAAACATTTTGGTTTTTATTATTTATATATAAATAAATAACTGTTTTTAAGATTAAAAGACTATCTGAGGTTCTATTATTCTTTCTAAATCCAAATTGTGATGGATTCCTTTTATCTTCAAAAATTATTATCAATCTTTTATTTATGACAGATTTAAATATCTTACTTAAACAATTCATTAGGGAGATACCCCTATAATTAACTGGATCAAGTACATCTCCCTGTTTAAAAATAGGTATTAAATATGATTTATTCCACTTGTCTGGATAAATTGAACAATCTAGTAAAAGACTGAAGCATTAAGCTAATGTAGTTAACATTACATGGCTACTGTGTTTTATTATTTCATAACAAATTAAATCTGGGCTAGTACTTTTACCATTCTTTAATGATTTTATAATTAGTTTCATTTCAGTTTTTATTTCAGACATTTTAATAGGGTTTTCTGATTGTTTTTCAATTATTTTTTGTTCTCTGTTTTCTAGTGCTTTAGAGATAATTTTTTTGAAATTTTTATCTATTCTGTCTGGTTCTCCTTGTGTTTTAAAGTGTTTAGCAAACACATTAAGATCAAAAAGTGGTGAATCATTTAGAGTTTGTTTCTATTTTATTTATTCCTTTTATTATATTCCAAAATTCTTTACTTTCTGATGGAGACAGATTTTTAAGTTTCTTTAAAATTTTCTACTTATACTGTTAAATATTTTATATTTGTAAGCCTTTTTTGTAGTTTACTGTAATGAAAAAAGTTTTACTTCAAATTTTGGTCAAAGGGAGATAATTTTAGTTTTTACTCATGTTCTGGGCAGTTTTTCCAGATGTTCATTATCTATCCATGGTGCTTTATTTTTTTCTTTGTCTTTTTAAAAAATTTTTTATCATACACTTTCTGATAAATTAGTATAGATATTACATATTGTATTATTTGCAAGATTTATTCCTTCTGATGTTTTCTCAAAAAATGTGCTGAAAACGGCGTTAAAACCCCAACTAAACAAACAAAAAAATCAAATTTTCTGCTGAAACCTGGCTATTTCTTCATATATATCTGATTTAGCAAGTTCAATTTCCAACAATTTTCTAGAAAGTTTAGCCCATTTATAATTAAACTCTTGTTTTATATATTTGTTTTGATGTTTACTCATCTAAAAATTACATGTTATGTAAGTTACCAATTGGCAGTTGTCTGAGAATGGTGATGGACCTTGGACTTAAAATATTTCACTAAAGAGAGTAGGCTCATAAATTATATTACTCTGGTAACAAATGTTCGGAAAAATTCCATAAAAAACATCCATGGAAGCCAAATAAACACAATAAATAGACAGCTGCAGAAAATACTAGTCCTAGCTTGAGATATTAATATATGGAGCATTTGGTAATGCCCTCCCCCCTTTTCCTAAATTCTGGCCTAGTGGCTAGTTATTAAGGCCACATCATATACATGTAACAGCAGGCAGTAGACTTAAAATGTAAATCATAGCTAAATTTAATGTTATAAGAAGGAAAAAAACCAAATAAACTTAACTATGATGAAGGGAATCAATTTAACTATGTAACTATGATGAAGGAACAGAATTTTATGCTGAGAAAAACATTACATTTGAAGATTTGACAAGGATATTATAATATTTTCTAATAGGTTTATTTCCAATGTCCACAAATTTACTTAGTCCTTGGAAGATCATGTCAGTGTAAACAAGTAACAAAAGCCTTGTAAACGAAACCTTAGTCATAGCATATATATTAATTTGCATGAGGACAGGACCCTGTATTGTGCCCGTCATTTCCCCCCCTTCCCCCCTTATTAGCATAAATATCTGTTTTCTAATTTTAACCATTTATTTGTACCATAAGGATACTAATATACCATATAGATTTACTCATAATACACGTTTACTATCAATGTGCCATTGCTATATAGTCGAATGTCACATTGAGATTAAACATGTGTATTAAGAGTCAGGGGCGTTTCCAGGATATTTGAAAGGGGGGGGGGTGTAAAATAAACTTTCGCCGAGCAGAGGGAGGCAAAAATTTTTTGGACCTTTTTTTGCTAAAAAAAACATAAAATAATTGTAAAATGTACTAATGTAACGGTTCCTGGCTTGGAGCATGTATATTTTATAGTTAAAGTGTCAGGGTTTGATATTTTTTATGCCGAATTCTCTCCATTAATGAACGAAATTTTACGGATCACCCGTCGGATGGGGGAATCAATTTAAAAAGAAATTAGAGTATGTGTTTAATTAATGAATATGATAAATTGCCATATTCAATACAATATAAGCAGATCACGATATTTTTTTTTTTTTTTTTGGAAAAAGGGGGGGGGGGGGGGGCATACGCCCTGTACGCCCTCACCTGGACCCGCCCTGCGAGTAGTATCCTTATGGAACAAATAAATGGTAAAAATGAGAAAACAGAATTTATGCTAATAAGCAGTCCTCTTGCTCTATTTAGATTCTTTTATTGTTTATATTTTATTTTTATTTGTCATTTTTCTGTTTGGTTTAGGACTATTTACCTTTTGACAGCTCACTGATTCTGTCATTAGTATATGGATACTTCTGAATGACAAACAAATGTTCTCTGCTCCATATGTCCTCAAATTGGTCTCTTCTGAGACTGTATGTAGTTTAGAAAATTTCAAATTTAGTAAAATCATACAAACATCTTTCTTAAATACTTCCGCTATGTATATACAAAACTGAAAGGTCGTTAAATAACATTTAGACCCTACGGTGACATAGTACGTTACCACGTCATGTAGTAGGAATTCTTTAATACCAAATAAGAACCATAATATTAATAATGAACAAGCGTAATGATCTAGTTTTGAGGAATAAAAAATTGTTTGTGACGGATAAACTCACATTTGGTTGGCATTCTAATTTCTGCTTTTAAAATTGCTTTACTGTCTTTAGTTAAAAAAACAACACAATCTAAAATTTCTATATTGTATGGGAATTATCAAATATTAATAAATATTTCGCAAGAGCTGAATAAAAAAAAAATTACCCACCGTCATATGCGTTAACAAAAATAACCCTTTGTTTTGTTACTATTATTAACTCACAGTACTTTTCAGGGAATTTCCCTGATCTGTCCACCGAATAGGGGACATCCCGGCCCCGGACCACTCGTCCCAGGACCACTCGGCCCGAGGTAAAGACAACTCGGACCGTCAGAAAAAGACAACTCGGACCGCCAGAAAAAGACAACTCGGACCGTAACACTAACAGTATTAGGTCCATTTAAAGGTTAACTTGTAAAGACAACTCGGACCGTCAGAAAAAGACAACTCGGACCGCCAGAAAAAGACAACTCGGACCGTAACACTAACAATATTAGTTTCATTTAAAAGTTAACTTGTAAAAAATACATATACACTTGGAAGCATTGCAAAAATTATTCCCCTGTCCACCGTGGCTACTCGGCAGTTTCCGTTAATCTACGCCAATAGTTAAATGTTTGAATTTCGCACGGTTCACACGATGACGAAAATAAGTTACAGTTAATAAAGTTTTGTATATATCCATATGCCTATATTCGGAATTTCTAGATCACTATTGACAAGGAAGAAGAAAATGTTTATTTTCTTAAAAGGGCTCATAAGGAGCATGTATTGTCTTTATCGGGAACTGATTTGTCTTTTAAAATTCATAGTCAATATTACATATTAATATAGTCATTGTTTACAACAATTATTATGTATAATCTATTATATAATTAATACGCCATGAGCCTTAACCATTTATTGTTGATGAGTTTGTGCTAATAAAATATTTGTATTTGTATTTGTATATGATATGATCCCTGTCTTTATGTATGCTATTGTGTGATTATAGAAATCGTCCCTGGAAGAAAATTTACCCCCCAAAAAATGTGCTTTTTTTTTTAAAACCACCCACAAAATTGTTGTCAAAATAAGTCACCCAAAAAAAAATATGTAGATAAAAGTTACCCCCCCCCCCCTTAAATACCTTTGGTAATATTAAACACCAAAAATACATAATGAAATTTTGAAAACCAGAAATTAATATTAATTCATCATATAATTGGTAATAAATACAGGCGTTTTTAATATACGATAAAGCCCATAATGTTTGTCCGTATCTGACGTCTATGACGTCATACCCTTTATCTCATGGCTTACCCTTTATCACATAGCTTTTTTCAATTTCATTTTTTTTTGTATTTTTCTTGGGAGGGGGCGAAATTTTTTGGGGGGTTCAAATTAAAAAAAAAAACAAATGTTGTTCTTTTTTCCCCGATTATTTGACCTTTTTCAACCCCCCTCCTATTTTTTTTAAAGTTTTTTCACAAAATATTTTCCCCAATCAATTTCATTTTTGGCAGTAGACTTTAATTTGGAAAATTTGACGTCCTCTGTTTAAATATATGATCAAGTGTATAATACATGTTAAGCTGTATCAACCTCAACCAATATCAGCCCTCGGGCCAAGACCCCTAGCCTGGGACTATTATTAGTATAATAGTCCCAGCCCTAGCTGATATTAGTTTCTCGGGTTGATACAGCATGTGATACAAATTTTACCATGTATTATTCTCTATATATTGTACTTCAAATGGGCATGAATATTCTTAAAACTTTGCATCCAATAATTATCAAAATAATTATTAAAATATCACATAATTTCCCCTATCCCAAAAAGTAGCTCAAACTCCCCCCCCCCCCCCAAATAAATTCTGAGACCCCCCAAAGAGAGCAAAACTCCCCAAAATAGTACAAGCCCATACAGAAACATTTTCAGAGTACCCCACCCAACCCCGTTACTACGGAAATTGTTATCCATTTTGCACTCTACCAGAAGCATTTATAAATGATGAAGAATTTTTGATTGATTGAACACAACACTACTATGGAAATCTTTTTTAGACCTTTTGTCAAATATGAGAGGAACTATTCCTTTGATTCCACTATTCATGAATGTCTCCCCCCCCCCCCCCCCCCCCCAGTGGCAATGCAATGTCAATAATGACCTCCAAATGCTCCAACCCCCTAGGTGATAAATAATGACCGTATGTTTAATTTCAGTCATTGATACTATCTTTGAATCATCTTTTGAATTCTCTCACATGACATTGTTCTCTTTGTGTGCCCAAAACTGGTCAAAATTTAAATTTACTGAACACCATTTTTTTCCAGATATTTATATCTAATATTGGTATCTTTGGATTGTTATTTTAAGTTAAGGCAGGGTTAAGGGCTTCAGGAAAAAAAATATTCATATCATACAATTTGAGTTATTCCTCTTTGAATATATCTACTCCCAGGTTCCCGCCAAAGAAGCTTAAGCCGTTGATGTATGTCCGTATTTATTAGCTCCGATATGGCCGTGTGAGCTTTCCATCACTTGGCGGAGTCCGTCGTTGTTCGAGCTTAAACTTTCTTTTAAAGATCCCCCCCCCCCTTGAAACCACTAGGAAATTTGATGGAAAAGACATTGGATGCCCCCTTTCAAAATTTGTGTCCGGTGTAAGGGAGAATTTTGACCCCGTTGAAAATGGACCCTTCGGTCATTTTTCAACGTTGAAAATGGTCCCATAAACCATGAATTTCTGTTGAAATTATCTGACATGTGTCTTTTTACCACACTACAAAAATCAGCCATAAATGTATTTATCAAAGTAGGGACGGAAAACCATTTTTTTTTAAATAAAGCATTGGGAAAAAAATTATGCCATGTTGAAGGCATTGATAAAACATTTTCAAAACAATTTATTTTTTGCAAATATCTTTAGAAATAAGCAAATAACAGGCATTTTTAAAAATTGCTATATGACGAACGTTTCCTGTTAACTGTTTCCAAGTTGAAATAATGTATAATAATCTATCAGATTGACAAACAGTCTTAATTTCACATTGTATTCACTACTGTCTGCTTTGTAAACCATTTCCAGGCAAAAAAAGTCATTCTAAATGGAATCAATTAAGAAATCTTCACAAAATATTAAGCAAAATCCAACGATTTTCCACACTTACTTCTTGAATATCCAGCTCAGCTCTGGCAACTTCCACTGGAAGACTGGCAATTATTAAATATGAATATTCTGTTTACACCCTTACTTATTTCTAAAGTAAGTTCATGAGTTATGTGTAAAAAAATATATGAAATTAAAGGAAACTTTAACCTGTAGGAAAAAGGAAATCAGAACTTTTCTATGCAAACTTAAAACCAGGCCTTTAAAATCTCAGTAACTCAGTGTGATTAGAGTCTAATTAGACCTGTTTTGCAGTATTCAAGTTTAAATCATATTATTTCATTTGCTAAAGTAACTTTAAAAGTTTCACAATCAATAGCAGCAAATCATTTGCTGCTATTGATTGTGAAACTTTTTCAAGTTACTTTATCATGTAAAGGCCAGTTTAAAAATGTGCCATGTAGCACTTTCATGTAGTGTAGGTGCATGTGGCTTAGGAAGCTGGGTTATCATCATTATCATATGCCGTGGATAATCATGGAATGACAGAATCATCATCATGAAAAGTGTACACCCCCCTTTTTGTTATTTTTCCTCTACTGACGACTGCAACATTTGAATTTGCTACTAGATTTGTTTTCCTTTTGCTGGGACTAAGTATAAATGGATTATCACCTAATCAATGAAACAGTCACTGAATAATATTGAATAAATTGAGTTTGAAGTAGCGAACTTCGCTGCGAAGACCAACTTTTCAATGGATTGAAGAGTTCTACAAAGGGCAAATAACTCTTACCGAAAAAAAGGGTGTGTGGTTTTAAAAATTAAATTTGATATGAATACAAACATTTTCCCCCAATTTTATTGTTATATTTTCTAGTAAATACATAAATCTGTGTAAAATATACCAACGGATGCGTGTATATGTCTTATTTCATGTTTTAAAATCAAATTTTCATTTTCAAATCCCCTTTCTGAACCCCAAAACTATGATGATTTTCTGGAAACGTAGATATACATTCGTAGAAATGTCTAATGAATATTCATATTGAACATTCGGAAAAACTTCTTTTACCGTTTGCATGTATAAGCCCGTAACATGATCCCACCCGAGGCAGATTTTTTGCCGCTAAAAATAGAACAAAGATTTGTTACATTTTGGAGTTATCTCCCATTGGTTTACCGTCGCTAATCAAAGTTATACAGTATCGAATATGGTTTGTTTGTAAACAGTTACATGTGTTCGATATTTATAGGTGGTTAAGTTGTTTTGATTGGTCTAAAATATGCACGGGAAAGTTGGGTCTGTTCGATTTGAAAGTTTCTGTGTAGGTGTGCGGTTTTTATCATTCGAGCCATTCCAACTCAAGTGTTCACATAACTTTTTCTTTCAAAAAATTTTTTAATAATTTTTTACTTTCTGTCGTTACAAATGTTTTCATCCTCCTGACGATGTTTTGATGTGAAATGGCATTAGATGGACTGTATCAAATCTCGTGTCACTTGTTCATTTTTACGTCATAATAAAAACCTGCACTTGATGCTTGCAAGTGGCACCTCCCATATGAGAGTTTGTTGTTTATTTGATAAATGTTTTATGTTCGTTTGAGCAGAGCAAATTAGGACATAAATAGTCAAATTTTGAACCTGTAAACAAAGTTTCCATTCTCTCATTCTATTACCATTTTAATTCTTCAATAATAATAATAGCTCTTTTACAATTCTTGTTTTTGTAAAAAATCAAAAAATAAATAAATAAAAATTTAAAATATGCGCTATATGTATGTGCTTTTAAGACATAAAAGTCCTATATCACGATTAAACCATTGTAATTTGTTGTTTTTATGTTTTTGTTGTGTGCACGTTTATGTTATTTTTTGGTTCTTGGTTCTGTCTGTGGGGTGACATTGATTGATTAGTATGTCATTGTTATCCATTTTGTAGTTCATTTCTTCTGAACGTGCAAATGTAACAGTCAATTTATTCCGCCAGTTACTTTGTTCCGCTGGAACTTTTTACCTATAGTAATAGGCAAATTGGAAAAAAATATTCTCTGAAAGTGCTGGCAAATAGAGACCAAACTTTGGTAAAATTGTCCCCGTTCAAATTTTTTTGTGGACCTTGGTCTTCAACCAATTGTACCTTGTTACAAAAAAACCCCAAAATTGCCAAAAAAAAATTATCTAATTTTCTCTGAAACTGCTGAACTCATTAAAACTTAGCTTTGATGGAGTGCTCCTTAGGTGAGTTCTTTTCAGAAATTTTCAGGGGTCTGGACTTGGACCAGTATGGCCACCGTTATTAAAAAAAAGATCTTCAAATATCTAAAACTCTCTAAAAGAACTGTTGCAATTATGATTAAAATTTGGCAAATATTTCTTTTAATTCATCTTGATGAGTGTTTTCAGTTGTATGTCATCAGATTTTTCTTATCTTATTTGCTTTCGTGTGGTTTTTTGTGATAGATCCAATACATTACAGTGTAATATATATTATAATTTTCATCACCTTCTTTGGTTAAGCATAATACCAGTAGTGTGTCCACCGTTTACTTGTAAACATTCTGTGGTTGTATCATGTTGCACTTATTGAAGAACCATATTAAAATAATTCAAAAATAAATACCGGTATTTAACAAATCTTTGACCTAACTTTGGCAAAGTGGTCATTTGGTAATCCCTCTTTAAAATTATAAGTAAGGGTAAAGATAGCTGCTGTTAATGAAAGCACAAAAGAGGTTTTGCTAGCCAATGCTTGGTGAGCAATTCAGGCTCCACACGGAGCCTCTTGCTTTTTAAATTTTGTTAACACTTATTGGAAACAGCAAGTTTATTTATCAATACATTGTATCACAACTACAGGTAATAAACGTAGACAGATAATGAAATAACAAAATGTTGAATATCACAAATTTCAAAGATTAAAAATTGAAAAAAAGTTGTCATGCAGAAGTGCCGTAACTAATATTATTAGCCTGTATTTGATAATCATGTATAATTAACCAATTAACCTGAATATTAAACCTCGTTCATTGACAAAAGTTAAGTAAAGATATATGTAATACACAAGTTACACATATTTTTTATTTGAAAATTAAAAGATAAAGATAATAAACAACAAAATGGATAACAGGAAAGGTCAACAACCAATATAATATATACCAATCAATCAAAACAACCCAACTGACAAAAAGCCATACAAAAAATAACATAAAGGAGTACAAAACACAGACATGAATACAACAGAGAGTCAGGATAGTGGGACTTGGTAGAGACACCTAACATTACCCAACCCCCCCCCTCCCCCTTATATGTCCTGACACTCTGGTGTATACAACACACTAAAAAAATCAATACCGTATGATTACCAACAAGTTGACCACTTGCAAGAACTGAAAATTAGAATGGACGGTACGTAATTTAGATAGCAGGATCAGAATGTGCTCGTTTTAACTGTAAAATAGCTAAGGCTCTCATAGCTGCAGGTTGGATACTGTCGCTCTACTGAATGAAAAAATCTGAAATAACATAAAGGGTTTAATGCTATCTCGTCATGGAGTTCAATAGAAATCGGCAGAATTTGTGAGAGGCCAGTATGAATTTAAAGTCTTCAAGCCATTAAGAGAAAGAGCAATTTTTACACAATTGCACTCAATTTCATATTTGTAGTCCTTACTGTGAAAAGATCTTAAGTAACTACCGAGTTTCTGTGGGCTACTAGCAAGACTTTTGCATTTATTCATGATGTTACAGTAGAAACTAGGATGGGAAACCTGTTTTCTGGAAGCTGGATATTTAAATAAAAGATATCGATTATAAAACTTTTTAAAAGCTTTTTAAAAGCTTGTGAAATCTATAATCCTGTAAAAGTAGTTTTTTAGCTCACCAGGCCATGTGAGCTTTTTTCATCACTTGGCATCTGTCGTCTGTCCGTCTGTAAACTTTTACATTTTGATTTTTCTCCTATGAAACCCCTAGGCCAAATGAACTGAAACTTGGTTTGAAGCATCTATGAAAGGACCTTTATAAAGTTTGCATATTTCGTTCCAGTCGGACAACTAATAAGGCCGCCATGATGAATTCTTATTTCTGATTTGTCAAATTTTCAAAAATCTTCTCCTCTAAAACCGCAAAGCCAACTGAACTGTAACTTGGTATAAAGCATCTATGGAAGGACCTTTATAAAGTTTGCATATATTTCATTCCGGTCGGACAACTAATATGGCCACCATGATGAATTCTTATTTCTAAATGGACAAATTTTTTAAAATCTTCTCCTCTGAAACCCCGAAGCCAAATGACCTTAAACTTGGTAAGAAGCATCAATGGAAGGAGCTTTTTGCATTTTTTATATTTTGTTCTGGTCTAAGAACTTATATGGCCACCATGATGAATTCTTATTTCTGATTGGTCAAAATTTCAAAAATAACATTTTCTGAAAATGCAAAGTCAAATGAGCTGTAACTTGGTATGAAGCATCTGTGGAAGGACCTTTATAAAGTTTGCATATTTTGTCCCTCTCAGACAGCTAATATGGCAGCTATGATTCTTATTTTTGATTGGTCAAAATTTCAAAATCTCCTTCTCTGAAACCATATAGCCAAATTAACTGATACTTGGTATGAAACATCTATGGAAGGTCCATTACAATTTTCACTTGAAATAAAATGGATTTATTGTGGGACTGTCAGGTGAGCTATACAGGTTCAATTCTCTTGAGCCTCTTGTTAGTAATTGTATGGTTTCGCTCATTAAAATCTTCTAGCCGAGAGCAAATTAGTGCAAAATTCATGCATGTTAATTAGCATCGTCCTTGGTGCCTACTGCAGTTGGGTCACCTTTAAAGATGTTCTGACTCTTCTGCATCAGGCATGAGGATGACATGCCAGTTATGTGCAACTTCTTGTAATATTTTACCAAAATACTACTGTCTAACCACATACATCTAACTATGCACCTATCACACACCTTGCCATGGACCACCGTCCCTTGGTGCCTCCTGCAGTTATGCTAGCTTACTTAGACTAGTTGCTGAACAATCTATTCACTAACAGAAAATTTTTTTTTTTTGTTGTGTCCGAGACGGAGGTATTATACTCTTAATTATAAATATTTTTTTCATCTTTTTCCTTACAACTATATTATAAATAATTGAAAACTGTGGTGTTTTTAATGTCTACTAATTATAATTATGTATACTGTAATGGTATATTATATGTCGAAAGTAATGAAATACAGTTGACTCTAGTTATCTCGAACAGGTTTAAGTCGAAATTCCGGGTAACTCAAATTATCTGTTTGGACCCTAAACAGCAGTAACTATACAGATTTACTTTTGATATCTCAAATTTTCACTTAAGTCAAACTAGATTTTCCGTTCCCAATGGATTCGACATAACAAGAGTTGACTGTATATATATATTGTATTATGCTCCTTGTGCAAATGTTGTGAGTCTTTTTAATGGAAATAAACATCTTCTTCTATATTATACATGTCTAAAGAGTTTACAAGTATATATATAGCCGGGGGGAAAAACTGAAGCAAAAATTACAAGGTCTAATTGATTTGTTACCGAAATTACCAGTATTTAGCAAAATTCAAAAATAATAGAAATACTATTAGGGCTGATTCTTTGTATTGCACATGGTAGATCTCCTTAGCTGAAATTTGGCTTCCTATTTCGGTATTTTTGGTTATGAGTACTTCTTGTTTAAAATAAGTTTGGTTTTTGGTCTTCCAAATGTTTCAGTTTTAATGCTGCTGATGAGAGGTAACTCCTTGAAATGCGTCGTATACAGCATAGTATAAATTTACTATATCTAATATTAGTATCTTTGGATTGTTATTTTGACAACTATGCAGCTGTACGTATTTGTTTGGTTGCCAGATGCTGTAATAGTTCTCATGATTGCAAGATTTGCTGTAGTGGAACAATGTAATTTATTTAACGCTAAAACACTTTATATTAAATTTATTCACACTGGGACATTCACAAAATCATATTTGTTTATGAAGTTATAAAGAAACTCAAGTAAATATTTCTCCCTTTTGATTGGTATATAGTTTAGTTTACACTGGAATATATTTGAAAATATGTTAAAAAATTAATTTCTAAGTCCAAGAATTTAATCTACATATGTTTGATTATCAGAAAGTGAGACAAAGAAATATTGATTTTCTTTTCAAGAAGACATTGACTTCTACTGGATACAACAAAAGATATGGCCAAGAACTGATATGTCAGAAATGGTATGTTTATTGTTAATTTTTCAGTTATCTTTATTTGTTTTAAAGATATTTTATGGTCAAGATTTGATATTTTGTTGCAGTTAGACATTAAACTGCTGATGATGATCGAGTAGGAATATTCTTTATTTTACTGTTTTATAGTTTATATTTGAAAAAAAAAACAAAGAATTTTGAAGATAATACTGTGTATTCAGAATAACAATCCAAATAGTAAATTTATACTATGCTGTATACAACGCATTTCAAGGAGTTAGCTCTCATCAGCAGCATTAAAAACAAAACATTTGGAAGACCAAAAACCAAACTACAGAAATCATTGCATGCCTTTATAATAGCAATTTGTAGAAAATATACAGTTACTGTGCTAATGCAATGATAATTAATGCAACTTGCATGTTCAAGTTTTATAATTTGAATGACACAAAGATGAATTACATGTAACAATGGGAGTTTTTCAAATTTGAAATGGGATAGCCACTCATTTAAAGTATAAACCTTATTTGAAGGTTATTTCCCAACCAGTTAAAGTAATTATTAGTCGTTTGATTATGACATATGTATTATATAATTATGCTGTTTCATGACCAATATGCAGAAATAGCAAGCATTTAAAGAAGAAATAAGTAAAATTTATTTTTCAGAAATTCTTTTATAATAACGAAAGAAATTCAGTTACCTTAATTTTGCCATAGATTTTATCTGATGTCAAATAATTTACAGCAGAAAAAATAGTATTGTAGATTACCCTTATTTGAATACAAATTTCCAAAGAAACATACATGTATATATTGCTTGAACAGTAGCTGTGGCAGACATTTTAGTCTTGGGTTATAATTTAAAAAATTAAATTCCTTAAAATGTTATAATTTGAACAGCTGGTGATTATACAACTTTAATTGAGTGGTTGAAAACCTCACTGTGGCTTTGAATGCTGTGATTCAGTTAAAATACTGCCCACATTGAGTAAAACTCTAACTAATCAATCATACATGTACAGTGACATTAAGATAAAGGACAGCATGAACCTGCCATATATCCCTTCTCACATGTTAAACAGAATTCAAATTTGAAAAGTCTATTCATTTTGGAATATGAATTTTTCTCAGAGTTTTAATTAAAATAATTAACGTTGTTTTCATTCAACACTTGTAAAACAGTTGATTGACTGCCAGATTCTGTGATTAAGGAAAAGTGTTGAAATGTTTACAGACATACAGAAGAATATGCATATGATTTATAAAGCTATTAGTGGTAGATAGTTTCCTGCTTTAACCATCCTGGTCTGTATATTATCTTTATATTAGGACTTTAATCTAACACCAGATAATGCATTCGTTCAACCATTTCTAATTTAGTAAATGTGTCACCCTTTTATACACTTGTATCTTCACATCTCAGTGGTCAGCAGCAATACACTAAAGGATTCCTCCTGGCGATTTCACTGTCCCTCGTTATTATCCTAATTGACTAATTAACTTGTGTCGTTGATTGATGTCTGGGTTAGTAAGATGTTTTATTCTTCATTTTCAGTTTTGTATTGATTTGATGTAAAGGAATCCTTATAACACTGTGGTTTTCCTTGCAGCCAGGAAAATTAAAGTCTTTATCAAGGTAAATATATATATATATCATATTTCATGTTGGTTTTTTTACCTGTCATTAACAACTTGAGACACAAGCAATTTCCTCATTTGTAAATTATCATGTTTTTAAAATGTAGCTGATTAATGAACTAGCCAGAGTAATTAGATTGAGTGGGGTTGTGGTGATACAATGTAATGAGGTTGATTTTTACAGCGAAAAAAATTTTTGATTGGATTTATAGTGATCTGATACCACTGTGAAATATTTATCAGTCAATTTTGATGATAAATGTGAAAAAGAAAAGAACAGACAATGTTCCCTCAAACTATTTTTTATACTTTTTGAAATTTTTTTTGAAAAATAAGGAATATAGCTGCATGTTTTTCAGTTTGTCCAACTGAATGAATAACTTTTGAAAGATAATTTTGTTTTGCATTAAATGTATATATGCAGGTCATGTGTTCTTTTCAACATGTTGTATCAAATAGCTTTTTTTAGGAAGGGGGATGTGTATTGTTGCAATCATCAGCATCATTACAGTACTACATACCACATGTCACATCCTACATATTGCAATACATTATCTATGTCGTATAAAAAATGCAATCTTTATTGTACTATTCAGAATTTTGAAACATCCTATATTTAGAGTATTTCATGATAAAAGTTTCATATTTTTATATTTTTTCCTGTTATCCATTTTGTTGTTTATAATACCTATGCTGAATTTTTGACACCAGTATTTGCAGGTTCATGTAGTGATTAGATTGTATGGGCTGCAACTCACTGTATTTGAAGGCTCTAAGAAAAATGACCTCTTGATATTCTCAATCTAGTACATTTGATATTTGCACTATATCACTCACTCATGGGTACATAACTCATATTGTTTCAATATCATGGTGTTTTAACTGACATGGATAAAATTACATGTAAGTCACTTAAAAAACAGTTCTACCCCAATAGATTTTCCCCAAAAGGAAAGTTTATTGCTGGGAAAAATTTAATGGTCATTGTATGCACTGTTCTATGAAATATGTATTGCAATAAATTATCCGTATCTAAATGTAATGGCATAAAGCTCGGTACCGCCTTGGTGTTCTCGTGGTAGTGTGTTTGCCTCGAGTTCAGAAGGTTGTGGGTTTTGATCCCCAGCCAGGTCAAACCAAAGACATTAAAATTGGTATTTGCTGCTTTTCCACCAAACATGCATGCGGCATCCAGATCTAAGAGCAAAGGACAGGTCGGCTCTGAGTTAGTACAATGTGTCTGGGTGAGATGATATATCATCCTGGTGACTTTTACCTAGTGAGCTATCACATTAAAAATTCGCCTAGCGTATCAGTCTAGTACAAAGCAGGGTTTATATTCATATCATATCAACATGCTCTCGTCCTGATATGCATTAAATAATTGCTGCTGGGCATTAAACAATAATTCATCCATCCATCTTCATGTCATACAATGTTTTGATCTTTTGGGTATATACAACACAAATTAATGGGAAGTAAATCAATTCAACTTTTCTTAATAAAATCACGACTGCTAAGCAAATTGAAAGTGACCAAATTTCACATGTAAATGACACAACAACTCGCTCATTTAAAACTTAAATAGAATTATTTTAATGCAAGCTGTTGATATCAATAACTCTCAGACAGATTATTGACAATGATCTATTCAGAAGTTCTTGAAATCAAGGATTGTGTAGGAGATTTATTGAGTCGTAGCTTGTTTTTGAAAGATAAGCAATTCAAATCTGCATCAACGTAGGATCAAATCAGTATTTTATCTTTAATGTGCATGCAAACTCTTTGAAAGACAAATGTCAATTTTTTTCATTACTGCTATGTTAAATAACAAGTTTATTGATGTACCTTGTTTATATGTTTGTTATATTTTGAATTTGTACAAGTATTTGTCAGATTTCATTCCTGTTGATTCATCCTGAACTTTAATTGTCCAAGTTCAGTAACACAAATGGGACATGTTAGAATATTTTGCAATCACCATTGCTAGGGGAAGGCTTGAGCTGCTAGTGGAACCAGAGATGAATGCCTCACTCTCACCTAAATATGTAGGAAGGGGAAGACTGGAGCTGCTAGTGAATGCCTCACTACAACTCAAACATAAAGGAAGAGGAAGACTTAAACTTTCACTGCAACCAGAGTGAATGCCTCACTGCCATTCAAACAAAAAGGAAGAGGAAGACATGAACTTCCACTGGAACCAGACTAAATGCCTCACTGCCACTCAAACATAAAGGAAGAGGAAGACTTGAACTTCCACTGGAACCAGACTAAATGCCTCACTGCCACTCAAACATAAAGGAAGAGGAAGACTTGAAATTCCACTGGAACCAGACTAAATGCCTCACTGCCACTCAAACATAAAGGAAGAGGAAGACTTGAAATTCCACTGGAACCAGACTAAATGCCTCACTGCCACTCAAACATAAAGGAAGAGGAAGACTTGAACTTCTACTGGAACCAGACTAAATGCCTCACTGCCACTCAAACATAAAGGAAGAGGAAGACTTGAACTTCCACTGGAACCAGACTAAATGCCTCACTGCCACTCAAACATAAAGGAAGAGGAAGACTTGAAATTCCACTGGTACCAGACTAAATGCCTCACTGCCATTCAAACATAAAGGAAGAGGAAGACTTGAACTTCCACTGGAACCAGACTAAATGCCTCACTGCCACTCAAACATAAAGGAAGAGGAAGACTTAAACTTCCACTGGAACCAGAGTGAATGCCTCACTGCCATTCAAACATAAAGGAAGAGGAAGACTTGAACTTCTACTGGAACCAGACTAAATGCCTCACTGCCACTCAAACATAAAGGAAGAGGAAGACTTGAAATTCCACTGGAACCAGACTAAATGTCTCACTGCCACTCAAACATAAAGGAAGAGTAAGACTTGAACTTCCACTGGAACCAGACTAAATGCCTCACTGCCACTCAAACATAAAGGAAGAGGAATAGTTGAACTTCCACTAGAACCAGAGTAAATGTCTCACTGCCATTCAAACATAAAGGAAGAGGAAGACATGAACTTCCACTGGAACCAGAGTAAATACCTCACTGCCACTCAAACATCAAAGGAAGGTGAAGACATGTACTTCCACTGGAACCAGAATCTGAGTGAATGCCTCACTGCCACTCAAACATAAAGTAAGGGGAAGAATTGAACTTTTGATGGAACAGTTTAATACCTCAGTGAAACTCTAACATGAAGGAATACCAATAAAAGGCTGTTTAAGAAATAATTCACAGTGATGTTACCAGGGATGCGTCATATTTCTTTTGAAATTTTACCCCGCGTTTAGCGAGTGGTTAAATTCACAGAAATTTGGCCATCCTGCGGTAAAATCGACCACAAACCACTGGTGTCCATGAATTATTTCCATTCTAATAGGAAAAACCATTGAAAAACATCTTCATATTGCCGACACTATTGAACAAAATATGTTTTTGCGTTTGAAACATATTCTGACGTCGTCATATCATGAGGGTCGTGGTTTGTTGTAAGTTTTACCAAGGGTTTTTTCAATGACGTTTTCAGCAGCTTATATTAGAATCCTTTGTTAACACTTTTGTGACATATATGTAGGAGTTTTATGTCAAGTACTAACACAAAAAATGTATGCCATAAGAAGTAATATTTAAAAAAAATACAAAATTTGCTGCAGTTGGGCTTATTGTTTTGACTCATGAAAAATATCAGGATATCAAAATTTGTTGCAGATGTATTTTCTAAATTCATGTACAACCATTTATATACATTGATAAACCAAATTTGTCAGGAATATAGAACGAGTACAAGTGTTTGACATACAAAAAATTAGAATTCTTATAAAAGATTAACTTTTGTTTTGACCCATGAGATCTTCCTTAGCTTACTGATGATCTTAACGCTGATTGTCATAAGTTTTAGTCCCAACAAATTGTAGGGAAGGTGAATAGTTGGAGAATAATAATTTTAAAAATTAACTTAACAGATAAGGTAAGCTATAAAACTCAACAAATTAGAAACTGAATCCAGCTCTTTAAATGGTTTAATTTTGAATTAGGGTACTATAGTACTTTAGGTTTCTAGTTAATGAACAACTTCAGTTGTTTTAAAGAGATACCTCCTTTGTAATAAAATTGATTTTAGAAATGATAAATATCTTTGTATTGAAATATTAAAAACACATTTACAATTGAATAAATGTTATCAAATACATTAATGATTTTGTAACAATAGGAACTTTTACCCTTTATATAAATATCAATATTTGATGTTTTGTTTAATATTAGTTTAGATAAAAGTTTTTAGATGACTTTTATACAACAATTGATTTCAATGTTGGATGTTTCATTTTTCAGATAATTTAGCAACATATTGTTTAATTTTACTGCTGATCAATGATTTATACCTAGATCATTGTTGTAATGATGAAGCTGCACTTTTAATTGTATCTTTTTCATGAAATATTTAGCACTGATACACGATTGTAGGTTACAGTTAAGACTAAATATAAATAATTCTATTAAATATAAATAATATTTGACATCTGATCAAATATATTCGTGACATAGTTGTGATTATAATTGTTTTTATGCTTGGTACAAATAATGCTTTGAAATGTTCTATAAATTCATACTAATGTACAGATAGATTTTAGCCTAGAAGCCTTCATGGAAAAGGCATTTATGTATTTGTAAGATATAAACTTGCATGCTTTCAGAACATCAAAATTATTTTATGTACAAATGATATTGGCACTATTAACGAGAGGTAGTTAGAGAATAAGTTTGTTTTTAATTCACTTAAATGCACATGCCATACTAGGCATCTGACTTTAATTTTAAATTGTTATATTCTATCTCACATCTCTCCCTGAAAATCCTGTCCTGTTTAGACTTTTTAGATGTCAGACAACCACTTGAGATTGATAAGTTTATCTGCAAGGTCAAGCTATGTTGAAATTATAGGTTTGGAACATTTGTCTGCAAGATGAAGGAACCTCAGTTCAGCATAGGCCAATAGGGTATAGCTGTATCAGGTATATATTCAAAATATGATGACCCAGTACAGGAAGATTTGTTATAGATGAGGATGCATAGTCTGTCTTCAAGGTCACAAGGTCATAAACTTAGTTTAACTGTGTATGGTACCATATCCAATATCCAATTTTGTCATACTCAGAACATCTTATTAATGATTTAAATGCTCCACCAGAAGTCTTACTATTATTGTCTATAACTTCAAAATTTCAAATTTCAGTCAGACACAAGTATAGATTTTGTCCAAGGATCTTATATAGTTATAGTAATTTCTGTTGAAATAAATCTTCCCCAGAAATTTAATATTGTATATAAATTGTACAGCCGTGGCATCATTAGCAGCATCAATTTTACTAGAACAATAAATGTACTCTTCTCTTTTCTTTAAAATCTAATTTTCTGACGGAAAGATATAAAACATCTACAGATTATCGGTAGTCGTGTTCTGTCACCCCGGTATTGTATTGTTATTGATTAGTTCATAAGAAGGTGCAGCAACGGAGCCACATCTGTAAATATTTTATTATTTGTGCTTTCTCTCGTAAAATTGCAATATTTAATTCTATTGTTACTTCAGACACAGGGAAATAGGATTAATTGCTGTGCTGAGCATTTAGATTAACATGAAGTCATGTTCTCTGATTTATCACAGTGGGACACACAATCTTATTTGCAAAAACGTCTTTTGTTTGTAACAGAATGAATTTGCAAAACAAAAATTTTACAGTTGTTGTTTAATTCATGAGAAACATGCAATAGAAAATAATTTCAATTTTAATTTCATATCAATGTAATGAAAATCTAAGGATCTGGGGTAAGTGCCAGTGACACTATTCTCCGTGGGATATAAATTGGGAAAAGACTTATTATATCCAGGGATTGTTGCATGGTCTTAAATAAGGAGCAACAGGCTACATTAAAGAGAAGCCCTAAATTTAAGGAGTCAAAAATTCAACAGAAGTAACAAATGCAGTATAAATCCACACAAAAACATTATATAATAACACATAGACAGAAAACAGCAACTAAATATACTGAATAGTCCAGACTTTAAATGGTGGTGAGGTTTAACTTCTTTACAAATACTTAACCCCCCCCCCCCCAAAAAAAAAAAAAAAAAAAAGATCCTAAGGCCAATGATTAGGCAAACAATTAAAATCATACCAATTAAGTAAAAGTTTAATTAAGTAAGTTTGCTATTAGAACAATATGGTAGTATCTTTGTCATACCCGTAAATATCACAGTAAAGATATTGAAAAATTACATGATATGAAATTAATTGCTGTCATTAGCTTCATTCTCATGTAATAATTAGTGAGTAAGATGGTTAACCAATATTGGTTTCTACTTTCTGATATCATATACCTGTAGTCTGCCTGTCTTCAGGCTATATATGTACTGATGTTACCTGGAAGGTTTAGGCCTCAAAAAAATAGATCATAGATCATCTCATCCAAGTATTTTTAATATTTTCTGAGGGGAAAATCTGGCTATTAATTTGACACTATACGGTGGGCAAGTGACTTCAAACAATAATGATAGAAGGAAAATTTTGATTGCTGTCATCAAACAGATATTTGTTTTCTGTATTTGAGGTGAAAATAGCTTTTTTTTGCCATGAAAAAAAAGAGTATGGTTATAGAGTGCAGGAATTATATTATATCTGGGTTTTGAAGCTTTTGTTTTGTACTAAAGGTTTAACCCCCATTAGACAGTTATATCACATTTTATGTTTATTAATATTCATACAGAAACATACATTTGGCTACATGATATTACTTTACTGATCTACCTGTTTTTTTTATACAGCTTTTTTAATTAGTTTTTTAGGGGATAATAACCTATTCTTTTTTGGGGTTCTTTGTGATGACATTTTGGTACACAGCAATAGCTAAAAATGAAAAAACATATTCATAAAAAAGCAAAACCCTTTTTATATGACATAGTTAGACTGCCAATCTGCACCAAGCTTAAGGTTCGTGTAAATATCTTTTGTAATGTGTTGGTGTTTCCTAATCTAAAAACTGCCTTGGTGGTCATGTTGTAGCTTGCTCGCTTCGAGTGAGGAAAGTCGTGGGTTCGATCCCAGCCCGGCTCAAACCAAAGACATTAAAATTGGTATTTGCTGCTTGTCTGCCTAGCACACAGCATCTAGGAGTAAGAGCAAAGGACTGGTTGGAATCTAAAAACCCGGACAGAACATGAGAACTGAAGAGAGACCCCTTTGCCTAAGTAAGAAAAAAAACATACAGAAATTAATTGAAAATGTTGCTATTACATTTAAGTTTCTATACAGTCTGTTTTTGGACATGCAGTAATGCTGAATAGTTTGTCATTGAAATATTGACAGATTGTCTAAGTCCCAAGTAAATGCAAGAAATTCTGACATGCCTTATAATGTTGGTGAAATGTCATATTAGACAGTTTCCTCAGTTTCTAGGAAAAAGCATTTTTGCTAGTGTTAACTGTGCTTGTTTATAATTGAAACTTGATGTCTGGAGTTGAAAAGCTTTTTATGTTTTTCTAGCTTAATAAGTATGCCAATGTAAAGTGGTATCTGTTGAAAAAGTGTGATATTTTTCCATCATGTCTGGAGTTTTACAGTAAGCCATGTTTGTATATTAGACAGAGTTGATGGATTTCTGTGAATTAGCAACCAGAATGTAATAATAGAAAAAGTTAATGGCCATTCATAATGAATTTTTGACACATTCACATCCTGTTAATTTCTCTTTCTGTGATGGATTTTTTTCAATATATGTTAATTAATAGAAAATCTGATTTCTGTCGTTCCATTCGTTATGTCTAAAACAGCTCAAATTGTATTGCTCTGAAGGATATTCTGGAAAATCAAGATTTTATAACTGAATAAGGCATCCTAATTTGTTTTCAGATTTGTAGAATATGAGAATGAGTAGATTTAATGAAATAAAGACAGAAACAAACAGTTATAATTCAATTCTGAAATGTTTTGGCACAGACTGAATGTCACCTAGTTTTGTTGAGTGGAATTTTTCGGTATTATAAAGGCTGTATTTGAATATTTTAAATATCATCTGAATAGAATGAAAAAAGCAATGTTAATATATGAATTCAGCCAGAGGTTTACATTTGGTTTAATCTGAGTAAAGATAATATAAACTTCAATATAAGGGGCCATGTGAGCACTTTTCGTCCGTTGTTCGTCGTCATCATAAACTTTTCTTCAAAGATCATATATTCTGAAACCACTAGGCCATTTGGGACCAAAATTTGGTGGAATTGTCTTTGATTGGACCCTTTTCAAAATTATGTCTAGGGGTCTGGACCTCCAAAAAATATGGTCATTGTTACTAAAAATGAAAATTCAACAAAAATGTATTTTAAATCTTCTGATATGAAACAACTGGGACATTTGATATGAAACTTTGATGGAATGGTCCTTAGGTGGTCCCATTTCAAAAGTGGGTCTAGGGGTCCAGACCTCTAAACAATATGGCTGCCAATAATCAAAATACAAAAATCAGAAAAATTATTTGAATATGTTCTCCTCTGAAACTACAATTGGGATCAAACATTGATGGATTGATGGTTAGATAGTTTCCTTTCAAAATTGTGTCTGGGAGTGTGGACTACTGACCAATATGGCCGCCATTACTAAAAAGCTGAAACTGCTTTTGCAATTGAGATGATGGAATGGTCCTTACGGATGTTCCTTTTCAAAAATTTATCCAATAGAGCAATATGGTCACTGCTATTGAAAAAAGCAGCAAAAAGCATGGATGTTGGGCTTTGTTTTTAATTATTTTGATTAATTCCCTTTTAAGATGTTTCAATAGCAGAATAGATCCACCCTAACTCTACTTCTGTATAGCAATTTTTTTAAAGATTTAATGGGTTGGGGAATTTTACTTGTATCTTTGTCTTGTCTGTTTAGTTCAATTTATATCTTTGTCTTGTCTGTTTAGCTCAGTTTGTATCTCTGTCTTGTCTGTTCAGTTCAGTTTTTCTTTGTGGGATATTACCATATATATATTTGTAATCTGTGTTATTTTGGACTAACATTAATATTGAGTGTAAAAATTATTATCAGGGGCGGATCCTGGATTTTTGAAAGGGGGGTTGGGGAGGGGCATAAAATTTAGAATTGAAAAATGAAACGTCAATTTTTTTTTACGATTATATGCTGAAAAATGAAATAATTTTTTTCAATCAAAGGGGGCATAAGACCTCTACGTCCCCCTCTATATCTGCCATTGATATTGATAAGTTAATATGCTGTACTTTGATTAAATTTCAATATATATTTATTGACAGTCATAAGAGAAAGAGATTCTATTTTAAGTTTAAAAAGTTTATTTGTCTAGAGTAGATAACTATCGTGATCATTGAGTTATTATGGTGGAATCTGTATATCAACTACAATATAATTTTGATAATCTGTCAAAGTTGCTATGTATTTAGTTTCATTTCTGTAGTTTAGAGTTGTTATTGATATTTATATATGGAGTTATTTTAAGGAGAAAAGTCATTATTCTTTATATAAACACATACCATTGTCTCCGATCGTTTTATAAAACTGTTGTACATTGTGCAAGAGATTTAGTTACGAATGAGAATTAATGGTATCTAGAAAGTAATGTGAACCATTTGGTTCGTCTCAATGGTAGTTTAATATTCCAGTCACATGACTTTATATTACCCTAGCGGACCGGTATCGTTCTTCCGATGACAAAAACCATTATCCTGATTATATTTATTGTGGAGATTATTGTTAAATTTATGTCATCTCAACTTACTTATATCAGTCCTTCTAGAATGTAACTTCATTAAGGATAAACCTCAGAGATTTCATTATCTTTTAGGAAGTTGATAAGAACATGAAGCTTTGTCACGATTTTAATCCATGTAGGCCTTGGATATATGTCGTATTAATGGTGATATTATGGTCTTTATACTAATAGATATGTACTAATTTTTACATAGTGCAAGAAAACATGTTTTGTATATTAGAGAATACAGTCGATCATAATTGATGGGGATTCCTCAACTGTCATTCATTTCTATTTTCCAAACATGTAATTCAGTTCCCATGTATGTCAGTTCAAGAAAATACTGTAAAAGCAGAAATTTTCGTTGGGGATTTAATTTCGTTTATTTCGTGGGTATATATTAATGTATATAATTAATCAAATATATGTCATGAAAAAGAAGATTTAATTCAGTTAATATTAGGTCAGAAAGTAGAAGTAACATTGTTGTCACTCATGTCTAGAAATGTATGACTACTTGGAAATTCTGAAGTTTTAAATTAAATCATGGGTAACCCAGAAAATGAAAACTTTTATTCTTACGGCAGAATATCATAATTATTTCTATATTTGTTCCTTGCCATAATTTAAAAGAAAAGAAATATTTGCATAGTCAAACTAATGAGATTGCACTCCCATCATGAAATGTTCACTTCCTGTCAGTTAAGTCTCATGAGAGGCCATGAATGAGAACTGAAGAGTAAACCACACAGATCATGGAGGGAAATGTCAATACTGAAGCCAATGGCAATTTTATTGTTTGAATTCAGCAGAACAAAGAGTCAATTGCTTGAGCACCCTGAAGTAAACGTTCAACTGTTCAAGTCTATCGACCATATAGTGTCTTGTTGTAAATTATTTGCTTTTTATTATACAGAACTCTGTATGTATTTATCCAGAATGCAGGGTATATAATTTTACAAAAAGGAGTCATAAAGAAATCCTTTATTCTTTATTTCATTGAAATTTGAATACCATACTTAGGCCTTACACAGTAAATGTTGTGTTTTTTAGGTGTAAGATTTTTTTAATTAATAATATATTTCGCTTGTTTCTGTATTCTTTACTTAACATGAAAATGATAGGATATGGTATATGGATCAGTGACACAACCTCACAAGCAATCAAGTTAAACACTGTGTTGTGATGATAATATGCTGTCTAGTGATTATATTATATGACTTTATACTTTATTGTCTTTTCAGAGTTATTGCCCCTGCTTCTGATCATGTTTAATAATTTTGAAGCAAATTCTACAGAATATATGTAGCTATCTTTATAAATTATTTTTTACATTAACTGTGTGTAGAATCTTTGTGTAACTGATTAAAATTTTCTAACATTATTTGATCAACTTTAACCCATTGTATACTATATAAAGTCAAAATATAAAGGTGATTAAATTTCAGAAGATTTGATGCAAAATTGATTGCCATCAAAGAACACATTTTCTTTGATTTAGGAGACTTAAGAATTGGTGATTAAATTATAAATTGGTCTTATTTAAATAAAGGCTATTTGATATATGAATTAAGGTTGAATTTCGTCTGTGTATTTTAGATAAGATGGTATTTGTCCACTAGGAAACAGTCAGTTTTCCTGTTGAAATTGTCAATATTTTTTATGAAATATGAAAGTAAATTTTAGATAAGGCTGATCTTTGATTGATTTCTATTTCACAGGTGAGAAAAAGTTACAGGTATGAAAGATTTATTTGGTAAAACAGAAAAAATTTTCTCAGGAGACAGTTAAAGAGGTTTGTAGTTTTATTATTATTTTCTTTTTTTGCATTAATTATAGAGTATATGATGTTTTTAATAGTTGATCTTTTTTATTTACAGTGGATGTGAAAACAAGTTATACAAACTTATAATTATATCTCTCCACAAGGGGGCTGTAGTAACATCATATTAGCTTGCCCTTTTTCAATATCTACAGTGGAGACTAAATTAACATGCTAAGGGTATTACTTTCCTCTTAACAGTTGACAGCCATTTTTCAACCCGATCACATAAGTCAGACCAGCATCATTTATTGAGACCATCTTCTTTTAAAATGGTATGGCATTTTGAAATCTTGAGACTCTTGGATTTACAGCTCAATGTGCTTGCCACTGTACCATGGCACAATGATGAAACTCAATATTTTTATTTGCAGAAATGACTTCATTTATCAATAACAATTTTTAAAATTATAAGTGTCTTCTATGCTAAACTTTATAAGTATTTAAGGTAAATGTACATATGTATTATTTTTTAAAATTTAAAGATTTTTAAAAACATTTCTGCAGACCCAATGTTTGGTATTCACACTTAAATTGCATGATTTTTAATATCTTTTGATTTTTAACTGAATAATTTTTAGTTTCACACAGCTCTGTTTATGTGAAATTATCTATAATTCTACTGTTTTATTCTCACACAACCTCATCAAGGGGACATTATCTATAATTATACTATTATCAGACATCGTTTGACAAAAAAGCGATTAATATCAATATGGTTGGTCTTGTTTACTTGAAAATCTCATACGTAAGATGACTTTAATGTTTTGATAGATGTTAAAGCCATGGTAAATAAAATAGCAACAGTAATCAATATTTATAATGAACAAATAAAGTATGTATGTTGCAAAACAACTCATTCGACAATATAACACAAGAGATATAAATGGAAATGGTGAGCCATTAAAAAGGCACAACACAACAAAAGTGTATAAAAGACAAAAGCTGAACAAAACTAATGCAAAATAAAAACAAAACAAAAAGGTTAAAAGTCAAAATTACCCAATGTTTCGGCCAATATGGCCTTGTTCTGAAGCAGGTTGTCTTTTATATATTTAAGTCATGTTATGCCCTTTTAACAGTTTGCCATATCCATATATATGTATGTATATTCCTTGTATCATTTTTATAATGCTTTGATTATGAAACTACATCTGCTTTAATTTTTAAGAGGGCCTCGATGGTCTAGGTAGTTCGTCACTAGGCCGTCAACACTGAGGTTGTGAGTTAGAATCTCACCTTGTACCCCAGAACAATTGTTTCTGTCTGATAACTTTTAGTTTTCTTGATAAAATCATTTTAATTTTGGAAATGTCAGGGACCACTAAATACATACCAAGTTCAAATTTGACATATTTCACTTTTCTCATTAATTTGTTATGTCCCTTTTTTATGTTGAAAATAGCAAAAGCCAAACTGAAGTTTCTATTCAGTATCTTCAGTATTGTTTTACCAAGTCATTTGAAATTTTGAAGAGTTGTTTTGGACTACTGAACATAGGTCGTGTTGGAATTTAATATATTTTACTTTCGTCATTTTTTAGTTTTACCTATTGGTTATTATAAGCCTTTATAATGTAGACTTAATCGATATTAATAAGTATGTAATATTGATAGGTGAGGTGTGGAAATCTGTTTCCAATGGACACATACTGTCTTTATTTCCCTTTTTCATCAAGAGAAGCTCTTTTCTAAGGGACCACTATCCTTCTATAACTTGCTGCAGTCTTCCTGTCAGCTAAAACCAGCATGAATAATTAGATGGCTCTGTTCAACAATATATACATTTCCATTTATCTTCCTTGTTTTCTATATGTCTGTTTGATTATTTGATGATATTATCCTGACATTTCTATTTGGATTCTTAACAAGATTTACAAGGAAGGTCATCCATTTGGAGAGATCTCTTAGTCTAGGTTTGAAATGACTGTCATTGGAATCAGAATGTACCTGGTAATTTGTCTTTTGGGAGATTATCTTTTCTCTAATTCTGTGTGCATTTATATATCTCTGTACCCTCGTTTAATACATTCTGATATCTTCACACATTGGTTATATAAAATACATGTACTTGTGAAATTTGCCACCAAAAAATGACAGTTTAAAAATAAAAATTTAATTATCTTGAGTTGATAAAGTTCATAATCAACTGGTCATCTTTGTAGAATTTATATATGTCTGAAATTTTTAATGGTTTACATTAATTTCAGAATTTTACAAGGAGTATTTCAGTGAATGTTGAAAATCATTGCTTTTTAAATATTTTTTAAATGAATTTAAGGCACTTTGAAATGTAAATATTTTGGAAAAATTACTTCTTATGAAGTGCTGATATGCATACAAATTTGATGAAATTTATATGAAATCAGAATCTAATATCATTAGTTGACCTCTATATTTTTGGCAAATATGTCTTCAAAAAGCATGTCTCTGTGAAAAATCTTGACAATTTGATAGTACATGTACAACAGTTTACAGATGTCAGTATATGCGATTGCTGTCAATTGAAAAAATAGCAATAATCAAAACAAGATACATATTAGTTTTTTGTGTTTATAGTAAGATTATTTATCTCAGTATATGAGCATATTCTTGATTAACTGTTAAATCATCTTATTCCTTGTTCAAAGTAAGTTGCATTATCTTGGAAACGGAGATTAAGTGTTAGATTATTAGTTCACATGTTAAATATTCAGTGTTTTCCCTCTGAGAACAAATTGTGTCGCATCTTGAATATTTCATGAAAAGAAAATTTCTAAATGTGTTTTATTTGCTTTGATGAGTCAGAAAAAGATTTGCTCTCCACAATAGAGTCTTTACCCTGTCATTCAGTTTTCTGTAAAGTATTAGAATTTTTAATGAGGGTTTGGATGTGTCCCCGACATATTCTTGTTAGTTTGAAATCTGTCATAGTATCATTTATTGATTTCCACTTTTCATTGATGAAGTGCAGTTAAGTGTGCATTGAACTGCCAAAATTTTACACTTCCTAGGATCAAAGTAACTTTCATACACATCAATGTTTTGTACTTTAATTTTTAGGTCAGTGGTGTATGAAATTTAAATTGCAAAAAATACTACAAATTTACAAGTCTATTGTGGAAAACTGGTTTTATTTTGTAGTCTGACATTCAAGGTTCAGCATTTTACACTTTAGACCACAAACACAATATATTAAATGGATAAAAACGACATAAAATTGTGAAAATTTGCCAATAATAGTATAGGATTTCATTTTGCAGATCAGTTTATCCGGTTTGCTTAAGAGATCAGAAGCATAAACCTTATTCAATAGACAAGCCGAGACTTTCTGTTACAATACAGGTATTTTTTTATTAATATTTAGTATAGAAATGATACAGTAACTGTGGATTCATTTTTTTAGATTGGTACGGTCATGTTTTATTATGGAAAAAGTCAATTCCACAAAATTAATTATTTGAAAAGATATATATTTTGTATTGTGTAATATCTAGAAACTTACAAAATCTGATTTCTTCAAAAGAACACATTTTCAGTAAATCACAAAATTTATCACCATGAAAATAAATGAATCCATAGTACAACGTAGTTTTGAAAAAAAAGACAAATTGAAAACAATAACAAAAATACAATTTGAACATGCTAAAATAGCAAATGAATCATTTCAGTCAGCCTTATATATAGCTATTTTTCATCTAATTTTATGCCTGGTATATTTTATATATCTATCATCAGACAATCCTGTTATATGAATATTAGTTTGTAACGGGTCGTCGATGTGCAGAAATTGATTACGTTTGGGATTACCACTTGTCATTGCGCTGAGCTCTTTAATTTTCGTTGAAGCCCATAAAAAGTCCTTCATTAGAGAACCACAAGAGCCAAGATGGAAAAGTAAATCCTGATACTGATAGAAAATCAATAGAGAAAAATTGTCTTCTATTAGCAAACCATGCGTGAGGACAATAGGTCAATATAGTAGTGTGGACACAAGTCTGTAATGTCAGTAATAGGAATGATTAGCCACCTGCAGTGGCGAAAGTGACCACTTGTCAGTCAGGAACACCTGTCCTATTCAGGATATTAACTGGACATTATGGTTTTAATTTTTAACGTTTAATGCCAAATGGGGTATCGGTTACAATGATAACCAGATGCATTGCCCCAAAGTTATTCTTCTTATACATGTGCTAATGTCAAAAATGATGATTTTTATAAAAGTAAAAGTTATTGTTGTATAGCAACATAATGTTCAGTTTTGAATGTTACCAAATTTAAGTGTGCAATATTCTATGATGTTGCACTCCATGCAATATTGCTTTTACAAATAGATGTCATTGATGTAGAGACGTTCAAAAGATCTTGCTATACAATAAAAAGGTTATTGCATTGATATTGATGAATAATGTCCCTTGCAAAATCTCGCAAGCTTGTGCAATTATTTTGCTTGAGACAATATTTCTCAATTTTGATGCAATAGCCCTATTTCATTGTAAATATGATACAAGAATGAGATACTTATTTATACTAGTATAAAAAAGCAGATAATGTAATTTTAACTATTTTCATAATAGAATTTGAAGATTTTTAGTACATGTACTGATTTGTTTAAAAAAAAAACTTCAACATTATAAGTTATCATGATGTAAGATCAAATACAATACCAACAGACAAACAGAAAATTGTACATTCAAATGGATGTTAAAAAATTTTGTCCAAAAATGCTTGCAAAAATACAAGTGTTTTTTATTTATTAGTTCCTGTGAAATTCCTGCATTGAAAAATCGAAAATAACTACATTTAAAATGCACTTAAATATAGGATTTAATTACAGAAATGACGCCTTATTATTATCCTATGAGTATCAGAATAATTCATGATGGCCATACTTGTTTGGAGCATTTTGACAGGGGTGCATGATTCAATGTCTTCGTAGATTTGAACTTTAGGGTTACTTCAGGGTTCATTCAGGATTTAACCTGTTATTTTAGTTCTACAAATTGACAAATTGTTTCAATTGAACACCATGTCCATTGCTTTATATCAGGTAGGCACAAATGATGTTGCAGCAGTTTAACATGCATCATGGTAAGGCCAAAAAAATAATACATGTGTTTCTGCTAATGTGCTGAAAAAAAATAGGATAGGTAGGTAGGCAATATTATTTTATTTTACAAACAGTTTTTAGCTGGTTCCTACTATGGAAACAGTCTGACTTCAACAGTGCTCGTTCAAAAATGGCATAAAAATTGTTAGGGAAGGCACTACAAATTAGAGTAGGTAGGGTTAGCTGAAACACATGAATTTTTTCTTTTTTGGCCTAATAACCCCATGTCCATGTCGATCTGCATTAGAATCAAATTATGCATATGTTAAAGTGTCTCATGTCATTGAGAATATTGATTCTGCAGTTGCGGAGATTAAGTATTTCCCCTAGGGGAACAGGCATCTTATTTCATTACCATGAAATATTACTTTTTGTGAGTCCATTTGCCCACTATAATTACACGGGGACAAAAGTAATAAATTGCAGTTCATTAGATGCTACTTTGAAGAATTTTGTTTTAATCTTGTAGTTGATCAGTTATGTGTCCCTGGCTGACATTAGGCATACCTAAATATTTTACATGAATGGATTGCTTTAGATAATAGTTCAAGTTTGAACTATTTAAATAGTATGAATAAACAAGTATTGCATCAGCATCTTTAAAAGAATTTCAATTATTCATTCCTAGAAATTACATTAAATACAAATTTTCTGTTTTTGTCAAATTTTACAAGTCCATATCAATTTGTTGGAAGTGCAGAATTTCATACAACAATATTGTATCAATTATTCTGAGTGCAGGTTATAACTTACAGTCACTCGGGGACCAAAATAATAGAAACATTTTGTTATTTCAGTAATTAATTTTACTCCTAATGTCAAATAAAATTGTTTAAATGTAATTTTGACGATTGCAGTATTGATCCTTAGCCATACTAAGATGACATGTTTTGTAACTGAACATACTTGAAGTCCTTAGGGCATAAGGTTTATATAACTGTCATTATGGTAAACGTCTGCTGTAGGATTAAGATTTAATAGGTTGTAAAATATAGTGATCTCTTGAGAATCAATATAAACTAATGATAGATACATAATGTTTTATTGATATTTTGAAAAAATTGATAACTCTTGTCAAGTCAAAATTCTATCAGTCAGGGGTAGACTTCAGAAATAATTCATGAGGTAAAAAATATTATATCATTCATTTTATATCATTCATGAAGTTATATTGAATTTACTACTGGCTTGTGCTAAAATATTTGGTATAAAGGGCCAATCTATGGTAAAATCAGTGTAAATTCTCATAAAATATTTCTATTCTAAGGGGAAAAATATGGTAAATCAGCAGTCCCAAAGGATACTGAGAGGTCGATATCAAAATCTCCTAGTTCAACGCTTATTTGGATTTGAAACATTGCAAGGATGTCATGTTAGAATAAGTTAACATATGGTTGCAAAAATTTTAATCAGCTTATCTGAAAATTTGACTTTATTTTGTTGAAGATAAAAAGTTATATAATTATTCTTTAAAGGCTTAAGGTTAAATGATTTTTTTTAGAATATGGAACAGTTCAGTTAAATTATTTGATTGAATAAGATCATAATGAATGAATTCATATAAAGCCAAAAATAGGAGAGAATTTTTTTTTACAAAACAACAAAAATAGGGAAAAAAACACTCGGAGCAATCAAAGTGGTTGAGATGGATAAAAATAAACATAATGAAAAAAAAACAAAGTGGTTCTGAATTCCTGGTACAATCTCTTGATGTAAGTACATTTTCCTAAAGGCACACTGGAATTTTAAAAATTCCAGAAGCAAATACCAGAGAAAACGCATGGAAAATTAGGGATTTAATTTGGCCATAATGATATTTTGCCCACATTGAAGTTTTTCCTGCTGCTGTAAAGAATGTTTATCAACAATTGCAATAAATTACAAAGTTCAGACACAGGAAAGCTCTGGTTAGGCTCAGATAATATATCTGCATTATGTATGAATGATTATATAATGTCAGCTGTATGTCAACCAAATATGACAAAATAATTACAGATCATAAAACGGAGTTTGGCTTTAAGTCTTTAATCTATGCACTAGGATTATATCATCCCTGGCATAAACTTCTCTATACATCTACTTTTAAATTCAAAATTATATTTGTAAACATATTACTTGAAGTCCTGAATTATAGCGATAAAACTTAATGAACATTACAGTTGCTCAGTTGCAGAATTTTAGGTAGAAACTTCCGATTTTACCTGGATTTTCCAATGGAAAAATTTTGTTATTAGTTTATAAATGTACAGCAAGCAGGTGACTCGAAGCTGTGGTGAAAGAATTTGTTTTTTTGTTTTCTTTCAACCAAATTACCAAAAACTCCCTAAAGAATTTAACATAATCTAAAAATGAATTAAAATATAATTGGTATCTTCAAAATTATTGTAGTACACATTGGAGTTATAACAAATTGTAAGCTTTTGGTATTCAAATTTCAAGGATGGTTGTAGTTTGCATTGGACCAGTTAAAATTAATTTTTAGTTTTTTATACTTGTCCTCCCGTGAAAAAATCCATATGAGCAATTACCATCACTTTGTATCCAAAAGTTGGTCTTCTGTCAATAACCTTATATTTTAAGCTTCTCTGAAAACACAATGAGCATATTTGAACAAAGGTTGGCAGCAATGGTCCGTCCTTGGGAGGTAACCAAGACCACCAACTTACAAAGATGTCTGCATACAGATAATAGTTTAAGTTAGGACCATTCATGACTAAAACCACTAAGACATTGATTCAAACCAAATTTGGTAACAATGGTATTTAGGTGGTATTGTTTTAGAATTTTCTGATGACCAGAACTGCCAACCAAGATGGCTGCCACATATACCCGTAGCCTTAATTTGACATAGGACTATGTGAGAAAATTCACTTGAAGATGTTCTTATCCTAAACTGCTTAGTCAACTGGAATCGAATTTCGCAGTAATGACCTTTAGTTTGTCTAGAATTGTATTGGATGATCCAGGCTGCCAATACTCAACATGATGGCCTTGCTGGTAGCATGCTCACATCGAGTGTAGAAGTTTGCGGGTTCAGTCACTGGCCAGGACAAACCAAAGACTTTAAAATTGGCATTCACCAAGTACACAGCATTTAGGAGTAAGTGCAAAGACTGGTCTGCTCAGAGTCAGTATAATGTTTATAGGTGGGGTGACAGGTCTTCCTGTGGACTGTTACCTTGTGAGCTAGCACATTAAAAAGAACAGGTCTGCATGTTGGTCTAGGACAGGGGTAGAAGGGTTCATATTCATATCACATCAACATGTTCTCGTTCTGGTATTTATGTAATAATTGCCACTTGACATTAACCATTAATTGTTCAATCCATCCAATCCTCGACCAAACCTAACTACAATTGTAAACACCTATTACTGATGAAATATTAGGAACAGATTGGTGGATCTCTATGATGATTGCTTGTTTTATCCAACTTGGACACTTAACATGACTGCAGTACCTAATATTTCTGATTTCTCAAAAAAAATATTAAAATATCATTTTTGAAAGTTCTTGGCCAAATGAACCAAAATTTCATATGAAGCATCAATTGCAGGGTCTCTATGAAGCTGATTTTGTCTTAGTCAGACTGCTAAAAAAATTTATTTATTTCTGATATCTAACCATGGACTTATTGTGTGTCTTTTTTTAAATTGCAAGCTCTCAATTACCAATTGACCCACATGTTAGCTTTTTAAATGACTTGAGAAAAATGAAATATGTCAGCAAAGAACCATTATGAGGAAAGAATTCATATTGTTTTAATGAGCTCATTAGCTGGTTTAATTAGTCTTTTGTGTATTAACACTGAATCATTTCAGGTAGAAATATTCATTCATAAATTTTGAATAGCTTTGCCTCTCCTTTAAAGTTTAAATGGGTCATTAGAGAAATAATAAAAATATTAATATATTTAATAAATGGTATGTATTGTTGGCATGATGTTGACACATGGAAAACAATGACCATTTTTAGTATTTTTAACAATTAAAGTTTTAGAAAAGCTTGAAAATATATTTTTGTCAAATTTTCAAATTATTAAAATGTTCTTTATTTTATTTTCTGCTGTAAGCTTCTAAATTTGAACAAATTTCTCAAATGTCATGAATAGAGCGTGGGACTTTTCGAATCGTAGCAGGTTTAATTTATTGGATGACCCAATTCAGAAAGGTTGTGTATTGTTTACTTTGTCAATATCATACCAACAAAATTTTACTTTTAAATTCGCTCTAAGTCAATTTATTAAATTTAAATCACCATATCAAATGGGACCGCAGGTACGTTTATTTAGTTTTTAATGGGTTCATAATCACATTATTTGAGATTTGATGTTTATGATTATAAACACAGTGTAATTTACATGTACCACATCGTATGATTTTATTACTACATTTCAGATTAAATTTATTCTTTCAAATGTAGAAAGGACCTTAAATCGTTGGCCGAGTAGTCAAGGTAGTTTGCAGTGACCACCCAATTTAACGTTTCCATTGACATTGAGGTTGTATATTCAAATCCAATCCATGGCAAGACTCTAGATATAAATTGACAAGGATTGCAATTTATGCTGCCAAATATCAGCTCGATCCTCATACACCAATAAAACTGGCCAACGTTATATAGTTAAATGTGGCAAAGTGGCATAAAACTTCAATACAACACTAAATCATATATTATGCAGGTTTTTTTTGGGGGGTCAAAAACTTTTGTTTTGTCGACATTTGGTATCACTGTCTCTTTTAGAGATATTTTACAACTAGATACAAACAATAGAATGCATGTAAGCTGTCGTTATTTAAATTAACCTAATTATAAATGAAAGAGTTTTACTGTTGTCTAAAATTCTCATAGTAGTGATATCTTATATTTTTTAAGAGACACTTTACAAATATTTGAGATATAAATAAGAATGCTTACAGCCAATATTTTAATTAGAAAAGAATTGCTTCCCTGCAGAAAACTTTGTTTGAAATTGAAAGATTATTCCTTTATAATAGTCTGTTTTATTCCATGTTTTCTGGGTGAAATTTGCTGCAATTACAACAAACATTTCAGTGTTACCTTTTTAACATGATACTGACTACATCAAATTGATTTTTAGTTCTTTGGATTTTTTATGGCAAAAATAGGTGCGAGCGAGCGAAATTTTAATTTTAAATTTTTTTCATGAGGACTATTTCTTTTTCAGGTGAAGATCAAATTTACATGTGGCATAATTTTTTTTAACTAAAATATTGCAGAAAAAGATATAAATCAATCAAATCAAGTGTGGCCTGAAGAAAGGAAATATATGTATTTTTCAAAATACTTTTGAGAAACCCTTCCTGATCATTTGTCTATAAACTTAAACCATGGGTAAAATTTTCATTGAAAAGTTGACTCTGTTATCAGATTGTGTTCAGCCCTTTCCATTTTAATCTTTAACGTATTTCCTGGACCAAGTTTCCATTATAAAGAACTATTTTTACATGTCAAACAATACGTATATTATATATGTTAAAATGTATTCACCGTGTACGCATTATCTAGATTAAATGTTGAGCAATTGTATACACTGTATATGACTTTTTACACCTGAGTGATCCGACTTTTCATAAAATGTCTTAACCATGATTTTAAACGGTCTTCAGCGTATTGATTAGAATTATTTTATTTGCATTAAGTAGTATATGAAGTGTATATGGACTTGTATGAAGTTGCTGGTACAGTTTATATTTTAAAACTTGTGTGAGAAAGTTGAAGAGGTTTTGTGATTTGTTTTTTGGGCCGATGTAATTTTTCAGTTATAATAATACTAGGATTTTTCCAGGTCAATGAGAGATTTTTCTGAAGTTTTGAAGAAAGCTCCTGACGGGAGAAACACCAGGTATAGTAATGTAAATTATGGTTGACAAAATATTGAAAGTATTATTTGTTATATAGATATTTTTTATATTGAATATATATGTTGTAATTAAAAGTATAATCATGTTTTATTTAATGAGTTTCTGAAATCCCACTGAAATGGGTTTGATGTTGTTTTTTCATAAATATGTTCATTTACTTGAGGAGAAAAAATGCAGTGTTTGTAATAATAATGCATAAGTCGTGTAATGTCAGGCTGTTTTGATATTTGATGGATTTACATTTTACAACGACAGATTTTAAGAAAGGCCGATTGTCCTATTTCTGATAAAATGCTGAATTTTCTTGGAACCAATACTTCATACATGTAGTAATTCTATCTGTTTAGTACAAAGTTATAAATATTTTAAATTAATAAATTTACTGTAAAATATACTGCAGAGAAACAGTACTCCATTAAAATGGAGAGTATGAAGGTCACTTTTGGGGGATTCAAAAATTGACCAGTCTTATCTCAGTATGAGTTCTGTCCTCAAAATAGAACTACATCATCCAAGAAGTTGCATTTTATAAAAAAATTAACTGTCATCCTGACCTGACAACTCCATCTGTTAGATTATTTTTAGGTTACAATGTTGCCCTCTCCTTGGAAATTTGTAGGGATTTTGTGCTGAGAATTATTCACAATATCCCATCTTTCAAATTTTTGGTTCTTAATTATCTGTGTTTCCTGTTACAGAGTTGGGGCCTCGGTGGCCGATTGGTCTAGGTAGTTCGTCAAGACTAATAATGTTCACTAGCCTGACAACACTGAGGTTGGTAATTCGAATCTCACCTGTGGCGGGGTTTGTGCAACTCTAATCTTAATTGACAAGGATTGCCAATTTTCCTACCGAAGGTCGGTGGTTTTCTCCAGGTACTCATGCTTCCTCCACCAATAAAAATGGCTACAACAAAATAACCAAATGTGCTGAAAACGGCGTAAAACTCCAACTAAACAAACAATGTTACAGAGTTAGGTAGGGACTATTTATAAGTACATGTATTTTAACATAGACAGTTCTGCCAAATATACGTATTAAGAAGTTAATAAGATAGCCTTGTTATGTTAAGGAACCATACTGATATTTTACACTTAAGACAGATTATTTCACATGAAATACTGAATTACCACGTTGTGTGACCAAGGTATAAGAGAACTTTGGTAAGAGAATGTTAAGCCAAGATAATGCACAAAGGTATTACGGTAACTCGGATCTTTACTTGTATAGATATAAAAACTGAAATGAATAGTGTTTTGCATATAGCACTTCCTTTAAATTTTCTTCATATCCCCTTTTGGATTACCCTTTGACAAATTTCAAGTAGACTCCATGTGATGTCCTCTGTTAAATAGCTTTGCATGACCTAGTTTGGCTGATAATATTTCTGGTTGGCTGACAAATTGTCGACATCTTGCCTGAAAAGCGCTGTGCAAAATATCTCGGGAAAAACCAGTAAATGTTCCTATCAGAGTGTTCTTTAGCATGTCTAAGATTTAAATTTATTGTTTGTCCCCATGGTTCAACCAAGATGGCTACATGGCTGAAAAAAGAACTAAGGATCAAACTTGGTATCATTTTAACATACAACTCTAACCTACTCTACCATGACCAAAAAAAAACTGAAACAAACCCAAATTAAATCATCTAAAATTTGTTTAACTAAATTTAGTCGGGTGCCCATTGAGTGTCATATGTCCTTGAACAGAATTGAATTTCCTAAATCATTGACATCTGTAGTTTTGAAGTTCTTTTTATGTGCAAGTTACAAATGGTTAATATGTGGTTTTAGTTCACTGAACATTGATTTCTGGGGTTTTATACTAGTTGTACCTGTTAAGTTCATTAAACTTTGAATACTTTTTGGCCATGAGCTTTGTGGTGTTTTTGTGTGTACTTAACATCCTCCTATTATATATTTTCTATAGGTGTTTAGGTCGGATAAATTTGCTAAATTTTAGCAGTGTGTACATAAGGATATCCTGTTTAACAGACTGTTTAATAAATGTTTAGGCACCAGTGTGGATTTTTTTATTTTCATCATTTAGGTCAAATTTGAGGGTTTTTACAGTCAAGTTTCTTTTAATTCTTATACATGTATTACTATATGAAATATACCTTTTGTGGAATTCTTTAATATTTATGGTTTGTTTTCACCCAATCTGGTATGCAGTGAAATGTAATTTATCCCCCGTAACTATTATACCGATAATGATATCAATGTAGATACACCCCTGAGGTCGTTAACGTTATAGGGGTATATCTTAATTATACATTGATACTTGGCAAAGAACAAGTTGGAAGGGGGGTCTTATATGAATTTCACCTTATTCAGTGATTAAGTTTGATAAATGGAGGATATCACGTTACATTTAATGGCACCATGGTATAAATGGCATTGTTACTAGACAACACAGAATTTTACAAGTTAATATAAGATCTCCCCTAGTACTGGGAATAAAATAAAATGTCATATTACTATTGCTCTTTCACTTTGATTTCTGTAAAATTGGGATCCATGCATAGTGTTACATACATACAAAAATATTCATTATGATTAATATCAAGATTAAAGTCATAATTTTGCTATATCTAAATGTCAGATATTGTCAAATTGTAAATTATATGTTATTTCCGACTGTGACTAATTTTGTCATTAAAATTTTCAAAATGTAATGATCCCTTTCCTGTCCCTTCATAAGAGTTAAAAGTAAAAATTATTGCGTAATTTACGACAAATGTCAACTAGATTCCCAAGTCATGCAGAAGATGTCCTACCGATAAACTAAGATGTGTTTGTTTAGTTTCAGTTAGGCATGTTTCACTAGGAATATCACTGATTGTACGATACAAGGTCTTAGTTTGATACAAAATGGCATTCTCAGTTTGATATCAGTTGAATCTAGATATCATACAATTTTCAACATAATAGTTCAGTAGACATATTTGGTAGAAACTATTTATGGATTATTCTGCCTGGTTTTACATTAAGCATTATGATTTAGTAGAGTTATAATGTCCAATGGATTACATTTTTTTATTTGCTCCTTAGGTATATTTGTCCTCTTTATACATGAAAAACCACCCGGTATTCTTGCATTTCATAATCATCAAGAGAATTATAATCATCAAAATTAAATCATTTATAAAAGGGCTGTTATAAAGTAGCTCAGTTTTAAAAAAAATGAATGACAGTGGCAGATCCAGGTGGGGGCATAAGGGGCATATGCCCACACTTTAAAAAAAGAAAGATGTAATATTGCCTGTATTTGAAGAACTAAACATATAAGAAAATGTCCCTAGAAGTCATATTAATAAAAAAATATTGTCGGTATGGGAAGAACTTGGCCATTTCCTAGGAAATTATTGGTATTTGAATATTCTTGACCGACACCAACCACCCCTAACCTATTATTTTGACTCGCTCCACTCAGCAAATAAGTTTACATCCCCTGCTGGAAAACTGGATCCGCCGCTGAATGATGTAATCAGATATTTTTGTATATAAGTTCTTTCATGTGTAATTTATAGTAAGTTCTAATAAAAAAGTAAAATGGAGTATTATGCATTATAATCATAGAGAAAATGCTTTATTCTTCCATAAATAATATATGGCTTTTTACATTGAAAATTTCATGGAACATTATCGATTTTTCGAAAATCTGCCATAAACATTTTTCTAATTTCTTTTTTCATCCGATGTTTTAGTGACTGCGTGTTTTTAAGTGATCTTCTACATGCAATGTTAAATGAGTTTAGGATTGCGGCTGTCATCTTTGGAAACGCTGTGATGACAGACATGGATTATTGTATATACCAATGACATAAAACTTCCGTGATATTGATTCCCTATCAGTTGCTCATCAGACTATGTAATTAAGACTGGATCTTATAAGTCTTTTTAACCATTCATAGTCACAATGTCACCATGTCAAAACAATTGATTTGCAGGGTAAAGTTGAAAGATTTAACTAAAGTATTCTATTTGATAACATAGTTCCATTCAACCTGCTGGAGTCAACCATGGCTGTGGAATTTTGTTAAATTAGACCTGTAATTTTTGCAGTTTTTATGCTTACTTCTTGTGTTTTGTATAGATATCTGAGTGCAACAGTAGAGCATAATTTTACCTTCAAAATTACCTAATGTACCAGCCGTGGATTGAACCCAGGACCCTTGGTACAGTGTCCAGCACTCTAATTAAGCTCATTTAGTAGAGCTTTGAACTACTGTAACAATCATCTAGTATATCAAAGAAGTTTTTTCAAACCTTGCATGATCATTATATGATATTGTACCCTCAAAGTTTATAGTATAAAACTCCCAAACAAAAATCCTTGGGCATTTTAATTCTATTCAGGACATAAATTTTAAAAGTAAATATTCTTATTATGTTGAAATAATTTAATATTGGATGTAATGCTTCATTTGATTGGTCAAATTTTTTTTTTATCTATCATGTCAAAACAACCATTGGAATTAAATTATAAGCATTGACAGTAATTTTGTTTTCAGTCTATTCGAAATAACCTCAATGCACATGGTGCACACTTTCAAATAACACACTACGCGGGTTATTTAGTATGCACCACGTGATTCAAGTTATTATACCCCCGCTTTTGAAAAAAGCGGGGTATATAGTATTCGTTGTGTCCGTCCGTCTGTCCATCCGACCTTTGTATCCGCAACTCCTCCTAAACTACTGAATGGAATTTGATGAAACTTTCAGAGAATCTTCATCCCATGATGGCATTGTGCACCTCCTATTTTAGAATTTGATCGGACCAATTTTTGGGCTTTCCCATAGAAAAACATGGACTTTGACTGTCAATGTGATAGGGGGTACCATGATGCCATCCGCAACTCCTCCTAAACCACTTTATGGAATTTGATGAAACTTTCAGAGGATCTTTATTACATAATGCCATAGTGCACCTTCTATTTTAGATTTTGATCTGATGAATATTTGGGGTTACCCATACCAAAACATGGACTTTGACATTCATTGTGATAGGGGTACCATGATGCCATCCGCAACTCCTCCTAAACCACTGAATGGAATTTGATGAAACTTTCAGAGGATCTTTATTACATGATGCCATAGTGCACCTCCTATTTTAGATTTTGATCTGATGAATATTTGGGGTTACCTATACCAAAGCATGGACTTTGACATTCATTGTGATAGGGGTACCATGAGGCCATCCGCAACTCCTCCTAAACCACTGAATGGAATTTGATGAAACTTTCAGATCTTTCTTACATGATGCTGTAGTGCACCTCCTATTTTAGATTTTGATCTGACCAACATTTGGGGTTTTCCATACCAACACATGGACTTTGCCATTCATTGTGATAGGGGGTACCAGTATGCCATCCGCAACTCCTCCTAAACCACTGAGACTTTCAGAGAATCTTTATCACATGATGCCATAGTGCACCTCCTATTTTAGATTTTGATCTGACCAACTTCTTATGTTTTCCATAGCAAAACATTGACTTTGCCATTCCTTGTGATAGGGGGTGCGGGGGTATCAATTAGTGAGCTTTGCTCACAGTATTTCTAGTTTTTTTAGACTGAAAAAAAATTACAGTCAATCTGTAAATGATTATTTCGCCAATATTTATGGGCTTAAAAATGAAAATGTCACAATTTAAATAATTAGTGATGTGTTTTGTTCCTAATATTTAGGCAAATTCCCGATTTTAAACTTATTTCTGGCCTTTGAATGTTCTATGACGGCGGTATAGGGTTAATTTTGTGCAGTGTTTTTGGCATTTTGTATTTCCTGTGTGACCGTGATGATCGGTCGTTATTCATCGTTTTTCATGCAAATTGAGAAAAATGCAACGTGTAGACCAAATTTTTATTTTTCATTCATCATGAATGGCATTTTTATTTGTCGTTTGCACATGTCCATATCCCCCCCCCCCCCCCCCCCCCCCCCCCCCCCCGTACGACCCTCTACTATTGTAAAATTGTAGTAAATTTTGGTGAAATTCAATAAAACTTAACGGAGTACTACCGGTATATTTTCGCTAGTTTGTGGCTATAATCTTATTATAATTTATACATATCGATATTGTATTTGCTTTATTTGTAATTCATTCTTTTATTGTAAGTGTAGGCATGAAAATTTAATAATTTCCTTTAAAAGTAATTGAAGCATGATATGTTTTCAGACAACATATTTTTAATTACATAATCGGTAGGATTGTCTGGACATTTCAAACAACGATGCAGTCCTCCTTTTTTTTTTATCTGAGATAATACTGTGAAGGAAGATTTTGTTATTGATCCAACTTGGCCAGCATCTTATTTTCTCTAATTAGACGAGACATGTCTCCGTACTACAATTCCTTGCCATTCATTTAGGATTTCTTTCTTAATTTGGTTATTTGATAAGATTGCCAACAAAGGACTGGGATAACGCATGGGATAAAATTTATCAATTTTGACAGAATTGTGTTTATTTCCAAATTTGAGGTTACTTTGAAAGCCATCTCTATCTGGAAAAAGCAAAAGATAAGAAGATCAAAGAAAAAGGAGCATTACATCTTGTCATATCAATAATGTCTTAATGTTCACTGTATAATTAGCTAATACTGTAAATGGTAAAGATGTGTATTGGCTGTTGTTTGTTGTGTATTGGGGGATGTTTATTCAAAGGTAAATATTGTTTACTTTATATTTGTTGTAGTATGAATTCATGTTTTATTCAATTGTACATAAAATATTGTATTTTATGTTTTATGAAAGCTGAATTTCTTTTAAAAACTCAATGTCTGACAAAGAGACATTCATTGTCCATTGGTTTTACTATTACGAAAAGCAAAAATTTTGAAGATATCACAATACAGCTTCAATGTCTTTTTATATCTCTATAATTGAACATTTGGTGATGTTTCTTTTCTCAGTGAATTAGATAAGAAAAGAGATATTTCAGAAGTTTTTCTGCACAATGTGCTGTTTAGGAGAAAAAGTTTGCCATAACAAACTGTTGGTTTGAGACCTCATTTTTGTGGAGGATTTCTTTTATAGGTTTTTTTGCTGATGATAACACAGTTGTGGGTTAAGAGACCTCATTTTTGTGGAGGATTTCTTTTATAGGTTTTTTTTGCTGATGATTGAGCTAGATTAATTTGATCTTATTTCTTTAATAGTGATATTGGATGTAATATGTGTTTGAAGTTTTTAATTATCACTTCTATCAGTCCCTTTTAATTATAACCTTCAATAGCTTGAAGGTAGGGGGAAGACATGGCAAAACTATATTAACATCATAGGAACTCAAATTTCATATTACTAAAAGTAACCAGTAGATCTAGTATATTACTTTGTTCTTGGAAAATATATACAAGGACACTGACCTTATATTATTATAAACAATAAAAACAAAACATTTTGTCAACGTCATATGTATACCACAATATACAGGTAAATGACATGCTTAATATATTACCTTGGTCAGTTTATCATATTTTCATATATATTGAAATATTGTAGTGTGAATAATGACGTTTTTTGCTGTTTATGAAATACATTTAATAGCGCATTACTAAAAAGTAAGATCATGAACATAGAAAAATAAATCAACATGTTATACATTTTGATTCCACCGTTTTAATCCATAACTTATTCTTTGATGACAGGACTTCTAGCTTTCTTCAGATTATGCTTTTCAAAGAAATCAGCATGGTTAAAAAATTTGAAAGAAAAAAAATCTTGCCCCTAATTATCAAACAGTGTCACATTTGTCTTTGATGAGGTCATATCTGATATAAACAGTGACATGCAAACTGAAATGAAGAAAAACCTGCCTTTGCAGAAAATGTGATGCATCTGGCATTCCGTATGGCTACAAAATGTACAGTTACATTTATATTGGACATTTTGGAGAAAATTTGAGATTGGTATATGGTATATTTGGGACACATAGTAACTGACTCTTATTGACCATAGTTACTTGACTAAATTTATTTAAATATTTTTAAACTCTAAGAATAACATGAGTTCACTGAATAACACTGTGAACCAATGAAGACAAGGGTACCAGGAGATGATATTCGCCTTCTAAACAAATATCCAAAAAAATATTCAACATCCTCTTTTTTTCTACTAAATAGACCAGCTAAATAGACCAGTTGCAGGATAAAATGTAGGAAATAAGACTGTAATCTTTTACTGACTTTTGATTGGAAACCCTAAACTTAGCATTAACTCCCCTAACCTAAATTCATTACGGGAGATAACTGTTTATTTTTATTAAAACAACGTAATGGAGATTTCATTGTAAAACTGATTAAGTTTTTAGTATGGTACTAGTTCAATATATAGAAAATATTTTTTCTACCCTGTTGCAAACATGATATCATTGACATTTACTAATACTGATTCAGTTACTATTTGAATTGTCTTCATTTTACCATTACAAGAATTATTTAAATGATTGAAATTTGTCCTAAAATGTGATCTGATTCAGAAACATATAGATTTATAAAAAAAATTGTTTTGGTAAATTTCATTAGGATAGGAGACTGAATAAGTTGTCAACAAAATATAATCATAAATCTGACATAGCCCCAGTCTGTAAATATGTGTATCTTTATTGTAATTTATGAATATATACAGTATGAATTTTTAATTTGTGTCATTATGTGCAGTTGTCTGGAAGGTATAAGATATCGGGGTCGGGGTCGTATGTAACAATAGGACAACTATAAATAATGTTAAAAACAGGTAGATGCATGTAAAATATGCAAGATCTACTAGATAAAAAGATTGACATCCTTTGTATTGTCAAGCATACCAAATAAAAATTAGAATTAAGGTTGATATGATGAAGTCAGTGTTGTAGGGTTAATTACCTACCATAAAAAAGTCTTTTTTACCGAAGGCTTGGTAGTAATGCCCTATTTATTGCTAATTTCATATTTTTATTTTAAAATGTTTATTTAAAAGGTTAATATCTCATCAAATATGAAATAGTTATTTACATGGACCATAAATTTGTAAATGACAAATTTTAACCTGTGAGGTATTTTGGGAGGAAAGTGTCCCCGTGGATATTTGGCAGATAATTAAGTAATTTAACTGAGTTATAAGTTATACACACTCTACTTTGTAGGCCAATAAGAATTCATTAATTATGGATGTTATAAAGGTTAACATGGATGTTATAAGGTCTGAACTACAGGGAATTGAATAAAATAGGGTTCACTGAATACCATGGGGTCACAGAAATGAAATTAATTCAGTAGCATTAATGAGAATTCAGAGTGTTATTGCTAATATTGATAAATGTGAACGTAGTTTCTCCATTGAAAATTCTACCAATCGTATAAACCATGAATTGTATAGGAACTTTCAACTATGGTGGCCATGTCCACATCTATTGTTCGTGCTTCCCTTTTAGAATAATAACATTCATTTCATCAGTCAAGTAAGGTTTATAAAATAATTTAGAAGGACTGTGTTGTTTTGGTTTATTTTCGGCTCAAGGCAATCGCCTGAAGACACAAAATTTGTCAGATTTGCTATCTGATGTGTAATAAAAGGAGAATATTCATAAATTCAGTACATGTAAATATGTTCACATTAAAATAAAGCACATTTTAATTGCAGCCTGAACTGGCAGTTAAAAATCTTGTAGCAAGAACATTAATTTGATGTTCTTGTTCTTTTTGTTTAGAGTGTACCTTATCTATTTCCTTATATGGTGATTCAATTTTTCACATTCTGAACTTCTCAGAACTTAAAACATCCAGGACAAACAATGGTAAGATACTGACATATTACTTGGTTTAAAATTATAGTATGCATAGTTCTGGGGAGTTAGGTTTTTCACAGTCTCTGAACTGTTAAGTAATTCATTTCACTTCACGAATCTTATCTTCCTTTGTTGTTAAGAAAATATCAGATAAAGAATACATTAACTTAAAAGGAACAATTTGTAGAATAATACACAAACAGAACAATGATAGAAAAACAAAAATGATAGATAGATCAAGACAAAATGATGTCACAGCAGTTTTACTGACAGTTATACAGTGTAGTTTAGAGCCTCGGGCAAATTTTCTACATCAAATATTTGATTAAAATACTATCCACCAGTCAATAAACAGGTTGGTTTAGCTTTGACTTTGGACTGCTAGACTAAATATCTTTAGGGCTCTTTAATTTTCTGTGTAGTTTAAATAGTGTTGGAATTAACAACCACACAATTGCAGCTGCTTTAGAATTAATCTGCTAAATAATAAGGGGGTGACACAAGCAAACATGTGATTATTTCAGCTGTTATTGTCCACGGTAGGTTCAAAACTTTTAGTATTATTATGTGATTAACAGGTAGAGTTTGTATTGTGAAATATTACTGTGATTTACATAATATAAGTCTGGTTTAGATGTATGTTAAATATGTTTATGTCTTGTGAATCGGTATATAGCTCTGTAGGATTATTTGCACCATATGGGTTTGTTTTTCAAGTGATTATTTTTTATAAAGAAAAACTAGTTTATAGAGGCCTTGATTACAAATGGTTTTGTGAATATCAGTAGGATATAATTTGCAGATTTCCGTATATGAACAAAAATTAGAATATTCAGTGGTAATATATTTTTGTTTTATTTTATTTAAATCTTTTGACTGTTATTTTTCTGTAAAACAGAGATATAATTCAGTAATTTGATACAATTTTTAACACAATAAAAAAAAATAAAAGAATTAGTTATTAAACTTCCTAGTTTAATTCACGGAAAAAATGTTTTCAGTAATTTAACCTTTTGTTTAATTCAAACAATACATGTATGTCCTGATTTTGTTAACCAGAGCTGATCGGACAACAATGTTATCTTTTTTTTTTTTATATAATATGGAATGATACAGATAAGAATATTAACGAATTTAAAAAGAAGTTTTTTATTTGAAGAAAAATAATTGACCATGTAAACTATATTGGAGAACTTCATTTAATTAAGAGTAGTATTACCACAAAGTTGTTTCTTAAAGAAATACTAGTAAATAAAAAATGTTCTGAGAAACTTGATTAATTTGGTCTTATTTCTGTAATTGTGATATTTGATGTAGATGTCTTTAATGTTTTTAATCAATTCAAATTGTAACTTCCATTAGCTAACTGAATGGTCTGGTTGTTTATCATTTTAAAATGTGGAGTTCAACTCTTGATTCCTTTAATAAGAAATTGTTTCTAAAAAGATAGTCAACAAATATGATATATATATATGCATATCATACATTGCCAGAATCAATATTTTGTATAATGGTAGAAATTTAAAAAGTAGCTGTACCAAATTGTGGAAGTATATGGCTATTTGCCTTTAAATTTTAAGCAAATTTTTGGATATATAGGAGGCTTAGACACAAGTGTAGCTGGTTGACTGATCTTGTATACTTCCTTACATTCTCAGCATTTTGATGAAGATTTCCAGTTTGTGGATTTTGAAGAATTTTGAATTCGACTCTGGTTGAATTGACGTGTTAACAAGAAAGATTTAAGGATGCTCGCTGGTCATGTTTTGGTTTTTTTGTCAGATTTTTGAAATCCATGAATTTTTTTTGCCCATACTCCTACTTTTTCTTTTATAATTCAATCATATATACCGTAAAATGGTAATTGACAAAATCTTATGAAATCCTTTTTATTTTTTCATACATTTTTGAGAGACTGAAGTTGCCAATGCAAAGACTAGGAAAAATCCAGAGAAAATCCATTTCCGGCAATTTTTCAAGGCCTTATAGCTCTAAAATGAGCACATGAACCTAAATTTTTTTCTTGCTTATTTTTTTACTATTCATATGTTCTCTCAAACTAAAACACCCTTTTCAAATTCTATTTATTTCCTATTAGACCAGCAATCATTCTTAAACTATAATTTCTGCAGCTCAAAATCAAACAGTTAAATAGGGAAATAAAGGTAATATCATATCCTGTCAAATAAATTAAAACATTGTAAACTTCTTATTATATGTACATGACATGGAGTTTACTTCAATAAATCAACTCTTATTATTTGAAAAATGTTTAGATATGGGGTATATGTCTCAACAAGACAAACATCCCCTCAAGTAAAGGTTAACAAGGAAAAAAAGATCATTTAGGGGTGACTGTATGACCTTCAACTATAAATTACAGACAACTCTGACAAAATAACAACATTAATGGATTCCCAACATGTTAAACAAACTTTTGTGAACAATGATTTAAAGTCATTTCAAATTTTAAATGTTCATGCTGAAGGCTTAAATAGGAAAGAACTGACCTATTGTCCTTCCACTGGACAGACAAATACAGGCAGATGTACCAGAAAAGTATTAATCTGTTAGATGTGAAACAATTGTCAAGCAAGTGAATATAAATGAATTAAATCAAGCACAATCTCATGAAGATCTGTCGGGGTTTGTTGTGTCTGGCAAAGTACGTGGATAACCATCTAATGTCTATATATGGAAAATATGTTTTTATGAAAGTAAATATGGCATATAATTCATGTTCATAAATGCATGCTAGCTCACTGTGGAACTATAGCTCTGGTGGTCTTTTGCTGTAGAACCATTAAGCTAAAGTGCTTAAATTTTGTTAAAAATTTCTCATTTGAAACTCAAGGAAGAACTGAGAAAAAAAAAGTAGACTAATTGTCTGTGTCACCATAGTGACCAGGGGCATGTTACTTTCTGACTCATTTACTTTGCTGGATGAAATAATGGCCCAAACTTTTGTACTGGACACAAAAGGCTTTCATTATAGTGTCTATTGTATTTATACCAATGTTTTCCTTGTGTATTACTCAGCGATGTTATCATGAAAAATCTTTAATGTGTACCAAATAGTATTAGTTTGTTAAATCTATAAACAAAAGACTTAACATAATGTTTTTAAAACAAATAGCTATGGATATATTGTGTTTAAGATGATGTTAGTGGGTGCAATTAAAACCAAGATCAGCTGATAATGAAAAATAAAAAAAAAACATTTCAAAAGCCTTTAAAATTTATTTTTCACTGGGTCAATACAAGTTACTTCATCAAACATTAAATGTTCGATACTTCATCAGACATTACACGATAGAAAGCTTTTAATCTTTTTTGAGTTTTTAAATTGTAATTAGATAAATGAAAAAATTGTTTTTATAATACACGACTGTAATAAATACTTATCCTAATACTTTTTAATTTAAGACATAATATTAACGCTCCTAATTAAGCGTCATAATCACTACTTGGATAATTTTATATAATAAAACGTCGCCTTATTTCATTATACTGTAATTATTGCAAAACTTGATATGAATGTACATAACAAAAACATTAAATTGTGAAATGTAAATATGAGTAAAGTCCTATTTTAATCTCGCTTTTATAAGGATTTAAATATAACACTTAGGTGGATTCAAGACAGTGTGCTAGTTTAAAACTAGATTGATGATCAGTAGTCTACACCTTTCTTTGTTCTATATGATACTAGTGTCTTGTAGTCTAAATACTGTTATGTTCATTTCATAACACTGTTAGGTTCATTTCATATAATTGATCTTGCTGATAAAACTTTTTGCTATAATTTTTGAAGACCTGACAGTGATTTGAAGATGAAGGACATCAGTAAAAGTGATGTTAACTCTCTTCTTGAATTGTGTATTCTAGTATAGCATGGGTTAGTTTATTGTGAACATTAAAGCATACATCCATCTAATATCATTTTTAAAATTTCAATACATCTTTCCCTGTTGTTTTGATACATGTACAATAGTGATACTAGTGTTGTAAGATTATACCAGTCTGACATCCAAATACAGATATTAATCACAGGCACCTGAAAAATGGATTTAATGTATTGCAAACCCCCCCCCCCTTTTTCCTCTGCATCCCCCTTTTTTCTCAGCATCACTTCATTGTCAAAATTTTATTTATTTTTTATCATTTTATCAAATAAATAAATGCAATTTCACAATATTTATAGCATAACTCAAAATTCCGTCGACTGACAGGATATACAATGAAGGTCGTGGGATGATGCGGAGAAAAAGGGGGGATGCAACTCCCCATTTGCCTGTTATATTAATAGCATATCTGTGAACACTTGTAAAATAATGGAACAATATATGAGTGACCATGTAATAAAACATATCACAAAATACCGAAATAAAATTGATGCACTGTTTTTAGTTATTTTTGTTATAGGGTTCAGATGGAAGCATATCCCAGACTCATTCTTATATGTAACTAACAGGTTTATGACTTTCAGCTCCTTGCTGTATCATTCATTTAAGAAAGAAGTTATTTTATTCCTCGCGTTTAATTTCCTATATTTGCTGATAGTACAGGTTTCAATTATATAAATGTAAATTACAATTAGATAAATTGGTGTTGACACCTTTTAGAATGTGTCCATCACACATCATTGTGTTGACATCTCCCAGAACTATTTAGTTCTGCTTCAAATCTCTAAGGACACAAAACAAATATTGATTTGACAAAGAACAAATATTGGAATGTATGCTTTGTTTATTTCTTAATCTTTTCTATAAATAATTTCTTGTCACAAAAAGATTGTTTCACAAGCTTTGCTTACAGAAAGTGTGATGTTGGCCTACAGCTAAAAACTGGTCAAAAAAAGATAAAAACTGTTTTACAAATGATTTTAAAAAGGAGTATTCATTAAAAAAAGCCCTGGAAACCATATGTGTGAACTTCATTTAATGAGAAGTGTATTATCACAAGTTGTTGCTTAAAGCAAGATTAGTAAATAAAAAATGTACTGATTCAGATCCAATTAAAATATCAAAGATTTTTATACCTTTAATAAGTAAAATTATTTTTCTGATAATTAGCATTGTTAGAAGTGTTGACTTTAAATTGTATTATTTTGTGCAATTATAAACCTGTTTTAATAGTAGTGATGTAATGATTTATTTTTTCACTTTAATAAGTGAATCCCCAATAGTCAGTATATAAATATATCCGATTTCTATGACTGATTATAATTAAACTGTTATATTTAGAAAGGTGTTACAATATCAGACATTCCTAATTTACACAGAGATTACTATGTTTATATAATGTATTTGACTTTATAATTAACCTATTTGATTAGTCACCTTGGCTCATTAGTCTTGTTTATTGTCATTATCGATTAATTAAACTACGTGGCGATTTAATTAACCTGTTAACATGTAGAGATGTATGCTGAAGCATGTTAATTTGACTGTCTTGTCTGGGAATTTGTTCAGGTGAAAAATCAATCATATCGATAATTTCTTTATATTCTATAGATCATGATGTCATTTATGTTTGTGATGATTTTTATTTTATCTTTGTTGATTCTTGTTTGAACTTTTGATATGGAACCCATATAAAATGATATTTTGATAAATTGTTGATTTTTTCCATACAACTAATACATTGTATTCGTACAAATGAAATTTTTGTTTCTGAGGAATGTAAAGTATTTCTAAACAGAAACCTTCTAGGTAACAAATTTCACAAAAAATGTTACTAATAAAAAAAAATCAATTATACAGCTATGACGTTTTGGTATATTTTTTTTAATGTATTCATATGCTTAGTGTTGAATATGATCATAGTACATGTACATGTTGAATTAAAAGATCTTCATGATGAAGGGCCTTTCACAATATTTTGGTAATTTTGATCAAATAACATTTTACATGTTTGGACAGATATTATCACAAATACCCCAGACAGCATAACAATAGTCTATTAAAACTACATTAGTCAGATTTCGGTTTGTATACCAGATTGTAACCTGCCTCGACCGAAAGCTAGGGTATCGCAGTATCGTGACAGTGGTTGTGAAGAAACGAATCGGTTTAACTTTTTGACTTATAACAATCCTATAATTGTGTTTAAAGTATTACGTGTAGGTTTTACTTTGTGGCTATGAAATAAAACATGACATGGTGGATTAAAGTGTAACAGTCAATTATTTCAGTGGTATATGAAATAAGCAATAGATCCTAAGAACAATTAATCTACATTGGATTGACATTGATGATGGCTATAGTACCGAAAGGGATTGATCTAATGGCAGTTTTCATCAAGACGAAAACTGCACCTTTGCATTAATACACCAAATGGGTTGTTTGACATTTGATTTTGGTACTTGGTAACACTTCATTAATATATTGGCTTCTTTTTACTTGACTAATCTATCCTTTTTCTACTTTATTAAACAAGAACTTGGCTATTAATACTTTTGGTATAAATTTAAATTGTTATTTATTTATTTTTTTTATCTATAGATATTTAATGGTGGTATTTAAATTTCAGGGTACCTAAAATTATCAAGCTGATGACTGAGTACACTTCATCATAAAATTAGATGATTAAATTTGGATAATTATCAAGCTGCTATTTTCACACTTGAGTGACCACAGAGGAAAGTGACAGTTTATATTTGGGATTTTATTTCTGTATTTGGTTTCCATGTGAAGGACCTCGTTCCATTTTTTACAACCATATTTCACCTCGGTTGGATACCAGACAGGTCCCTTAGAGATCCTGACCTATGTACTTGATCTGATGATCTGATCACCTGTGGTGAGCCTCTTGTTATTATTGATCTCTTATTGTTATATTGTCATTCATTAGTGATTGTAATGGTCACTGGTTTGGACAGAATGACCAGTGGTCAGATTTCATCTGGATTTAAATAAACAGGTGAGTGTTACACACTTGGACATACCTGGATTGTCAGTGAACATTCACTTTCTGATGTTTGCATACGGATTACAATTTTATTCATTTACTGATAACTTTTATTCAGCTACCTTTCATTTTTGACGGAATTCACATTTATTTATCAATAGTTGTGATCTATATAAAAGTAATTGTATAATTCAGCAGCATCTGGATATATATATAAAAATTGTTTCGATGATTAATACATCACGAACAGGTATGTGCAATGTGGACTATATCTATGAATAACAAACAGAGGATTTAGTTTTAAATAAAAAAAATAACTGCTGCAATTTTTTAAAAGTAAATATACTTTTTGGAATAAAACTACTTTATTGGGTAAGAAAAAAAATTAATAGTGTGTCAGTTTGTGCTACAAATTTCAGTTTTATAAATTTTATGATTTACAGAAAATTCTAATTGTCCACAACATTTTTCTTTAACAAGATTACTTAATTTTTAATGACCACTGATTTGTGTAAAATAGAATTTGACAGAAATTTATTAAAAATTAAAATTTTGGAGAATAGCCAAAGATGAAGTAAGTGTTTTAGTACAAGGAAAGAAACCCTATTTAAAAAAAAAATCTTGAAATAGAGGTATTGAAATGGTTAATTTGCATGTTAAGAACAGGTTGTTGGTAACTGTATGAGAGATGTAAAGATTCTGAGGTTTTACCTTGTGACTTATGAAACAAAGAAGTGATGAACTTAATTTATTCGGAGTTAAAAAATAATTAGATATAGAGAACTCTGAAAGGAATGCAGGTTTTCTAAAATTATATTTCTGTGTTCCATGCATGTAAAACACAGCTGTATTGACTTGATTCATACATAGTAGTTCTACAGCTGTTACTTTGACATGCATACCTGTACAAAATGTCAATCACATATCACCTGTCAAACAATTACTATATTCTGTCATTAACATGAAAGGGTTAGAATGTAAATACCTTATAGGCAAAGTAAACAAAAACAGTTTTGTACATGTAGTATTCATTTAAACAAAGAGCAATTTAACCTTTTATTGATTAAAAAATTTGTTGTTTTCTTACTAAATTGAAAATTTGAACATGTTTCCACAAACTACAACTTAAAATTAAGGTCATTCCATAATTTTAGAATATTTTGAGCAAAGTTTTGTTGCCAGGGAGAGGTTATTTTTCTATATTTTACAGAAGTCAGTAACACCCTGGACAAATAATTCTCATGATAAAAACAACAGATAGATATTCAGACTTGTATTTACTTTTTCCTTTTAAGATTTTATCCAACAGAAAATAAGAGTTAAATATATAGCTGCATACTTGTAAGAATGGGATTCAAAGACTTCGTTTTAAATGTTTTGGTAATTTTATCAAAAAGGTTTCAAATTTCCACTCAAATCTTTGTAGGGGTCTCGGTGGCCGAGTGGTCTAGGTAGTTCGTCATGACTACTAATGAACACTAGCCTGTCAACTCTGGGGTTGTGAATTTAATAGTCAAAAGCGTTGAAAACGGCATAAAACCCCAAAATAAACCATTGGTACAATTGTAGTATTTAACACTATATTTACTATATTTATATGTATCTCAGAGTTACCAGTTGGTCACATTGTAGTACTTTACACTTTATTTGCCTCTGATCTCTCAAAATTCCTCAAATTAATATTTACACTACTTTCAACTTGATGATAGCAAGGGTCAACTGTATATGCGGTATACTGTTAAGCAAAAGATAGATGTAGTTTTGTGGTACATGTATTAGCAAACATATTTTATGTTGTTTCTGTCCATGGGATGTATTTTGTAGGCAGTATTAAGAGTTAAAGTGGTTTTTGTCAGGTTAAATCCCACAGGGTTCATGGTATGGTCATAGCCCACACCACAAACCAAGCTCCTTCTGATGTTAAAATATCAATAAAGATCGCAGAAAATACAAAAACAAAAATTAATTTTGATTGACATACCAAAAGTTATACAATAAATAATATCTTTTTGTCATATATCTGTGTCATAAATAGGTTAAACTCTGTCTCATCCATTACAACAAAGTACATTGGTTTTACATGACAGCCTAAAAAATGTTACACTAGAAATGAACAACATGTCAGTCATTTAGGTGTAATGGACGAGGATTACTATCAGTTTGGTTCAAAGTTGGACACTGTTACTGCCACTAGAACATTACTCTCTTTCTGAAACATTTTACATGTATTGTAGGATCTTTATTTTGTTTAAAAAAAAATCTTAGATGAAAGAGGTATAGACATATATGGATTTATGTGAAGATATTTCAATATTCATCATTGTTCATATCGCTTTGACATTGTGTTCGACTTTGATGGTTAATTGTTAGTGTCATATGAAGCTTTCTTATTTCCTCTTTTCACTAAATGTTATAATATGAGGAAAGTAACCATTTTAAGATCTGATTTTGTTTTAGATTGAATAAGATTTTTAAGTCAATTTTGTTAGAGTTAATAGTCAAATCATCAAATGTCATGTGATTGTTCTTATGCTGTAGAATTTCATTAACACCTGGCCATCTGTTTCATGAGATTGTATAGTCAATTTTTTTGAAATATTTTCATTAACACTTTAACAAGTCGACATGAGTTCATGCTGTTTTTTTTTTTTTACTTTTCAGATTAATGTTGCAATGATAATAAAGAAAGATGAAGACATTATGGATGGTCAATGTTTTACTTTTACACATTGTATGTATAAAAGGATTCATGGGAATGCCAGGAGGTAAATAATTGTAAATTATTAAATTTCTTTTCTCTGACAACCCATATCAGCAAGGTCACATGAGACTGTCTTACATGGGTATAAATCCCATAGTAGGTTCCTATTCTCATGATTTCTTAGTTCAGTATGTTTGTTTTGAATTATGTTCATCACCACTGAATATCACTAGACTGTTAATAAATTCATATAGTGCCAGGATACAGGCTTAAGTTTCACAAAATGTTAAATATGTTAAAAGGCAGGCGTAAATTAAGATTCTTTTTCTTGTGGACGTCTTTCGAAACAATCGGAACATATAAAACATTGATAACGTTATGAATTCACAGTAGAAATCGGTGAAGGGGATGGCAGTGGTCCCTTCACTTAATGGTAACTTGAACTCCATAGTTGATGGAAGAAATAAGATTTTTACATTGGTCCAGTGTGAAAGATCATTAACCTGTCCACTGATTTTAGAAATTATGTCTTACACTTGATACTAGATGTACTCAGCTTTGGAAAAACAAAAAAAATTCACATTTGTTAAAGACATCCCCGATTTTCCATACAGACTTGTGTTAGGGTCTATTATTCCTCTACGTGGTTCCTGAGTTTGACCTTTCATTGATCCTTTGTACGTTAAGTTTCAAACTTTACTAAATTTTACGTCTCAGTGTAAATTTCTCACCCATGGCTTTATTCTGATTGATTATTTTGATTGTATGTCAAAAAAAAACTTTTCACAAAATAAAACACATCATTTGAACTGCTTTTAGCTATGAAATGTCTTTTTCATTGCTTGTCATCCTGTACGTAAGACAGATTATCCATAGCTCTTAAAAAAAGGCTTACATATCTGTTATTTTGGTAGTAAAATTATTTTCTTCAAGTAAATTGTCCTAATTTCTCAGAATATATATTAATTATACGTTTCTTTTTCTTTTAGTTGTTCGTCCAAATGATCCGTATATTTACATTAATCATGATTTAACACTGACATGTAATTTGACAACAATTGTACCAGAGACCTCATCATCTCTGTACTTCACAAAATCAAATAAAGTTATACCAAGGAGCAATATCCAAATTCTTAGTAGTCGAAGTATACGGCTTGTTTTACCAATTTATTCCTCTGAAGATGAAGGTAGTTATGTCTGTAAGCTGAATAAAACTGATGGAAATGTTCAATTTGTTGGAAACCAATTTGTTCGAGTTGAGTGTAAGTATAACTTTGATTGCTTTATTTTTTTTAAACTTTGCACGATGCTTTTGGAGAAATTAAAGATGTGCATTAAGGAGAGTTATGTAATTTGAATAATTTTGTTTTAATATTTTGATTTTCTTTGGTTTTTTTCAATTTTTATTACTGGTCATTAGATACCCCCCTGTGGTATGTGCTGGATATTACATGAAATCCTTTTATACACATTAAATGAAATCTGGCCTACCAAGTCTTTGACCAATTTTACAAATAAAGAACTAATTTGCATATAATGAAAAATGACTTTATTTATTCTATTACAATGTTTATGAGTGGTACATCAGTTATTTTGAGGGAAGTGGACACAAATCTCCAGTGTGTCATTTTTATGTAATGTTCAGTTGACTTTCTGGCTTGTAAAAAATTATAAAAACAAAAACCAAAATTTTACACAAATTCAAATTCAGCTCCACTGACAAAAAGGTAGTTTTTAATACATTGGTACCAATTTCAATGATAGATACATTTAGTTTTCTGGGGCTTGGTGGCCAAGTGGTCTAGGTAGCTCGTCGTGACTTCTGATGATCACTAGCCTGTCAACACTGAGGTTGTGAGTTCCAATCTCACCTGTGGAGGGGTGTGTTTGATTCCGATCTTAATTGACAAGGATTGCTAATTTTCCTATTGAAGGCCGGTGGTTCTCTCTGGGTACTTCGGCTTCCTCCACCAATAAACTCACTGGCCGCTGCAAAAAAATAGCCAGATGTGCTGAAAACGGCATAAAACCCCAACTAAACAACAAACAAACATTAAGTTTGTCTAATAACAGTATTTTTAGTTGTTACTTTCATCAAATTAAAGTGTTTTTTTCTCTACTTTGTTTTCTATAAAACAATTATTTCAAATAAACTTTTCTTTTGACAGATGAACCAAATAAAGTGAAGGCCATACAGTGTACAGTATACAACTGGGAAAGTATGACATGTCAATGGGACCTAGGGGTCAACTATATACATCTTGACCACGTAGATGTCCAGTTGGTTTGGACAGTTGGGTAATTACATAGCTTCTTGTCACTTGTCCTCTTATCCCAGAGAAAAAGCAGAATCTTTAAATGAAAGATGTGATTTTAGCGTTTTAAGTGAAAACTGGTAACAATAAAACTTTGGCAAATTAAATGCCATTTTTTGTTAATGCAGGAAAAAAGAGTGGAAGTCTGTAAAGAGTAAATAAAACAACCACCACTTTCAACATATCTGTCCCTTTTATTGGGTTAAAAAACAACTGTTTATATATTGATGAATAATTTTAATGAATTAAATAATTTTTTTATGTATTTTAGAGACTCTCAGAATGATTGTCCACACATTACCAAAAATTCTTGCCGATGGCTAAATAATGATGGAGCAGATAGTTTTCGTGCTGACATGCTCTATTATATGAGTGTCATAGTTGAGAATAAGAAAATGGGAAATATTTCACAGTCAGCTATATTTCGGGAAGACACAAGAAAACTTGGTATGTACATGTATATACGAGACTGTAAATATACTGCAAATTCATTATTTCACAACGCCAAAATTTGTGGTTTTGAAATCTTTCTGCAAGAATACAATATGAAATAGGTTTTTAATAAAATTTTTTAGTACAGTTCCATATAAAAATCAAACAGTTACATAAAAAGGGTGGCACATCGTATTTTTTTAATTGCAATTTAATATGCTTGTTATAATGTCCATACATTAGGATAAAAAAAACTATCAAACATTGGTTCCATATATAATCAGGAAGATTTTTACAAGCTATTTAATTTGTAGTGCTTTCTATATAAATTTCCATAAATTATCTCCCTTGACAATAATGTTCTATAGTGCTTCCTTTGTAAAAATTATCTCAAAAATGGGTCAAGTGTTTAACCTGAACTGGATTGCATTTAATATTACAAGTCAGACTAAGTAAAAATTTATAATAAAATAGTTGTGAATTTCAAAAGCCTTCTAGCAGCAATGAAAATAGTTCTTTCCTACAAACCTCTGACATCGCATATTCATATTTTGCGGGTCGAACATATTGCCGCCTGGTATGTGACCTAGAAAATTCTACCTACGACGCAAATGGATTCTCTTGTGACCTTGAGGAGAACCAATGAAAATCGTTCACTTCCGACCCGCAAAGTATGAATGGGAGGATGCATATCACCTGTACAGTAGATATAGATTTAAAAGAATGCACTTTATTATTGCAAAAAGATCTACAAAAAAATACAATAGAAACTATTAGACATTTGAATTGAATCATCCCCCAAGACCAGGAAGGATTAAATAAAGTATTTTTCAAATTTTTCAAAAATACTTTATTTAATCCTTCCTGGTCTTGGGGGATGATTCAATTCATTATATAGATCCATCAAACAATTGAATGACAAAAATATGAATATGTAAATTTTTCAATGGGTTAATCATATATATTAAAATAATGTATGATTGTTAGAAGGACTGTTACTATTCATGGTTCCATCTTACCCAAGAAAACCAGGCAGATTGATATACAATGAATTAATTTGCAAAGAGTTAAAAATTTCAATAAAAGTATAAGTACTTAAGGAGAGGGCTTTTATAGGCTTTGTCTGCTTCCCAATCCAATTCAATTTTATTTTGAATAAAATATTATTTTAATTAAATACTTAAGAACAGATTAATGCAGTCCCAATTAATTATAGATTTATAATTAAAAATAAAATATGCAAGTGGTTGTTGGAAAGTATCTTAATTTGTGGTAATTGTGTTTACAATTCAGCATTAAACAGCACAGAGAATTCAAATTTTGTATGTGAATAAATAAGTATTCTGAGATCCAGTTATATTTATTTCTTGGTTTGTTTATTTGTTGACAAAAATGGACTTCCTGTTTTTTTAATAAGAATTCCTTACATATCTGATATACAGTATTATACTGTATGAGCAAAGTTTAGGATAGTTGAAAAATTAGTGGTTGGCAAACTTTTGTCTTTTCATTTACTCAAAAATAATTTGCTAAAATATGATTATTTTATTTCAGTAAAGCCTAGCAGTGTTTCAGATCTGAAAACATGGCATAACAGTACTTGTGTCAGGTTAGAATGGCAACATGATAGAATGGAAAGAAAAATATACAGAATCCAATACCAGTCGAAATGGGAACAGTCTTGGGAGGTGAGAGAAAAATCAATAATAAAAACACTCAATAGCATAGAGCTAAATATTGTAGTATCAATGTACAGTTCTGATTAGAAAAATAACTTTTGAATATTTGATGGCTGGTTTTAATTTCGTCCAATATCGCTGGTCTTTTTCCAGTATTCCTAGCTGGCAATTCAGATTTTGACGGTGGTAAATTTGATAAAAATTGGCAGAAATACCTTTTATGTCTCAAATACTTAGGAAGCTGATATCTTGTTGAAAAAGTAGTGGCCTTTCTTAACCATTATACATATCAAATGATCAGGTTTGTCCTTAAAACAACATTTTTCAACTGTTCGAAACTAAACTTGCATGTCACATTTGTGACTAATATTTGATGCTAAAGATAGGAGTCGCACACCAGAAATGGGAAATATACTCATATGGAACTAAGATACATCTTATGGTATCCGGACAATGACCACACAATTTTTCTAGATGTCGCAGATGTTCCATACAAAGAAATTGCAATGCACTCAGTAATTATCGACAAACTTCTGAAATGCAATATACCTTTTACTTTCATAGAGGCAACATACAAACAACAAAATAGGTTTCAGCTTGGGAAATATATATCTATGCAATTCCTGCGTTAACCTCTTGGTTTAATTTAATTTTCATCAATAAAAATCAGGAATCACGATCATGATCTATTATGGTCCAGATACGTCTACTACCAGTAATCGTATTGTAACACAAAAACCATCATACCAGCTTATTTTTATATCAGGTATTAAACTTGGATGATGTTAAAGAGAAGACCATTTGTCGTCTAGTACCTAATACGGAGTATACAATAAAAATATCATGTAAACCATTATGGGATGGATTTTGGAGTGAAGAACTTGAAACTACGATCAAACTTGATGAAGATGGTTTGTATATGTGGATGTTTTTGTATAGAATTGAAAAAAAACGAAAAAGTTCTCAGACTATGAGTCAATATTTTCTTGTATTAAGTGTTTTTGTTTGAGATTTTATTTTTTTGTTTAACATCATACAGAGTCTTGATATTCAAAAATGGAAGACATAGTAAAGCTTTAATTTCAGTAATGAACACATCTACTTCAAAGAAAAAAATAGACTGTATGCTTGAAATTACATACATGTATGAATTTGAAAAAAAAGGAACTTAACACGTTGTGTGTAACTGGAAATGTCATAAAACAGTGGATCTGTTAATGCAGAACAACAAATTTGACCGTCCATCAAAATTATCCTCAAATTTACACATCCCTTCATCAATACTTTCTGGATTAGTAAAATATTAGTTGGTTTTTGCTCTAATACAGAAAATATACTGTTAAATTTCAAACTTATAATCAACCACCCATCACTTACATGATAAAAAGTTTTGGAACACACTTAGCATTATAATAATGTTATTTATGTTTTAACAGTGCCAGGAGCTGCACCAGAATTACAACCAGGAGGTTATGTAGATCATTTGTGTAATTTCGAAGACTGTCGTGTAATTACTGTGTACTGGAGGGTATGTATCTCAATATTACTTTGGAAAATACTCAATGTATCAATGGAAAATTACATAATAAAATTTTGTGTAAAAAAATACATAATACATGTCAAAAAACAGGAAATGAAAAAGTTGTTTTAATTGTGATATTTGATGAATTAGTGGAATGAATAGTTTGTGATGGATTAGGAGAACTCCATTCTTCAGCCTTGCTTATTAATTTTTTCTGGTAATATTTTATTGAAACATATCAGGAATTGTATTAATAAATATTGGCATCATATTTTGGATAGTTTATACTGTGGATTTAACATATATCCCATTCATTGATATGTGTGTTATTGTGGACTTTTCTGTATGTTTTCTTCATACCTACATGGGTGACAGTTTTCCAGAAATATTTCAGATTTTGGTACTTTTGATAATTCCAATACATGTGTATTGTTAATTTTGATTGGTCGACAGCGTCACGTCTAAGGTCTTTTATTTTCCGATAAATGACGTTTAGCATATGAATATGTGACCCAGTAAAAGAATGCCATTTTAAAGTGCTCATTTCTTTATTATTTTGACCGCCTCGGTGGTCTCGTGGTAGCATGCTCGCCCCGAGTGCGGAAGGTCGGGGGTTCAATCCCCAGCCGGGTCAAACCAAAGACATTAAAATTGGTATTTGCTGCTTCTTTGGTCGGCTCGGAGTCAGTATAATGTGTCCGACTGAGGTGATATGTCTTCCTGCGGACAGTTACTTCGTGAGCTAGCATATTTAAAAATCCGACTTAGTGTGTCGGTCTAGTACAAAGCAGGGATCATATTCTTTATCATATCAACATGTTCTCGTCCTGATATGCACCTGGTTGCCACTGGACGTTAAACAATAATTCATCCATCCATCTTTATTATCTTGCCGAAACGTGTAATTATTATGGAATTATAAGTAATATGAGTTGTTTTTCTGCAATTTATCTGTTTATAAACTCGACAAGGTCACTCGCAAACTTAACATAAAGTCCTTTATTCAGTTTGTGAGTGAACTGGACTCCTTTATACACTGATAAATTGCTTCAAAACAACTCTTATTACTATATTAATTCTTGAATATATGATTTTGACAGTCTCAAACTTTGAAAGTATCACATAACTACTTGTTTTTCAGCCTATAATGGAACGTCTTACCAATGGGGGGATAACCAATTATAAAATTACTGCACAAGATGCTGATCAACTGGTTCCTATAGCTCCTGTTTATACTGGTAACAATACATCTGGTAAACTGATAATTTCTGTTAGAAAGGACTATCTGATTGATGTTCAGGGAGAAACAAAGAAAGGACTTTCACCTCACAGAGCCAGTGTTCTTATTTTATCCAAAAATAACAGTAAGCTAAATTTATTTTACTTTAAATTTTTCTTGAAAGGTCAAGGTACAGTTCATTGTTCTTTGAATCATGCTGTCTTAAGGTTGATCAATACTAATATTTTTGGCAGATAGATTTTCCTAATTTTTTTGAGGCAGAATGTTGGATGGATATACTTTGAAATTTCAATTTAAAAAATAGAGATAATTGGGTCTTAATGTTGGTAAATTTTATATAGATTATGTAGCAAAAATCCAAATTTCTCGAAAAATAAAAAAACTGGTAGATAGAATTTTTTATAAAATTGTGAAAAGAACACTTTTCTGACATGCTTTCATATTCTTAAAATAAAAATTGGGGTCATTGTTCTTTTTTTTTGCCATTTCCAAAAAACTAAAATTTCCTTTACATTTCATTAGAAAAATTTTCTGACATTTATCTCCCCTGGAAAGGGTTCTTTTTAGAATAAAATTTTGTAGGTTTGCTATTTATGCATTTTTGTAAATTTTTATGCCCCTGCGACAAAATGTTGGGGGGGGGGGCATATTAATTTACCCCTGTCCGTCCGGATTAGGATACATTGTTTGTCGGCTATCTCCTCCCAAAGTTTTGGAGATACAAGTTTAATATTTTGTAGGATGTTCATATACATAATGAAGGTGTGCATATTGATTTCTTTTAAATATTCTGAAAACGACAGGTATTTGGACTTAGTCATTTTTTGGTATTAGCTGCATAAGGAGATCATGGTTTGTCCGGCTATCTGCTTCTACAGTTTTGGAGATACAACTTTAATATTTTGTAGGATGTTCATACACATAATGAAGGTGTGCATGGCAACAGAATTTTGATTATTTCCGAATATTCTGAAAATGACAGGTAGTTGTACTTTCTGTACAAAGAGATCATGGTTTGTCCGGCTATCTCCTCCTACAGATTTGGAGATACATTTTTATGTATTTTATAGAATGTTCATACTTAAAATGGATGTGTGCATGGCCACAGGATATTGATTTCTTTTAAATATTCTGAAAATGACAGGTAGTTGGACTTATTCATTTTTGCAAACTGCTTAAAGAGATCATGGTTTGTCGGGCTATCTGCTCCTACAGTTTTGGAGATACAGCTTTAATATTTTGTAGGATGTTCTTACACATAATGTAAGGTGTGTCTGGCGGGGGAATCATTTGTGTCTTACAGACAGCGTAACAGTTTCAAGTTGTATGCCAACATCACTGTTTGTCAAATCTAAAAAATGTGGAGCTATACTCATGCATATGGCAGGGCAGAAAAAAGGGGGGGGGGCCATTGTCCATATCTTGTTTTATTTAAATAAACTTAAGATGTAATTTTTACATTATATCAACTACTATTTGCTCGTTGAAAATATATATTTACATGCACATTTGCAAGATGCTCAGTGTAATAGGTATGATCTACCTTAAATACTAGTATCATTGGTTTTGTAAAATATCTGTTAGCAGTCATAAATAATTATGAATAGAGTTTGAAATTAATTAACAGTTAACGTACTTTACCATACTTTTGCATAGACACGAAACTAGTTTGTAAATTTTAGATGGGATGATAGCTCTTATAAAAATGACTAGAATCAACACCATATATAAAATTAGCTTATAAGAGATAGTTTTCATCAAAAATTCTGTTTATTCAGAATATTCAAATGTCTGGGTTTTGTGCTCATAATAAACCTAACACTTAACTACTTTTCAAATATCTTTTTTTAAAGTTCAAATCAATATTTATATAGGCAAAGTTTTGTTTTATTCCTTTCCAGAAAAAAATGTCCATTTGTACTGCATGATTAAATTTTTTATTATAGAACCTCCATTCCCAACTAATTTTATGGTGGAGGCTGATGAATTCAACCAAGAAATATTTCACTTACACATTAAATGGTCCAAACCAAAAACAGACAGGACAGTATTAGGATACACATTGTTTTGGTGTAGAGGCTCAAATAGTGATTTCATCTGTCGGGTAAGCCAGCTTATATCCTAGTAATAGTGAAAACAGTTTTTGCTACAATACGACTCTTACTGTTTCTTGTAACAATGAGACAAGTTACTTTAAATAAAAACAAAAAAGTCAAGATTTACTGGTAAAAAATTAAAATTAGTGCAAAGGGCCATGTAGAATTTGTAGTTAGATGACAAATGGTTTTGTGTTGAAGGCTTTTCTGTGATTTTATGATGAAGAACAGCAATAAAAAGCAGTATTCCTATGCTTGGACTTTATTTCAAGAATTTCTTCATTATATACCTTCTTACCGATGGAGAGGAAAAACCTTATTTAAAAGATATGCTGTACATGCAATGTTATTCCCAGAGATTGAATACGGCAAACGATTGATGTTCAAGAAGAACTTTGCCATAATGCAATAAAAAAAGCACATGAATAGCACGTTCATTACCGTTCTTCAAGCTAATAGTTGATCTGCTTTGTCAACAAGGAAGCAAATGCTCACACCTAATACCGTAATTACTCTAATTATTCGACGGCCTAATTATTGGACACTTTTGAAAATTCAAGGAAAATTGAATTTTTTGATAACTCTATTTTTTCGATGATTTCAAAATTGTCAAAGTTACGATCGTTGTTCTCAGGTGGTGACAGTCAGTAATTTTAACTTCTTAGGTAAGTTAATTACTTTCAGTCCTCATCGAGTGTTTATTTCGTCTTTCTAAACCATTTAAACTATCTATCTTAATAAATCTGATTGAAACAAGATCAATTTTTAAGTAAATTTTATTGAATTTTTCCTACCTGGAAGTTTATTTTTGAAAAGAAATCCGAAACGAGTTCGGAACTGAATTGCGTATTCGTGTTTCTTAGAGAAATTAATTTAAAAATTTTGAAATGAAATGAATAATGTTTTTACAAAACAGATCCTTTATCACTGTTAATAAGACATTTAAATGTAATAGTTATAATATGTTCTAAAAAGACGATGAGACTACAAACGTAACATGTGTTGTAAAAATCATTTGTGAGATGCTCCATATCCAGATCGTAAAAATAATTTGTGAGATGTCCACATATTAGTCAACAACATGGCGGGTCGTTTGAAGTTTGCTACTGTTTTCGTCTTCAACATTCAATTTAACTTAAAGGTACAAAAAGATAAATCATGAAAGCAAAATCAAATAACAATACCGCAAGTATGAACCATTATTTTGATTGCATATTCTTAAAGTACATTGACCAGGTCGATCATATGAAGTCAAAAAATGACAACGATGTGGACGGAAATATGAAAACTCTATTTTTTCGACACTTTTCCAATTTTCCCAAAAAATAGGTGTATTTTAGTGTCCAATAATTAGAGTAATTACGGTACAGTGAAATCAGGATGATTTCAGATGTAAACTAAGTCATGCTGTCAGTACATGTAGCTTTAATGTATAATTGTACAATTATTGTAGGAACCCTTGAAATGGGCTGTACTGAAAGGCAATCAAAATAGATACAGAAAAACTGTAAGCAAATTTGACATGCACAGCCTGATATTTGGTATTTCCATGGAAACAGTTCATTCTACCGGAGAGACTGTTAGTAGTGGTATTTTATGGAATGAATGTAATTACCGAAAAAATCAGAGTAAGTAAAGAGTATGAAAACAAAAACAAAAAAGGTTACTGATGATAAGATATAACTTTAAAAAAATTAAAATGCAAAGGTTTTTCATGAAAGACATCTTCCTAGTTTGATAAAAACTAGTTAGTCTGTTAACTGAGATTATGAGATAGAATCTGTCTTGAAGGAAGATATGTTTCAATCCAGATTTTTTGATAGTTTTCCTACCCTAGGAAGTCTCGCTCTACACCAACAAAACTAGCTGACTGCACAATATATACTTTCATGTGAAGTCATATTCTTAAGGAGAATTGCCTCTTCTTTATCTCCAGATTGCCATACTATTTATAAACATTTAAATCAGATGCCTAAAATTGATCAAATTTTTGGAAGATTATTTTTAATTTTCAAATTTTAACCCTTGACTTTTTTCTGAATTGACAGATGTGAAGGAAAACAGAATAATTTCATCTTTAAATTTTTTTTCAGGACCCTTTATGGCACCAAAGAATGTGAAAGTACTATCTATAGTGGAAAAGAATAGTGTTCGGGTAGAATGGGACAAATTTAAATGTTCATCAGAGTTTACAGGGTTTATCAAGAAATTTAGCATATTTTACTGTTTAGCTAAAACTGGACAAAACTGTAGTGGTAAGATAATTTATCTGTGCACAAAAATATGCCTACTCGGGACCAAGATCATACTATTCCTGATATGTCAGGAATTTTAAATATTAGGACTTGTTTTTTTTTTTTTGGTGCCAACAAGTACTTTGACATAAAGAACTTTGAGATAAAGGAATTTAAGAAAAGAACTGTCTGCTGCATTTTATAAAATTTTATGAATAACCTATATGTGAAAATTTCATTGAATTTACTAGAACAATAAATTGAGCAGCATTTCTGATATAAAGTTGTGAAACAAGTAAAAATTTGTATTCATATTTTCATTAACAAGTAAAAATTGTTTTATATGTGGATTCATATCTTTTTATGTTGATATATTTATTAAACTTTTTTGTTATTACAAGATTTCTGAAAGTATGTCAATGATATTTTATTTAACATAGATGCATACCATGCATTGGATGTTACTGGTTATGAAACTAGTGTGATATTGAGAAATATGTCACCGAAGGCAACATACAAAATTTGGGTCCAGGCAATATCAAGTGGTGGCTCCAGTCCACCATCTGATCCTGTTTTTATAACAGTTCCAGTAACAGGTACAATTTATTCCTTTCAAGTGTGTATCTTTGAAATACCATACGTTAAATTTTATGCTCTGGTACATTCTTAAAGCTGATTTATATAAAATATTTTTCAAGTCAGAGGTATAGCCATTCTCAGAAACTCATTTCCGGTATCTCGATTCTGACTAAAATTATAATTTGAAGCAAGTTATTTCCCTTGTTTGGACGTAGTACTCGTTCGCTGCAGTACAGAGCAAACAGTAGGAAGTGAATAGAAATTATTTATTACTTTGATATACAAATATTTCCAGCTTTATAATCAAGTTTGATTACGAGTATGTTGGAAGCAAAAAGATTGCAAGTAGTTTCCCAATTGATATAAAGCAAACATTATGTGCAAATTAACAAGTTTTAAAAACAGTTAATCCTTTACTCTTCATTGCAGCGAACCAGTACTACGTCCCGGAACATCCCAGCAGGGGAAATAACTTGCTTCAAATTATAATTTTAGACTCAGAATAGTGATATCGGAAATGAGTTTCTTAAAAGGGCTATTAGTATCAATGAACTTCATTAATTCAAACTCTTTTTATAAGTTGTGGAAAAATGAATTAAAAATTCTACCTACTCCCACACTTTCTTTAAGATACAATAGGATAAGAATAAAAATTTGATGATGCTTAAGAAACGTGATTTGTTTTGTAGGTGTAGAACTGACTACACAGGAGATAGCTGGTATAGTTGTTAGTATACTGTTTGTAGTTATATTGGCTATCATTGGATTTGTATGTCTGTTTAGGTAAGTTATTTTAAACTCTGGATTCTAGTATTGCTATAATGTAGCGGAGAGGTCTTCAGTACATTTAACTTTCGGGATAGTTGTCATTAAGAAGTCCCTATTGTCTGTAAAAATAAAATGGAATTGAGAATCGTATTTACATGTGAAGGAAAATGTATGTTTTTGCAAAATCACATAACTTGTTGAATTTTTTACGACTGCAAAATTTTTGCGGTCGTATATTGGTATGACGTTGGCGGCGTCGTCCAAAGACATTTGGTTTTCACACTATAACTTTAGTATAAGTTAATAGAAATCTATGAAATTTAAACACAAGGTTTATGACCACAAAAGGAAGGTTGGGATTGATTTTGGGAGTTTTGGTCCCAACAGTTTAAGAATTAAGGGCCAAAAAAAGAGCCCAATAAGCATTTTTCTTGGTTTTCGCACAATAACTCTAGTATAAGTAAATAGAAATCTATGAAATTTTAACACAAAGTTTATGACCATTTTTGGGAGTTTTGATCCCAACAGTTTAGGAATTAGGGGCTAAAAAAGGGCCCAAATAAGCATTTTTCTTGGTTTTTGCACAATAACTTTAGTATAAGTAAATAGAAATCTATGAAATTATCTTGGTGTAAGGGAGGTAATCCAAACACATTTAAAGTAAAATATTGTGTATGATTCAATTATGTATAAAGAAATGTAGATTTAGCCTTTCTACTTAAATAAATGAAACTTTATTAATAAGTACACGAACACATTTTTCTTATTGTTTCTAGGGTAAATATTCATAATTATTCTAAAAAACTTAAATCATCCTTACTAAAATGGTGAAAAATGGTTACAAAATATTGCCAAGTTCTTTGTATCTGTGATCAAAGTTTGAAGTTGCTAAAAAGACTCACTAGACTGAAATTTCCTTAGGCTCCTCTATCATGTCTATACTGTTACCGTATTAAAGTCAGATGTTGTTCTGGAGTTATGTCGCCTTGTCCGTAAAAAAATCAAATGTGCACGAAAAATCACAAAATTAACAATTTTTGGGTAAATTAAAAATCGTGTAGACTTCGATGTGCTCAATATATCTTGTTAAAATTTGAAACATACTTTGTTAAGATAAGTATCTTTTAATGGTCAACTGCTAATCAATGCTAAACATATAGCTTCAACTCATATTTTGTGTTTTAATTTAATGAAGTTTACCCTTCACTAAATGACAAACGTCAAGTAAAAAGCCTAGTAGATTGTCTTGGGGTGATTTATAGCTGTCAATTTATTTTTAGAAGTTACTATTAATTAATATTAATTTTAACCATATGTCATTTTCTATTTTAAGACTTCAATGATGTATTTAAATGGGTAATTATGTTTGCAAACTCCATGAGAAATTTGAATAGGGATTATGACCTTATCTTGAGGGAAAGAATTTTTTTTTTGGAAAAAGGGAAAGGTGGGGGGGGGGGGGGGGTGAAAATTTAGGGGTAAATAAGAAATTGTGGGGGGGGACAATTTTTTTCTCATTTCAGATTTCAAAAATTAAAAAGAAAATTTCTTCAAACATTTTTTTTTTGCAAAAAAGGGCTGGTGGGGGGGGGGGGGTCAATACGCAATAGAATAGTGTATTGCACAAAAGCAAAAAAGCGGTAAAATTTAGTTTATTTTTTGGGGGAGGGGGTTCAATTTGCAACAGCATATTGTATTGCACAAAAAGCAAAAAATTGAATATAAATTCAAATCATATGACCAATTCTAAGTTCTTTGACTACAGTTATTCTGTGTCAGAAACCTATTATGTGTCAAATATTTAATTACAGTCCAATTTCAGACCTGTATCAAGCGCAAATATTGTGTCCATTTTTGCCCCAACTGTTCAGGGTTGGACCTCTGCGGTCGTATTCAGCTGCGCTCAGTGAAACAATTTATTTATATTGCCAGAAAACATGACAAATAAACATTGGAAGAATTAGCATTCATATTTTTGTTTTTTATAATATTATATCATTACAAATTGTAAATGAATTCCAAAATAAATCTTTTATTGGTTTATTTTATTTAAATATTCCAAAAATAAGGCATTTAATATTTATCGGTTCACAGCATTTTAATAAATGCTGACCATATAAACAATTTATACAGTATTATAAATGTACTTTTTAGGAGATGTGCCATTGAAGTGAAAGAACAGTTCAAACCATATGATATAGATTTACCAAATGTTCCATTGCCTCCTATAGTAAGTACCAATAATGACGAGATACACGAATCTTACATTGTTAACAGTGAATTGTCAGATTTATCTAATCAGTTTACTTAATTTATCGAAATTTAAAGTTTAAGGTTTGGCAAGGACTTTAAAATTCAATGATTCATCTGTTGAGATTTGATTAATTTGATAATCCTTGAGTAAGAATTTAAGAGTGTTTCTCTAATAATTATCAAATAACTAATTATATTTGATAAACCAAAATCCCCTTTTGAGTGCCCCCACATTCCCAATTTTAATGTATCACACTTATGAATGAATGTGCAATATGTTTATACATTGCCATGGTGTTACTAATTCAAAGAAATACAAACGTTAAAGATGGTTACTTTCTTTTGTCTTAACCAATCATCGACAGAGATAATCGGCAACCGCACATTGATTAAAATTTGATAAACAACGGCTTCAGAAACTCTTAAATTCATAACGAATTAGTGAAAATATTTTCACAATTCAGTAAGAACAGTAGATAGTTTTATGAACTGCTATGATCTGTCAGCATGTTTGGATCATAGACTGCAGGGCAGAAATTCATAAAGTTTGAAGATCCAGTGTCGAAATAAAATTCTGCTAATTATCATACAATTAGATGTTGACAGAGTAGTAATCACTAGTAGTAATGACGACCAACCTATACCACTTGGCCATTTAGGCCCTAGAAAAATTAGGTCGGATACATAATTTGCAAAGGATATGAGAATGTTTAAGACAGAAGTTAGTGGTTTTTATAAATATAAAATATAAGTTAACAACAAAAAAATGCTTAGTTATACCCATTTTTAGGTCTCTCAATGAGAAACGTATGGCAAATTTATTTTTGTGGTATAACTGGTTTAGTCATGTTTGCCAGATAAAAGTTTTGTCATGTATAAAATAGATAAAAATATCGATTCAATATAAATTTTATTTTTCATTTTTTGTGTACAGTTTATACATTTCTTGAACAATTTTATATATATTTGTAGCCTATGATAAGACCAAGTTCAAAGGCAAGTTCCCCATCTCAAGACTCCGATGATGACATATACTCAAAGATACCAGATATTCCACCTTCCCCGACTTCACCTGGCATGTCTGATTCAATAGATATGCCACTCATAAATACTTCAGAATCACAGAACAAAGTATGTATATTCACAGTCAAAGGTTTCAATGCCACTTTAAGATGGTACCCAACACATGGACTAAAATGAAATTGTCTCGTTTAATTTTCATAAAATTTTTAGGAAATATTTACTTTGACCTGTTGACATAAATGTTGATTTTTTTTAGTAAATAGAATTTCAAACTTCGCGGGAATAATTTCATTGAATATATAGCAGTTTGGCAAACATCAATTTTGATCATAGAGAAGCTTAATGTCTCTTTACTTATTAAATTTGATTAAAACGCTCTGGTGATTTTTAAGAGTTATCTCCCTGTAGTGTTGGGTACCACCTTAATACTAAAACTTAAGAATACAAACACAATATATTCCTGAAATATTTCCACCTCACTTCTGAAATCTTTAGAATAATTATAATTCATTTATTGAATGGCACATTTATGTAAATACTTTGTACATGGAACCAAATTACCCAGGAGTGGTACAAATGAGCAATGATTTCACTTTAAAAAAAATATAGTTTAAAAAATGTTCAGTGTTTTCTTTTGTGGTAAGAAATAAATCAGAAAGTTTAAAATTGACAAGTGTTATAATATGAATGAGGGGAAATTGTGGATAAATTTTGACTTTAATGTGATAAAAGTTTAAGCAAAGGAATAGGGATTTTAATTTTGCTGCTCATCTGAAGGTCACACTAAGGAAAATATCTCACTAAAAACTTAAAGATGGACCCTATCACTGTTTTACATAAGGAAAATGCTTTGATGTTTGAGCAAAATTTTAAACTGCTTATATATGAAACAGATGAAACATAAATTCCCAGTTAAAAAAAATTGGGGATTTTTTTATACTTTTATTAAGCAAATGCTGTATGGAATACCTTATGTAAATGAAAAAATATATATCTTTTTTCAGTCATTATATGCAGACAAAAGAAAATTGTATGTCAAGCTTCCAGAGAATGGAAGAGGTAGTGTTTCTTCAGGAAATTCAATTTTCTCTCGTTTTCAACTTGGTAGAAACAGTATGGATCGTGAACCTAATTACCACAGCAACAAACACCTTAGCACATTTCGTCCGCGACCCAAGTGTGGTGGGTCAAATGGATTTTCGGGTAGTGCTGATGTGCTGTCAAGTGATGTTTCTCCATATAGCACTGTAGACATTGTACAGTGTCCGAATTCCGAAAAAATTCCGCGGAAGCATATTCCACCAAATAAACCCTGTCACAGTGTAGGCAGTATGGTAGATGACCCTGCTTATGAAACCAATAATTTATCAATACTTTCCAATAAGGTATTGACTAAGCCACCAACAACCTTAGGTCTTGGGAATTCAAGGGAACATTTTAACATTAAATTACCACTGGATCGTAGGAAAGATGAATTCAATGATGACACGATGAACAGCTGTGTTTCAAATGAAATGAACCTTGTATTGGAAAATGACAGGGAAGCACTTGATTCAGTTGAAGATAAGGAGGATGTTTCATCACAAAAGCAGTGTGTAGATGAATGTGACAATAATATTTCATCTTACTGTAAAGGTGCCAAGATTGAAGAAAGTGACAGTGATAAAATTTCTTCTTATTGCAAAGGTGCCGATGTAGGAGAAATGGATAATTCTGTTTTTATGCCAGATGGATATGTAACAGAGGTTTGCTTGAAGTGTTCAAACAACAATGACATAAAAATGAGAAATGGGTATATTCCTACTGAGAATATTACCGAACTTCTTCCTAAACCAAGTTATGTTCCGGAACAAGGAGTCGAAATGTATAGGAAGGAACTAAATATACGGCCAGGTCCGAGGCCAGTTAGTGAAGTCATAAATGTCCCTGCTCATTTTTATGGATCTTTGTCCCTGCTAGATACGGGAACAGCTACAGAGCTTTGAAACAGCTTTTAATATGTGACTGCTGTATAAAGCTTCTGTTTTTAGAGCTATAAACAGCTTCATATTAATTTCATAGTTATATATATATTCCAAAGGAAAGTGCTATCCATTTTTACATAACATTTTATAAAACATAAAAATTTTGATATTAGACATGTGAAATAATTTAGTGTGATATTCCAAGGATTTTGTAATTTGCATATTGTTATTTTTGAAAGAAAAATCTTTCAACATAAAATTTATTTCTAGTATTAATGAGAATAAATTGTTGGATTACCTACCTCTTCAAAGTTACCATATCAGTGAAAGGGGAGATATTCATTTTCATGTTAATGTACCTACATATGCAAGAATTACCTCCCTTAGTTTCATAGAGGATAATTTTGCACATATACAGGAATTATCTCCCGAGTTTCATATAAGGTAATTTTGCAGGAAGATAATCCTGAAATGATTTCTCATTGTTTTATTATACCTATAGTATCTCCCCTTGTAGAATTATTTTTATTAAATGGCAGAAAATTAATTCCAAATCAAAATGTTGTTTATTGTTAAACTGTTATTTATGATTGAAAAGTCAAAGAACTTGTAGATATGAATGTTTTATCAACTTTAAATTATAAATAAACTTTAATTTTATTACTATCAAGTAATATAAGTTGAAAATTTTGTCATTTCAAAGCAAAATTTGCCAGCAATGGTTTATATTGTGTCAGTTTTAAACTGGATTTTCAAACAGGAAGTCCAGCTGGTTATTGGTTTATTGATGTAAGGCAGGAATTTGATCCAAACATTGGAGAAGGAATATCAAGTTTGCCGTCAGTCAGCTTCTGGTTTCTACGTGCAGAAAGAGATTTTGTTTTGTCTTTCAATGATTTGGTATTTAGCCCTTCTGATTTGACAAAATTTACATTATATGTAGTGCATCAAAATTGTTATCATAGCATGGTCTACAGTTATATTTGATTGGTATTTTGTGTTGTTCTTGGTTGTGAAATATTGAATACATTCCTGTTGAACATATGTTCAGAATTCAATGTACTAAATGAGGTCAGTATTGTCTTAATAGCTGATCTGTATTATGCATAATTTTTTTAACAGTTCTTTCAAAGGTCATAAGAAACGCAAATCTTCAGGCCAAGGAGTTATAAAAGATCATATGACAAGTGTTAATTGGAAGTATATATGAAATTTTATGAGCTTTACAATTAGTTTTTTATTACAAATTTTTGTAAATATTACTACTGAATGTTTTCTCGCATACATTTTTTTGACAAAAAATTTAAAGAAATGAAAATTATGTTTTTATTTTAGTTACGTTTATGATAATTACAGGTTACAGTAATCACACAAAGACACAAAGGTCTAGACATTTTCAGAGATAGCTTTAAAATGTTAATATGTCACAGAGGGTGTGCTTTTATTTTAAGGTTCCAGTTGTTTTGGGCTAGGTGAAGATTGGAATTATTTCTGGATAGGGTTGAAGAATAGGAATACCCTGAAATAAAGAGACCCCACAGAGAAAATGGTCTTATTTTCATAACACTGATATCTTTAGAATTATGAGCTAAATATTTGTGCTTTGTCTGAAGAAAAGTGCTTGTATGTGTTGTAAATGTTAAAATTCATGTTTATCATGGTTGTGACACTTGTACATTCTTATTTATTGTGACATCATATATAACAAGGTTGTGAATATCATAGAATTATTGCAAACATTTCCAGCAAATCATCTTTCAAAATGTTAATTTTATGTAAATGTTTGCATGAATAATTCGTACAGAGAAATATTATTTTTATGGATAATTTATTTTTTAAAAATTCTTTATTCATTTATCTTTAATTTAAACTGTTGAAAAATATACGGAAAATTTAAGAATCATCCAATTTATTAAATAGAAAAAAATTAATGACTTAATATGCACATTATCATGAATTCGATATATATTTTTTTTTGGTTGGAGTATTTAAAGAAAATCTGCTAACAGTAAAAGTGGTTTGATGTGTGTGCATTTAGATGGTGTCTTCCACCTATTCCCATTTACAGGAGGAATGAACCATTTAAATAAATTACAATTAAAAAATAATAAATAAAATTATTGTTAAATTGAATTAATTTATTGATTTAGCTTCTTAATTAGCATGATTAGTATAAACAGCAATTAATAAATGTTAATAAACAATTTATTTTTAACTTTTGTTGACCATTTGAAAGAAGTCTTCATTAAAGATCTGATATTTACAGCTGAATTTCATTGTCATAATATATTGCTATGAGATTTATTTAAATATGTATTAACATTGTTTGTAATTTGTTTTTTCTTTTTTGCTTTTTCATTGTTGAAACAGCAAATAAAATGAGAAAATATATATTGTGTTTCATTTTATGAATACTTTTCGAAATTATGATTAATGGCTGACAATCTCAAATCTAAACAAGACAAAAAAATAGATATGTCTCAAGTATTAAAAACTATATACAGGAACAGACAAATATAAAAATATAGAGATATGGGGTAATTATCAATGAGACACCGTTCTGTATGATTTGATAAAGGAAAAGGATGCCAAGTTGCATTTTGAAATGCCTCTGAAACCAAAATATCTATAAAGTTAATAAATTTGGTAACTTAAGGGCTTATGAAAATGGTAACCATTAATAAATATGGTAACCTTAACGAAGAATACTGCCAAGAAGGACATTCAGAACCAAAACCATTGGACAATCACATGAAAGGAGATACAGCAAAACAATCGTTTTGGTTCTCATTGTCTTTCGCATTGATAAACTGTCTTGAATCCTTTAATTTGCTAATTTGTCTTAGAACTCTCTCCCTGTCTCCAATGGCGATATCCAGCTGTGTAGAAAATTTTCCGAAATTTATCAAGTAATTGAATAGCATTTATATTCAGCACATATTTATAAGCTCCAAAGATTTCTTGCAAGCAAACATAAAAATGCAACATGCATAAATGTAAAACAAAAGCACACAAAGCAAGTAGCAGAGATAAAACATAACAGGCAGCACTAAATCATATAGAGCACTAAGGTAAAATAAACTATTTGTCGATCCAGAAAATTCACATATCAGGCAGTACTGGTTGGATACGACATGCACTACAATTAGTGTTTGTACCCCACCCCTACATGAGTTGTTTATATAATCTTTTAATTGGTCAGAAAGAGGTCATGGCCCATATCTGTCCTCATACCTGCGAAAGCCATTTCTTACTATATATTGCAGTTCTAGGTCTAGCCACTTCTGCATTATTTACATATCTGAAATTATATGATTTATCTTACATTTTATAAATAATGGAAATTTTGTTGTTGAGTATCTTGAAGGTCTCCAAAGGCAACAGTGCGCATCCGACGATTTTGATTTTTTCCAGTAAAAATTCATTTGAATTTTAATAATCATAAATGAAACAAAGCGCACGTTTTGTTTTTTTTTTTTTTAAATTTTTAATTGATTTATTTATTTATTTATTTATTTATTTATTTATTTATTTTTGTTGATTTTCTTTCTTTAAGTGTTTGGTTCATCACAGAAATGCAAGGCCAAAGGACAGTAAAGCATAAAGCATATTAAACGAGTATTTGATTGTTAGTTTACAAAGTCAATTACCGCAAGATTTTTTCAATTTCATTTCAAAACATTTAATTACCATGAAGCCTTCTTACAAATGTTTCAAAATTTGTGTATTAACATTAAATCTTAATATTTAAATCAAATATGACATTTTTACCCAACAGAGACAGCATGTAATTCTCTCGGTTGGCGTGCATCTTATTTATAGATTTAATCAGGGGATTTCTATTGTCCTCTAAAGTCGAAATTATACAAATAGCATTTTTGTTAGTTAATATTAGCAAATCTTAAGAAAACACATACCAGGCTATGCCCCTAGAGATTTTAAAAGGCATTATGCGACTTTTGAGATTGGCCCTAAGAGTGAAATAAATGTAGAGGAAACTTAATTACCCAGTCCATATGTGCCTTTGTCCGAAACAATAAACATCTCTGCCGGTCTATAATTACTTGAATAACTTCAGAAAGTTCATAACACTTTTTTAATTTTACATTTAATTATTTATTAGTAATATTATGCGAACACTATACAGTTTTTTATTCCATAATTATTACTTTTATATGGTTATAAAAATTCTTTGGTACAAATTTTAATGCAATAGACGTGCACATTTGTTGATTTACGACTCATCAGTTGTGCTCACATGCAAGGCCTAAAATGATCTCATTTTTTTGTTAATTTTATAACATGTTTTCCAAATATACCTAAACTTTGACCAAAGTATGCTTTCTCGGTCCATCTAACCTGCCGTTACCAAATTTGACCATTTAAGATTTTTCGAACCATTTTGAAATGTTCTAAGATCAACTTATTCTTGATCTAATTTGAGGAAACCACTTCAGTGAAGTAGATGTTTGCATTTGTCTCTAAGAGGGTGTTTGCAAATATAGACAAAAGAATACCGAACCAACAAAACAGTGGGAAAAGTCTGTAAAATCGAAATCCAAGGGAAAGACAAACTCGTGGGAATGGAAGATAACAAACAAATGCCATGAGGATACAAGTACATGTCAACTTAAAGAATAAAAAAACTTAAAATAAATTTAACAGAATAGGCACAAGACAGCACAGAGAATAAAGCACAACCACTAAAACCTGGAGTGACATCAGGTGCTCCGGAACGGTCAAGATATTCTGCTCCCTTAACGACACTCGTCACATTTACAGTGAGTAAAATCCAGTGAAGTGTCAATTAAGTCCGATGAGGTGTCAATTCCAGAAGGACGTGATAGAAATTTCTTTAAAATGATCTAATTCAACATAAGTTCACTCTTTATCAAATCTATCTAGCACAAATTACCTAAATTACCTTTTAATGTGTAAATACAGCCCCCCCCCCCCTTTTTCCCGATTTGACTGAATTTACATCGGTTTTACTGAATTTACCTGTAAATGCATATAAAGTCCAAGTAGACAGCTAGGGGATATTCAGGGCTTTGTTATTGAGAAAAAATTATGACTCTATCTTCGTATCGGCAAATCAATTCGTGATCACGACCGCAAAATGTTTGGAGTGATGAAATTAACAAAGACTGAATATAACTCTGTCTTAGAAGTTTAAGTGACAGCAATCTCGCTCTGTCGGGAAAGTCTTCGTAACGAATCAAACTAAAATCATCACGTTTGTCATAAAGTTTTGATTCAAATCGCCAATTATTATCTATTTACAAGTACAACACTAGATATGAAGCAGAAGTGGGGTTGTCTATATTGTCTCTAACTTCAAGTTCACTGAGATAGATGAGATGTAGGTAATCCCTAGAGTTAGGATTATTAAGTGACAGAATAGCATCTATAATTAAAGGATTCGAATAGTTTTGTTCTTTTCTCAATAGTAACCCCTGTAACAATTTAGTCTCGTATGAAACAAGAACAGATTGTCTTAAATCGGCACTCAGTTTGTCCCCATTGGAATACCAATCGTCTTGAAAAACCTGTCCTGTGGTGAATTAGCTCACGAAAAACAAATTTTAGTTTTTCATGTGGAAGGATCGTATACAGTGTAAAAAAATTAAAAGTTTTTATGTTATTTCAATAGGTAAGCTAAGTCTAAGCTCCTTAATGTGTTAATACACATACTTCAAACGGGAAATATTTCATGAAATCATATTCCTCAAATTTTGAAATTAACCAGCATACTGGGGTGAGTTCTGTAAAATTTTAACCATAACCAATTGTTATGAATTGAGAGATAAGTGGGCAAGTGGGCATGATTTGGGATGGTAATTTTTTCTCTATGTTGGCGTTTTCTGTGGTGATATTTAATGACTTATTGGTGACTTATTGGTGACTTAATGGTGTGTTTTTATATGTATTTGTTGCCTTGTTATCTGGTTTTTAATTCTAATAACTCAATTATCATAAACTGTTACCGATACTCCTTATCTGAAATACACGGTCTCGTGATTACATCAGAATTCCTATCACCTGACTATACTGAGTTTGGTACGGATGTATAATATAATTTTTTATATTGTATCACATCATTGTACTGATGACTACAGAAAAAAAACCAATTTGTATGTAGAGAAAAAAAAACATTTTTTTTAAATGTACATAAGACAAGAAAGAATTTTGTAGGTAAAAAACATACCATCATACATTGCTGTGTACCATGTATCGCGCATTACTTGCCAAGAAGATAATAACTTGACTTTCAGTTGTAAATATGATGAAATGATTTAAATACTTGTCTTAAAAAAACTGCTAATTTTCAATTTTTATCGCGATATATGTTTGAATTTTAGTATTTCTTTGCTAATCTAGCTCAACGTGAAAAAATTCTATAATTTTTCTTTCAACTTACATCTACAGGTATATATAATATCTTAATTGCAGCTAAAGAAATTTAAAAAAAATAAAGATCAATGTTTTAAACCAATTAATATTTCAAGTCTTCTGAGATCAAAATCTATATGAAATCGTCCAAAATATACCACACGCAAAGCTTTCTAAAAATTATATATATAGTGTTGGATAGGTTCTTCTACAATTTACAATCAAAGTACTGAAGTACTGAACATCAGAGGACCTCAAGTTATGTTGGATTATTGATAAATGACAGGTGTTTATATAGTACCTGCCAGACAGATGTTCACCTTACAATAAAGTATAATTTGCTATCATATCTGAGATACTGTCTTATAGTAAGAAACTTAACTTTGAGAATTATCCACGAAATGTTGACTTGCTCAAATGAGAACTGCTAGATTGGCATTATGACCGTATAGTTGCACACTTGCAAAAATCTTTAGCTTATTACTTATGACAGAGAATCAACATAGCAAATATTTTTTTGACTAGTCACTGAATTATGAGAAAGAGGTCAAGACAATCATATTAAAACAGATAAATTGTAATATTTGGGTGAAAGATACCACATGAACAGTAAACTCATATATCTGTTACGCTGAGCTTTTTGGTCTAATTTTAGCCAGTGATGATACTGTTGTATGTGTGTGTGCTGGCTACAAGTATGGGGAACAGGTACCGAGAATTATACTCCTTGCTCAACGCAACACAACTCTCTCAACACAGTTAAGGAATTCAATCCTTCCCAGAATATGCACAAGCTGTTTTAAAGAAAAGTAAAAATCCAAAATGAGGAGGACGAAATGTGTTTATTAAATACATGAAGTCAATAAACAATAAACATTAATAACATTATTTTTCTCTTTCCGCGAGTACAATAGATATCTCTCTTTTCTAATTAGTCATTTCTTATTCATTAAAAATAAAGACGAGATGCCAGTGATTATTTTTTTACTTCTAATACATATCTGCGAGGAGAAATATTATTCTTTTATTCACTTCAACTTTGCTCCACAACCTGTAACTGATGATTTATTTACAAACTAGAGGTCTGAATGACCCGTTATCAGTACACTTTAACCTCACAAAATTATGATAAATAACAATCCAAAGATACTAATATTAGATATGGTTAATTTATACTATGCTGTATACGACGCATTTCAAGGAGTTACCTCTCATCAGCAGCATTAAAACCGAAACATTTGGAAGACCAAAAACCAAACTTATATTAAACAAGAAGTACTCAACCAAAAATACCGAAATAGGAAGCCAAATTTCAGCTAAGGAGATCTACCATGTGCAATACAAGGAATGAACCCTTAGTATTTCTATTATTTTTGAATTTTGCTAAATACTGGTAATTTCTGTAACAAATCAATGAATAATCATGTCAGACAAGTCTGACGACTGGGTTGGTGAATACCCTCGGGGACCTAGGGTCCACCAGCAGAGGCATCATCCCAGGAGTTTCAAAATAACAATCCAAAGATACTAATATTAGATATGGTTAATTTATACTATGCTGTATACGACGCATTTCAAGGAGTTACCTCTCATCAGCAGCATTAAAACCGAAACATTTGGAAGACCAAAAACCAAACTTATATTAAACAAGAAGTACTCAACCAAAAATACCGAAATAGGAAGCCAAATTTCAGCTAAGGAGATCTACCATGTGCAATACAAGGAATGAACCCTTAGTATTTCTATTATTTTTGAATTTTGCTAAATACTGGTAATTTCTGTAACAAATCAATGAATAATCATGTCAGACAAGTCTGACGACTGGGTTGGTGAATACCCTCGGGGACCTAGGGTCCACCAGCAGAGGCATCATCCCAGGAGTTTCAAAATAACAATCCAAAGATACTAATATTAGATATGGTTAATTTATACTATGCTGTATACGACGCATTTCAAGGAGTTACCTCTCATCAGCAGCATTAAAACCGAAACATTTGGAAGACCAAAAACCAAACTTATATTAAACAAGAAGTACTCAACCAAAAATACCGAAATAGGAAGCCAAATTTCAGCTAAGGAGATCTACCATGTGCAATACAAGGAATGAACCCTTAGTATTTCTATTATTTTTGAATTTTGCTAAATACTGGTAATTTCTGTAACAAATCAATGAATAATCATGTCAGACAAGTCTGACGACTGGGTTGGTGAATACCCTCGGGGACCTAGGGTCCACCAGCAGAGGCATCATCCCAGGAGTTTCAAAATAACAATCCAAAGATACTAATATTAGAAATTATGATAATTAATGGAACTGTGCTTCCCTACTCTACAATATAACAAACCGCTAACTTAGGATCATTCTAATGATATCTCTTAACAAGAAAGATCACATCAAATGTCTAATAGCAGTTTTTCACAAATTAGAGCAACGAAATCCAGCATGTATAAAATATAAGAACTACTATGCTTCCCCACTCTACAAAATGCAACAAGTTGACAATCAGACCACTTTAATAGCATTTCTTAATAAGAAAAGCCACATCAAATGACCAATCATATCTTTTTGCAAATTAGAGCAACGAAATACAGCATTCCTCTACCAAAATAAAGTTTTTCTCAAGACAACCTGAACAAGAACACCTATACCAAAATCAGCAAAGACAATGCTATTATTTCCATGAAGTGAATCAAGAATATTTTAATTTTGAATTATAAAATTGCCTACATAACACCCAATCATTTTAATGGTTAATTATGCCAAAACATATAAATTTCAGACAAAATTGCCCAAAAATACAAATAATGTATAATTATGGGGTCATAGCTTCAAGATATTTAATAGTAGGTGCCAAAATAGTATATTTTAGTTTTAATAGAATTATCACAAGTATTTCTATTTGAAATTTGTAATCGCTTGACCAATTTAGGGCCATTCTAACCCTTCGTGAACCTCTCTTTTCCTATAATATGTAGTAAATTCATCCGCAACAACAATTTTCCGGTACGTCATTGATATTAAAGATTGTTTGATTAATATACTAATATTTCTAACGACAAAACATTTTCATATTATTAATTTGGATTTAAAAAAAAAATCTGAGTATTCATTGAAAACATGAATTTAAAAGAAGCGATAAGGAATTTTATTTTGCACTATATAATGTCCGCGGGTCTATAATTTTTCTAGGTCAGTTATCATTCCAAAACTAATTTAAATATATGCATATATGCAAATAAGCGGGAAATTTAGGCGATGGCAATACACCCGAGGCCCTGACGGTCCTCTGATGTAAAAAGTACAGTTTATTATGAACTAGTAGGGATTACTTAATTAGCTACAATAATGTAGCTCCTATGACAACTTTTGACTCGGTGGACTCGCCGAGTCAAAAGTTGTCACAGGAGCTACGTTATTGTAGCTAGTGATAACTTTGCGTTATTATATAGTATATATATATATATATATATATATATATATATATATATATATATATATATATATTTAAAGAGGGTGACTCAATTAGAGCAAGTCTAATTTTCATTGAGGCCCTCAAGTACAATACATACATTATAATATACACATGCATATTACAATGTAAATTATCAAATAATGTTCATATATAAAGATCAAAAAATGATCACATCTTTAGAAAATGTTCAAAACAGTTTGTTTTAAACAAATTTAAATTAGCTCAATTTTGAAGATTATAAGGTAAATCGTTCCCTATTTTGACGGCAGAAAACGGAAACGATTTCTTTAGAAAATTCGTATTAGGTCTAGGTAAAAATAAATTATCAGAAACAGATCTCAAATTATATCTTTGAACATGTCAGTACACCATTTCCTGTTTGTAGAATCATGTATTCCGAAACTAAACCATGTATAACTTTGTACATTAAAATACACTTTTGTAATTGCATTCTCTTTGTAAATGGTAACCATTTCAATGCAGAAAACATAAAATCAGACGGTGTTAAAATATTACAACCAAGAATAATGCGTGCAGCTCTATTTTGAAGTTTGGTAATTCTATCCACATCTTTCTTTGAAATATCACCCCAAACAGAGCTACAATAATCAATATAAGGCAAAATATATGAATTATAATATAATTGTCTTACATGAATAGGTAAGTGATCTTTACTCTTTTGTAAAAGTGAAACTTTTGATGAAATAATTTTACATATTCCATCAACGCAGGAACTGTATATGATAGTATTATATGATCGCTGATCAACGTGAATATCCCAGTTAAGATTTTCGTCAATACCAAACCAACACCTACTAGTTTTTGTGAATGAACATTTTCGATATAATTTCCATCTATTTTAATGCACAGTACGGGTAACTTTGCGAGTTCCTGCCTAGAGCTAATAATCATACACTTAGTTTTGTGAGGATTAAGTTTCATACCATTGTATGGAAACAAAAATGAATGTATACAATTTACCCAGAATAATAATATGAATCATATTATAATTCTCTACACATGTATATACTGAAATTCGGAACATATTTCCACTTCGGGAAAATGTGTTTTTATCATTACCACATACTCGCTTCCCTCCAGACCCTCTAAAAAATTCCACGGAAAACTACTAAACCCATATCCGTATTATGTTTTTACTTTATAATGAGACTGTTTCCCTGTCAATGTTAATGTAATGGAACCAGAAAATCACAAAGTCAAATAAAATTGAAAAGGGTAGGGACTACATGTAAATGAAAATAACTTGCAGTTTATTTTTTTATGATTTTAATCTGAATGAGTTGCCATAATAATTATCAATTATTCCATAATATCTTAACACGGAAACCTATCTTTTGAGTCGCCCTGATATGCTGCAACTTTAATATGTCTAATACTTTATAAACTAAAGTTTGGAGAGTAGAGGAACCACCTTGTCCGTCCACGTACCTTGTAAGCGCAGCTCCTCCTAAAATGTTCTATGGATTTTGATGAAACTTTTTATGAAGGCTAGGTTGGACATCATATGTAGATGTGCATGAAACAATAACATTATTGCCAGATGCTTGCAAAGGGAGATAATCCAACTTAAGGGTTTTACTTATTTAAAGAATGCAAGTGCAACCCCTACTAAACTGTTCAGTGGATTTTGATAAAACTTTATGTGAAGGTTGTGTGTTATATGTAGATGTGCATGAAGCAAGATAATTATCGCCAGATGCTTTCGAAGGGGTACAAGTCAAATCGGCACCTATAGAAAAAGTCAAATCGGCACCTATTAATAGTCAATTCGGCATTTACTTGGTCAATTCGGCATCCAATAGTATTTGAAATAATATATATAAATAATTCTAAATATGTATAAATATGTATAGATATTTGATATAATATATATAAATAATTATAAATTTTGGGGTTGGATTTTATCATTCATTACATCGTTAAAAATCATCACATGTTATTAAGCAGTTAGAATACCTAAGTTACTTGTTTGAAGTTTTCTCAACATTCTAGAATGATGTTTTGATAAGTTTTCTTTTCAATTAATTAATTAATAACTTTTATCAATTAAATAATTAACTTGTTTGTTGTTTTAACTCGATACAGGTAGTTATTGATGTTTTTTTTCTTCAAAAACTTAAATAAAAACAATGAAGCCATTACCCAAGCTGTTGTTAAATCATGAGAAAATTAGAAGCAATAAAAGGGAAAACTATGAGTCCCGTTCATCACTATCACAATGTCAGATGACACGGTGTGTTCCCTGAGTGCCAACATTCTTAAAATCACATAATTTAATATTGTTGTTTTAGTAGTTATGAAGGGGTACAGTAAGGGGGCTTGATTATATGCCCTTACAGGGATCATATAATACTATCGGGATATGTCAAAGGGTTATAATAGGATATTTCTAGGACTCGTATACAAATATATGTACAAGTGCCCCGAGTGTGACTTTTCTTATTCTTCCGTATCTGGGTTCCGTGGTCATCTTAGAAAGAAGCACAGTCTGAGCAACATAAAGCGTAACTCAATTTCATAATTTCTTTTATACCCAATTCACTATTTTAGTTGTGGTGCGGAGTAGCTCCTTGATCATAATTCCCGTTTTTATATTACCAACAATACATCCATGTCCTGATGCTTTTCAATCGAGAGGATAAAAATACACCACAAAAAATCGTTTGTTTACTGGTCTTTAGAATATGGAACAGTGGCGTAGCTTCCATTAAGGCAATTTGCCTCAGTAGTTTTATTGCAAAATTTTATTCCCCCGCAATAAAAAAGTTGGGGCATCTTGTTTTATCCCTGTCCGTCCGTCCTTACGTAATACAGTTACTTCACAGAGTTGATTTTTGAAATTTGAATAAAAAATGTGATTAGATTACATATATACTTTAGTTTAATAAGATATTAGAAATGAAACCTCCTGGTGTCAAATTTAAACATTGAATATCTTTTATATATCATCATTCATTTTATTCCATGGCTGCTTTGGTCACTATTCATTATAAAAGAAAGCATCAAATCGGTGCTATAGTGGCTTGAAACTTTCATTAAGGGTGAAAATTAATGATTTCTACGTGTTGAAGATCTCACTGCAGGGCTGAACTGTTTAAAACATGCATAACAAATATCCAATACCTCGAATACACATTAAGTTGAACGGAAAAAAAACATACAGATACCCCCAAAAATGTTAATAAGTCAATATTTCTAGACAACACCTTCTTTATTTTAATCTTTTTGCTTAAAATACTGAAACAAATATATATATTCAACATATTTATCATGGGTGCCGAAATGACTACATTGGGTGCCGATTTAACCAGGTGCCGATTTGACTATACCGGGTGCCGATTTGACCAGGTGCCGATTTGACTAGAATTCTTTCGAAGGGAGATAATCCGACCTAAGGGTTTTACAGGTTTAAAGCTTATAAGCGCAACTCCTAAACCATTCAATTTATTTTGAAGAAACTTTATTTTGAAACAGGGAATAGTTTAACATAGGACCCTATGAGAAACTTTAATTTGCAGTCACCATACCTTGAACCTGAGACTACTATAACACAGAGATTGGTCATTATCGATTTATCGGATTATCTGAGTCTCCGATATAGTTAGCTACGTTATTTTCACGTAGTTTCGTATTTAACCGTAGTTTCGTATTCGACCATAGCAGACAACATAAATCACTACCTAATCACTGAGACTGCTATAACAGTATTGGATATTATTATTTTTCTTTTAAAAATAAATTAACAAAATTGAATTAATCAAAAAAAAGGAAAATAGTTTTTATCTTTCAAATGAAGTTATCTCTATTCATATTAAAATTTTGTTTTTAATCATTAATAATTTGTTAATAGTTTCATGTTGTTATTAGCGGCCACTCTTGAAAATGTGAATGTGATTAATTTTATCAATCTTACAGTTACATTGTTTTGCTACACGTCCGTTAATTGTATCTAATATACAAATATTTTACCTGTAAAGACAGGTAGTCTCAAAAGCATGGGAGATGCATTTTGTTTCACAGCTGGGTGCCCAAGATACACAAGGCTCCGTTTATTGCAGTAAACTTTAAAGTTTTATTCTATACTTGTAAAGGTATGTTTCACTGCTGAGTGCCCAATATGCATGTTTATTGTAGTAAACCTTGTCAAATATCGTCGGTGCACTTGTGGTAGGATTCAGGAGGGTGTGGATTGGGTTTTATAGAATAGAGAATAAGGGGCAAAAAAGTATAGAATGGAGAAAAATGGACCGACAAATAAAGAATAGAGAAAAGAAAATAATTATGCGACAAAAGACAGGACACATTAAAAATAAGGTGCCAAAAATAAAAATAAGGAGATGTGGTATAAATTCAAATGAGAAGACTCGCCCCAGAGACCAAATAACACAGAAGTAAACTAAAGGACATCGTAAGGCCTTTAACAATGACCAAAACCTATACCACATAGTGAGCTATATAAATATGGTAAAGATAGTACATTGTTGTGTCAGTGGCAAATATTTTATTATAACGGTACTTCGCCCTTCTTCCGATGCGTGATTTCTTTCTGGGAGGCATTCTTAATCCTACAATAAAGAATATATTATGAATAAAAAATAACTTTTATCAAGTTTATAGCATAGGCAAATCAGTATTTTTTAAGACAGTAATTTGAGATAAGGCTCAGCAGTAATTGAACAATCATGTCAGTATTTATCAAAATATTTAAACTGATAAAGAAAGCGGACCAAGGTGCATGTACTAAGAATATCATGTTTGGGTCTAGTATTTAAAAAAAATATATATATGTCTATAACTCTTTATGTAGACATGGCTACAAACTTTCATTGCGTACAATTATTATTCTCACATGTATAGACTGCATATATATTATCAATGGAACAAAATATAAGTCTGAATTTCTTAAATTAACAATACAAATTGACCTATCACTCAGTATCAGACCTCATGTTGTGTGTATGCACCTTGTCACGGGCGATTCTCAGTTCTGCATCGGAATTGTAACACTGATACAGAAAAAATGATATTTCATATAGTTACAAATTTTACGTCATTACACAGGTTTATTATTAAGGCTTGCAAATGAAATATCCGGGAAACAGATTGTTCATCTGAATGTAAGTTATGGGTGAGTTGCTAATTGACCCGATCCCACGGACTGGTAATAACTCGAGGTTACCTTCCGTTTTGGACAGTAAATTCAAGTCCATAACTGCACTTATTTTATTTAAAGTGCTTATAAACAAACATTTATGATTATTTCAAATCTTTAATTCACACTTACCGAAACATAAAATTCTTTATACATCCACATTTGCTAATTATTAAATTCTCTTCAAACAATTCTTGTCAAACACTTCGGGTCATGTGCCGAGTCACGTGATCGACGACTTACAATTAATTACTATTTGACTGGTCAGTACGGGAAGTGACCAATCTCTGTGTTATAGTAGTCTCAGCTTGAACTTGGCCATTTGGACACCAAACTAATACCAGCAATGGTCTCTTTCAGAATTGTGTTTGATAACCTTGAATGGCCACCACACCCTAACTTGTTTAACATTGAACCTATGGGAAAACTAGCCAAGATATCTGTTACACTAAAACTAACTAAAACTATGTCCTGCTGAAGGTGGACAAATTAAATCCAGGTGAGCGATACAGGCTACTTACACCCTTAGGTCAAGGTAAACAACTACCCATTTCAGCTGCCCCTCTGCAGTTCAGTTTTTCAGTAGATATCCATATACTTTAATACTAATATAATTTATCTTGAGAGAAATTTTTATATTTGTATGTTCATAGCCATGCATGGTGACATTTCTATTCACCTACACGGACCTCCTTGTTTGTGATACTCATAAATTCATGATTTTAATTGTAGACTTCACATTTCAATTTGAACTGCTTTTAATTTACATGTCTGATAATTGTGTTCTGTTGTACATTTTTTTTTTAATCTATTGCAGCAGAGACATATGGTTTTATATGTCTCTGATTGCAGGAAAAGCAATGCAAGCATTCAAGAAGATAATTGTATGCCAGAGAAAACATTTACTCCCTGAACCATATTACCTGTTTCATAGAGGTCCAGAATTACAAAAATCAGCATGTACAAAACTACATACATGTATAGACAGATATTCATTTGTTGGCTTGCATAAACTGAATAGAAGAGACAAATTACTGCATGGAAATAAACAAATTTTGTGTCCTGATCGGTTTTTCCATGAGGACAGAGTGACTAAAGATGTGACAATATGGGGTAGTATAAAACATCTGAGACTTTCTCCAGTACCGGCATTAGTACTAGGAGCTTCAGGATTGATACCATTTATAGCTGCTCCAGGATATATGATATTAAGTGGAATGTATATGTCCAATATCTGTTTTGCACAAATGGCATATGGGGCATCAATTTTGTCATTTCTAGGCGGTGTAAGATGGGGTTACTCTATAGCAGAGGAAAGTGTCTTAAGACCAGACTGGATTAACCTAGGAGCTAGTGTAGTTCCTTCTTTAGTGGCATGGGCCGGACTCCTGGTTCCGCATCCTGGATCTTTGTTTATTGTGATGACTGGTATAGCTGGTGCTGGATACTATGATATGGTAACTTGGGGTTACCCACCTTGGTTCAAAGGCCTCCGTTTCGTACTGACATTTGTTGCAGTTTTAGCTTTATGGACAACTTTTATGTGTCATTTACTTTTGAAAAATAAGGAGTCAAAAGATGAAAAAATAAACGAAATGGATAGTAAAGAAGAGAAATAATATACCATATTTATGAAATAAAATTATAATAAATGAATCAAAAATAGTCATTTAGATTTTTTTAAAAATCAAAACTGTATTGAAAGAATTTTCTACTTACGTACCTTTTGAAAAACATTTGTATGTATCAGCAAAAGGTATAATTGTACATGTACTGACCTTTAAAGGGTCTTTGACTTTCATTGATTATTTGTGAAAAATAATAGTTGAAGTCTAAATTGTATTTGAGTGATGTTCATGTAACTGAATTTTATTGTCAGACAGCAGTTACCATAAAAAATAAAATGCTCCGCTGGGCGCAGCTAGATACGACCGCAGATGTCGAACCCTGAATAGCTGGGGCAATTATGAACACAACATTCAAGCTTGATACAATACTGAATTTGGATTGTGAATAAATATTTGACACAGCATAGGTTTCTGACACAGAATGAATGTTGTCTAAGAACTTAAAATTTTTTAATTTACCTATTCAAACCATATCAGTATTATTTGTTTTTATATATAAATCAGAAATAACCAATTTAAAATTTAAAATTGGGCACACATATCAATTTCTTGCTATTGCGCAATACTGTGCAATTGAAAATTTCTTCAAATATTTGACACATAATAGGTTTCTGACACAGAATAACTGAAATCAAAGAACTTAGAATTGGTCATATGATTTGAATTTATATTCAATTTTTTGCTTCTTGTGCAATACAATATGCTGTGGAGAATTGCCCCCCCCCCCAAAAAAAACTAATAATTTACCCCTTTTTTTAGCTTTTGTGCAATACACTATGAAGTTGCACATTGACCCCCCCCCCTCCCAAAAAAAAAAACCAAAAAACAATAAAATTTATTGTAACCCCCCCTTTTTTTGCTAAAAAAATTTGAAATTTTCTTTTTAATTTATGAAATATGAAATGAGAAAAAAATTACCCCCTCCCCAATTTCTCATTTACCCCCCCTCTAAATTTTGTTTTCAACCCCCCCCCCCCCCCCATTTCTTTATACTTTGCAACCATAACAGCCCATTTAAATACACCATAACATATTAAAATAGAAAATGACATCATAGTCATGGAATTTGTTAATAATAAGGTAATAAAGTTTTGATAACAGGTCACACATATCAATTTCTTGCTATTACACAATACTGTGCAATTGAAAATTTATTGAAATATTTGATACATAATAGGTTTATGACACAGAATAAGTGAAATCAAAAAACTTAGAATTGGTCATATGATTTGAATTTATATTCAACTTTTTTCTTCTTGTGCAATACAATATGCTGTGGATAAATGCCCCACCCCCCCCCCCCCCCAAAAAAAAAAATTACCCCTTTTTTATCTTTAATTTTGGACCCCAATTTGAACCAACTTGAAAACTGGGCCCATAATAACAAAACTAAGTACAAATCTGAAATGAGAAAAAAATTTTCCCCACCCCCCCAATTTAATATTTACCCCATAAATTTTGACACCCCCCCCCCCCCCCCACTTTCCCTTTTTCAAAAAAAAAAATCTTTCCCTCAAGATAATGTCATAATCCCTATTCAAAATTATCATGAAGTTTGCAAACATAATTAAACATTTAAATACATCATTGAAGTCTTAAAATAAAAAATGACATATGGCTAAAATTAATATTAATTCATAGTAAGTTCTAAAAATAAATTGACAGCTATAAATCACCCCAAAAACAATCAACATTTCTTTATACATAATTGAATCATACACAATATTTTACTTTAAATGTGTTTGGAATGTGTTTGGATTACCTTCCTTAGCCCACCAAGCTAATATCATAGATTTCTATTTATTTATACTACAGTTATTGTGCAAAAACCAAGAAAAATGCTTATTTGGGCCCTTTTTTAGCCCCTAATTCCTAAACTGTTGGGATCAAAACTCCAAAAAATGATCATAAACCTTGTGTTAAAATTTCATAGATTTCTATTTACTTATACTAGACTTATTGTGCGAAAACCAAGAAAAATGCTTATTGGACCCTTTTTTGGCCCCTAATTCTTAAACTTTTGGGACCAAAACTCCCAAAAACAATCCCAACCTTCCTTTTGTGGTCATAAACCTTGTGTTTAAATTTCGTAGATTTCTATTAACTTATACTACATTTATAGTGCGAAAACCAAATGTCTACAGACTCCGACGGACGACGACGACGACGACGCCAACGTCATACCAATATACGACCCCAAAAATTTTGCGGTCGTATAAAAACTTGTACATATAATAAAGTGCAGTTTTTTGTTAAAATTAAGGAAATAGGTGAAAGACTCAATAGGCTGGGTAACATTTAAGGTGCATTAAAGGACTTCTTCACCCTGTACTACAAATATATGTATTTTTATGACAATACAATCAGTTTGACATAGCGTGTTTAATAAGAATATAAAAAAAAACTTAAACCATACAAATCAAGTACATGTACCACAGCTGAATAATGACAAGGTTCAGTTAGAACATATTAAATCTGTAGACTTCACAAATACTGTTCAGCCATGTGAGCTATTGCCATCACTTGGTGTCTGTCGACTGTCATCTTCCAGCCTAAAGTATTTTTTAAGATCTTCTCCACTGAAACAATTGGGCCAATTGCAACCAAACTTTGGTGGAATGGTCCCCTTCCAAAATTGTGTCCAGCCTCTTTGACTTCCAACTAACATGGCTGCTGTTACTAGAACTAGAAAAGAGGGGGGATGAATTGAAACTAGAAATTGATGCCCTGCCGAAAATGTAGGTCATCATGTATGAATGCTCAGTACTATCCAAGGCACATCCACTGATGAAGTTTCATTGATACACTATTCTTAGTTTCAAAGAAATGAACCTAAACGCAAAACTTAACCAGAGTTGCTCAAGCATACAATATACATGTAGGTCATAATGACCCAGTTATTGTATGACTGATCATTACTACCCAAGGCACATCCACTGATGAGGTTTCATTGTTACACTATGCTTAGTTCCAAAGAAAAGAACCTAAATGCAAAACTTAACCAGAGTTGCTCAAGCATACAATATAGGTCATAATGACCCAATTATTGTACGAATGCTCATTACTTCACAAGGTACATCCATTGATGAAGTTTCATTGATACATTTTGCTTAGTAATCCAAAGAAATGAACCTAAACGCAAAACCTAACCACATTAGTGGGCGGGGCATAAAAATCTTCTATGAAACTCCACGGCAAGATGGAACCAAAGTTGGTACCAACAGTCCTTAGCTAGTCCTCTTTGAGATTTGATTCCAATGACCCAGACTGTCAACCAAGATGGCCGCCACAGCCAAACTTAATTTAACATAGGACTTATCTGAAACAAATTGACCATTGGAACTAGACTTGGCAGCAGTGGTTCTGAGATGGCCCTCTTTCAGAATTATGTCCGATGACCCGGACTATCAACTAAGATGGCTGCCATAGCCATAATTTAACATACATGTAGGACCCTATGGGAAACTTAATCCAAAATCTTCTCTGAAACCACTTGGCCAATTGGAACCAGATTATTGTATGACTGATCATAAAAATATTTAAATTGGCTTGGTAGTTTCTGACGAGAGGACAGTTGTAAAAATTTCTCATAGGGTTCAATGTTAAATCAAGTCTGGCTGTGGCAGCCTTATTGAATTTCCGATCGGCACATAAAACATACATTCTGTAGTGGTTTATCAAATGATCATTCACACCTCAAAAACATTTCAATTGGCTTGGTAGTTTCTGACAAGAAGACCTTTGTACAAAATTCCGCATAGGCTCCAATGTTAAACTAAGTCCAGCTGTGGCGGCCATCTTGAATTTCCAATCGGCACAAAAAACATAAATTTTGTAGATGTTCGTTCAATGCTTGTTCAAACATTAAAAAATTTCAATTGGCTTGGTAGTTTCTGACAAGAAGACCTTTATAAAAATTTTCCCATAGGGTCCAATGTTAAACTTAGTCCGGCTGTGGTGGCCATCTTGAATTTTCCGATCGGCACAAAAAACAGATTTGTAGAGGTTTGTCCAAGGATCATTCACGCAACAAATCAATTCAATTGGCTAAGTACTTTCCGACAAGAAGAGCTTTAAAGATAAGTCCAATTAGCATGAATTTATCTGCCCCTGGTAGCCATGTTGAATATCCAATGGGCACAAAAAACATACCTTTTGTAGCGGTCTATAAAATGATCATTCAAACATCAAAAACATTTCAATTGGCTTGGTAGTTTCTGACAAGACCTTTGTACAAAATTCCCCATAGGCTCAAATTTTAACTTAGTCTGTCTGTGGCGCCCATCTTGAATTTCTGATCGGCACAAAAAACATATATTTTGTAGAGGATCATTCATGAAACAAATCAATTCAATTGGCTCAGGAGTTTCTGACAAAAAGAGCTTTGAAGATAATTCCAATCAGAATGAATTATCTGCCCCTAGTAGCCATGTTGAATATCCAGTCGGCACAAGAAACATAACATTTGTACAGAACCATCTAATTAACATTCCTGCCAAGTTTGGTTCAAATTGGACTGGTTTTTTCTCTATTTTTGTCAGGCTAAGTTCAACATGCAAAAATTCATAGAAAATAGACGGACGGACAGAGTCGAGCTGTTAATAGACCTGCATTCACCATTGGTGACGTAGGTAAAAATAGAAGGTGCACAATGGCAATATACCGTTAAGATTCCCTGAAAGTTTTACAGAAATCCAGTCACTAGTTAAAGAGGAGTTGCAGAAGGGGTATGCCTACCATATTATGAAGAAAAGACAAAGTCCATCTTTGTCTGTGGAAAACTATAAAAATTTGTATGGGTTCCATGGAACCCAGTGGCTCACCTGTTTTCGCTATTGTCTATGTTTCAGTGTAATGTACATAATTTTTCTCCACATGTTATTTATTGATCATGAAGAAGCTTCTGTCCAAGTATGTTAAAAATCCAGGCTGGTTTAATAAAGTAATTAATGATTTGCTCATAGGAAAATATTGATTTTTTTTAGCAAATTACCCGGTAAGTGTCATGTTATTTTTTCAATGGCTTAACATATCTAAATTATAACACTGTAACAACAAACTAAATATTATCTTTGTGTAAGTAGGAAATTTTATACTTATAAAAATTTGCTTATATTTGGACAATCTAAGTCCCATAACTCTGGAAAGACAAAAGTGAAAATCGTCAAAAAGTATACAGACCCTCAAACCACCATTTGTAATAATTTGTAAAGTTGAAGAAAATCAGTCAAGGGATATTTGAGTTTGTGCGCGATGTGAAAAATTGTTTATATTTGGACAATCTAAGTCCCATAACTCTGGAACAACAAAAATTAAAATCGTCTATGACCGGTGTATAAAAACTTTAACTGCAGACTGTATGTAATGTTAAATTTTTCTCTGGATACTATCTTTTGATCATGAACAAGCTTCTGTCCAAGTTTGGTAAAAATCCAGGATAGTTTTAAAAAGTTATTAATGTTTTAAAACTTTAACCACAGAGTGGATGTAAATATTGACGTCGACAGAATGTAGGATCGCTATGTCTTGATTCCGTAACAAAAGTCGCAAGCTCAACAAAAATCATTCTGATAAAAAATAAAAAGGTAGTGCACAATGGCAATGGGCACTCAGGATTCCCTGAAAGTTTCACAGAAACCCATTCACCAGTTTAGGAGGAATTGCAGACAAGGCATGCCTACCCCCTTTACATTACATGAAGAAATGGCAAAGTATATGTTTGTCTGTGGAAAACCCCAAAAATCATTCTGATCAAAAATAAAATAGGTGGTGCACAATGGCAATGTACACTGAAGATAAAATGAAAAATAAAATGGATGGTGCACAATGACAATGTACACTGAAGATAAAATGAAAAATAAAATGGATGGTGCACAATGACAATGTACACTGAAGATTCCCTGAAAGTTTCACAGAAATCCATTCACTGGTTTAGGAGTTTCCGACGGGGCATCCCAACCCCTTCCTCTGATGTCCAACACTGTGTATAAAATTTATGAATATCTGTGAAGGCAATCTGAAGTTATCATACGACATAGTATTAATTCTCAAAATATGCATTTTTTCATAAATAAACTAAGTTTTCCTAAAAATTGCTATCCGATTTTCCTCAAAACCAAAAGGGACCTTCCTTTGGTCAAGTCCAATTTTGTGTATAAAAATCATAAAAATCCGTGAAGGCAATCTTAAGTTATTGTACGACAAAGGAAATGCTGACGGACAGACTGATTACTATAGGGTGCAGCCATTTCATGGCGGGGCCCTAATAATAAGGTCACACCTGAAGACATTTAAGTCTTCAATAATTTGTGTGCACATAATAAAAAGAGATATATTGGTACTGATTTTTATTAATATTTTCATAAAGTTTGTAAAAATAATTTAATAAATATGATATTTAATTTTTACTGCTACTTACAAACTGAGACACCATACAAAACAATGTCTTGTATGTAGGTAAAAATTTTTAAAAACTAAACAACTGGTGTTTAGATGTACTTAATAAACCCTGATTATATTCCAAACAATTACTATCAAGAAAGGAGTTCTTATTAAATAATCAGTATTTCTCTGGCGTATTGAAGTCGTCTGTATGAAATTGGAAAATTACAAAACCATTTATTGTAAAGAAAATCATCTCGAAAATAAATTTTCCATAAATAAATAAAATGACAAATTTGACAATTAATTTTGTTTACTTCATTCATTGTTTTATACATGTTAAATAAACTGATGACCAATTTAAAGTTGAAGACAAACCAAATTATATTTAATTTGTATTAATTATTGAAAGATTAATTTTTTCATGAAAAAATCTGTAATAACTCTAATTATTAATGTTTATTTTAACAAAAACTCTGAAAGTAAATGAAACTCAGGAGCTACTCACTTATGGAAGGGAATTACCGCCATAATGATAACGATATATTCTTGTTGTATTATTCATATTCTTATTCCTATTATTGTAATTGTCAGCTGTATTATGATAAATCTTATTTTCTAATTTCATAAACATCTAATTTCTATTTTATATTATTAAATTTCTAAATTGTTACAGGCCGATTATTAATTTTTTATTGTAACTTTTCTACTTTCATGCCTAAATTTTTTAATTTTATTTTCCAAAATTGTACCTGTAAACTTTACACCTTCAAGCTTGTCAAACTCCTGAAATGATAAAAATCAAATATCCCGTTTCCATAAAAATACATGAATAAGATCTTAGAACTTAGACGAATAGCAATCAGCATATTGGAATTTAGAACTTAGAACTTAGAACTTAGACGAATGCGAGTTAGCATAATTTAATGTCACATTATGACGATCAGTGGCGCTGTCGTCTGATGAATCTCCCCCATCACGTGACCTTGTTTACGTAGAACGATATATGAGGGTCCTAAAGAGGGGGTATGAGAAAGGACAACGTGAAATAAAACATCTTCGCTGAAACCTAATCACGAATAATAAGCAACGTTCTGAGGAAAAGAAAGGGGACATATACATTGTTTTAGATAATATTCACTTCTTAATTACACTGAATAATGATGGTACTAAATATTGATATAATTTACATATGTATTTCTAAAATTAACGTATATCAAAATTTTCCGTATCTTCAATACCGTAACACGTAAAATAAGGAATCACGGCCAATAAAAAGAACTGGAAACGCACAAAGACCGAAAACACGAGAAATAAAATGGGGGAAAACGCAGCACGATAAATAAAAAAGTTCAAACACGCTGTACGTTACCTCCCTCATAACTGGTGCGCTGCGGTTGACTGTTTACACAAGGTAAGTTTTAAAAGAAATATTGGATGGACACTGGTGGATTTAGAGAAGAGGAAAGGCCCGCCCCTTTTAAGCCGAGACCATATATAAAATTATGTATAAAAGTCACATTAAATTATCCCGGGTCTCCTGTTGTCTTCGGGGTCTGTATACGATATTAACTGTGGGCAGGCCTACTCACAATAACTATCGTATTTTACAGGCCCTACGCTTTTTCACTAAAAATTGTCAGATGCCGTGTCCCAACGTTTCGAAAACCTAGATCTGACACTGATCACAGGGGCTCGTACCAATATAGTCTTTCGATCGCCAATCATTACTGGTTGATACTGGGGAAAGGGGAGGGGGCTCTCCATAAAACTTTTCATATTGAATCCTTGAAGTCCTCAGTTGGTCCAGGGCGAAGCCGTTTTGGATATCCAAGATGTGAAGCCCCCGGAATTTCCTGGATTTTCTGAGATAAATTTTGACAAAAAAAATGGGTGTGGGGGGGGGGGGGGATATGCCGCTTTGTTCGTCCGTCTGTCTGTCTGTCCCATTTCCAGATGATTATTCAAGTTTCCTTTGACCAATCCTTCTGATATTTGAACACAATGTTACTTATAAAAAAACACAGGTCAATTTCTGTTATAAAAATGCTATGAGAAAACAGGGGTGAGGTTTAAATTTTGGGATCCTTGCTCCTCCCATAATAGAACTTGACCTGTATTTTAATATAAGCCAGTAACGTTGTGTTCAAATATCAGAATGATTGGTTAAAGGAAACTTGAGTAATCATCTGGAAACGATTTGCTTTGGGTCAGACAGACAGACGGACGAACAAAGCGGCATATACACCCACCCCACCCCCAATTTTTTGTCAGGGGGCATAAAACTTTTATTTTTATGCTAAAATTTATCTCAGAAAATCCAGGAAATTCCGGGGGCTTCACATCACCCACTGAGGACTTCAAGGATTCAATATGAAAAGTTTTATGAAAAGCCTCCCCCTTCCCTCGTATCAACCAGTAATGATTGGTGATCGAAAGACTATATTGATACGAGCCCTGTGATCAGTGTCGGATCCGGGTCACGGCATCTGACAATTCTTTAGTGAAAAAGCATAGGGCCTGTAAAATACGATAGTTATTGTGAGTAGGCCTACCCACAATAAATATCGTATACAGGCCCCGAAGACAACAGGAGACCCGGGATAATTTTATGGGACTTTTATACATAATATATGGTCTCGGCTAAAAAGGGGCGGGCCCTTCCACTTCTCTAAATCCACCAGTGTCCATCCAATATTTCTTTTAAAACTTACTGGGTAAACAGTGAACCACAGCCGTAAATCTGACGGCCCCAGAGTTATGAGGGAGGTAACGTACAGCGTGTTTATCGTGCTGCGTTTTCCCCATTTCATTTCTCGTGTTTTCGATCTTTGGGCGTTTCCAGTTCTTTTTATTGCCCGCGATTCGTTATTTTACGTGTTACGGTATTGAAGATACGGGAAATTCTGATATAGGCTAATCAGTTCCATCAATATTCAATTTAATAAAGAAGTGAATATTAAAAAAAAAAAATTGTATATGTCCGTTTTCTTTTCCTTAGAACGTTGCTTATTATTCGTGATTCGATTTCAGCGAAAATGTTTTTATTTCACGTTGTTCGTTCTCATACCCCCTCTTTAAGACCCTCAGCTATCGTTCTAGTTGTCGTAAACAAGGTCACATGATGAGGGAGATTCATTGTACAGACGACAGCGCCACTGATCGTCATAATGTGACATTAAATTATGCCAACTCAATTATGCTAACTCGCATTCGTCTAAATTCCAATTCGTAAGTTCTAAATTCCAATATGCTGATTGCTATTCGTCTAAGTTCTAAGTTCTAAATTCTAATTCGTGTATTTTTTATGGAAACGGGATATTTGATCTTTTTCATTTCAGGATTTGACAAGCTGGAGGTTGTAAAGTTTAAAAGTATAATTTTGGAAAATAAAATTTAAAAATTTATGCATGAAAGTAGAAAAGTTACAATAAAAAATTAATAATCGGCCTGTAACAATTTAGAAATTTAATAATATAAAATAGAAATTAGATGTTTATGAAATTAGAAAATAAGATTTATCATAATACAGCTGACAATTACAATAATAGGAATAAGAATAGTAATAATACAACAAGAATATATCGTTATCATTATGGCGGTAATTCCCTTCCATACTCACTGGTAAGACTTATACAAAATATACAGCTAATTCTTATTCTTCTGAAGGAAACTAGAAAGAAATTAATGGGAGATAACTCAAATTTTTATGCAATATGATAATCAATGAAATGCACAAGAAATCTTAAATCAACATCAATTTAATTATAACTAATCTGAGTAACAAGATTAGAATCTTCTGAGGTTCATAAATTAATATAAGAATGTAAAAAATGTTTACCAACAATTGTGTTGTTTCAGAAAATATAAAATACTTCTTATCTAAACCACAGCAGGGCTCCTGATTAAGATTTTTTAATCAAAATAATTGAAAATAACATCTGATGAATAATATTAGCTTTTCACTCTTTTCTAAAGCCATACTGCAAGTTTGAACGTGAACAACATCAAAAATGCTCTTTACATATGCTTATTATACTCATTAAGTTTATGTTTTAAATTACATTGTCAACACTGTCAACACATCAATTCAATATTTGTTTTTTTTATCTGAATATAATTTTACAACATTGTTTATATTCCACTAATGAATACACAAAAAATATTATCTATTAACATATAATCATACTTAGGATTCTGGTTCTATATATAATTCCTGTTCTAACAAGTTTTGAAATTTTAAAATTTTTAAATATTAAGATTATTTACTGATCAATATGTCTGACTAGTATCACAGATAATTCATTTTATATTATTAATCTTGACTTCAGAGTTTGGCTTGTCTAACCCCATATTTTCTGTATATCGTTACAACAGCAGCACCTCCAATACCAAAATTATGTTGTAGTCCAATTTTAGCATCTTCTACCTGTCGTTTACCAGCCTCTCCTCTCAGTTGCCAAACTAATTCTGCACACTGAGCTAATCCTGAAAAAATTATTACATCGAAATAATAAGCCAGGCAGTCAAATTTTCCTTAAAATTTAAGTGAAATATTTTTTAAAAAGTTGAAAAAGATTTTTTTCTTAAATTTGATAGGCATTAATTTTTCCATTTATTTTTTCTTAAAAAAGTGTTAACCTAAAACTGTTAAGGTATTTTGTCAATGATATCTTATGATAGTATGTTGACTTTTGGCAAATATTAATGTTAAAAAAATGAAATGCCTACAGAACCACATTGCAGTTATAAATTAAGTTGTAAATTAATTTGTTTTCATTATTTCAAACACTACATTAGGATGAAGAACATGTATTATCATTTTGCCTATTTATATTTTCTTAAAACATGTACACAAATCATATTTATCAATCAATTATATCAATTTTCAATTATCAATAATAATGATATGCAATAATTTGCTAATTGTATTACAAAAAGTACATCATTTGCATTAATGATTCTTTTAATCCTGTCCATTAACAAAAATTTGCAATAAATGTATCCCATATATTTCTGAAGTGACACTATATTAATTTCTGGCATAATATAAATTACCTGTGGCACCTATTGGATGACCTTTTGACTCCAGCCCACCAGATGGATTTACAACCCATTTATTATTCAAATAACACAATTCTCCCCCATTTGTATTGGTCTTCCACTGGCTATTCCTTATCATCTGGTACCCAGTTCCTTCTTCTGCAAGTCCCAAAGCTTCATACATTAACATCTCGTTACACGAGAAACAGTCATGAACTTCAAGGACATTGACATTGTCTGGTGTCAAACCAGATTCCTTGTAGCATTTACTTGCAGCCTGTTTTGACATCTGATATCCTGATAAATCTATATGACTTTTCTTGAAAGAAGACGGCATATCTGAAACAAGGTGTTGGGCCAGTATTTCCACTGCTTTACGCTGAAGACCATTACGTACAACAAAATCTTCGTTACATACAATAGCACATGCTCCACCATCAGCAACAGGGGCCGACATCCAAAATGTTATTGGATGACATAACATCAGTTTGTCTTTGATCACAGAATGAGGTATTTCTTTTGATATACTTGCTTTGGGATTGTTGACACTTTGTTTATGATTTTTATATGAAATGTTAACCAAATCATCAAAATTTGCATCAGGGTATTTCTCAAGGTATTCTCTACCTGCATATGCAAACAATTTGACAACATCAGAAGTCATGGTGTTCATACCAGGCCGTATGACACCTGGTTCTGCCCCAATATTGACCATGTGATCCATGTGTCGTTTCACAGGTGACAATTTTTCAGGGTATCTTTCAGACAAGCCTCTTTCCATTTTTTCAAAACCTAAAGCAAAATGGATAATTATTTCACTTATAAGCAAACAATAAATAATCTACAATCACATAAAAAATTAAAAATTATACCATACCATTTAATCCTTAACGCATTCTAGAACAACTAAGCATTTCTGTTAATTGGTTAATTTTTATCTATGATCAGGGAAAGAAATTGCAATGTTTTTATTTTTGCCAAAAATCAAGAAAGATTAACACTGAAACAATTTTTTGAGTGAAGGTTCTAAGAAAGGCTTTCCAATGTTTGCAATGAATAGATAAAGTGTGCATAAAGTGACAAATTGATAAACCAGAACCAAAACAAATAAATCAGTCGAATTATTTCCCCTTAAAGTTGTTGTACGAGAAAGAATCAAATCTTCAGATGGTGAACTATCTTTGTGTAAAGTTTCATTATTTCCTTCAGGTTTTTTATGAGGAGATGTGCTTAAAGGATTCATGGGCATCCCCTCAGTATGATTCCTTTATACCCCTAATTTTTTTTAGCAGTATGTAGGAATCACACTGTTGTCATTTTTGTCTTTTTTATTCTTGTTCGTCTAATTCAAACAAAATCAAGAGAATGAGACCAAACACAAGACTATGTACCTAAAGCCATGACACAGTCTTCAACACCACTCTGAACTAATCTCCTAGCCAACATAAGTGCACTTGACCCTGACGAGCAATTATTGTTGACATTGAAAACTGGTATTCCTGTTAATCCAAGTTCATAGGCTGCTCTCTGTCCACATGTTGGTTCTCCGTAACAGTAGCTGGCCACAACAGCTTTAATTTTAGAGTATGGAATCTTTGCATCCTCTAAAGCTGCTTGTCCTGTAAGTAAAATAATACATTATTATTTCATTATTGTTCACTTTAATTTAATTTAAATATAGATCTATGAAAAAAGTTTTAAATTTAAAAAAATATTTTATTGTTTCATTAAATAGGACATCAGCAATTGATGTCAACATATGATGCACAACATCCTACTTGCCAAGTGCCATGAGCAACATATAAAATATTCCAATAATGCAATGATTAATAATTTTTTTTTATCTTAAAAAAGGATTATTGAATACTGTCCAGTAAGAAAGTCAAGAATGCAGGAAGAACATATCAAGATCACTATGCATACTTTTAAGTTTCAATAACTTACCTGCTTCTCGACCCATATCATGATAGTCCCAGTCCTTGGTCAGTGGTTTTTCAAATTTTGTAGTTCCTACACCAATAACAAAAGTCCTGTTTCTTCTTTCCATGTTTATATAATGACACAGCTGTAAGAGAAATTAGTACACATCTATATTCCAGATTTTAAAATTTTTTTTAATTGAAGAAAAATGAAAGGATATGTACAATAAAATATCTTATTACATTGAGTGTGGTGAAATACTGGGATTTCTGAGTGAAATCAAATCCGATAATTCACCCAGTGAAATCGAAAGTCATATTTCACCCGAGTAAGTAACATCACAATAGCCGTTGCCAACGATGTCGCTAAACAAACGTCATCACGTAGTGGCATAAAAACATAATCCCTTGTATTTTCTTGTTAAAATTTTATTAATACACGGAATATGTAAATGTAATAAACGGAATAACTAATCTCCAAATTCAAATACCAAAGATCTACAACTTGTGACCGAAAAACACTATTAATTCACTCGTGCGCTACGCGCACTCGTGAATTAATGTGTTGTTCGGTAACTCATTCTAGATTTTTACGTATTCACATTTCAAGATTTGTTATACTATAAATCCTACACATTGTCATAAATTTGAAACATAAGAAAAGGTTTGAAATAAATTAACAAATATTGTACAGGTATTTTATTTGAATAATGCCATGATGTTGTACATTTTGACTGGTAAAATAGTGCTTGGCTTGATATTTTAAAAGCTTTATACACTAATTAGGCACACAATCTCACCTGGAAAGTAATCAAATCATTGGAATGTGGGCTTAATATTCTTCTAGTTGCATAAAAACCTATAAAAACAATACATATACAATTTTAAATAAAACTTGAATACAAGATGTTTTTTAGCGGATTTTACAACCATCTCCATGCTTTAATTTCAAAAATTTTGATGGTCACTTGAATGGTCTCGCAGTCAATATGCAGCATCTTAAGTTCAAATAATGAAAATCAAAACTGAAAAGAATACATTGACGTTGATCCATCTTACATGCTTTGAGTATATTTTTTGTTTGTATGAAACAAATAATCGAGGCCAGAATAAAAAAAGGTCTGTTTGCACAAACGTGACCGACCCTTAAAAATCCTGCCGATTCACATTCTTTTTTTTTGTATCAAATCTCGATCTTTATTTTTTATTTCCGGATTTTTAAAGTGTCCGTTGGTTCTGTTCTGGATGCTCGTTTTACAAAGGAAATCGCTTCCGTGCTCTCTTCATCTGTAAAGAATACTTAAAGAATGTTAAAAAGCGTTTTTGTGATTCTGATTAAATTATTCGCGGAATTTAGAATATGGCAGACGTTATTTTTTACAATTTCGTCCGTCGTATTTAGTTAGATGGATTGGAAGTGGTCTCATTAATATATTTTACATTTGTCAATTTATAGAGATGATGGTTTCATAATATTTTCTGGAAATAAAGACGAGCTGTGTACTTTCTTTGATATAGCAAACAGCACATATCCATTTTTGAAATAAAATTCGAAATATCCGTAGAGACTAGAGAGCTTACATGTATTAGATGTAACTGTATTTAAAAGACAGAGATTTCAAACTCAGAATACATTGGATGTCCGTATATCTAGAAAATATACATTAAACTATCAATATCTACCGAGAACATCAGCAAACTCAAAATCGGTATTTAAAGGATTTATTATTAGCGCAATAATACGATTCATTCGTTGCACTAAAAATAAAGAAGATTTATAATCCCAAATTCAACTGTTTCACTACAGCTTATTAAAGCGAGACTGCAAACACACAGAATTAGATCAATTAATAATTACTGCTAGAAATTTAAATAGAAACACAGCACTTCAATACAAGGAGAAAAGGAAAAATAAGAAACCTCCTTTGTTATTTTGTAACAAAATATAACCCTTGCTTCAAACAACTTGGTAAAATTCTCAGAAAACACTGACATTATATTGAAAAAGATGAGACAGCAAACAAATTATTTCCTAGACCACCAATTATAGCATACAAAAAACACAAGAGTTTAAAGGATTTACCGAGTGTACAACTGCTTGAATATCAGTATCACAGTTCATTTAGTAATTAAATATAGATATGAAATAGTCTCTCAAACTACACCTCACGGGCTTGAGTTGCTGATGAGGGTACGACCTTGATCAAATAAAGAATGTTTATTCTTAATACTTATTCTCTGATCTAAATAGGTACCCTAAAACACTTTGGTTGGTCATATATAGTTACTTATTCTCTGATCTAAATAGGTACCCCAAAACACTTTGATTGGTCATATATAGTTAGATGGATTGGGAGTGGTCTCATTGATATACTTTACTAACACCCATACCTCCTCCAAAAGAATATGCTTAAACAAAGACAACACTACAAACAACACATGCAAGGTCCAGAAAACCTGATTTAATGCAGGCACATAGTGTGGTGTGTTTAAACCCATTTTTATGTGGACAAACCTATCCCTTTCACACATCTATACTCTTAAGACCTAAAGAATAAAACTCACAATGATAAACATTGCAGCTATAAATGCCCTTTTCATTAAAAAATGATACTTAAGATTAATTTGATAGGCACTATGACTGTCAGACACTATGATTTTGTTTTGACATGTTAAGTATCTATTAATATCTCTGTTCTAAATAAAAATCGAACAGCGTTCCGAAGTCCCCCGCCGCTAGAGCATCAGAAACCCTTGGACAAGTGAAACATAACAAAATTTTCTCAAAGAGCGAGAATAGAAGAACAAACAATTTGTGGTTACTGCTAAAGTTTTTTACAAGTTAATGAGTGGTATGAAGACATTTATACAATATGGGTATAGTGTTGAAATCTTATTTTACCATGTGTATTGAGAATTTATACAAATGTACATTTACTCCTTTTCAATAAACAGAAATGCTTTGATCAAAAGTATTCCGCCTAACAAACTCTTAAAGACAGTATTTTTCAATTTTATAAGTTTCGATAGGAGTTTATATAGGTCCAAGTGTATAAATATTATTCCAATGCAAGGAGAATATAAATTTTCTAGAACACTTAGAAGAACATTTTGTCAATTTTCAAAGTTATTAAGGGGCATAACTCCTACAAAAATATTTCGACATGACTCATCTTCGAACTCCCTTGAGGTATCATTGAGTTAAAGCTACTGTATAAATATTATCCAAATCAGTCAAGAAATAAATTTGCTAGAGCGCTTACATGAAAATTTTGTCAATTTTCTAAGTTATTAAGGGGCATAACTCCTACAAAAATATTTCGACATGACTCATCTTTAAACTCCCTTGAGGTATCATTGAGTTAAAGCTACTGTATAAATATTATCCAAATCGGTCAAGAAATAAATTTGCTAGAGCGCTTACATGAAAATTTTGTCAATTTTCTAAGTTATTAAGGGGCATAACTCCTACAAAAATATTTCGACATGACTCATCTTCGAACTCCCTTGATGTATCATTGAGTTAAAGCTACTGTATAAATATTATCCAAATCAGTCAAGAAATAAATTTGCTAGAGCGCTTACATGAAAATTTTGTCAATTTTCTAAGTTATTAAGGGGCATAACTCCTACAAAAATATTTCGACATGACTCATCTTCGAACTCCCTTGAGGTATCATTGAGTTAAAGCTACTGCATAAATATTATCCAAATGGGTCAAGAAATAAATTTGCTAGAGCGCTTACATGAAAATTTTGTCAATTTTCTAAGTTATTAAGGGGCATTACTCCTACAAAAATATTTCGACATGACTCATCTTCGAACTCCCTTGAGGTATCATTGAGTTAAAGCTACTGTATAAATATTATCCAAATCGGTCAAGAAATAAATTTGCTAGAGCACTTACAAGGTGGACGGACGGGCGGAAGCACGGACGGACGGACGGAAGCTCGGACGGACGCCCGGCATTACCATATCCCCCGCATCGCATTGCGGCGGGGGACAAAAAAAAGAAACAGCCATGCGTCGAGTTGGGCAAACTAAAATATTTTTAAGGCTGGCCTGCACACTTTTCCTCTCTTATATTGAAAAAAGAAACGAGAATAAATATAAAATTATAACTATACTGGCTTCTGACATGCATAAAGTAAGAAAATCAATGGACAATTGAATACTTATTGAACTATTAAAGTCAAAATACAAGTAGCTGCTCTCTTCTAAGCTGTATTTAAGATGTGATTTTCATTTAAAAGTCAAGGACAATTCACCAATTCTGAGTTTCTGTGGTGGCTTACATCATTTCCAAGGGATATAACTTGTATGGCTATCAGTAGTAGTTGTCCTAAATATATATTACAAGAAATTATTTTGGAATATTAAAATTACTTTAATTAACTTTGACACTGTTAACCTGAACAAAATGATTACCAGTAACTAGGAATGTTCCGATTATCGATTATAATTGATTGTTTTTTTTTTCTGGCCATAATCAATAATCGGTCACAACAGACTTTTTAAACAAAATTCAGAAATTTTGGTATTTGGTTCATTAGACAATCCAAAAGAGCCTTCTATATTTAACGTAAGCGGCATGTTAGGTCAATATTTGAGAATTAGGTTTAAACCTCTGTTATTTGATGCACGGCTTTAACCATTTTAACAATGGTTTTACTAATGATTCTTTCATAAATTCTAATCATGTATTCCAAAACAGATGCAAAGATCTTAAACTCTGAAAAATATCAACTTGTTTTCAACCTTGAAACTTGTGTGTTAAATGTCATGACATGATTTTTGTATGACCTTTAAGATTGTTTATAAAATGTTCATATTTTTATCTTTTTACTGTTTGACAGTTACTTTCAAAAATGCTAAACTATGTTTTTTTCCCTTTTGTCAGTGTTTGTTGTCTGCAGATATTCTCTTTCTTGACATGGTTATCTTTCCTTGGTAAATTAAAATTTCAGAATCTTTCATGATAAAATAAGAACACAATCACTGGTGGTATGTATCTGTATGTACAAAATGTACTTTGTTTAAAATCTCTGATCCATTATTTTATTTTTAAAGAAACAAAAATCGCCTACAAAACTTTGTCTTAATTAGTTTGTTTTGATAATTTGTCTTATTAGATTCGCCAGAAAAATTTTCGTAATTTTGTCTAACCACCGGCTTCCCTAGAGTCCAAAGTCTATTGACCACTGACACTGATTACTGAATTGTTTGGTTAGGACTTGCAAAGTCAGCAGTACAATGGCAGCAAATACTGGGTTAATTATTTAATATCGTGATACTCTTATGCTTCAAAAGCTTGAAATTGAATCATATTCAAACTACAGAAATTGTCGGATTTGTAAAATATGCTGTCTCTCACCCTTTCAGTCTGAATCTTTGATTTTATTCTCAATTTCAAACAAAAGGTCTTCCCAAATCATGTTCGCTTCCAGAACAGCACTTCTGTGAATGCCAGACAATTCGCCCCACACCAACTTGCACCAACTTTTCACAGACCCGCCCCAACTTGGAAAATATTAGTTACAAACTCGTTCCAACTGTGAAAATCATAGTCACCAACTCGCCCCAATTTGTGAAAATAATAGTTACAAACTCGTCCCAGCTTTGAAAATCATGATTTTAAACTCATGCTAGCTGTGAATTTCATAACTAATTTTATCTTTACCTGGCGCTGAACTGTTAGTATCTGAAATAGCATCTTTAAATTCGGGGACTACTATTTCAAGAAACACATAGAAACGGAACGAAACCGTTTCTTATTTTAGTAATTTTCCATTGAAAATTACTAGTTCTTTGCATGGTTTAGTAATCAAAATCGTGCTGTTTCTTGTTTTAGTAATTTTTTAAAAGTTTCTTGCATATGTATGCCATGTACATTTATATATATTTCTGTGTGTGTATCATTGCATAAAAGAGAAGTATCCGGACATCGTTGTAAATCACCTACTTTTTGACACAAAGACCTACCAAGACTTGTCTAATGAAGACAAAGAGAAATTTAAAAAACTTTGGTGTTGATTTATAATTTTAGTTACATTGTACATGACAGTTTTGAAAGCTAACACACTTAATTTGAATTTCTGTTTCAGTTAAATAGATGCAGGTTTGGCACTTATTTTAGAGTTGGGGCTAGTTTGTAACTATGTCATTCACAATTGGAGCGAATACCAAATCGTTGTTGTCATTAGTTGGGGCGAGTTGGTAACTGATAGTCATATGTAGTGAGTATGAAATTGTTATTTTCATCAGTTGGAGCTAGTTTGTAGCTCTTATTTTCAAAAGTTGGGGTGAGTTGGTGACTATGATTTTCACAGTTGGAGCGAGTTTGTAACCAATATTTTCCAAGTTGGGGCGAGTTTGAAGTAGGGCAATTTGTCCGGCACCCCACTTCTGTTTTAACAGGTCTGCCATACTGGTTGAACTCACAAAATGTGAGTATATCTGAATGGTGAAATGATAGTCAATTTTGCAAGTATTACGTCTTTAATTTACTGTCAAATGCGAATATCTCTGAACGGTGAAATGATACTCGCTTTTGCAAGTATGACGTTTTCAATTTACTCTCAAATGCGAGTATTATCACCTGGTTGTATATTCTATCACCTGTATTGCAAACACGTAATCTATCATACCTATTAATTTGCTTATATATTATTTATATACATTTTTTACCATTTCTACTGAGCAAATTAAAAAACAATCACCATGCAGTTATGAAGAAATTCAAGGCCGAAGTTGAGCAATCTTTTGGATGTTTTTGTCAAAGATAACCAGTATATTTCATCTATTTTTGGGACTTAATTTTACATGAAAGGACATCAGTTCTGTTAAACAAAGTACAGAGAGAATATATTTTTTTAAATTGATTTTTTTATGACTTTTTAACTTTTATTTTTTAGAAAATACATAACTTACAGTCCCTCTACATATGAAACTAAAGATGTTCAAAATGTTACACTAGGTCTTTAGTGGTTTTTTAACCGGATTTTCATAGGAAAATTTAATTAATTTGGTGATGTACGTGGGCGGGCGGGCGGCTGCCAAACAGTGTCCGTGCAATAACTTATGAACTGTTCAAAGAAAGCTTTTCAAATTTTATTCTTATTTATTTTTATTTTATTACTGTAACAATCATTTATGATATATTTACAGATCTTTTGTATCTCTATTGTGATCTTTGTATAGTTACAAAATATTCGAAACTCAGCATTGGAGATTTCATCAAAAACATTGGATGCTGGGAAAGAAACTCTCTTGAAATGCTCAGTTTTGTGAGTTGACCAGACCTGATAAACGATAATGTGTTAGCTTTATTTTAAAGATTAAGTTGTTAAATAGTGTACATCAATTATGAAAAAATAAATCGAAGAGAAGTATATCTTCATCCTCTCCATGATAAGGGGTTTGTAGCTAGAAAGTAACATAATTTTATTTGAATGATGGTTATTCACATTTTAAACAATCAATTTGAAACTTGATGGGTTTAGATAGTGCCTGGGAAACAGACTTGCCAAACCTACCTGTAAACATAGATAACAAGTTTCTGCAGTGCTGGAAATAATCTGAAACAATCATATTGGGATTTAACTTTTGTGGAATGATCGTAGACTTAAAATATGAAAACTTTCAGTTAACTTTGATTGAATTGCCAAGTGTGTTTGTTGTCATGATTTGGTTAACTGACCATATCAGCATCCTAGATTGTAGCCTTTTTATACAAATATTAAACAATTGTGATTATAAAGACAGCATATATGTAGTACATTCAATTTATATAAGTCTAGTATTATTAATCATTATGACACATTTAAACCTGTTATTTTTTTCAATTTTAAATATCAATCTACTGGAATATAATATAGACTGACATGAAATCTTATATATTATATTTTACAGAAGATTAGCTGGAAAAACAATCTTTATAACCGGTGCAAGTCGTGGTATTGGTAAGGCCATAGCATTGAAAGCTGCAAAGGATGGTGCAAACATTGTAATAGCTGCCAAAACAGCACAAGCACATCCAAAACTTCCAGGAACCATTTACACCGCTGCTAAGGAAGGTATTATAAATTGATGGTAGCTTACCTGAACCAAAGGTCTTTCTCTTGAATTATTTTATCCAATGACCATATCTTGTTGTTTGTGTTATTTGGAACTAAAGTAGGCAGCATAAGTCCACTGGTGGTCCTCTTTCAGGATTGTATTGAATAAGTTGGATCACCAACCAAGATGTCCACGACAGCCAAAATTACTTTAACATAGGACTCTGGCAAAATTCATGCAACAAAGATGATGAGGCTATAATGTTTTTGATCTCACTTATCAAAGCCTCTAATGGGTTTGATTAACCGAAAAATTTTAAATCCGGAACCTTTTTGGGGAGGGGGCTTAAGAATACAGTATATTAATTCTTGTTGCACAGATGCTATTTAAATTTGCATAGAGGTTTCCACTCTGACATTAAAATCTCAGACAGGTTTGATTAAATCAGAATAATCTGAAAAGGGAAACCATTTTTTCTAGAGGGGAACTTGTAAAATATCACATTTTTATATCCCATGCCAGAATTTGAGAAGGAAAAAAGTATAAACAGAAAAATATTTATGCCAGCAGATAACTGAAAGCAGTGATTCAATTTATGTGGAAGCATGGGTTATGTGAGGTTGCTCACTGAAGGTTCTTTAATTGTATGAAACCACTTTGCCAATTGGAACCAAACTTAGCAGCTGTGGAACATAGATGTTTGTCTTTCAGAAAGTATAAACTTTTAGCATGGTTCCATTTTCAACAAGAAAAATAATAGAGGTTTAATTTGAAGGTGGGAGGCGGCTGTTTTCTCCCCTTACAGTTTAAGTTTGAGCCACATACTTTAGTGGAATTTTTGTAGTGTTTGTATGCAAATAATAGAACAATTGATAGAAAACAGTCACCTACTTTGATATTCATATACTGGTACTTTGAACACGGTTGAAATCCCTGCTGTAGGTATTGATTATTTTTATTTTTCTTGTTTTAAAATTTTGACTTTTTGGAAAATGTAAAAAAGTTAGGGTTGGTAGGGTTACCAGAACTGCAAATATTTTTTATTTGGCCTATATGTAAGTAACTTTTGTTATTATTATCTATAGTTGAAGATGCAGGCGGAAAATGCTTACCTTGCATTGTTGATGTAAGAAGTGAAGATGAAGTTAGGAAAGCTGTGGAGGAAGCTGTACAGAAGTTTGGTGGAATTGATATACTCGTAAACAATGCTAGCGCTATAAGCCTGACAGGAACATTAGAGACATCTATGAAGAAATATGATTTAATGAACCAGATAAATGGCAGAGGAACATATTTGTGGTAATTTTAATTTTACTTTTAAAAACCTTTATTTTTATGCTTCCGTATTACATATCATTGGCACCTGACATAAATATATCCAGTATTTTCTCCAAAACATTAGCTGCACTTTACCCGTGTATGTCAGTTACACTTTGTTTCTGTTACAGTGAAGTCGTTGAAGACCGATTGGTAGCCTTGAGCTGTTTTCTTCTCTTTGGTCGGGTTGTTGTCTCTTTAACATTCCCCATTTCCATTCTCTAATATATTAAATACTTTGGTTAAGTTTTGTGTTTGGGTTCAATTTTCAGAAATCTATATTGTTTTAAGAGCAGGGCACCCGTGTCTTATAGACACATTTTCTAGTTTAATATGGATTTCATAAGAAGCTGTACAAGGGCAATTTTATTATTATGTCTAGATACTTTTTAACTGTATAAATACCTGTAGTTGGCATGTAGGAAAATCAAGTGAGCTGTCAATTTGACAACTCATATACGTGTATATCTTATTTAGTTGGATAAAGTTTAAAGACTGCAGCATGCCTATTCACACACAACAGTTAGAATTAATGCACAAGAAATGTACACATAAATTTTTGGTATTTCCAGCATGTTGGTAAACATGCATTTTGGAAAATTGAATGTATAAGTCATTGTCACTAAACAGTAAAAACCTCTTATTCAAATAAAACTTGTACATCAAAACAACATGAAGGATTTCCTAGTTTTGTTATCTTGATTGTTTGAGGTCATCCATTATCAGTGTTCATCCATACATAGACTGATGAATGTTTTACAGGTGAAAGTAAAATGAAGCAATTGTACAGATTTTTTCATGGGACATGTCTTTATATTTAACTTAATCAAACTGATGCTACATGACCACCAAACACAAAAACAAGGGGTGCTAAGTATTAGACATTTTAAAATTAGTTTTCACAATTCTGTGCTGTGAGTTTTGAAGCAATTGTTTTTAACAAAACTTTTCTAATACTGTGTACATGATATCTTATTTATTAGTATGCAAAAAATACATGTAAATAATTTGATTTCAGCTCTCATGTATGTGTACCATATCTGAAAAAGAGCAACAATCCTCACATTCTTAATATCAGTCCACCATTAAACATGAATGTTAAATGGTTTCAAGATCATGTAGGTAAGATTACTCTGGTAGATTTAACATGGGAGGTAAATCTTCAGTTTGAGTACAAACTGCTTAAACAGTATATGGCAGATAACTCTTCATTTTAACATGAACAAAAGTATTCTAAACTTGAGTAACAAGATTTAAATGGCAGGTACTTTTTTAGCTTTTAACTTAAACCATTTGTTTGAGTAATGTTAAGCAATTAGGGTGTTGATAGATTTTTTTTATATGGGAGATAACTCTTCATTTCAATATGAGAAATGTGAGACATACTATGTGTACATTTTGCATGGGCTAATACTCTTCTTTTACACGAATCATTTTACAAATTCAGTTCAATACTAAGGCCATGCTAGATTTTTCATAAAAATATTCTAAATTAACAAAGTTTTGAGACAGATTTTGAATTTTTTTCTTTTTTAAGTAAGAATTTGTTTTATTGTATTGCAGTGTTATTCAACCACATAGTCTACTAAACTGCAAAGAATATATCTATTAAGGGATTTTGTAGTATCAATTTTTTGTCAAAAGCTTGTTGGTTTTTTTTATTCCAGCTTATACAATGGCAAAATATGGAATGTCAATGTGTGTGTTAGGAATGTCAGAAGAATTCAAAGGAGATGGAATAGCAGTAAATGCTTTATGGCCAAGAACAGGTATTGACAGATAAAGGCATGTTGTTAAATATTTTATTACACTTGGTGTAATGAAACAATTTTGCCCTGTTTTGGCTTTTTCAATTTAATATACTGAGAAAATAAAACTGTTGACCCCTAATAAAATTTTTAACTATAAAAAGGTAATTTTAAGACAATAATATATCATTTTAAGCTCACATGGCCTATAAGGGCATTTGAGCTTTTGCCTTCACTTTGAGTCCGTTGTCTGTGGTCCATCCGTCCACAATTACAAAAAAAGGGGACCAAACTTTGAAGGAATGGTCTTTGGACGGCCCCCTTCCAAAATTGTGTCCAGCATTCCCAACTTCCAACCAACATGGCTGATGTGACTAAAAATAGATGAATTTTAAAAATCTTCTATGTAACTACATGGCCAATTGGAACCAAACTTGGCAGCAATGATCCTTAGATGTTAATCATTTAAAAATTTCTTGTCTGAAATCACTGAGCCAATTGAAACCAAACTTAGCAGCAATAGTCCTTAGATGGTCCTCTTTCAGAAGTAGATCCGATGACTGGGACTGTCAACCAAGATAGCCACCACAGCCGAACATAGTTTAACATAAGACCCTATGGCAAAATTCATTTAAAAAATCTTCGTGTCTGAAACTACAGAGTCAGTTGCAACCAGACTTGGCAGAAATGGTCCATAAATGGTCGTCTTTCTGGATTATGTCCGATAACCTAGAAAGTTAACCAAGATGGCCACCACAGCCAAACTTAGTTTAACAAAGGAACTTTTGGGAAAATTCATTAAAAAATCTTCTTGTTAAAAACCACAAAGCCTATTGGAACCAAATTTGGTTGAAGTGGTCCTTAGGTGGTCCTCTCTCAGAATTGTGTCAGATGACTCTGAATGTCAACCAAGAAGGCCGCCACAACCAACCTTAGTTCAACATACGAACCTATGAGAAAATTGATAAAAAAATGTTCTTTTCTGAAACCATTGGGCTAATTGGAACCAAAGTTGGCAGAAATGATCCTTTGGTGGTCCTCTATCAGAATTTTGTCAGATGACCCAGACTGTGAACAAAGATGGCCACCATAGCCAAACTTAGATTAACGTAGGACCCTATGGGAAAATTCATTTAAAAAATCTTCTTGTCTGAAAGCACTCAGCCAGTTGGAACCCGACTTGGCAGCAATGGTTATTAGATTGTCCTCTTTCAGAATTATGTATGATAATACAGATCTTGTTTCTTAGGTGCTGTTATGGCTGTTGATTGGCAAATTTAATCCAGGTGAGCGATACATGCTCCTGGGAAGTTTGAGAAATCATCATTTTAAGTGTAAAGATTTGACTTTTTGCTGTGATATTGAGATGCATTCTATATATTTAAATTTTCTATGTGCCAAAACTTGATAAAGCATATTTCGGGATGTACATTCTTTTTGTTGATATTCGTAAGCAGTCCAAAATGGTTTAGTTACATGCAAAATTTCATGAAAATCTGAAATATACCCCTATTAGGTACTTCCTACCTTAATTTATATCTGTAAGATAAAGAGAAAACAAGCAGAAACTAGAGGTACTGTGATCAAAGCTCACAAAATGATACCCCTGCCACTTGCAACATCTGAACCCCAAAAATGATTTTGACCAATAAACAAAATAGGAGGTGCACAATGGCATTATATGGTTAAGAATCTGAGAAAGTTTCATTAAGTTATAATAAGTGGTTTAGGAGGAGTTGCGGATACAAAATGGATACCCCCATATAAGCCAATGGCAAACTTCATGCTTTGGGAAAAGAAACACCAAAAATGATTTTTACCAAATGAAAAAGAATAGCGTACATATCGGCCTGCGGACCACTCGGATCCTTCTCGGCCTGTGTCATCGGACAACTCATCCCATATTTCAATCTTCTCATCGGATAACTTGTCCCGTACTCAGATTGTCATGTTACAAGACTACACGGGTAGTAGTCGGATCGGCTAATCAGACTGCTCGGCCCGTGTTCCTGTACAACTAATTTTTTAAAATTTTTATCAATGAACTGCTGTTATGTTGTTAATATATTAAATTGTTATTAAAGATACAAATAAACTGTATATCATCATATTATCGTTCATTTAATTATATATTTCTACATTGATTGGTCTGAGTTGTCCTATAAGCTGGGGAAAATATAAAAGTCAAAGTATTAAGGTCATCATTATCAATGTTGTTACTTCACACATAACCCGATCCACAATTTCACTTCAGAATATTAAGTTCATCATTATCAGTATTATTTACTTCACAGTCCGAGTTGTCCGATGACACGAGCCAAGTAAGGTTTGAGTGGTCCACGGCCCGATTTTTCCGTTTTCCATAAAAAATAGGAGGTGCACAATGGCAATATGTATGATAAAGAACCAGAGAAAGGTTAAATTATAATAAGGGTCCAGCAAGTCAAAGAAATAGGATACTCAGGGGTCATGCTGGCTTTCAAAAATCGCCAAAGCATCATTTCTGTTGCTAGTTTCAAAATTTGTTTGCCAAGTCACCCTCCCTCTTTTTGAAGCATTCTGCCATATGTGATTGTTCTTTTATTCATTACTATTTGAAATAACATGGCCTGAAAAGTATTTTTGATGAAATAGTTTTAATGACGGTTAACTTTCATCTGACCTTTATTTTGATGGCAAGCCTAATAAAACATCAATTGTTCCACATGTGTTGTTGATGTTAAACCAGAAGTGACTTTGCAACCTTTGCAGATTGGAAATTTGGATAATATAAATACTATCTTAGTGTATAAATTGAATGTCCTCAGAGTGGTCAATCAACTGAGCAGTCAAGTGTAAACAATCTCAGCAGATGTGAGTTATTGATTGTGTTTGTTTACTGTTGAAACACCTGCTGTATTTATTGGCCTGATGTAAACTGTTCAATTATCATAGATAATTATATAAAACTTACAAATGATGTTTCTTAGTCACCATTTAAAAAATTTTTCACATAAGTGCCAGATAGAAAAAAAGGTCGAAAAATTCTGTCGCCAAAAATATCGCCAACTATAAAATACTGTCGCCAGATTGAATAAAAAACCGCATTTGGCGACATTTGGCGGTCCCTGGATACTTATGATTCCCTTTAGCCTCAGTAAATATCATGTTAAAAAAATGATTGTATAATATTGATTTCAGCTATTTACACAGCAGCTATGGAAATGTTAGGTGGAGGAGACACTGTAGCCAAACAATGTCGTAAACCAGAAATAATGTCTGATGCTGCTTATATTATGCTAAGTAAAGACAGTAGATTGTACACTGGTCACTTTGCTATAGATGATGAAGTACTGAGAGAGGCAGGAGTTAAAGATTTAGAACAATATTCCTGTGTTCCTGGTAAATTATAATTATTTAGAGTTCAGAAATTATTTGAAATATATACATGTACTGTAAATATGGATGTTTTGGTGTAGTGATAATTTTGTAGTTTTTGCTAAGAATTCTAATTTTGAGATGTTAGAATTTGGCACTTTCTGTCAGTACTGTGTTTAATTTTAGCACTTTGAGAAAAAATTATAAAAATAAAATAAAATGAAAATATTAATTATTGATAGTTTGTTATGAGGGTATGATTTACTAATCTGTTTTATTAGCATATTATTCTGTAAAAGTAATAATGTTGTCACTACGACCTGTCAAGATGATTCTGGAGTTCGAATCTGACAGAAAACTTTTGTATTAGTGAAGACCCTTGGAAATATAATTTATTCCCTTATATGCCTATTAACCTTACAATTATTATAATAACCATCATATACGAATTATATCACTTATATGTATTAATTTAGTATAAACAATCTATATTAGATAGAATGAAACACAGCAATCGGAGATTGCACATCCCCCCGCTCCCAGCAAAGTCGGAATGCACAAAGTCTGAACCCCTCATAATTTCAAATTGCATAAATAGAGAAAAAGTTTGACACTGATCTTTGGATATCAAGAAACAACACAGAAATATGAAATTGGACTTCTACTGCTCGGACAAAGTCGAATGCAAAAGTTTTAAGATGGATAAAATTGAAATGGCCTACATCAAATGAATGTAAGTCTTAACTTGTCATGTCCATTAAATATATATATTGTTTAGGGGTGGGGATTTCAACTGTTTTTGAAATAACTTGTAATTTTGTAAATGAGGGGGGTGGGGCCGACCCCCGGGGATGACCATTCAACTGGTCTTGTCATGCCCACTAAGAATATATATGGTTTAGGGGTGGGGATCTCAACTGTTTTTGAGATAACTTGTAATTTTGTAAATGAGGGGGGTGGGGCCGACCCCCGGGGATGACCATTCAACTGGTCTTGTCATGCCCACTAAGAATATATATGGTTTAGGGGTGGGGATCTCAACTGTTTTTGAGATAACTTGTAATTTTGTAAATGAGGGGGGTGGGGCCGACCCCCGGGGATGACCATTCAACTGGTCTTGTCATGCCCACTAAGAATATATATGGTTTAGGGGTGGGGATCTCAACTGTTTTTGAGATAACTTGTAATTTTGTAAATGAGGGGGGTGGGGCCGACCCCCCGGGGATGACCATTCAACTGGTCTTGTCATGCCCACTAAGAATATATATGGTTTAGGGGTGGGGATCTCAACTGTTTTAGAGATAACTTGTAATTTTCTAAATTAGGGGGGTGGGGCCGACCCCCGGGGATGACCATTAAACTTGTCTTGTCATGCCCACTAAGAATATATATGGTTTAGGGGTGGGGATCTTAACTGTTTTTGAGATATCTTGTAATTTTCCAAATGAGGGGGGTGGGGCTGACCCCCGGGGGTGACCATGTAACTCGTCTTTAAATGTGGAATAAAAATATATATGGTTAAGGGGTGGGGATATGAACTGATCTTACCATATTTTGAGATTTTACATATTAGGGTGTAGCCCCACCCCCCGGGCAAAAATCAAAATTCCGAAACCTTTGGCACAGACAACTCTTCAAGTGTTACTAGTGTACCTAATTTCATGTTTCTATCTTCTACGGTGTAGGAGGAGTTCTTGGACAATCGTTTTTAGACATTTTTTAACTCCTTAGGGCATTGCCCCTAGGGGCGGGACCAAAATTTTGATACCCTCTTTCAACTTGGGAAAGGCAATATAAGTAGTGACATAAGTTCCAATATCCTAGCTTTAACACTTTTGGAGATATCTCCATTTATTGGATATCGCGAAATTCGTTTTTCGCTCATAATTTGGCCCCAAGGGGTCGAATTCCAATTTTAAGGGGTCTATTCCCTAGTGGGTCATATACTCTTCCATGATGCCAAATTTCAAGTTTCTATCTTTTACCGTTTCAGAGATATGCCTTGCCACTACAGACGTACGTACGTACGTACGTACGGACGGACGGTATTACATGATCCCCCCGCTTTCGCTAAGCGGGGGGATAATTACAAATAAAATCACTATTTGTCTTTGGTATAATAAAATATCTATGAAATGGCTATTAGGACAATATTTAGCAAGTTTATTGTTCCCCTGGTCATAGGTGAACATTGAACTTGCTACTGTTCTCTTACCCATTTCATAGTTAAATAGTATCACATTCTAGGTCAAATTATGCCCACATATTACACTTGCAGCAGGGGATATTGGACTGCTGTTTTCTGTTATTTTTAGAAGATCTTGGCAATGGGTTGTGTATTAATTTTCGGGACTTTAATATTCATTATAGATTTATTGCTTTATTTTAAGGAAGCAATCTACTGCCCGACTTTTTCCTAGACACTGAAGATCCTCATGCACTTAGACAACAGATGGTAGATGAAGGGGCAACACCAGCATTTGGTAGCTCAAAATCCGGTTCCGCAACGAATGGCCCAGCAGCAACATTTAAGACACTCAAAATCATGATAAATGAGGACCTTGTTAAAAGTACTGGAGGAGTTTTTCAGTTTAATTTAAGTGGTAAGAATATAACATGATCGTAGCAAAAGGGTGTATTTAATACACAAATAGTGATATTGTAAATGTCTCTTGAACAGTCCTAAGCTGAGGGCCTTAGCCAGACCCAGACCCATCAGTAATGTGGTACTCCTCATTGTAATAAGAACATGGAGATAGCCCTATACTAAACATCATGGGTTATACAATTATATTCACTGAACATTTACAAACTTGCTTTAAAGGGCACCTCTATATAGCAAATCACTGTATATAAATGGAACTGTGAAAATGTCCCAGTTATGAACAAAATGTAAAATTAACCTCTATATAAAGGGCACATTTCTTTGGTCCAATGGGTGCCCTTTATACACAGGTTTGACTATTTAATTACACTGAGGATAATATGGCAATAAATGTAGGAGTTGGTCTTCTGACAAATGATATGGACCAAACAGTAGGTGATTAGTTCGCCTCAACGAGGTTGAGTGGGACTAATGGAGAACCCCTGGCGTCCACGTCCGTGTCCACAGTCAGTTACTACTTGACATAGGGTCATATATTTTTGTGTGCAGGTGCATGTTGAAGAGACTTACCATGTGATATAAGATGAATGTCACATGACCCATATTACACAGTTGACTGGCTTTTAAGTTTTATGTCAAAAATTAGTTTTCACATACAAAGTGACCTACAATCATATTACTTGGTGTAAGGATGCATCTCGCAGAGTAACAGCCTACCACCAAAATTAGGTCACTCTGACCTACTTATTGTGCTTCATTGATTAAGGTTAAGTATAATCCACAGTTTCGTCCTGCTAGCATCTGTCATGTTTCTATGTGCTAGTAAGTTTAGAGTCGATTATGGAAATGACTGATTTTTTATGCGATTACAGATTAGGGGGTGTGATATAAAACGGAAGCAGTTGATATAAACTGAAAACAGTTGATAACAAAGTCATATCAGCCCGCTAAGCCAAATCTTATAAGATCTGGGGAAAAAAAAGTACAATTTTCAATTTATCATATGATTAATTTCCAATTAATCATATCATTTATCATATCCTCAGGTCCAATACAGGGGCTGATACGGATTTCCAACAAAATTCCTTTATAAATCTATCAGCCCTCATGTCCAATATGGGGACTGATGCAGATTTCTAAAGGAATTGTACTGGGAATTCATATATGACTGCATATTAGACTTCGGGTCTCGATATTTGAGGTCCAATTTGGTCATATCAGCTATGCAAAAAAAGCACTTATCAGTTCAAAATATGTGATAAATTTCATTTATTTATTATTTTTAGCTCACCTGACCCAAAGGGTCAAGTGAGCTTTTCTCATCACTTGGCGTCCGGCGTCGTCTGGCGTCGTCCGGCGTCGTCGTTAACATTTTACATTTTGAACTTCTTCTAGAGAACCACTGAATGGAATGAAACCAAACATGGCATGAATGTTCCTTATGAGGTGCTGACCAAGTGTTGTTACTTTGTAGCCGATCCATCATCCAAGATGGCCGCCAGCGGGGAACTTAGTTTAACATAGGACCCTATGGGAAATGCATACAAATGACTTCTTTTAGAGAACCACTGAATGGAATGAAACTAAATCTGGCATGAATGTTCCTTATGAGGTGCTGACCAAGTGTTGTTACTTTGTAGCCGATCCATAATCCAAGATGGCCGCCAGCGGGGGACTTAGTTTAACATAGGACCCTATGGGAAATGCATACAAATGACTTCTTTTAAAGAACCACTGAATGGAATAAAACTAAATCTGGCATGAATGTTCCTTATGAGGTGCTGACCAAGTGTTGTTACTTTGTAGCTGATCCATCATCCAAGATGGCCGCCAGCGGGGAACTTAGTTTAACATAGGACCCTATGGGAAATGCATACAAATGACTTCTTTTAGAGAACCGTTGAATGGAATGAAACCAAACATGGCATGAATGTTCCTTATGAGGTGCTGACCAAGTGTTGTTACTTTGTAGCCGATCCATAATCCAAGATGGCCGCCAGCGGGGGACTTAGTTTAACATAGGATCCTATGGGAAATGCATACAAATGACTTCTTTTAGTGACCCACTTAATGGAATGAAACCAAACATGGCATGAATATTCCTTATGAAGTGCTGACCAAGTGTTGTTACTTTGTAGCTGATCCATCATCCAAGATGGCCGCCAGCGGGGAACTTAGTTTAACATAGGACCCTATGGGAAATGCATACAAATGACTTCTTTTAGAGAACCACTGAATGGAATGAAACTAAATCTGGCATGAATGTTCCTTATGAGGTGCTGACCAAGTGTTGTTACTTTGTAGCCGATCCATCATCCAAGATGGGCGCCAGAGGGGGACTTAGTTTAACATAGGACTTTATGGGAAATGCATACAAATGACTTCTTTTAGAGAACCGTTGAATGGAATGAAACCAAACATGGCATGAATGTTCCTTATGAGGTGCTGACCAAGTGTTGTTACTTTGTAGCCGATCCATCATCCAAGATGGCCGCCAGCGGGGAACTTAGTTTAACATAGAACCCTATGGGAAATGCATACAAATGACTTCTTTTAGAGAACCACTGAATGGAATGAAACTAAATCTGACATGAATGTTCCTTATGAGGTGCTGACCAAATGTTGTTACTTTGTAGCCGATCCATCATCCAAGATGGCCGCCAGCGGGGAACTTAGTTTAACATAGGACCCTATGGGAAATGCATACAAATGACTTCTTTTAGAGAACCACTGAATGGAATGAAACTAAATCTGGCATGAATGTTCCTTATGAGGTGCTGACCAAGCGTTGTTACTTTGTAGCCGATCCATCATCCAAGATGGCCGCCAGCGGGGGACTAAGTTTAACATAGGACCCTATGGGAAATGCATACAAATGACTTCTTTTAGAGAACCACTGAATGGAATGAAACTAAATCTGACATGAATGTTCCTTATGAGGTGCTGACCAAGTGTTGTTACTTTGTTGCCGATCCATCATCCAAGATGTTTAGAAGTCTATTAGAAAATTGTAAAAAAAATTCTGAATGGTCACAACATGACCACATATTCAAAAATAATAATGATAAGATGTCTTCAGTAGCTATTGTAAGACTACACTAAGATGACCTGTTTTTAATTTTAAATACTGTGTCAAATTAAACCAATCTTGGTCTCAATCATTATATAATTTTACATAATTTCCAAAATCACATTAGATACAGGTGAGCGACACAGGCTCTTGAGAGCCTCTAGTTTTATATTAGATGCAGTTTCACACGATCTAGTTCCGTGGCGATTTTAAAAAATCTGACATAAAGCACATTTATGTACTCTCTGACCATAAATTTACAATACATACTCTATTTTCTGTAGGTGATGACAAAGGAGAATGGTATCTAGATTTGAAGAATGGCAGTGGCAGTGTAGGTGAAGGACCAGCACCAGGGGGCGCTGATTGTGAAATGACATTAGATAGTGAAGACTTTACTAAAATGTTCAAAGGAGAACTTAAGGCAGTTTCAGCCTTTATGAGTGGAAAATTAAAAATTAAAGGGGACATGGGATTAGCAATGAAATTAGAAAAATTAATGAATCAAATGAATCAATCGAAGTTATAGATAAATTGGAATAATTTTTTTATACAAATGTTAAATATATATCCTGTTTGAATATTGCCTTAATTAATATTACCGGTAATAACAATTTAAATGAAAAACATCTATTCATGTGTTAGTAATTCTTATTTCAACTAGCTGCTACACAATTGAAATCACAGACACTTCTGTAGGCCACTTTGGACAAACTAGTTTGAAAGGTCCATTGGTTAACCGCTTTCAAAGTTGTGTTTGTATGCCCTGACATTGTACAAATATGACTTCCATAACTGAAAAACTGCAACTAAAATTTAGTGGAATAGTCCTTGGGTGGTGGTCTTTGGATGTCTGTTGGTCTATATTGCTGAAATAGAAAATTAAAAAACCCAGTAATTTTCTACCAAAATTTTTTTATTGAACAGTCCATGGATTCCCCTGTAGAAAAATTTATGGCACTTTAGACCCAGAACACTGTTGTTACTTTACGTATATCTTCATAAAAAATATTCAAGTGAATAATCTTTTCCCATGGGCCAATTAGGACCAAACTTTGAGGTATTGAAAAACAAGACAATTCAACAGAAAAAAACAAAACTTCTAAAACCACTGGATCAAGAGTGGTCTGCAAAAAATCTTATCTCCATAGCAGTATCATTGCGTGCAGTTGGTAGAAATATTCTTATCTTAGAGACTCCTTATCATTATATGACATGGGATTTACAGGGCTTTTGGTAACTCATCTAGGTGAGTCCTGGACTCCTAAGTTTTGGCTAGGACTGGCCAAAATTTTAAGATTGAGGATTAATTCAATTGTGGAACTAACAATATTTTGAAAAAGTGATCTTGGACTCACCAAATGAAATTCTACCAAATACATGTACACTGGGTTTATACACATATGTTGATGAAAAATTAATCAAATCTTCGTTTTTTAAAAGTAAAAGAGTTGCATGGTTTTTGTCTCGCCTGCGACGAAAAGTCACAGAGGCGAGATATATGTATTACTTTCTGGCGGCGGCGTAAACTTTTGTAAAACTTAATAACTTTGCACATGTAATACCTACAATTATGATTTATTGTCCACAAGGTAGCTTATCGTATAAGGTTTGCCGCAGTATACTTGTCTTGTGACCCTGACCTCATTTTCATGGTTCACTGACTTCATAAACATGAATTTAAAATCTGCGTCCAAGTTTCATGGTTAAATCCATTTCTCAGCAACTGTAATACCTTGACCCAGCGTATTTGGTCAATAGATAGTTCTTGGTGGGTACATGTCAGTCTGGCATCTGCCTTTTGACCTTGACCTCAATTTCATGCTTGAGTGACCTGCATCACATTTTCGTGGTTAAGTCCATTACTCAGAAACGAGAATACCTAGACCCACCATATTTGGTCAATAGATAGTTTTTGGTGGGTACATGTTAGTCTGACACCTGGCTTGGGACCTTGACCTCAATTTCATGGTTGAATGACTTTCATCCAGGTTTCTTGATTAAGTCCATTTTTCAACAACTGTAATACCTAGATCTACTGTATTTGGTCTATTGAGAGTTCTTTGTGGGAACATGCCAGTCTGACACTTGTCTCTGGACCTTGACCTCAATTTCATGGTTGAGTGTATTTCACCCAAATTTCTTTTTTCAGCAACTATAATACCTACACCTTTCCGTGTTTGGTCTATAGATAGTTCTTAGTGGTTACATGCAAGTCTGACACATGTCTCTGGACTTTGACCTCAGTTGCATGCTTGAGTGACTTTGTCACATTTTCGAGATTAGGTCCATTTCTCAGCAACTTTAATATCTAGACCCGCATTTGGTTAATAAATAGTTCTTAGTTGATACATGTTGGTTTGACACCTGCCTTTTGACCTTGACCTAAATTCTTTTGCAAAATGTCAGGTATCAGATATCATTATTCTGTGTCCATGTGCATGCTCAGGCGAGACATATAGTGTGTCCACTCTTGTTTAAATACTGGGGTCATAACTGCAAATTCAAGAAAACATGAATTACTGAAATTCTGTAAAGCTGAAATTTACTTAGAAACTGATCCATGGGGATTACAACAGGACTCAGACTGGTTAAATGAAAAATTAATTGTTGATGGACAAAGGATGAAAAATTGGCAGTAATTCAGGGACTGTCCTCTCTTTAGCTTTATTACCATCTGTTTCAATTTATAACATTTACAATTTTCTATTGAAATAAAAGGAGTATTACCATGAAAAACTGAGACATTACCAAAAAAGAGAAGGCTTCTCAATGTATGAAGACGCATATTTCATTGATATTAATTTTTCAAAATGTGAAATTGTCTTGAATTAAACACTCGATTTTTATGTACCAATTTTAAGCAAATTAAAACCAAGAACAAGAGACAAAGATCCTGTCACATATTTTATTCACTGTTATGCAACAATGTGGCTAATCCAGACAACTAATTAATGAAAATATTCAGTGAACAGATCTGTAATATTAATAGAGTATTAACTTACTGATAAAAATTATGATTTTATACATTCAATCAGCTTAACCTCGGTTTAATTGGCTTTGCAAGTTACATTATACATTTATTTTCAGTAAATACATCAGTTTTAGAGGAACAATTCCATTCAAAATTATAAATAGATCAATTATCCTGATTGAAGATTCGACATGTATCCAATCAAGTGCAATCTTTCTGGATCTTCTGATAGCCTTTGATGACAAATTTTTTACATGACTTAATGCTGGAACATTTAAAGATGCTTTGTTTCGAAGCAAAATAGAGGGGGTGGAAAGGGGGGTACCTTTCTCCTTTCTCCCGCCCCTCGTCTCCTTTCTCCCGCCCCCTCTCTCCTTTCTCCCGCCCCTCTGCTTCCATCTCCCACCTTAACAACCGTCTTTTTTTAGATCAATCGATTTTAATACAATTTGAATTAATATATGACCATATATAGGTGGCATAGGTCTTTATTAAAGCATATACTGATTTTACGAACAAGGCCTGCCTCCGACTCGTACGCAAATTAATACACAATGTTGGAATGTTGTCAATGGTGCATTGTGCATGCCCCAAAGGCCATGTGAGCTATTGCCATCACTTGGCGTCCGTCGTCGTCGTTGTCCGTCGCCGTGATCGTTAACAATTATATAAAACTCTTCTCCTCTGAAACTACTTGACTAATTAGAACCAAACATGGTATGAATGTTCCTTGGGGTACCCTGCATAGAACTGGTGTGGGGATTTTTGATTCGTCGAAAAACATGGCCGCTGTTACTAAAAATAGAACATAGGGGTAAAACAACATTTTTTCGCAAATATCTCAAAAATCATTAGGTTACGGCAAATTCTGGCAGGCTAAAAGTGTTCAGCATGATGAGAGCTACCTGCGTGCTGATTTTCGTGAAAATCTGTCAACTGATGTTAGAGTTATTGCCCTTTTGGCTTTTTTTAGGTTATTATTTCAAAAATCTTCTCCTCTGAAACTACTGAATGGATTTAGATAAAACTTAGCATGATTGTTCCTTAGGGTATTCTGCACAAAGTTTATGCTTCGATTTTTGATCCGTCGGAAAACATGGCCACTGTTACTAAAAATAGAACATAGGGGTAAATTGCTGTTTTTTGCTAATAACTCAAAAACCGTTACAGATATCGAAAATCTGACTTGGGGTAAAATTGATCAGCATGAAAAGATCTACCTACCCTGAAATTTTGAAGGAAATTCCAAAACCCATTTAGGAGTTATTGCCCTTTTTTCGTCAAATTTTCAAAATTTTAACATTTTTCGTCATTTATCTCCAAAACTATTTGAGACAGAAATGAAATGTAAATTTGAAAAATGTTTGCCATGTTGAGATCTACATACCCTGAAATTTTAAAGGAAATCCCAAATTCTATTTAGGAGTTATTGGTTTGTGTAATTTGAGGTCGGGTTCTGTTACATTTATTTAAGGTTCACCCTTATTCCTGGTCAATGTTGTCAACTTCCTGCCAGGACTACCACCATCAGGGAACATATTTTAACATTAAACCTTATGAAAAATAAATCTTCAACAAATTTTCCCTGAACAATTGAACCAATTGCAACAAACTTGGTCAAATAGTTGATTAATTGTCCAATGAAAACCAGACTCCAGGTGAGCGATACAGGCTCTGGTGAGGCTCTTGTTGATATGTATGGTCATGTATGAGGATCATGAAATTAGACATAGTTTTTTATTGTGTCATCTCTATTTTTCCCTGTCCTCGAGAACACCTTACTTTGTATGGTCAAGTGGATAACGTAAATATTTTAAGGTGACCTGCAAAATTGTTGAAATATGCATGGACTATCCTGACTCTGTGATGTGTTCTGTGCTCTTTTATGTTATTTTTGTTTGGGGTTCTGTCTGTTTGGGTGATGTTGATTGGTTGGAATATATGTCATTGTTGACCTGTCCTATTATCCATTTGTTGTTCATTTATAAATGTGCAGTAGGTCGAAATTGGCCTATACAGTCTACACACTTTACCTACTTAAATGCCAAAGTTATATTTTTATCTTTACAAGTATTAAGCCCTCAGAAGTATGGTTTCCGGGACGAAGATGTACTATTCCTATGCCTAAGTATCCCATATCAAACCCACGCGTAAACGTGGAGAATTTAGATTTTTCATGCGTAAAGACTTAAGCATGTTAACAATGGTTTGAAATGTGGATAAAATAATTTTTCTATAGTATCATGTTAGTTTAAGTCAGATTGAACATCAAATTCTTTAATGAAATGATCGGAAATGGCAAAAATGGTTTGGGAAATATAAATGTTGCCTTTTTTCAAAGATTTGTCCATTTATTAGAACATTTAGTATCCAGTTGTTTCGTTTTTTTACCTCTTTATTTTTTTTTTCAACATTAAAGTTCGTCTCCCTTTGATAGCTCTCCCTCCTTTCTCTCGCCCTTTCTCCCGCCCCCTCTCTCCTTTCTCCCGCCCCCTTTCTCCTTTCTCCCGCCCCCTTTCTCCCTGTCTCCCAATACCCTTTCCACCACCTCAAAATAAGGCGAATATTAAATCCCCTATCTACTGTAATTTCACCCCCCCCCCCTTTCCACGATGTCTACAAATTTACTTTGATCGATTATTGCCTGGTCAGAAGTAGATCAGCTATAAAGTTTTGAAATAAATGTTATAGCACCAGTTGACATTATTTATAGATGAAAATTTAATGTGTTATAGATAAAAATTTAATGTTGGCGAAGTATTTTTTGAGCGGTAGGAAGAAAATCTTTTTCAATAAATAACTCACTTCTGTCAATAATGCACTAGTTTTGGGCCAACTGCTTGAATGAACTCTGCAAATTTTCCTTTTACAACATTTTTTTGATGGCCAGATAATATGTTGTTTTGAAACTAAGTTCGACCAAGTTGTAAATATTCTGTTGATATTACTTTCGGATATACCAAATAAATACTCCAAATGTGTTAAGCCAAATCCCCGTTTTATTCTCACCAAAGGCAAAATGAATTCCTCAAATAGTGGCATTATTTTACCCCACTTTCCTTGATTTCTAAGAGGTGTAATATTTTCATCCTTTGCTAATGGTTTCATCCAGTTCAAAGTTCTTCAAGAACTTTAGCATTAGGGACACCCATGTTATGAGAATATTTGCTATTGTGTGACATTACTTCTTTGATAAAAGGCTTTTTCCTGTAAGTTCTTGAACACTCATGGAAAAAACTGTACCACAGTTTTTACATGAAAATACATTTGAATCTTCTTTTACATCCACTTTTTTCAGCTTCATATATAGGTTCCTCGGCTTTACATGAAACTTCAGGGTTGTGGCTTGTTCACTGTAAACTTAGGAGAGTTTCTGCCACTGACAACTTGCTTATTTTTGTGGTAAAGGTTCCCTTTCGGTTGGTCTTTTTCTGTGCTTTTGTTGATCATTAGAATCAGCAGTGACAGAGTCTGGAAACTGATCCTCCAACAAGGTGCTAGAATAATTTATTTTACGAATCAGTTTCGACTTAATTAAGTGATGTAACAAATATATTTTATTTAGTCTGGATAAACCTGGACATTTCTGGCAAGAGTTCTTTTGTACACAAACCTTGTTATAATAATTGTTGGGGTGGCCCTTTTCCAAAAAAGGTCCTGTGGTCTCAAATCATAAGAAAACAATTCAACCAAGAAAATTGAAATTAATTCACTATGGTCCTTTATAAAAATTTCTAGTAGTCGCTTATAAGGCTGCATGCTAATACTTGAAGAAGATAAATAAAACAATCTAATGGAAATTCCACAATTGATTTCCTTAACATAAATGGTTGGTATATATACTTTTCCAAAAAGTTAGTCTTAAAGAAGGGGCGGATCCAGAAATTAGCAGTCAACAAATGTTTTATTATACTGAATAAACAAAAAACAAACAAAAAAGTTTCATTCAAACCCATTCAATAGAACTTATATTTGTGCATCTAGAGTGATGGTGAAATATAACAAACAAGGATTTTTGGATGAAAAAAAAAACCGCGAATACAGTACTGTTTCCCTGGTGAACATTATATAAACCTGATGAACGATAGCCAATATTTTAAATACACTACAGTACATAAACCTGATGACCAGTGATATTGAACAAACAAGGACTTTTGGATGAATCAGTTGAAATGTTACACTTGTTACACTTGATTTACTATAGGAAAAAAATCTGAAGTATAATAAATATTGTTGATTCTCAAAATTTGTGATTTCTGTACATGAGTAACATATCAAATATCCATCCAAAATATGTCATTGTCTGACACCAAAATGAATGGATTTCAGAGCCTTACATTGTTTAATAAGTTTGGTAAAAATCAGCAGAGGCAAAGTAAAGATTTGTCATATTCTCAAAATCTGTCATTAAAAAACCAAGTTTCCCAACAAAAATGTGTCACTAACTAACACCAATATATATGTCCTTCAGAGTCTCATATTGTCTAATAACATATTGGAGTTTGGTAAAAATCAGCAGAGGAAAACTGAAGATACTGTCAATTCTCTGAGGGTGAGGATAGGGTTAGGGTTAGGGTTAGGGTTATGGTTAGGGTTAGGGTTAGGGTTAGGGTTAGGTTATAGTTAGAGTTAGAGTTAGGGTTAGGGTTGGGTTAGGTTATAGTTAGGTTAGGGTTAGAGTTAGGGTTAGGGTTAGGGTTAGAGTTAAGGGTAGTGTTAGAGTTAGGGTTAGGGTTAGGGTTAGGGTTAGAGTTAAGGGTAGGGTTAGAGTTATGGTTAGGGTTAGGGTTAGGCCAAGGATTAGGGTTATGGTTAGGATTAGAGTTAAGGGTAGGGTTGGGGTTAGGGTTAGGGTATGGTTAGGTTGGGTTTAAGGTTATGGTTAGGGTTAGGGTTAGGGTTAGCTTAGGGTATGGTTAGGGTTAGCTTAGGGTATGGTTAGGGTTAAGGTTAAGGTTAGAATTATTGTTAGGGTTAGGGGTTATTATGGGAAGCCATTCTAAGGTTAGGGTAATTGTTAGGGTAAGGGTTAGGGTAAGGGTTAGGGTTAGGGTTAGAGTTAGGGTTAGGGTTAGAATTATTGTTAGGGTTAGGGTTAGGGGTTATTATGGGAAGCCATTCTAGGGTTAGGGTAATTGTTAGGGTAAGGGTAGGGTAGGGTATGGTTAGGGTAAGAGTAAGGGTTATTGTTAGCATTAGGGTTATGATTAGGGTTAGGGTTAGAGTTGAGGTAAGGGTTAGGTTAAGGTTAGGGTTATTGTTAGGGTTAAGGTAAGAATACGTGTTAGTGTTAGGGTTATTGTTAGGGTTAAGGTTTGGATAAGTGTTAGTGTTAGGGTTAGTGTTAGGGTTATGGTTAGGGTTATGGTTAGGGTAAGGTTTAAGGTTAGGGTTAAGGGTTAAAGTTAAGGGTTAGGGTTATGGTTAGGGTTAGTGTTTGGGTTAGGGTGAGGTTAGGTTAGGGTTATGGTTAGGGCTAGGGTTAGAATTATTGTTAGGGGTTATTAGGGTAAACCATTCTAGGGTTAGGGTAATTGTTAGGGTAAGGGTAGGGTTAGGGTAATTGTTAGGGTAAGGGTAGGGTATGGTTAGGGTTAGGGTAAGGGTTATTATTAGGGTTAGGGCTATTGTTAGGGTAAACTATTCTAGGTTTACGGTATTGGTTAGGGTTAGAGCTAACCAATGTTTATGGTTAGGGATAGGGTTATGGTAAGGTTAGGGGTTAGGGTAATGTAAGGGTTAAGGTTAGGGTTAGGATAAGTGTTAGCGTCAGGGTTAGGGTTAGGGTTATGATTAGAGTTAGGGTTAGGGTTAGAGTTGAGGTTAGGGTTAGGTTAAGGTTACGGTTATTGTTAGGGTTAAGGTAAGAATAAGTGTTAGTGTTAGGGTTATTGTTAGGGTTAGGGTTTGGATAAGTGTTAGTGTTAGGGTTAGGGTTAGGGTTAGGGTTTGAGTACAGTTAGGTTATGATGTTAGGTTATGATTAGGATTAGGGTTAGGGTACGATTAGGGTAAGGGTGTGGTTAGGGTATGGGTTAAGGTTAGGTTAGGGTAAGGGTTAGTGTTAGAGTTAAGGTAAGGGTTAGGGTTAGGGGTTAGGATAAACTCTAAAATTTAATATATCTAGATTTAGACTAATGGACCTTCGGACCAACGATACTTCGGACCAATGGATTTCGGACCACTGGATCTTCGGATTGTAGAACGGACCCCGCTCAAGAATATCCTACAATTTTTAAAACCATTATAGATCTATTTTAAATGTTTTTTCACAATAATAAATAATAATAAATACAATATTTATAGAGTGCGTTATGTAACAACAATTACTCTAAGCGCTTCACATTTAAAAATGCATAAAACATAAAAACATAAAATACAAAGCACCAACTAATACGAATCAAACAAGCAGATAAACTGCATGTACCATAAAGTATACAAATCAGTCCAAAATGAATAGAATCAGTTAAAAGTATATAGAATAAAATAAAATCTACAAGAAATCCTTAAAAGCAGTTCGAAAGAAGTGAGTCTTGAGTTGTTTTTTAAAACCGTCTAAAGAATTCACATTTTGCAAAGACGATGGTAAACTGTTCCAGAGTGTAGGCGAGGCCTCGTCAAAACGCCTCTCGCCGTAGCTTTTCGTTCGGACGTCATTTGGAGGATGTAAAAGCATACTGTTTTCCGACCCGAGGGATCTGTTGGGTTTAATAATAATAATAATAATAATAATAATTTATTTCAGACATAAATAGTCCATAGTTATATACAAATATAATGAAAATTTTAAATATACAAGATGAAAAATGAAGAATTAAAATACCAATAAATATAAATTAGAAATTCAAATTTAATAACATGTCAGTCAAAGTTCACATAAATTTCAGTATACCATTTTCTAAGTAAAGACGAACTATACCATAAATCACTACCAAGAATAGTAAGAACAAGCTGATTATCAGACTGTTGCAAACGTTTATACAAACTATAGATAGTTTTACGTCTCATTTCCTGAAAACATCTTACATCATTCCTGACAAACATACCACTAGCACTACATCGTGAACTGAAACCCATCAATATTCTGAAAGCATTATTATACATTATTTTCATTTTGGTAAGAGACGATATTCCACAGTTGGACCATAATGACACACAATAAATATTCATACAATAAGACTGAAAGAGCTGTATTTTAACATCAAATGAACACTTATTAAATTTACGTTTCAGCATATTAACCTTTCTACATATGCTTCGATATTGTCTTTTGATATCGCAATCATCATTCAAATCATTACATATCATATGACCTAAATACTTAAATTCATCAACAAATTCCATCACACTTCCATTTAAATAAAACTTGGGAATGTTATAAATCTTCAAAAATTTTGTCTTAAAAATCATACAAACAGATTTTTTGGTATTAAATAATATATCTTGTTCATTAGCAAAGTTTTCACATATGGATAAAAGTTTTCTCAAACCTGCAACTGATGGACTAATAATACACATATCATCAGCATAACAAAAATTATTTAGCGGCACTCCATTTAAAAAACAACCAACATTGGCTCCAGATAACGCTTTGTTCAAATCATTAATATAAAAATTGAACAGATAGGGTGACAAGATACCCCCTTGTCTTACACCATTACGTACATTAAATTCATTAGATGTGAATTCACCCCACTGAATACAATAAATCTGAATATCAAACCATGACATCAGAAAACGAACAATAAAAACTGAGATGTCTGTCTGTAGTAATTTGTGCAATAAAGTCCAATGATTAACTCTATCAAACGCCTTGCGTATATCTAAGAAACAGGCAAACACAGGACTGCCATGCTTTACATAGAAAGAAACAATTTCTTTAAAAACGAATAAACACAAGTCAGTAGAATGGCCATCCTTAAAACCAAACTGATGGTCACTTATTAAAAGTTTATCTTGCATTAAATTCAATAAGTACTTTTCAATCACTTTAGATAATATAGAGGTCAATGCAATCGGCCTATAGTTATCCTTGTCTGTGAGATCACCAGATTTAGATTTCGGAATTGGTACCAGCATCACTCGAGTGAAGTCCTTCGGAATAACACAGTGAATTAACATAGAAGACAATAGCAGCGATAACAACACAAATAAAATATGAGGGGCATTTTTCAAGTGTTCTGCAGCAAGTCCATCACTGTCAGCTGCTTTTCCGGAATGTAGAGTATTTACAATGGACTGAATTTCTTCTACAGTAGTAATAGCATCATCAGAAATAGGGCACACCTTTAAGCTTTCTTTTACAGAATTTTCGTATTTGTTATTGTTCACAGAGTTCAATAGGCCATTAAAGTGATCTCGCCACATTTGTGCAATTTCATACGAACCAGTTGCTCCGTCCACTGATTGCGATAAAGGGGTATTCTTATTATTCTCTTTATTAATTCCATTCCAGAATCCACGCATGTCCTTATTTTTCAATTTATCAGCCAAAGCATCAGCTTTGTGTTGATCACTGTCAATTTTACACTTTCGTAAAGCATACTTGAACGACAATCGAGTTGTATTCATCAGACGAAAAACAGGTCCATATCTCGGCTTTCCAAATGACTGCCACATCAAAAAAGCTTCTCGAGCCATATCATGGGATTCTTTGACATGTTCATTCCATCCAGGTATGATATTGAAATAACCAACTTTATCTCTGCTCAATGAATCACTTGCCTTCTTAATTGATTCAATAATGTCTCTGTAAAAATTTTCTATAGAGGTACGATGAGATATATTAGTACAGTTCATATCTCGACACCGAAAACAATCCGCCGGTAAATGAAGATCATAAAGGAGCGCCGATAGATTATTCCGATATAAATTGATGTCCATGTCGGAGCACTTGCACCAGTTGATGATTTTTGGTCGTTGCATTCCTTTTCTACTGATCAAGCTAGTATCGCATCTATGTAATTTCAAAATGTTAGTTGAAAAAGACATTGGAAAGTGGTCGGAGCTTACAAAGTTAGTATGCACTTTTATATCACTGATCGATCTGTGACTAGATGTTGTGCTTACAATATGATCAATCCATGAAACAGTTCCATGCGCTTCACTAAAATGCGTAAAAATATTAGAATTTTCCCCTAACAAACGTTTGTATGGCGTAACTAGTTCTTGAAGGTAGCTAGGAGCCTTGCCATGTTGTGCTTTGTACAAGTAGTTCATATTGGCAACGGTAATGAATGGGTAGCCAGTGTAATGATATAAGAACTAGCGTGATTGAGTAAAATTTCCTTTTTCGGGTGCTGCTTGTTTTGGACACGCTGTAGCTTACTAATATTGTTGTTGTTAGTACCGTACAACAATGCGTTGCCATAGTCTAGCCTTCGTGTAACTAGGGATCACACTAGTGTTCTGCAGGCTTCAACCAAAATTAGAGATCGAATTCGACCAATTTTCCGAATCTGGTAGAAACAGGCCTTGGTGATCGAACTGGCTTGATGTTCTATAGTGATGGTTTTATCCAAGTACATTCCCAGATTTTTCACACAAGAAACGTCGCTTGACAAATGTCAGACGGAAATCGGATAGATGCTTCACTTGATGTTTAGGTGTAAAGATAATTAATTCTGTTTTGTCTTCATTAAGTTTAAGCATATTGGCACTCATACAATCCCTGATATCAGACAAACATTTTTCTATACTTTTGGACAGATCCGACCAGTCTCCTTGTGGTCTTATGATTTAATAAACCTGAGTATCATCTGCGTATGAATGGTATGACATTCCATGGCGCCTGCAAATTTCTACTGGTTTTGCGAAAATACAATACAGTTTCGGCCCTAAAACCGAGACCTGCGGTACACCAAAACCGCAGGTGGATATCGTCAGATTGTACTGATCCTATAGCAACACAATGAGTCATGTCCATGAGATACGATTATAACCATAGCAGAGCATCGCCGGTAACGCCGAAAGAATATTCCAGACAATTAAAAAGAATCTGATGGTCAATGGTATCAAAAGCTGCCGATAAATCGAGCATGAGCAAAACGGCACAATAGTTGATCATAGTTATTATCTAGTGCATAGGCGATATCGTGTTGAACACGAAAGAGAGCAGTTTCCGTGGAATGACATGCGCGGTAGGCTGACTGAACACTATCATGAAGAGAATGTTATTTGATGTGATTTTCTAGTCGACCGTCGACAACCTTTTCCAGTGTCTTTGAAATGAAAGGTAAGTTGGAGACTGGTCGATAGTTTTTGAGCACCTCTTTATCTAGATTTGGTTTCTTAAGTAATGGTCTTACAACAGCTTGTTTGAACGACATTGGTACACATTGGTCCAATAACGATGTGTTGAGTATATCTATGATTGATGGCTACAAATGATCTAAACAAGGCTTGAAGTTTTGTTGGTAACGGATCAAGTTCGCAAGACTTTGTTGGAGCAGCCAAGATAATTTTACGACGTTCGTCAATTGAAACTGGTGATAACGATCTTAGTGGTTTTATATTAATATCATTTTATATCAGCTCTCATATTGTATCACGGTTATAACTGGATGAATTATTCTTAGCCGTTAGATTGTCACGGGTGGCACTTATTTTTCCAACAAAAAATTCACAAAACTTGTCAGCCAGAACTTTTTCATCATGGTGTAAAGGAAGTATGAGTTCTCGCCTATTGCCCATTAAGTCGTTTGTCAAACGATGCAATTGCTTCTGATCATGTTCTATTTCGGATATTTTAGTTGAAAAGTAATCCTTCTTGCATTTAAGGAGAAGCTTGCTTGCTTTCAAACAAGTGTCCCGAAACATTTGACGATGAACTGTCAAATTTGATTTCCGCATACGTCGTTCTGCTTTCCGACGGTCTCTTTTAGCTACGCCGGGTTCGTCTGTATACCACTCAGAGTTCGGACGCAATATGATGTTCTTCGATTTTAATGGTGCATGTTTATCGATGATTGAACTAAGCTCAGAGTTATATAAGTTTACTATATTTTCAACCGACCCTTCACGATTTTTAACTGTTTTAGTAGTACTCAAATATGAAGTCAAATATTTTGATGTCACTAAATTTGCGATAAGACACGGTGTGGCGTTGTTTCGGAGGCTTTGAGATCTTCAATGATGTAAACAAAGCAATTGATCACCAGAACGATTACCATTCTGATCGAATAGACAGGGTCCTTTACGGATGGAGATGTTTGCACAATCATACTGTTGTCTCTTGTTATAACGACGTCAAGTGTGTGACCCTTATTGTGTGTTGGCCCTTGGTTTAATTAAATTTCCTAGTATCGCTTGCATTCACATTATCCAGGTGAAACTTAAGATCGCCCGTAATAAGAAACTCGTTTTGTATATTGGTAGCTCACTATTACGTATCAAAACGCCGTTGGTTTTACGTTGAAAATAGATACTAAAATTATAACAAAAAAATCTGTTGGGTTAATAAACATTATCTTATTTTATTATCGGATAATGTTCCACCCCCAGTTCAGGATTTAATACGCCTTAATTTATAACAATTCAATTCAATTCAATCTTTATTGCAAACATAAAACCCAGCGGGATATATAGGGGCGGGTCCAGGTGAGGGCGTACCCCCCTTTTCCAAAAAAAACTATCGTAATAGCATGTTTACTTCCCATCTGAATAGCCTTTGGTAGTATCATATTGTTTCAATATCCATAAGTGAGTAACTAAGCGACATTAACCTACATTTCGCCATGAAGTTCAAGCACCATATTTATTTATGTACCATATACCACCTATCGGAACTAGACAGTGACATGATTGCTTTAATTCAGTACTGTAGTACAATGACGTCAATTTTTTATATTCAATCATGTATTCCACATTAAAGCTTAAAGAACTTTATCCTTCACTGTTTGTTTGTCTTGTATCATGTGTGTCGTTTAACGAAACCAGAACTTAATCTTAAATAGAGAGATATTTATCAGTCTGGCTACTGAATTTGATGCTAAATTGTTGAAATCCAGGAGCTTTTGAGCTTCCCCATGGACCCTCAACCAGGGCAACCGTAGTTACACCTCCCGTTCATAAAATCCTTGCCTAAGCGGTAACGTTAGATCTATAGATTCAAGACAAGGTAATAAAGATGACGTCATAACTCTATAAACTGGCCAGTGACCCCATATTTTTTCCGCTTAATTGAAAGATAATACCATTAAGAATATATTTACTATATATCAACAAGTTATTATTGATAAATCTGAATAGTAAGATATGTCTTTAATGTAGTACCATTCATACTGAGCCTCAGTATATTTTGGGGTTTCCATGGCGATAAATTTAACCTTGACCTTTTAAAACTACATTTCAATCGTAATCTCTTCAGTGTTTTATGACATCGCTGTTTAACACGAAATTTGATAGGCAATTTGACACCGACACTTCCAAACAAGCACATGCGAGCACAGTCGTCAATGCGATTGATTTAACTCGTGCATCTGCTTCAAAGGAAAAATGGCATCAAAAGCCAAATTGAATGCTCCCGAAGAAGTGAAGGGGGTGGATGAGTTAAAGATGTCTCGAACAGAAAAACCAGATGAAGTGCTGATGGACGTAAATTTCGAAAAACTTCAAGATTTGTGTGTTTTTGATGAAATGGGAAACAAAATACGTTTTGGAGATATCTACAAACACCAAAAGACAATTATTGTATTTACTAGGGTAAAGAATATAAAAATTATTCATTGTACTGATTGAGTGATTGGGATAGAGAATTTTTAGTTGACCAGGCATAGGCAACATTAAATATTTATATAAACACTCCAGTCTTCACTTCGACTTGTGTATTTAATCAAGGTTTATGAATTAAAAAAATTGATATAACCTAGAGTCAGGGAGGGAATAATATAGAAAACTATTTATGATTGTAAGAACTTCTTTTGACCTAGTGGAGGACCGCCTCATACTCGGTTGTATCTTGGTAGCATGCCCGCTTCAAGTGCAGAAGGTTGCGGGTTTGACCCCGGCGGGGTCGAACCAAAGACATTTAAATTGGTATTTGCTGCTTCTCTGCCAAGCAGGTGGCATCTAGGAGTAAGAGCAAAGTACTGCTCCAAGTGGAGGATGTGAATCTTTAAGTCAGTCTTATTTTGCTTTCAGAATATTTTGACCAATGTCCGACTTTCAGAATTGATTAGGCCATACAATAATCTTGTTGGGGTAAAAAAGGGTTGGTTGGTTTTATAATTTAAATTTTTGATTCCAATTGTAATTCGCCGCCTTAAACATGATTATGCTTTTCATAGAACATTTTGTACCTCCACTTCGGAGAATGCTTGTGTTTTCTAAATGAAAACAGGATTTTTTTTATGCCTTATCAAATGTTTTGCCTACAGTTTACCAATAATATAAAGTTATTGTAGATTGAATAAAATGAAGATTAACATATTCAAAACGTTATATCCAGGAAATATCCCCATTAATTACTTTAACAATTTTCAATAAAAAAGATTACTAATTCGCCACAGACTTTATTTTTTTTTATCTACATCTATTTCAGCATTTTCTCTGTTTTGTTTGTAAAGATTATGTAGAAGGTAAGATTGAACTATTTTATTTTAATACATAAAAACAATAAAATCAGGACAATCAGGATCACTATTGACAGAAAAAAAGAACTGGTCATTGATAATTCAGTTTATTGTTTTTTTGAATACATTAATTTCATGATCAGGTCAACACAAATAAGAACAACCAAGTCTGGTATTCCCAAAATTGCCTGTGGCCTTCCTTCTAGGCTAAAAAAAAATATGTGTGTTTCTGGTTACCCGACCTTATTTTTTTGCAGCCAACTGTTAAGTTTTTATCTCGGTATTGAGCAAACATGTTTACAAATTATTAACCTTCAGTTTGTGTAACTACTAAATTCTTTTTGTCAAAAATTAGACTAGAATTGACAGTGATTGATAAGAACTGCTTCAATTGTTGTAAATTAGTTTATTCTCAATGTGCATATGTTCCAGTAAAGTGAATAAAAACCAGAAAAAAAATGTGATTTTTTTCCAGCATTTCAAAGTAAAAAAAATATTTGCCAACCTACCGACCTTATTTTTTTCTTGGATGTAACTGGATACTGGTTGTCCTTTTACATTTTTAGATTATTGATCTGGGTGGTTTAAGATAATTGTAACCCATATAGTTCTAGTATGTCAGCATATTTGAATCTTCTTTGTTTTGACATTTTGCATTTTTTTGTACACACATGTAGCTGACAGAGATTGCCAGTTTTCCTTTATTAAGGTGACTTATTTCTCAAGGTTTGATATTAATTGGGATTTTTCCTTTCTTGATATCCAGAAATTTTTATGTTATTTTTTATCATATGTTATGTTGGGGGAAAAAACACAGTCTACCTGTCATGCCCTCAAGTCTCCCTGTTATTTTCAAGTGTGGTGAGCCCTGGACCTGTGTCACATTTTCACAGTTAAGTCCATTTCTTCAGGGCTCAGCACACTTGAAAATAACAGGGAGACTCAGAATCTCCCTCAGGGTAGCAACAGGGAGACTTCAGGGCATGACATGGAGACTTTCAAGTCTACCAGAGAGACTGTGTTTTTTCCCCAATTTGTCGCCTGTCCAGTAAATACCTGTTATTTTGTGTCTTATAGTGTATTCTATACATTCCTTTATTGTGTTTTATCCTGTATTGTTTGAGATTTTATCTACATTTACTCCATATCCTTCCATTTTAGTCATAATCTGAGATTTTGTCTCATGTGCATTTAGTCAATATCCTTTGAGAATTTTTTATGATGAGTCCTGGGACTCATCATTTTTCAGAATGGTAAGTCCCAGCTGATTTTGATGAGTCCCAGTCCCAGGACTCATCTCCACTTTTTTAACGTACATTGCTGCATGATTTTGACCATGGTAGGCCTATTGTACTATTGTTAAAGTTTAATTAAAATTATGTGCTGCCTTAAAATACTGACGAATATAATTTGAAATAAAAAAAAATAAAAAAAAATGAAATTATGCAGTGGTGCTCCGAACTTGGAAGAAAATTTCTGTTACAGATATGAGCAAAAATATTTGTACCTTTTGACAACTTATTTATTATTGCCATTTTATTTTTTAATATTTATTTATATATACTCTTTACTATTATTTTTTCTCAAACATACTCTTAAAATCATCCCATTCACCTTGCTTGAACACTTTAATAATCAATACATGTATTGACAAAATTTCCATTTGTGCATAGATTATAATGTCAAAATCTGCTAAATTTATTTTTAAATAAGGTCTACATATTGTTACCGGTCGGTAAAAAACACCGTGAGCAATGAAAAATCACGAGAATTCCGATTGTCGCCATTTAGCTTACTTTTTGTCGTTTCTTTCCCCTTCCTCCGAGAAAACAAAAAATGGCGGCTCGAGATTTTTAATGAAAATAACAGTCTTCAGATGCAGCTGATTATGTACGTTGTTCGGAGGCGCCTTACTTAAAAACACAGGGCGACTCATTTGTCGCTCTGGAGCCGATGACAGGGCGACATTGGTGAGAATTAGGCGACTTAATCGCCCAGTTTGGTGAGCCTTGTTTCTTAGCAACTGTAGTACCTAAGCCAACCATATCTGGTCAATAGATAGGTCTTAGTGGGTACATGCCAGTCTAATACCTGTCAGCTGAACTTGACCTGAATTTCATACTTGAGTGTCTTATTATACATTTTCATGATTTAGTCTATTTCTCTATAACTGTACTACATTTGTAACTAGACACACAGTATTTGGTTTATAGAAGTTCTTAGTATATAACAATTTAACATCTGACACCTTACTTTTGACCTCTATTTCATGCTTGACTGACTTGTTTCACGTTTTGGGATAATATCCATTTCTCAGCAACTGCAATACATAGACCAACAACATTTTTCTATAGGTAGTGCTGTGTCCGCCGTCTTGGACACAGTTTTAGGCTTGAATGACATGCATGAGATTTTTTAGACAAATTCATGAAATTATCGCCTGACCATTACTATTTCTTTTAATGAATTTTCCTTTGACTTGTAATGTCGGGTATTAGATGATCATTATTCTATGTCCATGTGCATACTCAGATGAGACATGTAGTGTGTCCACTCTTGTTTATATGTAATGAGCAGTTGTACATATGTATATGTACACTTACCATTACTATATTTAAACATGTAATGTAATAATAGCTGTTGAATTATTGAAATAATTAACATGTCATTTTAGGAAGTTGGGTTGATATGTTTTCAAAGTAATTCAAAATGTTTATTCTAGGCTAAAAACAATTTAAATCCACTAGAAAAAATCTCATCAGTGAATAAATCTATTTTTGAATTTACCCATGATTTTTAATACAGTTTGGATTTATTCATCTAGAAACAAAGATATGAACTGTTAAGATCTCTAGTTAGCCAACATGTTTTTTGTTACACTGTAACATCATTCCTAGGGGTCGTCCATAATTGTCAACATTTTACAAAATGCACGCTTGTAACAGTTTCAATTTCAACCTTTCTGGCGTATGCTTTAATTATCAGTATGCCACTTCTGTCGATGTTCCGGTATATAGAGAATATACATGCAGATGATATTAAAAAGTCATGATGCTGATAAAGTTCTGAACAGTATTTAAGGTGATAAAACAGGAAGTCACATAAGTATGTCAACATATGATTAATGCTCTTGATTTGGTATAGAAAGTAACAGTGTCTGTGTATCCATTTTTCGGAGTAAGTAGAGGTACTTGTTCACAACAACAATTTAAAAAAAAGATGTTGATATACACTTTTTCAGGGAGTGTGGGGGAGGGGGAGTTTCAAAAAGAGTGCTCTTTGTAAACTTATGAAAAATGTTGACAATTATTGATGACCAATCATATTCCTAAATAAAAAAATATCTAGACTGTAACGTCATTATATCCCTGAATTAAAAAAATATCCACACTGTTAAATCATTCTGTTGTATACATGTTTCTTCCAAATTGTCATCCATATTTGTTCAATGTCCATATCTGAATGTTTGCATTATTATTTTTCAGACTTGGCAATTATACCATATGAATACCTCCAGGTTAGTAAGAGAACAAGTTTTCTAAATCCTTTGATTGAAACAACACATAAAGCTAAGTTGATATTCTAATTTCAAAGCACAGCAGAAATATATCAAATTTTGTGTTTATATCATCAAAGACTTTTGTTGCAGTATTTCATTAAAAAAAATCAAACTTGTTCTTTGTTTACCTTATTTACAGTTAGAATCTGATCAATAGCAGATAATACATGTACTTATCTATGGTTTTTTGGAGAAGTGATATCTTTCTGTTTATTCTGTTTATTGGGTTGTATAGGGTTATTTTTGTGAAACATTTCTGGCTGTTTTTATTTCACCTGTGGTCAAAATGATATGTTGTTTTAATCTGTGTTTCCTGCAAACTGAAAAAAATGCAATTTCCAGGCTAAAGTCTTATGTTCATTCATTGTGAATGACATTTATTTCTCATCTGTATTCTTTTCTGTACAATGCTTAACAATTAATAATCAGTATATCTCTTTGTTTTAGGAGGCAGATGTCCGAATTGTTGTGATAGGTCCAGCTCCATTTAAATTTATAAAGGTATATTTATTTTTTTTTTAACACTAAAGTAGCATATTTATAGATACAAATGATAAATTTGCAAAATGGATGGTGTATAATTAGTTCAAATCAAGGAGCCTGCATCGCTCACCCTGACTTTATATGAACACCAAAAGAAAGAAATGTTTGTTTCCAGTTGGTTTCAGACAAGTGGATCTTAAGTGAATTTCCTATAGCCCTTTCCAGAAACTAATTTCTGGTATCACGATTCTGACGCTTAAATTATAATTTGAAGCAAGTTATTTCCCTTGCTGGTTCACTGCAATTAAGAGTAATTGATTAGCTGTTTTTAAAACTTTTTAAGTTGCACGTAAAGTTTGGTTTATATAGATTTGACGATCTTTTTGCTTTCAACATATTTGTAATTCAAACTTTATTATAAAGCTGGAAATATTTGTACATCATAGTAATAAATAATTTTCTATTTACTTCCTACTGTTTGCTCTGCACTGCAGAGAACCAGTACTATGTCTCAGCAAGGGAAATAACTTGCTTAAAATTATATAATTTTTTAGTCAGATTCGTGATACCAGAAATGAGTTTCTGGAAAGGGCTATAGAGTCCCATGTTAAACTAAGTATAGCTGTTGCAGCCATCTTTGTAGGGTGTATGTGTAATCCTACACGAGTCTGAAAGAAGACCACAACTAATTTTGCCTGTGGTTGCCATCAAAGTCATTGTGTAGAATTCTAAAAGATGATCATCTATGAACCATTGCTCTCAATTTTTCGACAGCTTTATAGTTTCAGATCAGATCTTAAGTGTTTATTCTTATAGGTAACTATGTTCAACTAAATTTGACTGTGATGGACATCCTAGTTTGTGGCCGAGGTCATTGGATCACTCAAAGACCATTGCTGCCAATTTTTTTCCAACTAGTTCATGTTTCAGTGAAATGTTCCATATATTCCTAAGTTAAACAGTTTGGTCATGGTGGCCATCTTGGTTGGCAATCCATGTAAACAAAACTTTTGTTCCAACTGATTCAAAGGTTTCACATCAGGTTTTTAGGTGAAATTTCCCATAAAGTCCAATGTTAAACTAAGCTCAGTTGTTGTGGTCATCTTGGTTGGCTTTCTTTGTTGGTGGTTACAGTTCTGATGGAGAACTGCCTATGGACTCTTGCACCAATTGGCTACATGTTTTCAAACAAGATCTTTATGTGTATTTACCCACAGGGTTCAGTGTTAATCTAAGTTCGTCTGTAGCAGCCATCTACCAATTGCTTATATAATTCTTAAAGAGGACCATTGTTTTCATGTTTGATTCCAATTGGCTGCTTGGTTTCAGACAAGATCTGTATGTGTATTTTCCCATAGGGTCCTATGTTAAAACAGTAGAAATTATGGAGAGTTTGAGAAGTTATTCCATCCCCTATATAAAATCTTACCCTGAAGCCCACCATTAAATGGGTTTTGATATGCCTACAGACTCAAAAGTGATCTTCACTAATGAAATTTGTTTTCCAGTGGTGGACTGGAAATAACCATATTTATCTGATCACAGCCTGAATCTGACAATTTTTTTTTGTAGGACTTTAAAAAGCTGACAGGATTCCTTGGTTCACTTTACACAGATCCTGACAGAGAGGTATATAAATCATTAGGGCTTAAAGAAGCAATGGAACATGGAAATTCGAAAGGTAATACAGTTGTTAACTTGACAGAAAACCAGAGATTCCTTCAGCTCTGTTTGGAGCAGATCTTCCATCCATTCTTCCATTTAAAAACTTGTACAGAAATTGAATTAATTAGTCTTGCATTTGTTGTTAATTTTTTGAAATATGCGATAATACATGTATGTATCCAAATTTACAGTATTGAAATTCAATGAAGAATTCCAATTAAACATCTAGACTGATGAAAATCAAGTGTCTTGCAATTGATTTGTTTTAAATTACATATTGAAGTTTCTGATTTTATTTACAGATAGCAAACACATAAAACAAAATCTTTTCATGGGTGTTATGTCCAGTATTTGGAGATCAATGAGGTATCAGGAATTCCAAGGTGATGTCAAACAGCAGGGTGGATCTCTAATTGTAGGCCCAGGTAGGTGTATATAGAAGTTACAGGGCAGATCTATTTCTTTACAATCAGGAAGGTCTTTAGTTATTGATGGATACACTTGATCCTTATGCATAGGGTCTGGGTTTGATGGTAGGATTTCAATTTGGACAGTCCCAGATTACTAAATCAAAATACTGTTGTTCCACAATTGATTTAAACCCAGGCCATAATCTTGCCGGCGAAATGACAATTGAAGTTGCCAAAGAATTTTCAAAATTGCTAAATCTCGCCGGCCTATTCATTTCTTGGCGAAGTGAAGTCGCTATCGAAATATCAGTAAATGGGAGATAACTTGTGAAATTTTTGGATTTTTAGGTTAACTATTTTTAGCACAAGTAAATTTTTAAAACAAAATGGCGACCATCAAGAAGAATCGAAATTTTGAAGTGGCCCTCGACTTATATTGTCAATGTTTGATTGAAATAAATACAACAGCGACTTTAAACCTATTTGAATTTTATATTCAAAACTATTTAAGGGAAATCGAAATATCGTTTCATTTGTTTGTTATGAATTAAAGATGCATGGCATCAGAACGATGTTGCGTAATCAACTAATTTTATATTTTTACTACAACACGTAATTTTTGATCGGCCGAGAGATTGGTGGAAATTCTTAAACGGCTTCTTTGTAACTTGTATTCAAATTCGAATTTTGAAGGGAAAGAACATCTTACAAATAGTTTGGTTACCAGAGGAATGCACGATAACAAAACATGATCAGCTGATTGTGTTTTCTACAGTCAGGATTACAATGAAACACCTATGATGAAAGATAATTAGCCGTTAATAGGTTAATTATGTGATTGAAAGTTGGCTTGGGTGACATTGAGTATGAGAATTTGAGTTACAATGACACAATGTTTTGACAACTTATCTTTTGATAATAAAATATATTGGTAAGCTGTGAAAATTAAATTACTCAAGTACTCAAAATTAATAGATCAAAAGAAAATTAAACTGTATATAACTGTCCTAATTTTTTATAGTTTATCAAATTCAAAATTCTGTTAGCACTGATAACATAATTAAATTAAACTGCTTTTGGCAATATTATGTCTTTGGCTAACTGGTTAGGGGTTCAATCCCCAAAACCAAATCAGTCTCAGTCACCAAAATCAAACTTAAAAAGAAAAAATACAGATGAGACTGATCAAAATGTTAAATCAAAGAAGTTTTGTAAAGTTATGAGCCAAGATTGCTTTGATTGGTATGAGGAAGACCCAAAAGGTCTTTGGCACTGTGAAATTTGTCGTGCCGCTAAAAAAGGCAATGCCTATGCTCTTGGCCATTTCATTGAAAACAAGACACACAAAAAAAGCGCAACCTATACGGTGAATTAAAGTCAACTTCTCCAGAAAAAATGACCACTTCTCCCTAATCCATCCTGGAAGGAGAAGTCACTTCTCCCTCTTCGAAATCCTAGATTAGGCCCTGTTAAACCTGATCCTGAATCTGAGAATTTTGACGAGTCCCTGCAAATGTGACCTTAAAGTCATATCGTATATGTCATATAAACAGGTGAAGCTCATGGAACCATAATTTTGCAAATTTTTAATAACACACGCCTGTTATGTTTATAAATATTTTCTAAATGTCAAATTGTACAAACAGTTTAAATCAGAGTATATTTCAAAACATCAGTTCTTATGTATCTTCGATTGAAAAATACAGACAATTTGTAATGAAAGACAGGCTTCATCAAATGTTACAGGTTAAAAGTTGTTTTTAGTATTAACAGGTTATAAGTATATGATAACAGTACTGGCTGGTCTAACATATATATTGGGAGATTTGAAATGGGACAGATATTTTCAATACTGTAAATTCCATACTTTTTGCAAACATTTATTATGGAAAATCTTCACTAATGGACAATATCATAATTAATTAATTGATGTACTGGTACTTTTGTTATGGAATTAACTAGTAAAAACGAAAATGATAGTTTTCATTATTGTCTCTCCCATCGTGTCACATTTTTAGCTATAAAGAAAACATCACATGTCTATCTGAATTTACAGAAACTTTATCTGAATTACAGTAACTTGTTTCACTAACCACAAATAACAATAAATTTATGTATTAAAAAGGAACTGATATGTTTAATTTAATATTAGATATGAACTTCAAAATAAAAAATTATTTACGTTGTTTATTTTAGGTGATGTAGTTCATTATTCCCACATAGACAAGAATTCAGCAGATCACACACCCATCAATAAACTATTAGAAATAGCTGGTGTACAACTAGTCAGTTTTCCCAAAGACAAAAGAGTACAGAAATTGTGATAATTAATGACATCAGTGGATTAAAATCAGGACTGATCACAGTGGAATTTTGTTTGATTGAACTTGAACGACTTAAACACAAACTACTTTGTCAGTCCCTTAACATAAATTCTGTTCATAAGAATTTTGGTTCCTCAAACTGTTATGTAACAGATATCTGTCCTGTTCATCAAAAGTCGTAAGAAAGTTATCTTGAATATTCAACTTTCTTCTGGACCAGCACCACATTGTTATTATATCCATGTAATGATGTTATAATGACAGATTATCATGTACTAATATTTAACCCCACAACTGTAAATATACTGAACCGCAAAAGAAACGTCGCACAAAATGACATGTTCACATACATTTATTTCAAAGTGACATTTATATATTTTAAATTAATTTTTACAAAATTTAATGAATGATTTACAGTCTTTTGGTTACAATGTTCACAAAAACGTCACAATTGTCGCAACGTCACATGTTTTCAATGCTGTGCTCCCACGTCCGTTAATAACGTGTATGTCCTCCACCGGCACTAATTACTGCGGCACATCTTCGGTACATGGAGTTGATGAGCCGATTAATAAACGCCATCGGAATACGTGCCCATACTCTCTGAAACGCTTGTGAAAGTTCAGCTGCAGTTGTCGGACTTGGCTGCTCATTATTCAACCGTCTTTGAACTTCATCCCATAAATGTTCAATAGGGTTTAAATCTGGACTCAAAGCCGGCCAATCCATAACATTAATGTTATTCTGCTGTAGGAAGTCTCTTGTGGCTCTTGCGGTATGCGCACGTGCATTGTCCTGTTGGAAAGTCTTGTTTTGATGACGTGCGAAATGGGGCTGAACATGGGGTGTCAAGACTTGGTCGATGTAACGGGCAGCTGTTACGCCATTTCCTCTGCCTGGGCCAAGGTTCTGAAAGATGACTGGACCAAGTTTAACGTTAAGGCCGATTCCACCCCATACCATGATGCTAGGTCCTCCCCACGCGTCTGTTTCCAGAATGCAGCTGTCTTCGTAACGTTCCCCGCGTCTTCTCCACACTCTGGTTCTGCCATCGGCTGTTGAAATGCAGTAACGGCTTTCGTCAGAGAAGATGATGTTACGCCATTGTCGATTTCGCCAATTCTGTTGCTGAGTGGCCCACTGAAGACGAGCTTGACGGTGTCGAGGAGTAAGAATAGGTCCTCTTGCTGGACAGCGACATCTCATGTTTCTAGCAGCTAATCGCCGACGAACCGTATCATCACTTATGGGTCGTCCATGTGTTCCAACAGTGTTTCTGGCAGTTTCGGCAGCTGGGGTGAACCGATTCATCAAATGGTGACGAACAATGCCTCTATTCTGTCTAGGGGTAGTGACTTGGGGTCTACCACTCCGTGGACGGTCATTTGTGATGTTTGTTGCATTGTACCGTGTCCGTAGACGTTCAATTGTTCGAACAGCACAGTTGAAGTCGTTGGCAATAACTCTGGCAGATTGCCCAGTATCCAATCGACCAATGGCCTGTTCTCTCTGTTGTGGAGTCAGACGTGGCATAGCTTCTGTGTCAACACTGATACTAACACTCTTTAATTTTCTCCGGCCTTTTATACCCATAAAGGAGCATGAATTTCACGAACATTTAAGATTTAAGAAAAATTACCGCCAAGTGTGTCCCACGAGCGGTTTTAGGTACGGTCGCTCTACGATATCAACTGAAAATTATTCAACCGAAAATTTAATTCACAAGTAATTTAATCTTACCTGGTGATGTAATCGTAATACTGATTATATAAAAATCATTAATTAATATTTATTTTGAATTTTGCTAACATTTTGAAAAAGCGACGTTTCTTTTGCGGTTCAGTATATTTTTGTACATGTTACATTGTATGCATTTCATAAAACCCACAATTCTTAACTATTACTTAAAGCAGAAAAAGCAGACAATGAATTTTTATTGATAATCATTTAAATTATATGATTTCATTGCTGATGTATATTTCATCTTTTGCTCACTTTGCTGGTAGTGTGACATTGTGTCATCTTTATCCATTATAAAAAAAGTATTTTAAAATATTTTTTGGCAAATTGGTGAACAGCAATTTGATTTTTTTTTTATATAATTTAAGCAAATTTTTTTTTTTGGTGTGAATGGTACTGACAAAATTTCAGAAGTATCATAAAGGGAAAATCACAGAGAAAAGAAAATATCTCTTGATATATTGAAGTAGGTTAAATTTTTTTTTCACTCTGGTAATAATTAGTGAAAGTATTATGCTGTTGTATTAACATTTATTACCTATTTTTTTAATCATTTCTCTCATAAATTATTTATTGCATTCTAAGACTAATTTTGTGTTCCTGAACATATAATGTATAAATATATTTATTTAAGAAATTTATTTCATAATGTATAGTTTTCATTGATACACATTTAAACATACTGTATACAGCTTCCCATTTTTGGCCGGGTTACACGGAGTGAAATCTGGGTTATAGTACGGTGAATGTCAGGTGGGTGGGCGGATTTGAAAAGTAGGGTACTTATTTTGTGTAATCAACTCCTTCTACAGTTTTCAATCCAGATCCTTCAAACTTAGTGGCGTGTTTGTATATATAATGGACATGTGCATCTCCTATTATGGATACATTTTCACATTTTTGGGGAATTTCCAGATTGTGAAACTTAGTCAATTTTTAGCAACATTCTTTAAGGAGGGTACCTATTTTGTGTACCGGTAATCAATTACTCCTACAGTTTCAATCCAGAGTCTTCAAACTTGGTAGAATGTTTGTATATATATTGCACATATGCACCTCCTATTATGGATACATTAGCAACAATTTTGCAGAATTCCCAGTTGCTGTAACATTACATATTCTTATAGTCTTCATTTCAATTACAATAAAATGTACAAATTTCCACTCCTTTGTCATTGTTAAGTAATGTAACCCGGCCATTTGATTCTTTGACTCATTTTGTAAATTAGAAATTTCAAAATGTTTCAGATGTTATAGATACACGGAGAATATTGTTTTGAGCAGAATATATTTGCTCATGCTTGAGCATGAAATTTATTTTTTGCAATGTTTATTACTCATCAATACTGTGAGATAACCATTTTATTGTATAGCAGAACTTAATGCTACAAAAAAACCTTCCTATAAGTATCCTAGTGGTACGAATCAATATAAAACTAAAATATAGTACTGTTACATTGCACACTTACTTTTGGTTATGTTTGACATAGCATCTGAACATCTGAACGTGCTATACAATAATTATACAGATACTTGTTCATTTCACCTGTCATTTGTGTACTACAAGCTGAAATATGTCATGAAGTTTTGACTTTTTTTTGTCAATTTTATAATCAGTCAAGAAACTGATATACATTAATGCCATGTTTGTCACATAAAAATGATACATTATGCAGCAGTTGTTCTATTTTCATACGTGTACATGTATATTGTTAATTATTTTCTCTAATTCTTTGTCAGTTTAACCCTTTATGAACCCTTTGTTTATCAAAAATTTAATCAGTTTGTGGTTGCCAACGATCTCAGTTGATGATTGGTTAAACAAAAGGTCATAACCTGTATTTTTCGTTCTGATTTCTCAGTATCGATCAGTAACATTGATTGATTGATTTATACCAGGTTAGTATTATTTCAGCCACATCACTGCAATCAATCAGTAACACCATAGCAACAAGTAAACAGGTTGAGCAAGTGTATTTTGTAACAATAAGGTATGCAGAGGCACCCAAAGGGGATTTTGGTTTGATAAATATGAAAATTTACTTAATAATCATTAAGATTCCTACATTGTTACTGGAGGATTAACACATTTATCAAATCTCTATAGTTATATTGTTGAATTTGAAAATTAGATAATTTAACTATTTCAATTAGATAAATCCGTTAATGCTGAGAAAACAAAGTAAGAATCTATATATACTTCATGGAAGCAATGTTTTGAAGCGTTCATTTATAGCATATACTATTTTAATACTGGAAAAAGCACTTGTCATAAAAGTTTACCATTGACTTTAAGTTATGCATTTTTTTTTTTGTCTTTACCCAAAGACATTCGGTATAATAGTCACAATAATGTAATATAGTAATATAGAAATATTTTTCTTGTCTGACCGATGCCGTGATGTAGCCGAAGTAATTCCGACACAGCAAAAAAAATCAATCAATCAACCTTGTCTGACTAAGTATTTTTGCATAATATTGTTAAGACAACATTATAATATAAATATCAGCCACTCATATTAAGCTTTATTGCTCATTCACTATTCAAAGTGAAAATAATTCATATTGAAGCAATATATCAAATGTAAGAGACTTGTCGGTTGAATAATTAAATGTGGTGTGTATTGCATATTCTGATTGGTTAACTCGTTTGTCTATCATTCCATAATTAATAGTGATAATTTGTAATGCAGCAAATTAAGTTTATATAATGTTATTGTATTTTTTCTTTGTTACTATTTAAAACTATTTCCCTTTGTATATTTATCTATGGAAATAAAAATGAAGCCAATTTAATATTTGAGTGTATAAAAATAACAATTCAAAGATACTAATATTAGATATAGTAAGGAGTTACCTCTCATCAGCAGCATTAAAACCAAAACATTTGGAAGACCAAAAAACAAAACTTATTTTAAACAAGAAGTACTCATACTTCATAGTTTATTTAATTAACCAAAATCAACTATATATACAATGAATTCTATTATTATGTTATCCATTGTCTTGTGTCATATATCACTGACTATATTGTATACTGGTATATGTTTATATTTTACCTCTTTCTCAAATAGAGTGGAGGATTTTGCTCATCAATTCCTAGGATGGGGAAGATTATCAGCAAAATCTGAATGGGGAAAACTTTTTGAGAGGAGGGATTACAGAAATGTCACTCATTAATTCCTGTGGCCTGGATGGTGCCTTTTATGTTTGATCCCTTTCATATTTGTAAGAAGGTTCGATGAGTTCATCACATTTAAATTTCTTTGATAGCACCTTCATTTTTAGCTTAGCTGGCCCAAAGAGCCTTATGTTAAACTTAATTTACCTATGGAGACCGCTGGGCCTGTTGAAATAAATCTTTCAGATAATAGAATTCATCCAAGATGGCAGCCAGAGCTGAACAAAGTTTAACATAGGACCCTATTGAAAAATTCAATTAAAAAGTTTCTTTTCTGAAACCAGTGAGTCAATTGGAACCTAATTTAGCAGAAATGGTCCTTAATCAAAGGACCCTTGGGAAATTTACAAGATCTTCTTGCCTGAAACCACAGACAATAGGAACAATAATTTGGTAGTAATGGTCCTTAGGTGATCCTCTTTCAAAAATGTATCTGACCACCCCACCCACCATCCAAGATGGCCACCTGAGCCAAACATAGATTAACAGGACCCCATGGGAAAATTCACTTTAAAATGTTTTTGCTGAAACCAGTGAGCCAATTGAAACCCATTTTGGCAGCAGTGGTCCTTTACCAGAATTATATTTGATGACCCAACCTGCCATCTAAGATCACTGCCATAGCTTAACGTAGTGTAACATAGGACTTTATGAGAATATGTCTGAAACTATAGAGCCAGTTGGAACCAAACTTAGCAGAAATGGTCCTTAAATGGTCTTCTGTCAGAATTGTGTCCCATGACCCAGAATGTCAACCAAGATGGCCGCCACAGCCGAACTAAACAAAGGACCCTATGGGAAAATTCATTAAAAAATCTTCTTGTTTGAAACCACTTAGCCAATTGGAACCAAAATTGGCAGAAATGGTCCTTAGGTCCTTCAGAATTGTGTCCTATGACCCGGATGTCAACAAAGATGGCCGTCACAGCTGAACTTAGTTTAACACCGGAACCTGTGGGAAAATTCATTAAAAAATATTCTGATCTGAGACCAGTTGGCCAATTGTGATCAGACTTTGCAACAATGGTCATTAGATGTTCCCCTTGCATAATTGTGTCCGCTGACATGGCCTGTCAATCAAGATGGCACCAAAGCTGAACTTAGTTTAACATAGGACCCTATGGGAAAATTTAATTTGCAGTCAATATACCTTAAACTTGGCAATTTGGACACCAAACTAATACCAGCAATGGTCTCTTTCAGAATTGTGTTTGATAACATTGAATGTCAACCAAGATGGCCACCACACCCTAACTTTGTTCAACATTGAACTTTTGGAAAAACTAGCTAAGATAACAGCTATGCTTAAACTATAATCAGTCCTGCTGAAGGTGGACAAGTTAAATCCAGTTGAGCGATACAGGCTGTTGAGGGCCTCTAGTTTGAAAAAGGGACTTGCAAAAATATTAATTTTTCATACCCTGCACAAAGAGGTTGAGAAAGAAAAAACTATCTGCTAACAAGTAATAATAGGCTGGTCCAATTTATTTTGGGTATGTAAGCTTGCCCATTAAAATGTCTTCAATTTTCAAAGTGCCATCCTTGGTAGAACATTTCATCAGAGTTAAAACGATATGTAGACATAGAACCAAATTGATTTTGGGATCAATCAGTGATATACATGTAGTTGTTTGGGAAAACTTGATTTTTAAACCCAGAAATTAGAGACTTTTCAATATCTTTACCTCTGCTCATTTTTACCCAAATTCAATATGTTGTTAACAATATGAGATTATGAAGCTTATTCATTTTGGTATCAGTGACATATTTTTAGGGGAAAAACCTGATTTTTCACACAGGATTGATAATATCTTTAGTTTACCTCAGCTAATTTTTACCGCACTTTAGTATGTTTTAAACATATAGAGGCCTAATGCCTATTCATTGTGGTATCAATCCGTGGCATTGTTTGGAAGGAAATTATTTTCTATAAAAAAAAATCACAGATTTTGAGAATTTAGTAAAAGCTTCGGTTGCACGGAGTGAATATTCTTAACAGCTTGTTTAGGAAAAACCAGACAATTAGATTAGAATATTATAGTTCAAGGCACCTCCTTACCTTTTCGCAGAAACTATTGGAAGAGGAAATGAAAACAGTAAGTCTCCTACTTCTTTAAGGCAAGAGAGGCTGACGGGGTTTACGTACAGGCTAGTTTTGCAAGTCCCCATGATCAATTGAAAGTTCCAAATAATACTCTCTGAAACGAAACAGACACTTTGGTAATTAGGGTCGTACATTTGAAAAAAAATGCATAACCTGAAAAATGAAAGAGGAGTTAATGCCAACATCGGCAAGCTAAAAATCACAATTTTCGAAATTCAACCTATATGGGCCAAAATCTAAAAGGTTTTTTGAACACCCAAAGAAGCATAAAAATGTAGTTTACGTTACACTTAACGGGTGGATGCAGACAACGACAGTTAATATACGCGAACTTTCTTTAGAAAGTGTATGATACAAAAAAAATTTAAAAGAGTAATGTTGACCAAAGGTAGATTGATTATATTGCTAGAAATCAGTGGTATTCATTATGGTTTAAGGAGCTCCTGTTATTAGATTTTTCGAAAGGCACATCTTTTTTTGACAAACTTATTATATTTTATGTGCACCGGATATTTTTTTATTAATTATGCGTGGGAAATTTTATGATTAAAATTCCGAACGAGTTTTAAAGTGCCGAGTTCCGGTAATGTTTCACAGAACTATTAATTATCAAAATTTGAATTGTTTCCTTATAACCGCTTCAGTTTAGTATCTGGGTTGCTTCTATAAGGTATTTATAATTTTTTTTATCATTCAAACACATGAAATTCCTCGAAAATCTAACATTTTCAGATGATCAGCAATCGTAAGTTTGAAGAAAAAAGTTTTTTTTTTGCATATGATAATTGTTTTATATCCACGTTCGTTCCTACAAACCCCTGACATCACACATTCAATTTTTCCGGGTCGAACGTATCTCCGCTTGTGTGTGACTTGGAAAATTCTAACTACGACTCAAATGGATTCACTTTTGACCTTGAGAAGAAACCAATGAAAATCGTTCACTTCCGACCAGTAATATATGAATGTGTGATTGGCCTTTCTTGTGACATTAACTCTTCTTTCACTTTTGGATTTGGGGATTTGATTTGATCTGCAATATTGTTTTTCTACCTGCAGATGCACAATAAAGTTTTAAAATTTTGTTGTTCTAAACTAGAGGCCCACAGGAGTCAGACTTCGAAAATTATGAATTTAAGTTTGTTACCTAAACTCCTCTTTCATCTTTTAATTTCAGTGATACATATCATTTCTTAACAGAATTTCTTCAAATAAAATATGCAGATGCGAAATGAGGTTTTAGAATCTGTTTTCAAAACGTTTTGGCCTGCAGGAGTCGAATTTCGAATATTGTGAATTTCAGCTTATGACCTAAATTCGTCTTTCACTTTTCTTTACAGTATTGTCACATACCATATACAGAGGCGCAATCAGGTTTAAGAATTTTTGTTTTAAAAACTTGGGGCCCACAGGGTCGATTTTCGATTCTTGTGACCTAATCTCCTTATGCATTATATTTCTATATACACTATATGTAGATGCACAATAAGGTTTTAGATTTTTGATTTTCAAAAGTGGGGCCCACAGGTGTCGAATTAATTTAGGCTTATGACGCAAACCCCTCTTTCATATTGCGATTGTCTCCGTCCGTCCGTCAGACTTTCTTGTCACAACAACACACTACTTCACTTTTCGGTTTAGGGAATTTGAAATTTATATAGAATGGTTGCATACTACCTATAGATGCGCAATGAGGTTTTAAAATTTCTAAACTTGAGGCCCACAGGGGTCAAACTTCGAAAATTGTGAATTTAAGCATGCGACCTAAACTTCTTTAATTTTTCTTTGGATTTAAGGATTTAATTTCTTCATAAAATGATTGCATACCACCTTTAAATTATTGTTCTTTGAATTTACTGTAATAAAATATTTTAAAAGTTTTCAATCCTGTACCTCTTAAACTTTCCTTGGATGGTTTGGCTTTAAGTACATTTTCTTTGTTTGAATTCGCTCTTTGGTGTTTTTGGGTATTTGGTTTGGTTTTCAACGTTTTGTGCATTGAACCAAATATACGAAATGTGTATCAAAACTGGTATCATGGAATATTTGTTCATAATTCATAATTATGTCTTTTCATTGGAAAGACTTTTTAATTTTTGATTGAGAAATTCTAAAATTCAAAATTTTAAAAAGCACTTCAGACTTGACATGCGGAAAAAATCAAGAAAATGTAAATTTAATTATTATTTCCCCCAATCCTCAATAGAATGTATACACATTTTTATAGAAATAACTTCCTCAATATTGATTTATCAATATTTTTTTTAATTTGGTTTAGATGGCGAGCAGATTATTCCTGTTTTGTGGTCCATGCGAGGGACAAAAGTCACACCGACAAGCTAATGTTTGGTGTTCAGTGTGTTTGGAGGGACTATGCAAAGAGTGTGAAGATAACCATAAAATTTCAAAGTTATCAAAAAGCCATACGACATTCGACGAGGAGCTATACCCCTTGATGAAACCATTCCTTTATGATCTGAAAACGGAATGCGAAGAGCATTCTCGGAAGTACGACTTCTTTTGTCTCACTCATTCAGCACTGTGTTGCGTCACATGTGTCACTGACGAACACCGCCAGTGTGAACTCAAATCAGTTGATGATGAATCACAAAGTCCAAAGGCATCGATGGCCTTCACCAACGTTGAACAAGATATGATTAAGATTATAGAAAGAATAGAAGAGATTAAATGTTCCCGAACTGACAACATCAAACTCCTAAGTCAGCAGAAAAACTATATCCAGTCTGAAATTACTGAAGTAAGAAAAACTATTAACCAACACTTAGATAAGTTGGAAAAGGAGATTTTGGATGATTTGGGAAATGCCGAGCAAAAGCACAGCATAGACATAGCAGAGACACTTTTTGAAATCGATACAAGAAAGCAGGCTA